>CM070019.1:13049921-13649921 GCA_036247105.1 Cirrhinus mrigala | reverse complement strand
TCCCAGCCAAGAAAGAAGGGTCTTATCTAGTGAAACGATTGGTTATTTTCATTTAAAAAATACAATTTATATACTTTTTAATGTCAAACACTCGTTTTGTCTTGCAGATTGTTTCACTAGATAAGACCCTTCTTCCTCGGCTGGCATGGTTTACAACCGTATTTGGGATCGTTTGAAGCCGCATTTAAACTACATTTTGGAAGTTCAAAATTGGGGCACCATATCAGTCCATTATATGGAGAAAAATGCTGAAATGTTTTCCTCAAAAAACATAATTTCTTTACGACTGAAGAAAGAAAGACATGAACATCTTGGATGACAAGGGGGTGAGTACATTATATGTACATTTTTGTTCTGGAAGTGGACTTCTCCTTTAAAGACCAGATACCTCTGAACAAACTTTCCATTAACATTACTTGAAGAATGTTTTATTATAACGTTAGCCAATGTTACAAGAACGTTCCCTGTTAACTGGGTGGGTAATGTTAACTATTTTCCAGATGACTTGTTAAACAACATCCAAAAACCAAACAACCTAATAACTGATTTAGTAAACTTGCACTTGGTCTAGCTTCATTCTGGTTAGGATTGTGCATATGCAATCATATATAAATGTATTTCTTTTCATATTAAATTTATATTCAGGTCCTGAAACAATTCATATAAATTCCTACATTGTAAAACAATGTTTTTTCAAAGTTGTAAATAAAGAAAGATTATTGGAGTAGGTTTTATTATCCCAGCCTTTCTAGTTAAATTTTATGTAAATTCTATCATGACAACACTCGAAAGATTTGAGCATGGTAATGGCTGTAACAACATTAATGTATTTGGTCTTGGCGAAATAGATCTGCTACGGTGCTGCTGCTGAGCTGTTGGTTATTGCAGTAATTGTAGACTATTGCTGCTGCAGGCAAGTACAGGAACTTGCTACTGCCAATGCATACAGCAATACGGTGCTGTGAGTATTTAAAACATACTGCTCGTCGGCGCTGGTAGCCTTGTGGGCAGTGCGCCGACATATAGGGGCATTGTGCTCTGGGCGTTCCAAGTTCGAGTCTCAGCTCGTGGACCTTTCCCAATCCTGCCCCCCCTCTCTCTCCCACTTCGCTTCCTGTCACTTCTCTACTGTCCTGTCATATAAAAAAAAAAACCTGAGAAAAAAAAAAAAAAAAGATATACTGCTCTTGCAAAAACAGCATATAAAATAACCTGTAGCAGATCTATACAGGTGGAGCTGGGGATGTGGAGGGTTTCAGAGGAACTCTGAAAGCGCAATGTGAAATGCTGTAGTGAATGCTAACCAGCCATTTAAAGCAGTAAGCTCATTGGCTGCGTATACAACATGAACCAATCAGCTTGTGCCAAGTCGTTTAACGCTGTCAGTATCATCTATTTACGTTAAGGACCCATCAGCCTGCGCCATCTAGAGTTTGGCTCTAAAATAGGCATTTTCATGTTTAATTCAGTCTGCTATTTGCCATTTCTTTGTAATAATTTGTGAAATTTACTAGCAATTTCTGAGTGAAAATTGTTTTTAAGCCTTTTTCTCGCGTGACTGGAACGATGCTTTACATTTCTGGTTTCTGGTATTTCTAGTCAAATTAATGTATTTTCTGAGCTGATAATGTAACATATGAAAATGTTTTTAAAATGCACATGGTGCCAGAGTTTAACTCACCTGTCATAGGGATTTTGTCCACAAAATATGAGCACAAATTATTTTATTATTTCACACACAGTATTTTAACTTAAGTGCTTTAACGTCACAAGAATTTCTTAAGTTTATTGGTGTTACTGTGGCAGCCAACAACAGCACAGCTTAACCCTGCGCACATTTTTATATTTAGTTATATTGAAAAAGTTTCAGTTTAAAGGAGATCTATTATTAGGGTTGGGTATTGTTTGAATTTTATTGATTCCAATTCCGATTCTTAACGATTCCTAGTTTCAATTCCAATAACAATAAACAATAAAAAAAAAGTCAATAAAAAATTAGGTCAAACATTTTTATTCTGTATTTTTACAAAGCTTTCTGTTGCAGCTGAATAACATGAGGAAAAAAAACCAGCAGCCTACAGAACACTTACGCCTAAAAGGAATTTTTGTCTATTGTTTTAACAAAAAATACCATAAATTTTAAACATTAAATTGTTAAAGACAAGTACACAGTCAGTAATAAAATAGGAACAAGCAAATAAATGAGCAATAGCATAAATACATAAAACTGAACAAATTACAGGTACAGCAATTTAAATAAAAAGCTTAAAAACACTGCATAGTTTTCTTTTCATAAATAAAATATAGATTAATTATTCCTCATTAAAGTTATGAAAGATATTCAGTCAAGATCAGTGAATTATTTTTTTGTTTATGGATTTACATTAATGACAGGCAGCACATTTATTAGGCTGCTGTTAGGGCTGCACGATAAATCGAAATGAAATTGTAATCGCGATTAGGCAGAAGCTGTGATTGTCATGCTTATCTTTCAGTGAAGTACGATTCTGTGATCAGCCGTAAATCTTCATCCGAAGGCCAGAGGGCGCTCTAGTGCGGAATCGCCAAATTCCCCCGAAGAAGACACCCATGAAATCACGAAATCGCTGCAGCTGAATAAACAGAAGATTTAACTGTATTCATTGATTCAACAAGACTAATAAACACACGACTATGATAATATATGGTTTATCTGAGTTCTTATTATTATAATTTTCATTATAATAAAGTATATTTATAATACAATGCTTTTATCACTGCTTAGAATACTACGAAATATGTTGTGTGCCTTATTCTGTGTAAGAAGCCACATCATCTCACAGAAGGATTTATTTCAAACACTCGACTGACGTTATGAAGTGAGTTTGGAGTAAAAACATGTTATTAAATGTGGTATTTTCACATGCTTTCAGATGTACTATCTACACAGAGCTGTAGTTCACTGAGAAGCTACGCAAACAGCTGTCATTATCGCGAACGATATCGTTCGATTTCATAATCGCGCAATAATATCGTCTATGATTTTTTTGTGTAACCTATCAGTGAACTACGGCTCTGTGTAGTAATTGCTGCTCCATCTGAAAGCAGGTGATGGAGATTTACTGCTGATTACAGAACCGACTTTATTGACAGAATGCACATGGAAAACGCGTTCGATTAATCGTGCAGCCCTAGCTGCTGTCTCTTTAACACTGAACACACGCGGATCTAAAAATACTGTTACACATGTGTCTTCTTTCTTATCTGTTTACTTTCACTTTTTGACAAAAAAGGGCAAGCGCAAGTTCTTTCCCTTCCTGCACTTAAAACGTTTGATTTTAAACTTTAAAATCGCATTAAAATGCAAACGCAGGAATCATTAAGCGGAACTGAAATGCACGTGTCTTGTGGAATACCTGGTTCTTGGAAATTTTGAACTTTAGAAATACCTAACCCTACCTATTATGCCCCATTTTACAATATGTAAAATAGTTCTCAAGTCTCCCTAGAATGTGTTTGTGAAGTTTCATCTCAAAATACCCCACAGATCATTTATTATATCATTTTGAAAATGCGTATTTTGAGTGGAAGCAGAAACACACTGTTTTTGTTCAAGTCTCTTTAAATGCAAATGAGCTGCTGCTCCCCGCCCCCTTTCCAGAATAGATCTGTGAATTTACAGCTCATACCTCAGATACTCTGCAAAAAAACATCTGTTTGGTTTTGATGTCTATCGTGCTGAAATCATGCGTTTTAAATCCATATCAGCTGAAATTTTTGATATACGGTTTTCTAAGCGCAAACATCCAAAGCACTAAACTAAGTTCTCTTTCATGTTTTATTTCGCTTAAACTGTCAAATACACACAGGTTCATGTTAAAAAAAAAAACACAAGAGTTACAAATAAGTCAGTTATGTCTGTGAAGGTAAACAGCTGGGAAAGAAATTGCATGTTTATATTAGATCTGTGTGGCAACAGCGTAATATACAGTAAATAAATCAATAAACCCACTGCTCTCTTGTCTCCTCTGAGGCTTGGACTCTAAATAGTGGTCTGTGCTCATCTGTGCAGTCAACAACAGAACAATTTGCATGCTTTGCTTGAACTTTTACCGTGGCGTTAGAACAGGTACACAGTTGTCGCCTGCAAAAATAAAATGGTGGCGCCATGGGTGGAAATGTGCAGATTAAGTGGCGGTAATATACGTTTCTGTTACCACGTCAAGTGGCGGCTTGTTTTTTCACATCCTTGCAGAGAAGTTACTGAGTTGTCCTTTTTCACATTTTCTGCGTTGGTAGATGCACTGGGGACCAGATTATAGCACTTAAATATGAAAAAAAGTCAAATTTTCATGATAAGTCACCCTTAATTATTTCAGTCAATCTTTTTTGCCCCATTTTAACATGGATTTCTATGAAGACCGGAACACAAGTCATTGTGAATTCAGACGTTTTTTTTAGACGACTAGCGTAGCCATGAAAAAGGGTGGATATCATTCAATTAATAAAAAAAAAATGCTGTCTCCTAAAAAAAACATCTGAATTCACATTGATTTTAATGCTGCAGCAACCTGCGCCAAACCAAAGCAGGTTGCTTTGCAGTGATGTTCTTTCCAGCTGTCCTTGTCCTCAGTCTCATAGTTTTTTTCTTTTTTTTCTTCTTTTTTTTTCAATTTTTCTTCTTTTATTCGCTACTTTTAATCCTGTTGTGTTCCTCTCAAGTGAGTATCTCTCTCAGCCTCTATTCTTCTGTTCCTCTGTGATGTCTTCAGTGTGATGGGCACAGTGAAATGAGTTCATTTTAGACCGCACTGTCTGATAGGGCTGTGATACAGTAAGTATGGCCTCCATAACATGCATATGTGTGTGATGTTGTGTTTCCTTTAGCATTTGTGATTGTGTTTTTGTTTGCGTGTGTATCTGTCAGGGTGCTCTGTGAAGAAGTTGAGGTGCTGGAGTGATGATTTTAAGCGGTTGTCAGGGGCAACAGCTGCTTCTAATAATAGAAGCTGAAGGAGGCATTTGTCCTAAGCGAACCTGAGGCACACCCATCCTCTCTCTCTTTCACATTTCTCTCGCTTTCTGTCTCGCTTTTCGCTTTCTCTGGTTTTCTGCCGCACTCACATAAATACACTCAAATGTTGTCATCTTCATGGGACTGCACCCTTCCCATCTGAAGAGTATTTTCGCATTTTATTAATAAATAAAACAGTGATATTATGAGATATATCATTTCCTTGATCTTTTGATATAAAATGATTAAAAGCTATGAAAAATCTGGTAACGTATTGTAGAGGTCAACCGATATTGGATTTTGCCGATACCGATAACTATGTTGGACCACACCGGCCGATACCGAATAATCGCCCGATAGTTTTTAAAATGGATACTGAACGGAAAATAAATAGTGCTCTATTTTTTTTTTTTTTTTAAAGTAGCCTACTGAACCATACTTTGTAAATGAATAAAAATATTAATATTAATTATATATTGATCATTACAGTTAGTTCATTGTTCACTAATGTTAACAAAAGCAACTAAAATTTTTAAAAATATATCAGTAAATGCTGAAATTAACACACTCTAACAAGGAACAATACTTCTATTCTACAGCTTTTATCAATCTTAATGTTACAAATGGACTCATATTGTAAAGTGTGACCATTACATCAACAATCAAGCTAAAGATGGCCATCTTTAAATATCTACACAAAGGCCACAGTATTGAAATTGCATACATATGGATATTGTGCACTTTCACAATGTAACTGCTTCTGTTGTGGTTATCTAATCAAAATTTAAAAAAGTGTTGGTCAAACAACGGGCAAAAGTTCCACGCTGCGTCTAGAAGAACTCGCAGCTGTCCGGTATCACACACACTGGACGCGTTGCGTTCTATTCAAGCAGCGGTCTACAAGACTTTATTTGATCACCAAACGGGCAAAAGTAAACTGCTGTCCTTTCTCCACTAATGCAGCATCTAGTTAACGAATTCATCCTAGTAATGACATAAAAACATGCACTACAGTTTACTGTACACACCGTTTCGTTGTCGATGTTTTAAATCAGCATAAACGGCACGTTCCGCCACTAGAGGTCGCTCTCCTGCTGTTTAACAAAGACTATAGGAACTTTGCTGTATAATGACGACCTTCTCAGCCGCTCCAGCAACGGACCCAAGCCGGAAAAAACTATCGGCATGGATTTTTGCCGATAAAGCCGGGCTCACACTACAGGATTTTTAGCCCGATTTTGCCTCGATTTTCCTCTCCCGAGAATCGGAGCAAAAATCTTGTCGAGCACCTCGATCGGTCCCGATGTTCGGCACGGATTATCTGGTAATGTGAGACGTTCACAGATCGAATCTTGGACCTCCCGATCTTAATTTTTAAATCTTAAATTTTAAATCGGGATGATCACGGCTATGATTACGTCAGTACTTTCACAACAGCCAATGCGCGACCGCAAAACAGCTGCTGTATGGTCCATTGCTTCTTATGTTTCTGTAGTAACGCTGTCTGTATAATATGTTGAAAACATACCATAACCACATGAAGCAAGGAAAGCTCTGGAGTGAAATCGTCTCAGTTTTCAACATAGTGAGTGCATAAAGCTGCTAGCACACTAACTAACATTTGTAAACATTAGTTGCTGAAATGACGAGCTGTTGCATAAGATCACGTGAGGTGCTCCCTCCGTCATGATAATCTGAATCATATCTTGTAGTGTGTGATGCGCCACAATTTTAAAATCTTGTAGTGTGTGCATGTTTAAGATTTAAGGGAGAATAATCTGCAAAAATTCTCCTTATGTGTGCGCTGCAACCAGATTTCATAATCGGTTAGGATTTTAAAAATCCTGTATGATGAGCCCGGTTTAACTGTTAGTTCCGCCAATCAACTGTTGGTGCCGATTAATCGGCAAAACCGATACATCGGTCGACCTCTAACGTATTGTACTCAAAACTTCTTCAATCCAAAAAAGACCATGCTTATAATGATGTCACAATCTGTAATTATTTATGTGATAATTGTTTTATGAACTATTTACACAGAAATATAGAAAAATATTAATTACAGTAGTAACAAAATTATTATATATCATGAATGGTGTAAGAATACTGAACAAAAATCTACAAAAAATATTAAGCAGCTCAACAGTTTTCAATACTGATAATAAGAAATGTTGCAAATGATTCCTGAAGGATCATGTTTTGCTGTTTTAGTGTTTGTGCTGTATTTGATCAAAAGGAAGAAAGCATGATAGATACTATTATTCCTAACACCAAGTGTGTGCAAAACTGCATGTTACATCTTTCCCTCCTGAAGGATCCCAAAGTTTTTGTTGCTTGTTATTTTTTAGCAAGATCTCAGTCATCTTAGTAGCAAGATTCAGTTTAAGGGACATGGATACATGCAGTACGTCGTCTCAGAATAAAAAATGTTTTTAGGAAGTTTTTTTTTTCCCCAAAGGCATGTTATGAAGTGATTGCATAGGCAGTTTTAAATCTGCAAACTGTGCTGGATGATGTGCTTGCGCTCTGTGAGAAGAATCTTAACAGAGACTTTGCGGTACAGATGAGTGTGGAGGAGTAGTAGTGCTGGGACAGGACCTACCTGCACCCCTGCAGGGCAACTGAAACATCTGAAGTGCTTTTAGTACATCATACAACTGGAGAATACTAATTTTATCAAAATTATTTTCATTTTTAATCACCACTGCTGTTCCTTTTATTTGTTTAATGAAAGATGTTGCATATTCCCTGGGTTAATACTGATAGGATCAAATTTTACTGCATTGCAGCAAACAATGTGCTAAACGTAGGAACATGACTGATACTGCCCTAAATCACAAGAACGTGTATATACAGATCTATTGCTCTGTTCAAATGCTTATGAAAATTTATAATGTATTTTTAATATTTTATTTTTAGTCACAACAGGACAGATAGTCTAATTTGTTCTGTTATATTTTTACACAGTTTGTATCTTAAAACTGTAGGGCAGTAAAGTGCACATGGCATTCAGCACCGATTTCATGCTTTTCAGTTGAACCTAAAACTGTGAGAGATGGAACTGTCCTGTTTCCATCACAGCAATAATGTCAACATGGACAGATACAAAGAAAATATTAAAGGGTCTAAAGTATAAAAAAAAAAATGTTCGTAATTGTTTATAAATCTCCACTGTATGATTATTTGATATGATTATTTGATATTTGATAGGGTTACAGCTGCTTCTCACAAAGTTGAACATGCGTTTGGGTGTTGTTTATTTACATCCGCATAATTTTTAATATTTCACCATTATTTTGCCAAAATAAAAGCTTGAGGATTTGAAATGTTGTAAGATGTGGGGATTGAATGTTAGAAAGTGAAAAATGTATAAGCATTAGTATTATAACTTTCAGAGCCAAAAAAAAAATAAATAAATAAAAATAATAGAAATCAAATTTTTGTCACCAGTGTCAGTATCACAAAAACTAATTCTAGCCTAAATGAAAAGCCTATTACAAGCAATAGGACAAAAAACTATAGTAGAGCAAATACATAAGAAATGCTACATACATTGTATAAAGTAATCAAATAAAATCACTTCATATTCGTCACTGTGTAAATTAAATACACTGACCAATATTATTAATGCAACACTTTTGTTTTTGCCCCCATTTTTCATGAGCTGAACTCAAATATCTAAGACTTTTTCTATGTACACAAAAGGCCTATTTCTCTCAAATATTGTTCACAAATCTGTCTAAATCTGTGTTAGTGAGCACCAGATTCTGACTGGTTTCCGGACTTTTGTGTACATAGAAAAAGTCTTAGATCTTTGAGTTCAGCTCATTAAAAATGGGGGCAAAAACAAAAGTGTTGCGTTTATAATTTTGGTCAGTGTAAAA
This sequence comes from Cirrhinus mrigala, assembly GCA_036247105.1. NCBI lineage: Eukaryota > Metazoa > Chordata > Actinopteri > Cypriniformes > Cyprinidae > Cirrhinus > Cirrhinus mrigala. The sequence continues at coordinate 13,641,044 of CM070019.1, read as the reverse complement.
GCGTCATTCCACAAAATCGGTGCCTTTTGCATCCCTAAGAAATGATCAAACATAGATTTCATATAACAACAAATAAATGTGCAATTTAAAAACATAACAATACTATGAATGCTTTCATCAATATTACAACAAAAAAGTCAATTAAATATTATTTTAAATAATTTAAATAGCATTTATGCTGGTAAGGTTTTTGGCTTGTCCCTCACTATGATTATTCTTTTTCAGCAGGACTTTTAATTTGCAAAATAAAGGCAAAAAGGTATAAAAATCACATTTGCATACATCTAAATATAGTCTCAATGTTAAGCAATGTTTTTGGCATAAGTATCCATTTTTCCTATAAAATATAAATCTGTTTTTAAAAAGTGTGTGTAAAATTCAAACATTTTAATGGTCACCCTCTGTATATTATTGCAAAACATGAGGTAGAAAAATAGTCATAAAATAATAAATGACATAGCCTGAGATGGCACAATATAATTTCTTGTCACTTTAAGGTGTCTTCATTTCATGGATATTCAAAAAATATTTATTAAACTTATTTTATTTTTAAATTTTTCCAAGTGGAAAGGCACCAATTTCGTGGAATGAGCCATACAGAGTTCTAGCATGAAACTCTAGATGGCACAATCCCGATAGGTCTAACTCAGTCTGACCTAATGACATCATCACATGGTGCAGCTGATTGGTTCTCTCCTGTATCAGTAGCCAATGAGCTCACTGCTCAGCATTCAAATATATGACTAGTGCTAGCTGTAAGCAGTTTTGCAGCATGCTTTGAAACCCTCCACCTTCCCCAGCTCCACCTGTATAGATCTGCTATGAGGTGATTCCTGTATGCTATGGGGGTTATTCATATATGTTATATGCGCAGCAGCAATATTTCTTACATGCTCACGGCAGCATGTTTTGGATGTATTGGCAGTAGCAAGTCTCAGCAGCAGCAGCGTAGCAGAACTATTCCGCCAAGACCAAATACATTTACATTGTCCTGTACATTACCATGGCAATCCCTCCGAGAGTTGTCATGACAGAAATATATTTCTTCTTACTGAAGTTATAAAAGTGAATTAATCAAGAGCAGTGAGAGATTTTCTCATGTTTTCATGTATTTGATTAACATGAATGACAGACAGCAGGAATATTAGACTTCTGTCTCTTTAAGAGCTGCCCGGAACCAATATACTGTTATACATGTTTTTTCTTTCTCACCTGTTTGCTTTCACTTAAGACCTAAATTACTGTTTATGAGGATACATGTAAAGATGGGCATTTTGACACACACAAGTGTGTATTTAAGCGTTGAAGACCTATAAAGTGGCAAAAAATAACTCGGTTCAATACTCTCATGCTCTATGAGCACAGTCTTCACATGCGCACGCCTCTGTCAGCATGTGCATGTAGCAAAATGAGTTTTCTTCTTCTGCTGATTGCATTTCCATGGCTTAAAATCACTTGTTTTTAAACTGCAACGCGTAAAAATCTATGCAACGTAAAAAAACATATGTTTTTGTGACTGCACAGCAACGTCACGTGAGCGTGTAACCTTGATAGAGATGATAGTCAAAAATCTCTACCGGTTGACAAATTTCTACTGGTTAATCGTGTCTACCAGTTTATCGCCCACCCCTAGTTACAATTATCAAATATAAATTTGTTGCTTTGCATCAAAGAACCATAAATATGCAAATTTGTCATTAAATTAATAAAATCATAACTTAAAATCTCAACTTAAATGACTGCATTAGCTCCATAAATTTAATCTGTCTGTCAGTCTAAAATGTGACTTAAAATAGACACAGACTGATGCTGTGATTGTTTTATAGGGGTTTGTAAGTGTCTGTGAGAGACAGGGCGAATCCACTCTGTCTGTTTAACCTTCACTCTCATTTATCATGTTGGTTTAATGGGATCTCAACTTAATTTGTTTCACCACTTATTCAGCTGAGAAATGTGGCAACTGGGGGATGGAGTTCAAGCAAAAGCTTCTGTGCAAATGTGACTGCGTTTTTAGTCTAACCTTTGACTTTACAGTTAGTCCCAACACATTTGGGATCTTAAGAGACTCTTTCCTTTTCACAGCAAACCTAAATGAAGTGCACAGTCATGTAAGTGGCAATTACTGAGAGCAGGGGAGCATTTGAAATATGGATGTACGGTTGGAATGGGATCTCATTTAGCTTTGTTTAAGTTGGTTATTTCACTGACTTGTATTATTGTTGATCATGAAGAACCAGGACCTCACTGTTGTTATAATTGTGTTGTTTTGTCTGCAAAGCAGAACTTGTCATCTTGGATGATGCTTTGTGCTTTTACACATCTGGAGGCAATGGCTGTATGACCTTCAGCTGAGAAAAACTGGGTTAGCGAGGTCTTGGCTGAGGGGAAGGAAAGCTTAGCCCTCGAGGTGGTTGCCATCCACTTAGATATGTCAGAGAAGGATGCACATGTCCTCTGTGAGACTGCAAATGCAGACTGAAAAGGGGAGCGAGATGGACAGAAGTGTACATTTTAGTGCATATGTTTTTGTTTGCATATGCTAATGCACATTTTCACTGTTAAAACCACTGGAATCCCGTTCAGTTTTCATTTAGCTTTTTTATTTTTGTACACGCACATTTTTGACTTTAAAGTAACACCTAAAAAGTACTAAAAATGAATTTCATTGCATTAAATTCATACCACATTAAAACAACACATAAAACAAAACAAGTCATTATTGAATAATAATGAATAAATGCCACTTTTAAAATTTTGTATCAAATGCACTTTGTCCTATACTTTCGAATGGGTGAAATGAAGAGTTTTGTTTGTGTTTTTAGGACTATACCATCACCATGTATTTCCAGCAGTCTTGGCGTGATAAGCGTCTATCCTACACAGGGATTCCTCTCAATCTTACTTTGGATAACCGAGTGGCTGATCAGCTCTGGGTGCCCGATACTTACTTCATAAATGACAAGAAATCTTTTGTCCACGGGGTCACAGTGAAGAACCGCATGATTCGGCTGCATCCTGATGGGACTGTGCTCTACGGCCTGAGGTCAGTGATTTTGTGTTTGTGCATCTTTCTTTTTTTTGTGTCACATCTTCTCTCTCTCATGCATTAGATTAATGTTTGGATTCTTTTGTGCGTGCGTATCTTTACATTTATCTTTGTCTGCATGATGTGTTTGCTGTATTTTTGGCTGACCCTATTCCCTTGGCTGTCCTGATGGTGCTTTTTTAGAATTTAAAGCCCAGTGAGAGATGTGTATCCTGTCTCAGTCAGGGAATATAGGTTCTGTTTACCAAAGAAAGATGAGTCTGTGTCTGCCCTGACTGAACCAGGCTATTCTGTTAGCATCCTATTCATCTCAATGGCAGTTGCTTGGCTGGTGCAGAAGCTCTCTGGAAGAACACAATTTTAAGTTTTCAATCTTTGCTCAGGAGAACACAGATCTTTTTGAGCCAGTTGTCTAAGGCTGCGTTTACACTGCAAGTCTTAATGCGCAGATCCGATCTTTTCACCATATCCGTTTTTTTTGGCCCGCCTGTTTACATTCACTTTAGACACACCTCGCATCCGATATCTGTGTTTACACTAATCTCCCGCGTAAATTTTTTTTTCCACTGGCTTTCATGACCATGAGCGCAACGGCTGACCCTCGAATTAGCCTATGCCATCAATGCCTACTTTAGGCTACCGCAAGAGTGATTCGTGGGTTACGGTCATCGCAGTTTCTCCAGCGCGGCTGGCTGCACGAGCTTTGATGATGACAGCTAATGCACGATTTACCAGACTCCCTCACTGTATTTCATCCCGTGTTTTAATAGGGTTACAAACTCTTTTTTTGTTATGTTAATGCTATAGCGTACTGTGTCATGTTTATCAAAATCGTCTCCCCTTTTTGCGTAAAGACTAGCTTTGAGTTTCTATGCGAGCTCTTTAGCTTTCGCTTTTGCTTTCGCTTTCTTTGTTTAATTACTTGCTGTCCGGTATACTTTTGTGGAGGCGTGTTTTGCAAACGCAGCCCAGTGCGAAATTCTGAAGGTCAATGCAATCCGTCGTGGAACAGTAACGTAACTGACATGGAGAATCGGATATGCATGTTTAGACGTAGGTCGGATATCCAGATATGTATCTGATTTAAAACCACATTTGGAAACGGCTCAGATTGGATGCGAAAAAAACTGATCTCGTGCATCAAATTCAGATGTGGGCAAAAAATCTGATTTTTTCTGCCAGTGTAAACGCACCCTAAGGGTGTGTTCACACTTGTCAATGTTTGGTTCGATTAAAACGAACTCTGGTGCGATTGCTCTGTTCATGCTTTGTTCAGTGCGGTTCATTTGAGTAAGGGTGTATTCACACCAGGAAAGTCCACTAGTTCACTTGCTTTGGTCTGGACCAAATACAATGTTGATTTTTATTTTTTTATTTTTTGGTACAGTTCACTTTCACATTGCCCTTTTTGCAAATGAACCAGAAACTGTAAACAGAACCACATGTGTGCTTAGGGTCATACATTCATTGGTTCATCCATTCAGCTGTACCAGAGTTTGTTTGAAACCGGATCCGCACCAAGGGGGGAAATGAGCTTGAGTTCGATTCAATCAAACCAAACAAGACGGGTGTGCACCAAACTTCCAAACGAAATCTGCTGCGGTTCGAATGAAATATGAACGCAACACAGACCAAATACTTCTAAACGAACCAAAAATAGGAAGTAATGACGAGATGCGCCGCTATGCGACATGATTTCACAAGGGAACAAGGGGTGTATCCAAAGCAAAATGATCACAGGGGAAATGTGAAGCAATGAGGAGGTAAAGTGCCTTTTATGAGCTCTTCGTGAGTTCGCAGGTGGTGATCATATATACACACAACAACGAGCGTGCTCCCAGCAGACGGCATTAGGTATAGGGCTCTTAATTTCTTTTTTTTATTAATTCACCATTTGTAAACTGATGTTAACTGTTCATTTTTTTTAGAAATATCAACAGCATTTGTATTGAAACTATATTCACTAAATGCAATCCAAAAAAATCAAATCGGTTGGTGCCGATAGCCTTGTGGGCAGAGCACTGACATATGGTGCAATTGCGCTTAGGGTGTCCCGAGTTTGAATCCCACCTCGTGGATCTTTCCCAATCCTGCTCCCCTCTCTCTCTCCCATTCACTTTCTGTCATATCTTCATTGTTCTATCTAGGAAATGCAAAAGCACCAAAAAAAATTTAAATAAAAATTTGAATCGAATCGGGACATCTGAATCGATACCCAGCCCTATCACAAAGTCTGGATCTAGACCCTGGATTGGATTCATCTAAATCATTTATCAGAAATAGTTCAATAATTATAGTTAAATAATATAACAGTGCAATAGTTAATTAAGTATTAACAAATATGTAAGAGAACAGAAAATGTAAATCATGAGTAAATTATGTATACTGCTGTTCAAAAGTTTGGGGTTTTAATGTTTTTGAAAGAAATCAGAAAAATATAGTAAAACAGTATTACAGTAATATTGTAAAATAGGATTATATTTAAAATAATAGTTTTTTTATGTTCATATTTTAAAATGATATATTTTCCTGTGATGGCAATTTTCAGCATTATTACTCCAGTCTAACATAATCCCTCAGAAATATTCTAATATGTTGATAATATGCAGCCGAAAACAGCTGTGCTGCTTAATATTTTTGAGGAAACCATAATAATTTTTTTCAAGATTCACTAATGAATTAAAAAAAAGAAGAAAATTAGAAATATTTTGTAACATTATAATTGTCTTTACTTTCATTTTTGATTAGTTAAATGAGTCGACGCTGAATAAAAGTATTCATTTTTTGTAAAAATCTTACTGACACCAAACTTTTGAATAGTATTGTATTTCATATATTTTTCTTTTTTTAAACACATTAATCTACACTTTGTTAGATTATGTTAAAAATAAGAAAACATTTTTTGAAGAAAAATTTGATGTCTTACGCAATTTTGCTAGTCAATGTTAAATGTGCCAAAACATACAATAAAAATATGGATTAATGCTTTTCTGCAGAGGGAAAGCTGCGGTCCTATCTTTCTTTCCCTACATAGTGCAGAGTTAGATGTGCAGGTTTTATCTGGCCGATATTCCCTCTCTCTCCATCTTGCTCAATACTGTATAATTTATATCTAATGTACTATGCCTGAGAGGTATGGACATGTGCTGCTCTATAGCAGTGTGCACCTATGAGTGTATGTCTATAAATATATGTGATAACTGATTCTATAACCATCTCTCTGTGCCACTCAGTAAAACAGTACAGTATAATAAGGTAAAAATAAAGTGTAGGGGGTGGGAGCATGTGTGTTTCATAGTGTGCCTTTTGAGGTTGTCAGGAAAAAGTGCTTTTATACCAAAACCGTATACCATCCGGGATTGCAGAAAGAAGAAGCAATTCCATCATAAGTTGTCTAAAAGTGCAGCAGTCACGCACTGAAAGGCCACCGCGTGTGTGTTTCCGTGTTAATTAAAGCTCAGCGTAATTAAGATCCAGCCAGAGGCATTTCAAAGAGGGGCTGCAGACATGACTGAGACGGCGTTAAGGCAATTACACAGGAGAGGAATAAAGAAGGATGAAACACGAGAGTGGTATAAGGAACGCAGTGTTTCTGCAGTGATGTTTATCCAGCAGCTTGTGAGAGAACATTTCAATGACATGTGAATAGACAATAAGCAAATATTAGTGCGTATTATCGGCCAATTACTTGCATCTTTTTCTCTTAACATGGATTGATTGGGAGATGATTACATTTGTTATTTTGTTATACGAAGTACATGTCCTTGTCAAATCAATATTAGTTCAGCATGAATTAAAGTTCTGCAAAGCTTTCCTGAGCAGCCAATGCTTTGAATATAAATCTCATTACAGGTGGAAGCAGGTGGCTGTAACACCATCTGCTCTGAAATGTACACCTTAAATGTTTCACTTGCCTCCTCTGACATCTGGACAAAGTTCACATTTTCTAGAATAATAGACGTATGTTTGATCAGTCAAATTTACACTGTTAGTGTCTGTAGAGCCACTAAGCAATTGCTTGATTGTAATAGTATCATGTGTTGTTTTTCACCTCATATTTGTAGGATAACTACCACAGCTGCATGTATGATGGATTTGCGCAGATACCCGCTGGATGAGCAGAACTGCACGCTGGAGATTGAAAGTTGTAAGTGCTGTTTGTGGTTTAACTTTTAACAACCATGAATAAGTTGGCTTGTTTGTATAAACGCAATGTTATTGTATAATCACAAGGAATATTCACAAACAGTTGCAAAGTCGTGTGGTTGGAACTACAGTTTGTGACCTGTGATTAAAAGCAGTTTGTAGTTACTACTACATGGATGTACTATAGAACATTCTCTTGCGTAAAATAAGCAAGCTAACATGCTGTACAATCTATGCAGATTTCATTTTAAATCTTTTAGTTTGTCAAGAAAATGAAAGCTTTGCTTTTTGAAGGGTGTGCATGGGCAAATACAGTATGTTCTACTAACCCGAGGGAACTTCAGTATGATGTAAGAGGAACCTGTGATTGAATCAAACATCTGGAAATAAAGCAAAACAGCAGAGAACAAAAATAGCAAAGTAGTTCCTCCGATGTCATGTTCGTTATTTACAGTGGAGATCAAAATTTCAAGGTGGCTGCTTAGTCATATTTGAAGTTATCCTAACAGGAGAAGAAGGGCAGTTTTTAAGCACATTTCAAAAATGAATTGTATTCGGAAGCACAGTACAAAAAAACTTAAATTAGATATTTGAAAAATAACTCTGATCAAAATTAGAGAAGTTACTGGTGTTAATCTGCCACCTGCTGCTAATTTTATTAATTATATGACAAACCCTATTTAGCTAGTAGCATTCCTCCAATTTTCACAAAGATTGCAAGATGGCAAGCCACTTTAAGGTGACTGAAACCCTGCAACAGGAGATTGTCCAGATGAATGGCAAAGGGATGACACATTCAGCCATTGCAAAAGAAGTTGGTCGTTCCAAATCTGTGATTTCTGGAATATTGCAGGCTTGCAGTGACATTTAATTTATTCAAGTCCCCCAAAAGGGCTGGTTGTCCACATAAGACAAATGCACAAGAAGACAGGATAATGCAGAGACTCTCAATGGGGAATGGGTTCAACACTGCAGCTGGAATTGCTCGCCACTTCAGTGCTAAACAGGGTAAGGATCTGTCTGAGGGGTTTTAAAGGCTGAAGTATACTTCGGTAATTACTTGTGTAATTTTCGTCATTAGGACGGCTCGTGGACAGCCACACACCCCGTCCACGTGCAGCCAATTTTTTGAGTCCATGCGGATGGTGCACGTACAACGGCACATGCGCAAGAAAAAGGCAGCAAGAATCCAAACAGTTGTACTGCGCATGTGTCAAACTCGGCAATCCGTGCTCATCTGCGGATGAGTATGCTTTGAAAGCTGTGTGGATGCAAAATGTGAAGTATCCCCGGGCCTTAAGAGAAGTCAGACTGAAAGCACTTTAGTGATGAGAGCAAGTTTAATTTATTTGGGTCTGATGGGATACATTCTGTTCTGTGTCAAACTGAGGAAAGTCTGAAGCCTAAGAGCGTAAAGAAGTCAGTAAAAGGTGGAGGAGGAAGTGTCATGGTTTGAGAGATGTTTTCTGCAGCAGGAGTTGGGCCTCTAATCTACATGGCAGGGTGAATACAAATGTTCATCAGAGCCTCCTTCAGCAACGGTACCATTCCTGCATACAGTGCCTTCCCTGCATGCATCTCCTAATCAGCCTGCAATTTTCATGCAAGACAATGCCCCTGTCACACTGCAAAACAGAAAAAGCAGTTCCTTGAGGGCAAAAACACTGAAATGATGAAATGGCCAGGCCAGTGTCCTGGTCTGAACCTGATTTAAAATCTCTGGAAAATCCTTGGCAACAGTTTTGACTAAGAAACCCACTACAGTTACCAAATTATGGAAGAAACAAGAAGAGTGGACCAAGATCACACCAGTGCAATCTAAAAAAAACTGTCAGATGTGCTGAAGTCATTCAAAGCTTCTAATTTCTGACGGCTGTAACCCTCCAAAATTTTAGTAATCTTCTTTTGTGCTATAGTGGTTACTGTTCTATAATTTTGATCACTGTGTTTTCCACAAAATAATGTTTTTTGTTACAGAACAGTGGTATACCCACAGCTAATATTCCTTCAAATTTTGAGTGATGAAGATTAACAATATTTCAAAAAATAAAAATAAAATCAAAAAAAAAATTTTGATCTCCACTGTACAGGAATAATCTGACATTAAAGGAGAAGTCCACTTCCAAAACAAAGATTCACATATAATCTACTCACCCCCTTGTCATCCAAGATGTTTATGTCTTTCTTTCTTCAGTCATGAAGAAATTATGTTTTCTGAGGAAAACATTTCAGGACATACCCTAACTGTCATGAACCGGAAAAAAACAGTCCAGGCAGAGTAAGACAAGACGAGTGTTTGACATTAAAAAGTATATAAATTGTATTATTTTTATGAAAATAACCAATCGTTTCGGTAGATAAGACACTTCTGTCTTGGCTGGGATCGTTTACAGCTGCATTTGGGATCGTTTGAAGCCGCATTTAAACTGCATTTTGGAAGTTCAAAATCGGGGCACCATAGCAGTCCATTATATGGAGCAAAATCCTGAATTGTTTTCCTCAAAAAAACATAATTTCTTTACAACTGAAGAAAAAAAGACATGAACATCTTGGATGACAAGGGGGTGAGTAAATTATATGTGAATCTTTGTTTTGGAAGTGGATAAATAAATTTGCAAGTTATTACTCAACTACTTGTGTGACATCATTAACAACAGTTCTATATTGGTGAACAGCAACTATATGTGGTTCAAACAACTAATGCATGACAGTTACTACAGTTCATTTTTCCAAAGATGCATCCTGCTATGGTGGTTAAGTGGTGAATTACGTTGTTGTATGGGAAACGCACCACAGAGCAGACTTAGGCACCATTCATGCAGGACATGGTGCTGTATTGACTGCTTTTTTTTTTTTTTTTTTTTTTTTTTTTTTTTTTTTAAGTATGCAGCTTTTGCATCACATCTTTTTTTAGTGAGCATGTTTACATGCACACCAGTAAGCTGATAACTCACAAATATCAGCTTATTAAAATAACCAGGTTTCCCTGTTTATACGCACATCAGTAACCTGACAATGCAAGTAAGGTGCATTTACATGACTTATTAATAAATCAGGTTATTTCCCTTTAGTGACATCAAAACATAATCATGACTCCCAGTATTCCATAAGTTTGTCTGTTGTGATGTTAAAAAAAGCTTGAAACATATCAGCACGTATATTATATTAGCATATATTAGCATTTTGACTAAACCATTTCTACTTTTGCTGCACATGATGAAAACACTTATCAATTTCGGAGTCATGAAAGTCTGCTTTTGTGATGTATTTCCTTCTTTCTTTAATGCAAAGCATTTGCTTTGTCTAGATGCACTTAAATTTGCACTAACTATGCATTCCTGTCACGTATCAGACATGCGCACTTCAATAAGCCAACAGGAAGCGGTTTATTGAGTTTGCATGCCATGCAAAATCGGGGTAAGAGGCAAAAAACTACCTGTGTTGACCGGTTTATGCTTACGCTGATTATGACCTTCGATAAAAGAAAACGGGTTACCGTGTTTACATGACCACATTCGTTTTCGGCTTATTAAAAGAGAAGTCCACTTCCAGAACAACAATTTACAGATAATGTACTCACCTCCTTGTCATCCAAGATGTTCATGTCTTTCTTTTTCAGTTGTAAAGAAATTGTGTTTTTTGAGGAAAACATTTCAGGATTTTTCTCCATATAATGGACTGATATGGTGCCCCAAGTTTGAACTTATAAAATGCAGTTTAAATGTGGCTTCAGATGATCCCAAATGTGGTTGTAAACGATCCCAGCCGAGGAAGAAGGGTCTTATCTAGCGAAACGATCGGTTATTTTCATTTAAAAAAAAATACAATTTAATCTCTAACGCTCGTCTTGTCTGGGCTCTCCTTGAACTCTGTGTATTCTGGCTCAAGACAATTAGGGTATGTCAAAAAACTCAGATCGTATTTTCTCCCTTAACTTCAAAAATCATTTCAAAATCATCCTACATCACTGCAGAAGTACCAATCCAGTCTTTGCAAAGTGGACATGCAAAGAAGATCAAACACCCTTAACAAAAAAGGTAAAACAGTGATATAGGACAATTTTGAAGTTGAGAGAGAACATGAGATAGGAGTTTTTTGACTTACCCTAACTGCCATGAACCGGAAAAAAACAGAGGCTGGGAAGAGCAAGACAAGACGTGCTTTTGACATTAAAAAGTATATAAATTGTATTATTTTTATGAAAATAACCGATCATTTCGCTAGATAAGACCCTTCTACCTCAGCTGGGATCTCCGCATTTAAGCTGCAGTTCAAACTCGGGGCACCATAGCAGTCCATTATATGGAGAAAAATGCTGAAATGTTTTCCTCAAAAAACATAATTTCTTTACGACTGAAGAAAGAAAGACATGAACATCTTGGATGACAAGGGGGTGAGTACATTATCTGTAAATTGTTGTTCTGGAAGTGGACTTCTCCTTTAAGCATAATTGGCTTAAGAACGTGCATGTAAACGCGCTCAGTGTCTTGTGAATTTTTAAGACACGTCTTGAGCACTGGGTGTCTCCTGCACTTACTTGTGATCCAACTTGCTGTTTTTAAATCAAAAACATGTATTATGTGAAAGGCATTACTTCTGAAGAGGTAAATATAGTAATTCAAACTTGTATCGCTCCTTAGGTAGGAAAATTGCCTCTTACGTAATTTACATGAGCCAAGGGGCATGATTGTTTTCATTTTTTCACATTATTGTTTTTAATTAATAGCACTAAAAATACTGTGCGTGTGTATATATAGAAAGAATGAATGGAGGGGAACTTTTTTATAGAACACACCACTGAGTCCAGTTTTCACTGAAAGTGTTACATAAAGATGCTGAAATTTCTGTATTGCATGCAGTTGCAAGCAACAGTTGCACGGCAATGCAGCAAAAATACTGGTGCAATCAGTTGTGTAATCATAATGCATTTATGCATCATCTCATTTATCATGAAAAACACCTGCAGAGAATCTAGCTGTGCTGACTAATCTCTCTGTTTCATCTTTCTTAGTCTCTGCGACTGTCTTACTCTGTCATTCTTTCTTTTTGCTCTCTTTCATCTCCTCTGCTCCATCTCTTTTGCACTTTGTCTCTCTCGGTGTGACAGACAGTGTTTGTAATTGGGTGTCTGCTCTGTTGGGCAGACAGCTGTAGCCCTGTGAGGCTGCTGTCATGTCAGAACTCTGAGATGCATATCACAGCATGAAGGAGAAACCACAACACCAACATCACAGCAGACATAAACCATGTCACTTTCACACAGTAGACATAAACCGTGTCACCTTCACCACATGCACATCATCCATGGGACAAGACAAGATCAGACTCACTGTATGTAATGTAGGCAAAAATACTTGACACAAGTAGGGTGTTTTTAAAGGGATAGTTCACCCAAAAATGAAAATTCTGTCATTAATTACTCACCCTCATGTCAACCCATAAGGCCTTCGCTCATCTGCGGAACACAAATGAAGACATTTTTAATGAAATACAAGAGCTTTGTTTCGAGAAAACACAAATATTTCGCAACAACACAATGGCGAGTGATCAATGACAGAATTTTTTCATTTGTAGGTGAACTATCCCTTTAAAATGATGCAAAAATTCAGAGTAGTAGACCTTCATGAGGATTATCGCTGTGCTTTAGTCACTCAGGACTTTAGGCTGATGTTTCTTTTGATTGAACTTAATGAAGAACAGGGAGATTCAGCTATCACAAGTCTTCATCCTCTAATTAAGCTTTAATGTTCTGCAGTACTGTGCTCTGCTGGAGATAAGCGCAGAGAGTCTGCAGGGACAATCTTGTCAGTTAGACCTGGACCAGACCTCTCACAGAAGTGTTCTCACTGCAGTCACATGCTGATTTACACCACTGACAACACAGACTGTGGGAATGTGAGAGAGGCAGCTTTCCCTTTGAGCCAGCATGCTGTTGTGTGACTATGTGTATTTCTGAATGTTTCTGTCCCTCTTTTGTCTCTCAGATGGCTACACCACAGATGACATTGAGTTCTACTGGCAGGGAGGAAGTTCAGTGACGGGGGTGGACAATATTGAGCTGCCGCAATTCTCTATTATTGATTATAAAACACTGTCTAAGAAAGCGGTGTTTGCCACAGGTACAGTGCGCTCCCTGCATGTTCATGAGATGAATAGACTTTCTTTTGAGATGAGTCAGCCCTCCTCTGTCCTTCAAAAATACTGTATGCCAAGATTACCTTCAGTTCACATCAGATAAAAAATGAATCATTCAAGTTCAAGTATTCAAGTATTTGTTAGCACAGAAAAATGATCAATATCAAAGAAATGATGCAGTTAACTGCTACATAAAGTCTGGTCCAATATGGAGCTTGTTCTTGTCAAGGCCCGCCCACTTAGAAATCTGACTGACTGGCATGTGAAATGACCAACCACAATGTATACTGTGAGTCAAAGTCAGAAATTAAAGGATTAGTTCACTCCTGAATTAATATTTCCTGTTAATTTTCTCACTCCCATGTCATCTAAGATGCTAAGATGTCTTTATTTCTTCAGTCAAAAAGAAATTAAGTTTTTTGAGAAAAACATTCCAGGATTTTTCTCCATATAGTGGAGTTCAATGGGAGCCAGTGTCTTGAAGGTCCAAACTGCAGTTTCAATGCAGGTTCAAAGGGCTCTACACAATCCCAGTCAAGGAATAAAGCTCTTATCTAGTGAAACTATTGGTCATTTTCAAAAAAAAAAATAAACACTTTTCAATCACAAATGCTCGTCTTGCACTAGCTTTGGGATGCGTGTCTATGACTTCACGCATTACGTAATCATGTTGGAAATATCACGCGCAGTGAGTTCTTCATCTGTATATTTTGGTTCAAAAAGGTAGGGTTGGCCGAAAAACTCCCATCTCATTTTCTCCAACTTTAAAATCGTCCAACAGTGTTTTTACCTTTTTTTTTTGTAGAGGACATTTGACTTTTTTTTGCATGTTTGCTTTGTAAACACTGGGTCAGTGCTTCTGCCTACGCCACGCGTGACCTTTCCAGCAGGACTATGTAATGTGTAATGTTGTGCTAGTGCAAGATGAGCATTTGTGGTTAAAAAGTAATGGCCAATCATTTTACTAGATTATTCCTCGGCTGGGTTTGTGTAGAGCCTTTTGAAACTGCATTGAAACTGCAATTTGGACCTTAAACCCGCTGATCCCCATTAAAGTCCATTATACGGACAAAAATCCAGTAACATTTAACTTCTTTTCGACTGAAGAAAGAAAGACAAACATCTTGGATGACATAGGGGTGAGTAAATGATCAGAAAATTTAAATTCTGGAGTGAACTAATCCTATAATACTTTTATTCAGCAAGGATGCTACAAATGATTTCTATTTCAAATAAATTCTGTTGGTTTGAACTTTCTGTTTATTAAATCCTGAAAAATATATATATATCTTTCTTTCTATTAAATTATTATGCATCAAAAGAATATTATTCCAAAAAAATATTAAGCACCAAATCAGCATATTAGAATAATTTCTGAAGGATTATGTGACTTTGAATACTTGAGTAATGGCTGCTGAAAATTCAACTTTGCCATCACAGGAATAAATTACATTTTCAAATATATTATAAATATATATATATATATATAATAGTAAACAGTTAAATATTAATACTGTTTCACAATGTTACTGCTTTACTGTATTTTTGATCAAATTTTACTGGATTGAAACTTTTGAATGCTAGTGTACTGTAAGGTTTTCCTTGTGAATGTGCTTTTGTATACCACACTGACAGTACTTTCATTTCTTACTTTCAGGGTCATATCCTCGTCTGTCTCTCAGTTTTAAACTGAAGAGAAACATTGGATATTTCATCCTGCAGACCTACATGCCTTCAACCTTGATCACCATCCTGTCCTGGGTCTCTTTCTGGATCAACTATGATGCTTCTGCTGCAAGAGTTGCGCTAGGTTTGTATGTGTGTGTGTGTGTGTGTGTGTGTGTGTGTGTGTGTGTGTGTGTGTGTGTGTTTGTATGAGGTCACCTAGTGCTTCACACCATCTGATGACATACACATTTGTTGGACTTTCTCTTCATCTAACTATACCAATACTTTTTAAAGGGAACCCCAGGTATTAAGACTTGTATGGCTTAATATAACATAAGTGATGTCTCTCACTGAAATATATAGTAGAAAACCCATGAAAGATTTACATTATTAAAAAAATCCACTTTGTTTTATACATATTTTGGCTATGGTGCTATTATTGCGCTATTATTGGTTGCACTACCTGTTGCTATTTTTACCACAGCACAACTCGGAAAATAAAATACTGATACAGTGCCATATTAGTAGACCACAGCTACTAAAAAAGCTTACAAACGGCAGAGACAAGAAATGCTGGATGTCATCCTCGTAGGATGTAAACATGCTGATGCTTGTCATGATGCCGCAGACACTGAAGGAGTTTCTCAACGCTGATTTTACTTGATATCTGAGGGTGTTTAGACTCTTTGTGGTACAACATTTGTTTTAAAGGAGAATGCCACTTCCAGAACAACAATTTACACATAATTTGTGGTTTTTGAGGAAAGCGTTTAAGAATTTTTCTCCATATAATGGACTTCATTGGTGCCCTGATTTTGAACTCCCAAAATGTAGTTTAAATGCAGCTTTAAAGGGCTCTAAACAATCCCAGCCAAGGAAGAAGGGTCTTATCTAGCGAAACAATGTGTCATTTTTTTCGAAAAATAAAAATTTGTATACTTTTTAAGCACAAAAGCTTGTGTAGCACAGGCTCTGAGATGCGCGTCCACGATGCTACGAATTAGTGATGGATCATTCTTGTATGATTTGTTCATTTTGAATGAATCTTTAATGTGACTCAGGAAGAACGATTCGTCTCGGGGAGTGATTCGTTCATTCGCGCATGAGCAACATCCTATTAGGTTCTGTACTGGAATTAGTTCACCTGTTTCGAGTCTTCGGGTTTTTCGAGTCGTTCGTTTATTTTATGGGGCTGTCATGTGATCAATCAATTATTTTTCCGG
Organism: Cirrhinus mrigala; assembly: GCA_036247105.1. NCBI lineage: Eukaryota > Metazoa > Chordata > Actinopteri > Cypriniformes > Cyprinidae > Cirrhinus > Cirrhinus mrigala. Next base: position 13,624,826 of record CM070019.1, on the reverse strand, counting down.
CTCACTCTGCATTGGTTAAGCTTATGGGGCTGTCACGGGATGAATGAGCGACTCAAACTAAGTACATCGTCTGTGTACTCTGGCTCAGAAAGGTAGAGAATGGCGAAAAAAATCAATCTTATTTTCTCCTACAACTTCAGAATCGTCCAACATCGTTGTACCTTTTTGTTTGTAAACGGCGTTTGACTTACTTGCACTTTCTTAGTCTTTGCACATTTGCTTTGTAAACACTGGGTCTGTAGTTCCGCGTGACCTTTTGACTGATTCAATAGTACGTAGCGTCGTGAACGCACATCTCAGAGCCTGTGCTGCACGAGCTTTTGTGCTTAAAAAGTATACAAATTTTTATTTTCCAAAGAACAAAATGACCGATCGTTTCGCTAGATAAGACCCTTCTTCCTTGGCTGGGATCTTTTAGAGCCCTTTGAAGCTGCATTTAAACTGTTTAAACTGGAAGTTCAAAATTGGGGCACCAATGAAGTCCATTATATGGAGAAAAATCCATATATTATATATATATATATAGTCACGGGTGCGGAGCAAACGACAGACACAGTGGGCGTGACGTCAGGCCTCGGAGAGGCTTTTATTAAACAATAAAAGAAAGTGTCCAAAAAAGGGGGAAAAAAAAAGTGTCCAAAACAAACAGGGGGATCTGGTGTCCTCGACGTGACGGGGTTCCGTGAAGGAGGGGTAGTGTTCTGAAGGGAAGGGTCCAGGTAAGGGGCGGAGTCCGGCGGCCGCACGCGCTCCCCGCTCAGGTCCGGGGTGCGAGGGGCGGCGGCTTCTCTAGCGGCATCGTCCTCCTCATCCTCTGCGGCACTTCTGGGGGATTAAACGGCCCGGCCTGGCCCGTGAGCCGTCACGGGTGCGATCCTCATCCGGACCCGCGGGGTCCGGCAGCTCGTCCTACGGCGGCGCTGGTTCCCTCTTCACCCCTTCCTGGACCCACGAGGACACCAGCGTGCATGCACGGGGAAGAGACCGGTCCCCTGAGGAGAGGCGCGCTCGGCATTTTAACAGCGGCGGTGATGAGGCTTCATTAACATCAGGTGTGCCTCATCACACGCCGCCAGACCTGGATATTTCAGCGCCCCTCCTCCTCCCACACGCCCACTCCCGTCGGGAGCCTGGTGAAGGGCGGCGATTGCCGACGGGGTGAAGCTGATAGTTAGGGGGGAGGCAGCCGACTCGTCACAATATATATATATATATATATATATATATATATATATCCATCGCCACCTGTAAGCTCTTTCAGTAGCTGTGGTCATCATATCAGTATTTTATTTTCCAAGTTATGTTGTGGATTTTTTAAATAATGTAAATCTTTCATGGGTTTTCTACTACGTTTCAGTAAGAGACGTCATTTATGTTATATTAAACCATACAAGTCTAAATACCCTAAATTCCTTTTGAATTTACTTTTGATGTCAGCCAGTTTCTAAGTAAGCTTTTTTTAAACATTGTAATACTGACTCTCTTTAGGAATCACCACCGTCCTGACTATGACCACAATCAACACTCATCTAAGGGAGACTTTACCCAAGATCCCTTATGTCAAGGCCATAGACATCTATCTGATGGGCTGCTTTGTCTTTGTGTTCCTGGCCTTGCTGGAGTATGCCTTCGTCAACTACATATTCTTCGGCCGTGGTCCACACTTGCAGAAGAAAGTGGCAGAAAAAGCCGCAAAAAGCAACAATGAGAAGAGTCGACTGGAGAGTAACAAAGTTCAGGTGGGTTTTTGACCTGTTCTACATTTACTTTTTAAATATCTTTTTGTCATTTTTATTGTGTTGTCATCTAAGTCTCACTTTAAAGGGATAGTTCAGCAAAAAAAATTCAAGTTCTGTCATTATTTCCAACCTGAATGTGTTTCTTTCTTCAGTTGATGGCAGCCTTTAACTAAGTTTGGTTACAAACATTCTTCAAAATATTTTGTGTTCAAGAGAAGAAAGAAAGTCATATAGGTTTGGAATAGAAGTAGAGAGTAAGTAAATGATGACAGAATTTCCATTTTTGGGTGATCTATCCGTTTAAGTTGATCTTAAAAACATTAATAGTTTGGTAGCACTGTTAAATGAAATCTTTATCAAATCTGAAAATTAAATATCTACTTTTATTTTGTACATTATAATGCCTAAATTCAATTGTAGCATTTTAGTTTTAGATTTATTTATAATGTATTTAGACAAAATAGTGCAAAATAATAATATAAGACATAACAAAGAAATAATATATGTATCCCTAAATTCTATTTGAGTTTTACGTATAAACCTTTTTGTGAGAACAATCACTAGATTACCTCTTACTGTTCTTTGATCATATTACTTTTTTTATTTGCATCTTTTTTCTGTTAAAGGTTGATGTCCATGGAAACATTCCCTTGACAAACCTTGACCTGCGTCTTAGCGGAGCAGAGATGTTAGGCGCTCTTGGGGACCCGAGGAACACCATGTTCTCTTATGATAGCGCCAGCATCCAATACCGTAAGCCCCTTACAGGTCGGGACCTCTATGGCCGGCCCACCGCCTCTGTCGAGAGGCCAATGGCACGGAAAAAGAGCCGTCTTAGGAGGCGAGCAGCTCAGCTAAAGGTGAAGATTCCAGACCTGACAGACGTAAACGCCATCGACAAGTGGTCACGTGTCATCTTTCCCATCACCTACACCTTCTTCAACTTAGTATACTGGCTGTATTATGTCCACTAGGGAGCGGCACTGACTCGGCCCAGCCATTCACACATCAGGTCAGGCTCTCTTACCCTCCTTGTGGTTTTGACTGTCAGTCAGACAGGAGGAAGAGGTGCATTCTGTAGGTAGCACTTCTCTGTAAATTATTCAACTATAAAGAATATATCATATAGATCTATGTTATAATTTTTAAATAAGAAAATATAAGCTAAAACGACTACCCATCTTTTCAAGCTATTTAATGTAGATTATGTCGTAAATATTTGTTTAAAACTGTCACTGGATTTTTGCACTTTGCCTCTGTAGGATCAGTTTCACTGACTGCAGAAACTTCACAATGGGGAGGAAAAAAGGCTTTTCTAGGAGACGACTGACCTGCAGCCGTATGTCCGGCTTGAATCTTTAAAACAGCATTTTGGAAGTTGTTTTCATCATCTGTTTTGCATATATGGAGGAATGAAGGTCTGTAAGGGATGTTCTTGGTTAATTACAACCTCTACTGAAACATTTGTGGTATACATTTCATTACCACAGATCATTTTAACTCATCCCTCAGGTTTTATAATATCTTGTCATTTTGAAAGGAATTACAAATTACTTTTACCTGGTACTTTTATACTCTCAAAGCATTATTCCTTTGTTTTACAACAAAGCAAACATTTAGGTTTTTTTAGAAATCCAATAGTTATTCAGTCTAGCAAAAATGTTTCTGTTTGAGGTCAGTATGACCACAGCAAAAGATTACAAAGATTAGTAAAAGGCTTTGAAGAGTCAGCCTAATTCTGTTTGGCATTTGTGGTATTAGTATTAAATTGTGGTTACAGTAAGACATTTACAATGGGAAGTACATGAGCCAGGCAATTGAAATAATAATACCACATAACAAAAGTTATGCTGGCGAACCTGGTACAATTTTTGAATGATATGCTCACGATATACCTGAAATTGAAGTAACAGTTTTACACTGCTTACATGGAGCAAATTCCACTTGCAAGACTAAATATACAGTATCATATACTTTTATAGTTACTGAAGTTAAAGGGATAGTCCACCCAAAAATTACAATTCTGTCGTTAATTACTCAGCCTCATGTCATTCCAAACCCCAAAGACCTTTGTTCATCTTCAGAACACAAATTAAGATATTTTTGATGAAATCTGAGAATAAAGTCCTTATTTCGTTTTCTTTCTGCACTCTTAAAGCTTCATATAATTAAAGTTGAACCACAGATGTCATATGAACTATTTTACAGATGTCCTTACTACCTTTCTGGGCCTTGAACGTGGTAGTTGTGTTGCTGTCTGTGCAGGGTGAGAAAGCTCTTGGATTTCATCAAAAATGTCTTCATTTGTGTTCTGAAGATGAAGTTCTAACGGGTTGGAATGACACGAGGGTGAGTAATTAATGCCAGAATTTTCATTTTTTTGGGTGAACTAAGTAATTTTATAATTAGCTGATAGAAAACCTAGAACATTCCTTTAAAGACCTTCATAGTATGTTTTGGTTATCTGTGAAAGCCTTGCCCCAGTTTAGACACATCACATACTGTAGATTAAACCTGTCTTAGTAAGACTTCAGCAACTCCGCTACCAAGAAATGGGCAAAAGAGCTCATCATTTGGGTTACAGCATTTATAGGGCTTGGTTAAGAATACGCTTCAAAAATATTGTCTGCAGCTCTTGTGTGTCTATATGTAACACACCTGTTCTCTATTATCAAATGTAGTCAGTCTGCCCGGAACTGATCTTCTTACATCAGCATGACGACACATGATGACAAGCGGGATGTGAGTTTAAAGTCCACACAGTGTGTAAATTTGTACATTGAAACATATCAGGTATTGAAAGATGAATGATGTCATCATGTTTTTCTGTACTTTTTCTTATAAACCAACAAATCCTGCAGATTTCATTCTTAGCAGCAGTTGAATTTTATACTGTAAAGCCCAATATACAGATGAGGTCAAAAGTTTACACCCCCCTTTCCGGAATAATTAAAAATGTTAATTATTTTACCAAAATAAGAGGGATCATATAAAATGCATGGTATTGTTTATTTAGTACTGACCTGAATAAGATATTTCACATAGAAGATGTTCACATGTAGTCCACAAGAGAAAATAATAGTTGGATTTATAAAAATGACCCGGTTCAAAAGTTTACATCCCCTTGATTCTTAATGCTGTGTTGTTACATGAATGATCCACAGCTGTGTTTTTTGTTTAGTGATAGTTGTTCATGAGTCCCTTGTTTGTCCTGAACAGTTAAACTGTTAAACTGTTTTTCAGAGAAATCCTTTAGGTCCTACAAATTCTTTGGTTTTCCAGCATTTTTGTTTGAACCCTTTCAATTACTGTATGATTTTGAGATCCATCTTTTCACACTGAGGTCAACTGAGGGACTCATATGCAACTATTACAGAAGGTTCAAATGCTCATTTATGCTCCTGAAGGAAAATAACCATGCATTAGGAGCCAAAGAATTTGTGGCACCTCAAGGATTTTTCTGAAGAGCAACAGACAGTTTTACTGTTCAGGACAAACAAGGGACTCATGAACAGCTATCACTAAACAAAAAACACAGCTGTGTATCATTCAGGTAACAACACAGTATTAAGAATCAAGGGGATGTAAAGTTTTGAACCAGGTAATTTTTATACATTCAAATATTATTTTCTCTTGTGGACTATATGTAATTATATTTTATGTGAAATATCTTATTCAGGTCAGTACTAAATAAACAATAACATGCATTTTGTATGATCCCTCTTATTTTAGTCAAATAATTAACATTTTTAATGATTCTGAAAGGGGGGTGTAAACTTTTGACCTCAACTGTATAAATTCCAGATTCATTAGCAAGAGGTTAAAAGACAAAAATGGATCCAGGATGCGATATATTAGCTCCTGTTTTTCAGTATTTGACTCAGCATTCCTCACACTATTGCAATCAAAATATAGCTATGATTTTAGAAATGGGCATTGTTTTAGGGATATAGTACTAAATATTTATATAGTAAGTGACTTCACAGTATTTACCTTACACATTTGCATTTAGCTTTAAACTGCTATTCACTGTGAGTTATACAGTATATTAACCAAGCTCACCAAAACGCAGATAGGACTTAATAACAAATTAGATTTTTCTTCTTTATGGCTAAACTTGTGCCTTTTAAGAAAAAAAAAAAAAAACATGTATTTTACAGGGTTTAACATATAACAGCAGAGTAGAAATATTCTGAATGGATTTCCACTTTTCTATAGAACAAATAATACTTAAGGGTACCACACGTAATCAAAATTAAAGGTACTTTCAAGGGCTTTTCCAATGCCCTGCATTAATATATCAGTAAAATATTATAAATATATAAAATGCGTTTGGCATGTAAATAAATTGCTTGCATTGCAACACTCTTTTTGTTTCAGTGACAATCTGACTGGGACGTGAGCTGCTCAGTTTGTCGTCCAGGAGTGAATTAACTTTACGAAATTCTCTTAATTAAAGAGATCTCAAGAGCGGCAACATAAAAACAAAGCATATTCACACGCTCCAGCCAGAATCAGCATGAATACACAAACATGTACACATAAAAGTACGTATATTTAACTTTTGATAGGCCATTTGTCACTCATACATGGTGTTTTGGCTTGGGATGCCTATAACAGCAAATGCCAAAAAAAAGGAAAAAGTATTTTTAAAGCAGTATCCTATTATATGTGTGTGATTTCTGTAATTGCACTCATGCTACTGGCCAGATGTGGAGTGTGTTGAAGGAGAATGTATTGCCACTGAATGAGACAAGGTGCTTGTATTTGAGTTTATGTGTTTAAGCATAGGACTGCAACCATGTTTGTTCTTAAGGATACTTTATTTTAAATCATAGACATTTTGAATGAATTCAAATAAAATATCTCACCAAGCATAATGTGAAGAGCTGCTTTTTGTACTTGATTGCTTCGTTGTTGCATTAACACATGGCTTTTTTTTTTTGTTTTTGTGAGCTTGGAAGTCTAATAATCAATAATGGACACTGAATTAACTGGGGAAAGAATAAAAAAGTTCTCATAAACTTTTTAATTGTTCTCATAAACCAATCCTTGGCTCTTCAGGAAATGGAACTATTAAGATGATCTGACAGTAATGAAGACAAAATCCCATTCATGCTAAAAACTTGATTTAATTAATTTTAAGTGCAGGCTGGACATCTAAGCTTTAACCTATTAATCAGGATTACAATGAATCGTGTCTCACATGATCACATAAAAAAAAGTCAGCATGACAACACATGATAACAAACAGCATGTGGGTTTAAAGTCCACACACTAGTATGCATATTTGTACAATAAAAAACACATCAAGTATTTAAAGATGAATGATGTCATCATGTTTTCCTGTACTTTTTCTTAAACCAACAAATCCTGCATATTTCATTCATAGCAGCAGTTAAATTTTATACTGTACAGCTCAATATATAAAATCCAGATTCATTATTAAGAGGTTTAAAGACTAAATGGTTTCAGGAAGTGATATATTAGAAGATTTTTGTACTTGATTGCTTTTTTGTTGCATTACCACATGGCATTGGTGTTTTTGTGAGCTGGGAAGTCTGATAATCAATGATGGACACTACTTCTCACAAACCAATCGCCCTTGTGCGGCCATATTGGAGATACTCGGATGTAAAGTTGCACGATGAATGTAATACTGAATACGTTTTTCTGCTAATTTATGTTGTCTAAACCATGGGAAAAACTGTGGAAGCTGCTAAATCATATAGAGAAGGACTCGATGAGCTGGAAAGGCCGCAATATTTTGACAAACTAAAGTATACTTACAGGCAGTATTAAAAGTCTAGTTCACTTCCAGAACAAAAATTAACAGATAATGTACTCACCCCCTTGTCATCCAAGATGTTCATGTCTTTCTTTCTTCAGTCATAAAGAAATTATGTTTTTTAAGAAAACATTTCAGGATTTCTCTCCATGTAATGGACTTCAACGGTCCCCCCAAATATGAACTTCCAAAATGCAGCTTCAAAGGGCTCTAAATGATACCAACTGAGGAATAAGGGTTTTATCTAGCGAAACAATCGGTAATTTTCTAAAAAAAATAAATAAATAAATAAAAAAAATAACAATTTATATATTTTTTTTACTTTAAACACTTTCGTCTAGTTCTGTGTGAACTGTTCTTTTCTTGGTCATGACAGTTAGGGTACGTCTAAAAACTCCTGTCTGATTTTCTCCTCCAACTTCAAAATCATCCTACATAGCTGTTTTTATCTTTTTTGTAAAGGGTGTTTGCTCTTCTTTGCATGTTCACTCAACTTTGGGTTGTTACTTCTGCAGCGATGTAGGACAATTTTGAAGTTGGAGGAGAAAATGAGACAGAGTTTTTAGACGGTTTTAGCCTAACTGTCATGACCGTAAAAAGAGTTCACACAGAGCTAAACCAGACGAGTGTATGAGGTTAAAATGTATATAAATTGTAATAAAAAAAAAAAAAAAAAACATAAAAAATTAATTTAAAAAAAAGCAATAGTTTCACTAGATATGACCATTTTTCCTTGGCTGGGAAGGTTTATAGCCTTTTGAAGCTGCATGTTGGAAGTTCTAACTCGCAGGCACCATAGAAGTCCATTACATGGAGAGAAATCCTGAAATGTTTTCTTCAAAAAACACAATTTCTTTACGACTAAAGAAAGAAAGACATGAACATCTTGAATGACAAGGTGGGTGAGTACATTATCTGTAAATTTTTGTTCTGGAAGTGAACTAATCCTTTAATTTAGATATTAGACTGATATTTCACCTACGTTGAGCGGAAATGATAAAAACAAACGCAAATGTTGACAAAATTCTTGCTCTGGAAATCCTGGTTCAGTTTGGCCAACCACAAACGGCCTTTTGTTTTTTGCACTCTTCTCCTTGATTTGATAAAACTTTTGGCAGTCTATAGTACTCCAAATGATTTCCCCAATCCAACCGATTAGTGCAGCTTAAAACATGACAATAATTTACCATTTTCAGCAGCAATAATCAACAAAATATGTGAGTTTTGTTCCATATTGAATGTGGCATTGTTTACGTTCAATATGGCAGATTGATGGCACGTCATGAAAACACCCTATTAGGAAGATCTGACAGTAATGAAGACAAAATCCTATTCATACTACAAACTTGATTTAATTCACTTCAACATGAGCAGACTGCACATCTAAGCTTTAACCTATTAATCAGGATTACAAGTGAGTCATGTGTCACATGATCGCATGAAAAAGTCTGGGGGTTTCTGGATTTTCGTCATTATGTTGACTTGGACTGACAAAAAAGGAACTCACCACTCAATGTTTTCAGTTACTTTATTTAGAAAGGCAACCTTTGAGGTGTGAAACCAAAATGCATTTGCATTTCATGGAGAACTGAAAGCAAGATCTGTGGCAGGCATTTAGCTTTTCACTGTACAAAATACTCGGCCTGAAAACGACTCTACCACCAGTAGACTACAAGTCATCCGTAGTCCATACTGATGGAGCTTGAATAATAATATTCAGTCCTTTATGAACACCTCAGATAGAGACGCCAGGGTCCCGGTTCCGTCCGTAAGATTTCTGTTTGCCCACATGCAGGCATTGTCTTATAATACAGACCTCAGAAATCCTCTCTTTGAAAGTATGATGGCGCAGAACCATCTTTGTAAGAAAATACAGTGATTGGCATCTTCATTTCAACTGCAACACAACCTAGAACAGGGCACAAAAAATGCCAGGAGAGTTAAGTGTTGATGCCACTACTGTTTATTTACAGTCTATTACCTTTTAACATCTGAAAACTCAACTTCAGTTCTTTAACATCTTGTACAGTGAAAACCATTGCTTCCAGCCAAAATAGTCTATATCAATAATAACACATCCACCAGTGAAAAAGTCCATACCCTGTTGTCTTTTCACTTCAGAATCTACTAACATATTTGTTTAGAACCGTTTTCACTTGTAAACAGTGCATAATCTGTGCATATTTCTCCCTTGATTCTGACAACTTTCTCATTGAAGAAAGCAATAATATGGATAGAGGACTCATATTTTGGCCAAAAGCAATGGTCTGAAGATAAAAATGGCTTAATGATGGATTAGTTTCTGTCAACCACACAGATTTTCACTGATGGACTGAAATTGTGTGGATTATTGTGATGTATTTAATCAGCTGTTTGGACACTCATTCTGATGGCACCCTTTTACTGCAGAAGATCCTTTGGTGTGCAAGTGATGTAATGCTAGATTTCTCCAAATCTGTTCTGATTAACAAACATCTACATCTTGGATGGTCTGAGGGTGAATACATTTTTAGCAAATTTTCATTTTTGGGTGAACTATTCCTTTAACCATTACCTTATTAGCAGCCTCTAGTGCACTGATGAGAGTGTGCAGCTCCTCTTTGTTCATTTCTACATTCACCGATCTCTCAATTCCATTCTCCTTCAGGTCCAGACTGAGATTTAGCAGAGGAGTGTTTAAAGCTGACAGCTTGTCGCTGGATAATGCCAGCTAGAGTGAGATGGAAGGAAAGGGAAGAGGAAGTAAGAAAGCAACTAAAAAATGGAAAAATCAATAGCTGATCTTATCACTATGATTAATGCATGTGTGTATGTATGTGTTTGGTGCACCTTTAACTGCCAGTTGAAGTCTTGTAGCTGCGTGCTTGAGATGCCATTGGTTTTGTCCACCAAAGCATGTCTGATCTCATCAAACCTGGACCGCACACATTGGAGAACAGCCTCAGCGCGGGCCGCATCCAAATCACTCAGCAGTTCCTGGATCTTCAGACGTGTACGCAAAATAATCAGTCTCACAAATTAATGTCAGACATGTTTATATGTGACCCTGGACCACAACATCAGTCCTAAGTAGCACGGGTATATTGGTAGCAGTAGCCAAAAATACATTGTTTGGGTCAAAATTATAAATTTTTCTTTTATGCCAAAAATCATTAGGATATTAAGATCATGTTCCTTTAATATATTTTGTACATTTCCTACCATAAATATATCAAAACCTGATTTTTGATTAGTAATATGCATTGCTTGGACAACTTTTAAAAAAAAAATTCTCAACATTTAGATTTTTTTGCACCCTCAGATTCCAGATTTTCAAATAGTTGTATCTCGGCCAAATATTGTACTATCCTAACAAACCATACATTAATGGAAAGCTTACTCATTATTGATGTATAAATCTCAATTTTAAAAAATTGACCCTTATGACTGGTTTTGTGGTCCTGGGTCACATATGTCTGGTCAGATTCTCATCTACTCACCTCTTGATCTGAACAGCCCCTTCCTACAGCAAAGCGGATAAGAGAGGAGAGAGTGTTCATTAACTCCACCCATTCTGTCAGACTCCACCGTTCACCGTAATCTGTTCGCCTCGGACCGCTCCGGCCGCACACCCCATCCACCACCCTGTGTATGAGCTTACAACGCAAAGAACGAGTTGAAGTATTCAGTGTTCAAAGTCAAGTTAGTAATGCTTCTAATATATTCTCTGTTCATTTAGAACAATTCTCTAAACTCAGTGTTTTCAACCAGGGGTTTGTAGACTGATATTTAAAATGTAGAATTTATTTATTTTTTGTTTTTAGCAAAAAAAAAATAAAAAATACAAACGTTTTATAAATTTAAATATTTAAAACGTGGTTGTAAATGTAGTAGAAATTTATAAACGTAAGCAAAAACTCTTAGATCATTCAACATGGCTGATACTAGCATAAAATGATCATTAAATGTGTAGTAATATAAGTTATTGTTATTAACCTACAATATTATAGATACAAAGAATGGAGCATTTTTGTTTATGGGGTCCCTGGTGTTGACAAAGTTTGGGTGAGGGGCCCCTGCAAGTATTTTTATATAAGTAACTTTATTAAATCTCTTCATATAATAAACAAGCTTTATAACTACTAAACACAAACACAATAAATCCAAGCAATACAGAGGAAATTGCATTTCTTTTTTCAACTGTTTTAAAGATTGAAATGCAATTTTCAAGTAATTTTTTAAAATGCCACAATACTTGGAACAACTTTAAGGGTCAGTAATACTCCTGCTTTATATGTTAGTAGATAAACAACAGATGAACTTAAATGTACTAAAACTATCCTTGCAAAAAACATACCATTTATAATATATAATAATAGTACAAATTATTGTAATACATTTGCTCTCCTCCAAACATTGTAAGACTCGTTTATAAACAGTTATTACAAGCCAGAAATGAAATGTACATCTAATCCGGTATCTGGTTTAAATTTAAATTTGTTTCCACCAAGTAAACGGTTTAAATTAAGCAACTTGAGTAAAACGCAATATTATTACGAGCAGCACGGCTGTTCACAAGCTGATGGCTACTGATGTGAGAACAGACTCACTGCATATATTTGCACATATGTATTATTTGACAAACAGTATTATGTGTAGGAAACTGCTGCTACTTACTTTAGGACATTCTTCAGTTGGTAGTTTTTCGAGCAATTTTATCATTGTGCTGTCAGTCAGTCGACTTCCTTAGCATCGATGATGTCAGCTGATCGAACGTCACGTGACTTCGTCTTCTGTCGCGTGTCTTTAGATGTTGCGCTGCACACTGTTGCTTGTACTCTGACATTGTACATTTTAATTATTGTGTAAAATTCTAACGAGCTAGTTCAATGTTATCACATTTACAAATTATGATCAACTTAAAAAGACAACCGGAAGTAGTCATTCGCACGATTTCAAATTAAAAGTTCAAATGATAAATTAACAGTAAACGTATTAACTGTCTAGGTTTGTACATATACATGATATACATTTGAAATTAGATCCAGAATTAAAATAAGTATTTATTTGGACACACTTAAACTAAAACTTTTTTTAAAAGGACAGATTTTGTACCACATCATAAAACAAAAAGACTAAATTCAGTCTTCGTTGCAAGATGTAATAATACAGAAATTATATATTTTAATCGAAATCCTTTGGAAGTGTTGGTAATTAATTACAGTTATATACATTTTACGTCCAAGTAAAATGCTAATGTTTTTGTTTCGATTCCCAAAGCGTGTGGGACAAAGAGAAACTTGTGAGTGTATGTGTGGTGGCTGTGGGTAATGATCACTGAGGATCCTCAGGACGAGGCGGGCTCATGCCATTATCCGATGCATTGAAAAAGTTCTCCGATGTAGGTCACTGTAAACCATATAACCGTTAAATATAAAAACTGAAAAGCTAATGCATTATTCCTACAGGAGCTTTCTCTAAAATGTGGCCAAGTCCATGACTCGACGGTAAGTTTAAAGCTTTGTTATCTTAAATATGCGTTGGTTCCTCCCTTGTTTCCTATTCAGGCGCCCAATCCTGACGGGGTTCTTTAAGAAATGTATGCATGTATATTTTGGGCCATAAAGCCGATATGAACATTTTATGGTTTTACACCCCTTTTGATCTGCATTCATTCGAGGTCACATAACGTACATATCTATTGTGCACGCTTCATAGGTGTCTGTGGGTGTGTTTCCGGATGTGTAAAACGGAGCTTTTCTCTTTTTAAAAGCAAAATTGGAAGCATCAAAATATTTTCATTACGATCTTTCCGCGTCTTATGAGTAGCACGTGATACGCTGCTGTGCAAATGTTAGCAACCGGAGCTTAGATGTGTTATGCGCTTTATTTTATTTTATTCATTTATTTATTGGCTAAACTAAAATATCAAGGTGAATTAATTATATCTAATATGCATGTTTTTGCTGTTTAATGAATTGCTTTAATTCATATAATATAATAATATTGTTTATTTGTTTAAGTTTGTATAATAGACTGTTAAATGCCAGGTTCCGTTGTGACAACCGACCCCGTGTCATGTGTTAACATGGGTGTAATACGCAGCGTGCACTCATTTCCTGAGTAATGAATGTATAATTAGTAGCTTCTAGTAGTGTTTTGCCAGTTTCTCAGTCTTATACACTAACAGTCAAAAGTTTCTGAACAGTAAGATTTTTTTTTTTTTAATGAATTCTCTTCTGCTCACCAAGCCTGCATTTATTTAATCCAAAATACAGCAAAAGCAGTAATATTGTGAAATAGTTTTACTATTTAAAATAACTGCATTCTATTTGAATATATTTTCAAATATAATTTATTCCTGAGATCAAAGTTACATTTTTAGCATGATTACTCCAGTCCTCAGTGTCACATGATCCTTCAGAAACCATTCTAATTTTAAGCAGTTGAGTTTTTTTTCAGGATTCTTTGATGAATAGGAAGACCCAAAGATCAGCAATGCTGATCTTCTATTTTAGCATTTTCTGATTCAGCATTTATCTGAAATTAAAAGATTTTGTAACGTTATTAGAAATGATAGAAATGAATACTTTTATTTAGCAAGGATGTTTTAATTGATCAAGTGACGATAAAGACATTTATGATGTTGCAAATGATTTCTATTTTAGATAAACGCTGTTCTTCTGAACTTTCTATTAATCAAAGAAACCTGAACAAAAATCTGCTCAGCTGTTTTCAACATAATAATGATAATACATGTTTTCTGAGCAGCAAATCAGAATATTAGAATGAGTTTGAAGCATCATGTGACTGGAGTAATGATGCTAAAAATTCAGCTTTGAAATCACAGGAATAAATTACATTTTAAAATATATTCAACTAGAAAACAGTTATTTTTAAGTAGTAAAAATATTTTACAGTTTTTGCTGTACTTTGGATCAAATAAATGCAGGCTTAGTGAGCAGAAGAGACATTATAAATCTTACTGTTCAAAAACTTTTGACTGGTAGTGTACTCTATATTTGTATTCCATAAAGCTTGCAGTGATGCATTTTAGAACATGTATTTCTACAGCCTCTAAATGATCAGCATGATGAAAACTTTTTTACACAGAACATTTTACACAGTTTTACACTTTTTTGGCACATAAAAGGTTATGGCGTGTATGTCTTTTTTATTAATTAAGCTTTAAAATAAGTTAATTTAGCGTTAGTCATATTTCAAGATGTACAATCATTGGACTAAAGCAGCTTAGTTTTACTTGATTATCCATACATCATTTTTAGAAAAATCATGTTAAAATGTATGTGTTCTAGGTTAGCTAGATAAAGTCTTCATCTAATGCTTATATGCATTCATTTGTTTGTTCCATTTGTTTGTTCTTATTTCTTTCCCAAAACCAGTTAAATAAAACATATCTGTGGTCATCTGTTACCCTGCTTACTGTGTTTTTATATAGTTGTTTTCTTGTGTCGCTCTTGCAGTATGTCTATGTGAAACATAAGATGGTTAATCTGAAACTAATCAAACACTTCTTCCTCTTCCCATGTTATGAGGAAGTATGAGGTTTACATGAAAATTGTATTAGCTACAGGCACAATTGCTGCCTTTTGCTTTGTCACAGGCTAAGCCCGTTCAACAGGTTTCATGCTTTAAAAAAAATGGCAGGTTGCAAGTTATACACTGTTTGGATTTACATTAATTTTGTACATGTGTTTATCTGTGTTCAGGAGGAGGGCTGTTGGTAGTGTGCACGGGGACTTCGCCATTTTGTCTCCTCAGGCTCTGGGATCTCGTCGTCCTCATGGAGCGACTCTACTGGGTTCGCCACAGATGTCTGCAGCTGATATCCACAGACCGGAGGAGGGGCTGGTACTCTCCTCCTTCATCAGTTCCCCCTAAGAGTAGCCTGGACACCCAGGACCCTCTGACTCAGCGGCTCAGTGGAAAGAGAAGAGTGGTGGTGTCACGATGCGGTCCACACCAAGCGGAGTACCACAACTTCTCCAAGGGCTTTCAAGACAACAGCATCCGGACAACCAAGTACACCCTCATCAGCTTCATTCCCATGAATCTGTTTCAGCAGTTTCAGAGGTCAGATATTGAGATGTATATATCACGTCTGTTGTTGTTTAGATTTCGTTTTTTGTGTGTTTGTTACTGACATTTGGGTTCTGATAACAGAGCGGCAAATCTGTACTTCCTGTTCCTGGTGTTGCTGAATTGGGTCCCAGTGGTGGAGGCATTTCAGAAGGAGATTACCATGATCCCTCTAGCCGTGGTGCTCACCGTTATTGCCTTCAAAGATGCCATGGAGGACTACAGACGTTACCGCTATGACAAAAAAATAAACAACACACTGACACACATCTACAGCGGGTCAGTATGTGTTTCTCCCCTGTTAGTATGATGTGGTCGACTTTCATGATCACGTGACACTCTTTCTGTTTCTGTGTGGGGGTTTTGGATAAGTTTTGTTACTTCCTTTCTTTCTGATTTGAGGAATACAAACAACATGCAACATGAGTTTAGTTATTTCCCTGTATTTTACTCATATTGCTTCATGGCCTGTTTTAAGGTCAGTGCTTAGTGAGGTTAGCTTGTGTTTTACCAACCGAAGACAAATAACTATGAGGCCTATAGAATGATATAAATAATGCTTGGTAAATCGAGTGAACAGATTGCAAGATCACTATCTGTTTTCTTTTTCACATTGCAATTAAAAATGACTGTTTTACTGATGGATAAGAATAGCACGACATGATCTAACATGCAAAGGTTCGTATGGTTACAAAGTGATTTTATAATTTGTTAAATCCAGCTATCTTTTTGACCACAATTCACATAAAATAAAGTGATGAAGCTTTTTGGAAAATGTTTTATTTCAGTGTTATTTATACATTATAATAGCGTTTATTTTTCTATTTTTTATTTTTAATTTTGATTGTAGTTTTAATAATTTTATGCTTTTATGCTTTTGAAAATTTTATTAGTATTTGTTTCTTTTTATATTTTATAAGTTTTTATTTTAGTTTTACCTTTATTTATTTTTGTACTTCAAATTATTTAATTTCAGTTAGACATTTGTAATTTTGTAAAGTTTATAATATATATTTTATTTTATTTTAAGATTTATTTCAATTAATGAAAACGCTTAATTTTAGTCTTAACAATAACACTTTTTGGAATGATCTTCATCATGACATAAAGTAGAAACTGTAAAATTTTGAAATATTTTAAAATAACTTTTTATAAAATAACTGTTTTTGAATATATTTTAAAATGTAATTTATTCCTGTGATTTCAAAGCTGAATTTTTAGCATTGTTACTCCAGTCACATGATCCTTCAGAAATCATTCTAATATTTTGATTTGCTGCTCAAAAAAACATTTATTATTATTATGTTGAAAACAGCTGAGTGGACTTTTTTCAGGTTTCTTTGATGAACAGAACGTTTAGAAGAACAACATTTATCTGAAATAGTAATCCTTTTTAAACACTATAAATGTCTATCATCATCAATTGATTTCGATCATTTGAAAGCATCCTTGCTAAATAAAAGTATTAATAAATTTCTGTAATTCCCTGAAATTATACTGACTCCAAGTTTTAGAATAGTATAGTGTATAATGTTACAAAAGCTTTTTATTTCAGATAAATGCTCTTCTGAAATATTGAGGATGATAATAATAATAATAAATGTTTTTTTAACAGCAAATCAGCATATTAGAAAGATTTCTGAAGGATCATGTGACACTGAAGACTGGAGTAATAATGCTGAAAATGTAGCTTTGATCACAGGAATAAATTACTTTTTAAAATATATTTAAATAGAAAGCAGTCATTTTAATTAGTAAAAATATTTCAGAATATTATAGCTTTTGTTGTATTTTGGATCAAATAAATGCTGGCTTGGTGAGCAGAAGATACTTCTTTAAAAAACATTAAAAATCTTACTGTTCAAAAACAGCCCATTTGATCTTCTGCTTAATTTGTGCCTGTTATTTGAGCCTTTGGCTTTAAATAAAATGCAGTGGCTTCTGCTATGTTCTGCATCTTGTGAAAGGGGCATATTAAAAGGGTCATATCACGAGGAACAAATTTTCCTTCATCTTTTGAGATAAATGACTTCATTGTATTATTAAAACATAAAAAAACTCCAAGTAACAGTTAAGTAAGAAAGGCCAAAGCAGGATAGATGATCTTATTCCTAAGCACCAGAAACGTTAAGAGCTTTAAAAGAAATAGAAAGTTAAGACAAAAGTAAAAAAAAAAAAAAAACATAGTGTTGTTAATTTTCCCATTGTAGCACCTGCATCTCTGCATTTCCTTCAGAATGATCCCAATATTAGAATTCCCTAAGTTTAGCTTAAAGGCACAATATGTAAGATTTTTTTATTAAAATATCCAAAAACCAGAACAGTGTTTTATAGGGATGTCACAAGATCTCGTGACGATATTCTTGCAAAACATTTTGCAGTGTTTACATTACTTTGATTTTCGATATTTTCCATTCAAACACCCACACGATCCTATTCCTGAATGACAACGATTTAGCTATGTCTATTATGACTGTTTCACATCGCGAGTGTCAGTGGAGCGTGAGAAGCACATTTTGTCGCTGCCCATGTTAATGAATACGAAGGTCCGCCATCATTACACTTCCGATGTGATCGCTGTCATTCACTGATATGGCCGGCGATAAAACACGCGCCGCTCACGCTCTACTGACGCTTACCTTGTGAAACAGGTGTTAAAGATATTCAAATCGGCATTCATGCTGCTGGTCCAGCAAGAGCAACACAAACTGTCTTTTCAACCACATTACAATCATTATTTCTGTGTTACAGACATTTAAATAACAGAAACACTTTCACAAAACTGTGACGCGTTTCAAGGGTCATCATAAATCCTTTAAAGTTTTTTATATTTTGTTTTTTTTAAAAATATGTATGTATAACACTATACTTTGTATTATATCACCTAATTAACTAGTTAACGCTATGCGAGGGTGTTTCTAATCCCGTGTCTATGGGAGGGACGGTAAATTTGGCATTGTTCTCTCCTTTGATATAATTCATTCAAATAAGTTTAAGTTTAATTTCATAAAGTTTAAAATGCACCTACATTTTTTGCATTACATTTTGTATTTTTCAGTTGAATAAAAGTCTATTTTCCCTATATATTTCATCACTGAGGATTTCTTTAAAAAAATGTAAAAATCTCGCCTCGTCTCGTTCTTGTGAACCCAGTCTCGTGTCTTGTCTCGTCTCGTGGGATAAGTGTCTCGTCACACCCCTAGTGTTTTATATTTTGCTGACTTGTGTTCTTACATTATCCCAAATGCTTCAAAGAATGCAGAGAAAATCCAGAGAAAAAAGCAATTTTAACTAGTGTAACGGACCGTGTCATTGCGTCGCCTGCTAATGATATACCCTTGATTTTTCTGGATTTATTTTGTCGAAAACATGGAAGCACCAAAGACACTTTAATATGTTATGCATTTTATTAGACAGGTGACGACATGCACAGAGTTGCATTATAACAACACTTCAGCACACTCAAATGGAAAGGAAAGGAAGTGACGTGACGTGAGGCATACCCATACGCCCGGGGAGCAACTGGGGGAACGGGGCCTTGCTCAAGGGACTCACCTCAGCCGTGGTATTGAGGGTGGAGAGAGTGCTGGTTATTCACTCCCTCCACCTTCAATCCCTGCCGGACCTGGGACTCGAACCCGCAACCTTTCGATTACAAGCCCGACTCCCTAACCATTAGGCCAAATGTACCTAGTATGATAAAACAGAGTTGCTTTTTCCTACATACGCATGACCCGAATAAGTGGAAGTGGTCGACTGTGGCATAAAAACTCTGTCGACTGTGGCTGCTTTCGAGCCGTGAATCGAGGTCCAAGGGCCTCATTTCCCCTTCTACGACTTTCAGCCTCACACTGCTTCATACTACAATGACCTTAATTAATCTTTAATACATTGTCTCATCCATGGACATGATTTCTGCTCGAGTCCTGTCAGATTGCATCGGCTGTAAGGATGAAGACAACAACTCCCACGATTCCACACACAATCACAGCGTCATCAAACTACGCCTTTGTTTCTCATTTGTTTTGAATATGCGCCCTGTAGTGGTGAAAACTTACATATTGTGCCTTTAAAGGGATCGTTCACCCAAAAATTCTGTCATTAATTACTCCCCTTCATGTTGTTCCAAACCTGTAAGACTTTCATTCATCTTTGGAACACAAATTAAGATATCTTTGATGAAATCCGAGAGCTTTCTGACCCTGCATAGACAACGGCGCAACAAGGCCCAGAAATGTAGAAAGATAGTGTTAAAATAGTCCATGTGACATCAGTGGTTCAACTGCAGTTTTATAAAGCTACGAGAATACTTTTTGTGCACAAAGAAAACAAAAATAATGACTTTATTCAACAATTTCTTCTCTTCCATTAAGTCAAACCCACATCAAAGAACTAGCAGTGATGAAAACCGAATGTGAGCTCATGTCGCCTGCTTCTGGGCCAAAAAGTTGTTCTTGAACACACCGCAACGACTACAGTCAGCGGCCAGCTAGTATGCATAGTACGTTCTGCACCTGCGTGAAAGAACAGCCAATCAAAGTGATCTCTCTCACCAGTGGCTCAGACTCCAAATCAACATGCTCAGTCAGCCACCACTGTTTTTAAAACAGTGAAACTCCATGCTATTATTATTATCACTAACCAAAAACTGCACCTGGAGTCAGATGAGGAGTCAGTTTCCAAGAAACAGCATTGCATAATTTCCACATTGTGCAAAACTTCCTTAGGCTCTCAAGGACTTTAACCATTAGAATTAATGATTTTCCTTGTTCCTCATCCGTCCTTCTATGTAAAGACTTTATCTGCTGAAGTGTCTGTTTCTAAAACAATGCTTCAGTATTTCCTTGAAGGTATATTTTAATAAGCTCTAGTGTCTTGATGTGAAACTTCAACAGTAGTTGTGAAAATGTGTGATGTCTCAGTTAAGCCCATCCCACCCCCTTTCTACCTTATTTTTCAGTCCGGAAGTAAGCTGTTTTCTGATAATGTGATAGACTTCCTGTTCATAATCTGCCATAGAGAAATAACCAGAAGAATATTGAAGTGCTGTAAATGGTAAAACGGTTTGCACAACAAACTATTGTGTTCATAATTAAGATAATGCATTAAAATAATATGGTAAGACACACCAATTTGCAATATCAAGCAGCAAAATTAGCTGTTTTGTACAGATAAATGTAGCTGGACGCGGATGAGACCGGAAGCTAGACACATTGTATTTACAAACTGCTGCTCCCACTCTTACGGCAGAAATAAGGTGGACATTTCTTGTAACAGGACATCTGACACAGGACACTTGTTTGTATATGTTTGACTATAGCCACTGTAAAACACTAAAAATTAATCACAACATGCAATAAATAATGAGCATTGATAAAGTAATGCTTGTAATTGCATCCAGTCCTCATTAAGTTTTATAGTAATAATAACAACAAACAACAATAATGGCTTCAAAAGTCCAGAGCTCCTTAGATGATAGATAACTTGTGTTCTTTGCCCAAGATAAATGTCACAGTGCAAACCGGTCGCTTATTTACCAGCCCTCAGTTTTCCCTGTCTAAAACTGGCCTCTGAGTCATAAAAAGCTCTACGTCTACTTTGTTTATGATGCCTGGGAGTGTTTCCTAGATAAGGAGCGGCCCAGTCTACATGTTGTAGATTATTACAGGTTTCTGAGGCTCACATAGCGCAGTCAAGACAAAGGTTTTGAAGAGCATAACGCTTCTCAGGTGTCAAATCTCAGGTGTTGATCTTGGCTTGGACTAAATCAGAGACATGAATTTGACTAGTGATGGTGAGACCTGTTGGACATGCACGGGATAAAGAATCAGCCTGAATTGGCTGGACCGTTCTTACAGACTGTGTTTCTGGAGTGGAAGAGGAGCTGCCATGATTCAGCAGATGGAGTCAGATCAAGGTGGCATGGCAAAAGATCTGACCAAAAACAGAAGGGTTGTCTTGCCAAATTGGACTGAACATGAAGAAATTAAGGAATTACAGCAGTCGTACAGCAGGAATAAGGTCCGGACGACCAAGTACACCTTCTTGTCTTTCCTCCCCAAGAATCTTTTTGAGCAACTTCATCGTTTTGCCAATGTATATTTCGTCTTTTTGGGCGCACTAAACTTTGTGCCTATCGTAAACGCGTTCCAGCCGGAGATCTCGGTCATTCCTATTATCTTCGTGATGGCTATAACTGCTGTTAAAGATCTTTGGGAGGACCAACGCCGAAGGAAGTCTGACCAAAAGATCAATAACTGCTTATGCAAAGTTTATGACGGGTAAATACATGAAACTTTCTGAATTGAAAATATTCATATAGCATACACAGACTACAGCTGCATACATCAGTTTGTACTTTAACCGTTTGTGGCATGACATCTGATATCTGTTATCAATAGATCATAGCATAAGGCATATATGCATTCAGTGAATGTATATATATGCATTTTTGTTCTTAAACAGCATGTTTACTATGTAGTTAAGGTATTATTTAACTTAGTTGTGTGGTGACTTGCCCCAGATATTTCACTTTTGACAGTTTCCTGACCCACCACCGGCTTGTACCTTAAACAGTCGGAGGTGTGGCTTCATAACCTGAATAATACGCTAATTTGGATTTGCATGGTAAAGTGTCAGAGCTACGCTGTTTCTTTAATTCTTTAACTTGTGTCACTAAAACCACTAAACCACAGCTGGTGGGCCTCGTGGGTGTATTTCCAATCTGTATCCTGTGTTGTAACCCATGCACGTCATTTTTTTTATTAGTGTTGCCATTAGTTAATGGTTAGCTTAAAGTATAGTTATTATCGAACTGTTTGTCTTGTAAATTGAGTGAATATCTATTGATCAGAGGTTTGCTCTTTGTATTGTGTGCGTATGTGAGAACAATAGCATATTTTTACAGATGATTGATTCATATTTTGTACTTTTTTATAAAAAGCTTACAAATACTCAAATGCTATTGAGTTGAGAATGCATTTTTAAAGGCTATGGGTGTATTTGTAGCATGTTGCTACTATACACAGTGTAAAGTCAACTGTCTGTAAATGGCAGGTATCAAAACACTGTTTATATTTTTCCTTCTTACACTAATGACCTGACAAATATTGTATTAAAATGTTGAATTATCCAACATTTGGCTCTAGCTAAGCTGTTAATGCTGCTTAGTTTAAAAAGGCTCCCTCGTGATTGTCTTGCCGCAGGGGGTCATATTAGTTTTCTTGTTATGGAGCCGTTGCCACGGGTGACAGTGAAGCGCAGCGTTTGCTTGATTACTATGGCATTGAGGCTGGTGTGTTTAGTTCAGTAGGCATAAAGCAGTAATGTTTGAATCTGTGTGTGTTGTGCTTTAATCATGTGGCACATCAGTGCACTGAAACAAAGCATCATTGGAAATGCATATACCTGTATGTATCTGACGTGGGATGGTGCAGGCATATACTGAATGCTTTCTTTCACAATGGTTCTGCAAATATTCAGTTATACCACCTGCAAGACTGGTTTTCAGTGCTATCAATACTGTGAGGGCTGTTTTAACTAATAATAAAGACATTTATACACTAATATCAAGGAATACTGTTTTAAAGAATAAGTCCACTTCCAGAACAAAAATGTACAAATAATGTACTCACCTCCTTGTCATCCAAGATGTGCTTGTCTTTCTTTCTTTAGCTGTATTGAAATTATGTTTTTTGAGTTAATCATTTCAGGATTTTTCTCCATATAATGGACTGATATGGTGCCCCGATTTTGAACTTCCAAAATGCAGTTTAAATGCGACTTCAAACGATCCCAAATGCGGTTGTAAACGATCCCAGCCTCCTATTTTCTCCCTCAACTTCAAAAATTATTTCAAAATCATCCTGCATCGCTGGAGAAGTACTTTGCAAAGTGAACCTGCAAAGAAGATCAAACACCCTTAATAAAAAAGGTAATATAGCGATATAGGACAATTTTGAAGTTGAGGGAGAACATGAGATGGGAGTTTTTCGACATACCCTAACTGTCATGAACCGGAACAAAAACAGTTCAGGCAGAGTAAGACAAGACGAGCGTTTGACATTAAAAGGTATATAAATTGTATTATTTTTATGAAAAAAAAAATGTTGTTTCGCTAGATAAGACCCTTCTTTCTCGGCTGGGATTGTTTACAACCGCATTTGGGATCGTTTGAAGCCGCATTTAAACTGCATTTCAGAACTTCAAAATCGGGGCACCATATCAGTCCATTATATGGAGAAAAATCCTGAAATGTTTTCCTCAAAAAATATAATTTCTTTACGGCTGAAGAAAGAAAGACATGAACATCTTGGATGACAAGGGGTGAATACAATATCTGTAAATTTTTGTTGTGGAAGTGGTCTTCTCCTTTAAGATCGGTCAGTCATGCAATTATGCAATCAAATATTGTTGTTTAATGAGTGCTAAACTGTATATTTTTATTTGTCACTTCTGTGACAAAATTATTTAAAAATTTGGAATAAGCAGAATAATGTTCAATGTTTTTTTTTTTAATTTTATTGATAGTTTTTTTTTGTTTAGTGTTAGTTGTTCATGAGTCCCTTGTTTGTCCTGAACAGTTAAACTGCCCGCTGTTCTTCAGAAAAATCATTCAGGTCTCATCGTGTTTTCTTCTGAAGCATCAGTGAGTGTTTGAACCTTCTGTAATAGTTGCATGTTAGTCCCTCAGGTAACAACACAGTATTAAGAATGAAGCATTTGTAAACTTTTGAACAGGGTCATTTTTATAATTTCAAGTATTACTTTCTTTTGTGGACTATATGTAAATGTCTTTTAAGTGACATGCATTTTGTATGATCTGCCATTTTTCGGTTTTATTTTTTACAGAGACGTGCTTATGTGATTTTTCTTATTTATTGTCTTAAATATTGACAGTGAAATCAATATTTGAATCCTGTTGTTTATCCGATATTATTAGTGAATCCAAATAAAAAGCGTGTGTGTGCGTTTGTGTTGAAGGAAGCAGAAGCAGTATGTGGAGCGGCGTTGGGCCGAGGTGTGTGTCGGTGACCTGGTCCGTCTCTGCTGTAATGAGATCATTCCTGCTGACATGGTGCTGCTGCACTCGTCTGATTCTAATGGAGTGTGTCACATTGAGACGGCCAACCTGGATGGAGAAACCAACCTCAAACAAAGGCAGGTGGTCCGTGACCTGCCACAGCAGGTGAGTGGCCAGTCTGTCCATTTCACTATCATCTTCATCACCATTTTCATTCTTGTTCCTCCACAAATATATGAGGTGAAATACGTTTTGCTAAAAAGGATCAGTGTTTTTATATTAAAATCTATTAAAGGCACAATATGTAAAATTTTTATTTTTATTAAATTATCCAAAAACCACTAGAAAATTATGTGTTTTGTTGACTTGTGTTCTTACATTATCCCAGATGTTTCCAAGAATGTTTAAATCCAGAGAAATAAACAACTAGTGCCCCATCTCTTGATAATGCATCACCTGCCAGTAATGTCATACCCTTGACTACTGGATTTTTTTTTGTAGAAATCACGCTTTTGTTTTTGTTTTGTACTCGAATGTTTTTCCCTGTCCGACCGTTTAGTACAGCCTAAAACATTAATTGAAAAACATTTTTACTTTATTAAATGGGTTTTCATTAAAAAAACCCTCTTTGAACAGTATGTTCGAAGTAAAAAATGTGATGTAATCTTTCTTTAGGGACCTGAATTTGTTCCAGAAAACTACAGCAGTCACATTGAATGTGAAAATCCCAACAATGATTTGAGACGGTTCAGAGGCTTCATGTGAGTAAGCAGTAAACTTCTTCAGTAAATGATAAACACAAGGCTGGAGACAGTTTTTTTTCTTTTTTCTTCTTTTTGAATGCATGAATGAACACGACAGTGAATTTGTTTTTGTACACAGGGAGCACCCTGGTAAATTGCGGGTTGGACTCCACAGTGAAAACCTGCTCCTGAGGAGCTGCACTGTGAGAAACACAGAGACTGTGATCGGCATTGTGGTCTATGCAGGTCACCTTCACATCCTTGCACTCAGATCAACTTCAGATAAGATCATTGTATCTTTATAAATAGCTTGAATGAGCAATGAAAGAGCTTATGTGTGTGTGTTTGCAGGTCATGAGACAAAAGCAATGCAGAATAACAGCGGGCCTCGCTACAAACGAAGTAAACTGGAGCGCAGACTCAACATAGACGTCCTCTGGTGTGTCGTTTTACTGCTGGTCATGTGCTTTATTGCTGCTGTAGGTCAGTATTACGGTCATTGACATACTTGTGACAGGATTTAAACTTTTAAGTACTAGGTTGATGTTATTTTGTTAACACTGTACAATAAGGTGTCATTTGCTAACATTAGTTAATGTATTAACTAACATGAACGAATAAAAATACAGTCGTTTTTTGTGTTACAAATTCATGTTAGTTCACAGTGCATTAACTAATGTTAACAAACACAACTTGTGATTTAATAATGCATTAATAAATGCTGAAATTAACATTTAAGATTAATAAATGCTGTAAAAGTATTGTTCATTCTTAGTTCATGTTAACTAATGTAGTTAACTTATGTTATCTAATGAACCTTATTGTAAAATTTGTAAAGTGTATTTTTTTGTGGGTTTAGTGAAAATGTGGTTGTGATCTACAGGTCATGGTTTTTGGTTGAGTGGAATACAGAATCCCATCTTCATGATCCCTGATGACACACACCCTGCGCTCGCTGGCTTTTACATGTTTTGGACTATGATCATTGTTCTGCAGGTGAGTGATAATAAGCATAAACATTTGATATCTACACAAACACATTACCGGTTAAAAAAACATACCAGTTAAAAGTTTGGTTTTGAGTTGATATTTAATATTATATCAGTTAATTTTAGTTAACAGTTACTATTTTTGGAAAAGGTCTCTTTTGCTCACCAAGGCTGTATTTATTTATTAAAAATACAGAAAATAAACAGTAATATTGTACAATTTTAAACTATGTTCTATTATGTGATGGCAAAGCTGAATTACTTCATTCTTTAGTGTCACATGAGCCTTCAGAAATAATTTTAATTTGTCGATTCGCTGCTCAAGAAATCTTTTTTTTTTTTTACTGTCAGTGTTGGAAACAGTTGTAGTGCTTAATACTTTTGTAAAAATTGAAAAAAAATTTTTTTTAGGATTCTTTGATGAATAGAAGGTCAGAAAACATTGATTTGAAATATAAATGTTTTGATCAGTTTAATGCACCATTGCTAATTAAAAGTATTAATTTGTAAAAAAAAAAAAAAAACAAAAAATCTTACCACAAAATTTTGAGTGGTATTGTATGATGGTTTCAACATTCAACATTGCTGGTCTCCTCTGCCTCCTTTTCCCTCTGTTACAGGTGCTGATTCCCATCTCCCTTTATGTATCGATCGAGATTGTGAAGCTGGGACAGATTTATTTTATTCAGAATGATTTAGATCTCTATAACCCAGTACTGGACACAGGAGTGCAGTGCAGAGCATTGAACATCACAGAAGATCTTGGACAGATCCAGCACTTGTTCTCTGACAAAACGGGAACCCTCACAGAGAACCGCATGCTGTTCCGCCGCTGCACTGTTGCAGGAACCGAATACCCTCACAAAGAGAACGGTCAGTTTACTTCATAACAGCCTCTCACACACACATTTTTCAGTTTTGTGAATAAAATTATTTATTCTAATGATAATGATTTTTGACTCATACTTATAATCACGTTTGCTTGTCACTCTTCAGCGATTTCTCTGGAACAGTATGAGGAGCAGGGTTGTGGCGATGCAGATCACTCTCTCACCCTGAGGTCACGCGCTAGCAGGAAGTCACTGAGCTGTAAGTCGCTCAACTGCAACCGGAGTTCAGTATCCCTCAATACCCTCACTGCAGAGTCTGACACTCACTCGGTCCGCGACACACTCCGCAGACACACACCTGGAGCCTTCAGCAGCACCATGGTGAGAAAAGAACAGACTTATCTTTAACATTTACTGTACATGTGTACTTTTCCACATCTTTATTACTTTATTACTTTATTCCCTCCATTAGTCATCTATTAATTTTACAATAACAGGCACCTCAAGTATTTATTATCCCGGATATGCAGTTGTGAAATTCTCATTTTTCATCTAGGAGTGTGCCGTCGTTCCAGACCCTGATCTTCAGGTGAAGCTGAACGCCCTGTCTTCACCCATGCGTTCCGCTCTCCGACAGGAAGCTGCTGAAATCTCTCACATATTGGACTTCTTTATCGCCCTCACTGTCTGCAACACTGTAGTAGTTTCCTCACCCACTCAGCCAAGACATATGGTATGATCCAAGTGTTTAAACTTACAGTCTCAAACTAATGATATCATTTTTTAGATTCATCATTTAATATTTGAAAGGGCACCTATTATGCAAAATCCACTTTTACATGGTGTTTGGATATAAATGTCTGTTGGCAGTGTGTGAACACAGTAGGACTGCCCTCGACTAAAGATTTTTCTGGTCGACTAATAGACGTTCATTCTAAGCATTAGTCGACTATTAGTCGTACATTTATTAATAAACCTTATGAATCATAATAATGAGCCTTTAATTGCCTACATAGCCTAATAAGCGCTCAAGCGCACACAAAAAAGCTGAATGTGTCGGGAAAAACAGCAAGTAGACTACATTAACATTTTAATAATTTTTTGATAAACTAGCGCTTTCTTTGTTTTTGGCTTAAGAGATGAAGCCGGCAACACTGACTCATCATCTCCGCAGTAGTGATGCGCCTGTATGCATGTTTCATACGGATTACGTAATCTGATAATATTTGCAATCTTTCCATTTGAATTGGTTCATTTGAAAGTGGACATTTCACTCTCTATAGATATATTTTTCATATCTGTAAGGCAAGTATACACAGAGTTTCGAAGCGTCGCGCTTAAGTTCATAGAGACCGAGATGGCAGAAAGTGCATCCTGTTTGCTTTAATTATTTTACAAAAGCGCAACGTTTTGTTGTTATTCTGAGTGCACACAAATAAATGTAGAGTCTTTACAGATTCGAAAGATATCTGTATGACCAAATATGATGGAGTATTTTAAGAGTATTTAAGTGACTGCACCGGCGCCTCCATCTGTCATGCAGTGAGTGTGCTACTGTTCAGCTTCCACACTCCGCACAGACACTTCAATAGTGCACATTTTTCTAGGTTAACATTAGATTGAGCTGCCATGTAAAGTTGCTGCTACTGAGGACACAGTGGATTTTATTTTTAAAGGTAATGCACCTTAAAAACTACCTAAATACATTTGTCTGCACAAATCATTTCACTCCAGACTGCTTTGTGAATGTCGTGTTGTTATAGTTTTCATAGTATTTTAATGAGATTAGTTCGGTGACGCTAGCAAATGTCCTCCATGTGTTGTCGAGTCAGTCGCGCAGCTCAGTGGACCGAGAATGGAGGACAGCGTACGACCAAACACAACTCGCTGAGGGCGGAAACTATATGGCAATGCAAGAATGTTAATCAGCTTCCTTGGGCGGGGCCTAAACAATTTGACATCACACTGCTTTGAAAATCAAAACCGCATGCCTAATGAGACTAGTTTGGTTTAATGGGGATTAAAAAAGAAAGAGTGTGTGGATTTGTATCATTGTAGGGTGGTTGTGTTCACACACTGCCAACACACTGCTCACTGCTTTGTCGCCGAATATTGGCTTCCCATATGTACGGCTGAACACTAGTTCTCTCGCTGTTAGTCATGTTGTTTTTACCGACTGTTTATTGCTGTAGGTATGAAAAGCAGAAATGTATACACTACGCCCTTTTCTGAATAAGCGGCGGGAATATGCAGCTCATTCACATTTAAAGTGATGCACACCAAAACTACAATTTTTTAAACACGCCCTAAAAATTACATTTTCCTGCTGTTATGATAAATGAGCTGTGGGGTATTTTGAGCTAAAACTTCACAGACATTCTGGTGACAACCAAGACCAATATTACATTTTGTAAAAAGAGACATAATAGGTGCCCTTTAAATAATACAGTAGTGATATAATTGGTGTTTTTACAGACTGTGCTTTTAACTCCATGTTTGCATGGTAAAAACCTTTGAAGTGGCTTCTTTCATTTCATGCCCCTTATAGCACTAGTGCTACTGGCTGTGACACTTTTAAGCAGCATCACATGCATCATGTATTGTAATCAATATGTGTTTTTTTCTTAACAAGTGTTTTGATACAAGCATTTATATGAAGAAGCCTTAAACTGTACAATTAGCATGGCAATTGCTAAATGTGTGGTCGCGTTAGTAAAACTTCGGTAAAGGCAAAAGAGGCAAAATGAGGGCAAAAGAGATCCATTGCAGACAAAAAAGATCCATTGTCTGTCTATTGTCAATAGTGTAAGGATGTAAAAAGCACCACTCACAATGAAGGCACTTTCAAACCAAGCAGTTTTTTAGTCAACACTGCAAATCTGCATGTCCAACTTGAACCCAGAATCTGCTTGGGGAAATCATTTGCCCTGATTTGAAATTTAGCTCACGTGGATTTCTAACAGTGGTAAATGTGACCATACTTTTAAAATGTGTCAGTTTGTTTTAAAGCAAAATCACGAAATAAATCTAATTATACAGGGCTTATTTAAAAAACAGTTAGTTGACTGTTAAAGACTCTTCTTCTCACCAAGCCTACATTTATTTAAAAAACAGTAACATTTTGAAATATTTTTACTATTTAAAATAAGTTTTCTATGTGAATATATTTTAAAATGCAGTTTATTCCTGTGATTTCAAAGCTGAATTTTATCCATCATTACGTTAGTCTTCAGTGTCAAATGATCTTTCAGAAATCATTCTAATATTCTGATTTGCTGTTCAAAAAAATTCATTTTTATTAAGCTAAAATTCAAGCTTTTGAATTGTATAGTGTATAATATTACAAAAGCTTTTTACTGTAGATAAACGGTGATCTTTGGATTTTTCTATACATCAAAGAATCCTGATAAAATGTACTTGACTATTTTAAATATTATTAATAATAATAATAAATGTTTCTTGAACAGCAAATCAGCATATTAGAATGATTTCTGAAGTGACACTGAAGATTGGAGTAATGATGCTGAAAATTCAGCTTTGATTCCAGAAATAAATTACATTTTGAAATATATTCAAATAGAAAGCAGTTATTTTACATAGTAAAAATATATCAAAATGTTACAATTTTTGCTGTACTTTGGATCAAATAAATGCAGGCTTGGTGAGCAGAAGAGACTTCTTTAAAAAAAAAAAAAAAAAAAAAAAAACATTAAAAATCTTACTGTTCAAAAACTTTTGACTGGTAGTATAGTTTGGCATCTCTTTCTGCCAACACTTTATTTTACAGTGCCTTTGTTACATATGTTTACTATAGTAATAAAGTAAATTATGCATAATTAGATGCAACTAAACCTAACCCAAATCCAAACCCTAAAGCTGATGATACATGGGCCATCTTTCTGAGCAATGTTGCATGGCAACTTTTTGGCAGTAGTGGCAAACGATGTTGCTTGGGCACTTTCCCATTTGGTTGTGGGCCCTGTGTCTCACATGGTTACCTGTTGACGGCAACATTGCCCAGCAACATTGCTCAAAAATTCTGTGTATCATCAGCCTAACCCTATAGTAAGTTCCTACATGCAGTATAAGTATGTAAGTGTTGTTTGTTGTTCATTATTATTATTACTCACAGTGTTGGGGAATAGCTAGTCACATGTAATGGCATTACATAATTTAATTACAAAAAAAAAAAAAAAACTGAAATCAGTTACTGAGAAAAAAATGTGAATATGTGATTAATATTTATTTTTAATATCAGGTTCAGATGCCTGTGGTTCGCACACCCCTGCGCTCTCTAGAAGAGATGAAGGCCATGTTTCAGAAGCTGAGTCTGCCTCGCTTTCCCTTATCACCGAATCAAAACGCAGACACTCCTCCTAGCCTAACCAAGAAACTCTTCGCCCGGGGTCGTTCGGCTTCCTACTTTCCTAACAGCGGCCCGCAAACACCTATCACGTCCCTACGGTCACCCACCACACCTTCTGGCACCCCTTCAAACACCCCAACCACTCCCGTCACTCCAGCGCTGTCCAGTGGGGCGTGGACTGAGGACATGGACGACAAACAGAAGGCCAAAGATAACTCTGTCATAGAGTCAGAGTCAGAGAGTGATGATGAAGATGAGGAAGAAGAGTTGCTGTACGAGGCCGAGAGCCCGGATGAGGCGGCATTGGTGCAAGCAGCGAAGGCCTATGGGTGTACTCTGCTGGGCCGGTCCCCAGAGCAAGTCCTTGTGGCTTTTCCAGGCACTGGGCCACTGTCCATCCCTCTGCTACATGTACTGCCATTTAATTCTGCCCGTAAGAGGATGTCTGTGGTGGTGCGCCATCCACTCTCTGGAGAGGTGGTTGTTTACACTAAAGGAGCTGATAATGTCATTATGGAGCTGGCGGAAGCAGGTATGTGAGGTGACGTCTTCTAACGTTTATTAAGGTTGGTTCACACTGTGCCAAACAATGCAAATGCTTCAGATATCCATACCCATAAGACCTTTGTTTATCTTCAGACCACAAATTAAGATATTTTTGATGACATCCAAGAGCTTTCTGACCGTGCATGAACGAATGGGTTTGGAATGACATGAGGGTGAGTAATTAATGACAGAATTTAAAATTTTGGGTAAACTTTCTCTTTACATCAAGATATATTTAGTTGAGAAGCAAAATTACGTAACAATTTCAAAACTAATTTAAACTTTAAAGGAGAAGTTCACTTTCAGAACAAAAATGTACAGATAATTTGCATACCCCCTTGTCATCCAAGATGTTCATGTCTTTCTTTCTTCAGTTAATAAGAAATTGTTTTTTGAGGAAAACATTTCAGGAATGTTCTCCATATAGTGGACTTTAGTGGTGCCCTGGAGTTTGAACTTCCAAAATGCAGTTTAAATGCAGCTTCAAATGGCTCTAAACGATCCCAGCTGAGGAGGAAGGGTTTTATCTAGCGAAACAATCAGTTATTTTCTAAACAAATTGACAATTTCTATTAGGGATGTCACAATACTCAATATAATATTGAACCATTCGGTACGACATCCATGGTTCAATACGCGCTTGTGAATTAACCAAGAAACTATATGTGGATTTTACGCACAAGGGCGCCCTCTGGCGTCCAGTATGAATGAAACCTATTCTATTTTGCGTAAAATCTGAAAAAATAATACCTCTCTCAAAAGAAAAAATAAGCAGACATATACTACACCACACCTTTTCCAGAGTGCATAGGTTTACAGGAGTATTTTGTTAATTTGTCGCAAAAAAAATGGCAAGATATCAGAACCGAACCGAACCAAAAACCATGGATAAAAACCGAGGTACGTATTGAACCGTGGACTAACTGTATTGTTGCATCCCTAATTTCTATACTTTTTAACCTCAAATACTCGTCTTGTCTCTGCAATGCACATGCATAGTCTGTGTAATCCAGGTCAATACAGTTAGGGTATGTCGAAAAGAAATCCCGTCTCGTTTTCTTCTTCAGTGTCAAAATCACCCTACATCGCTGTTTTATCTTTTTTTGTAAATGGCGTTTGCTCTTCTTTGCATGTTCACTTTGTAAACACTGGGATGTAGGATGATTTTGAAGTTGGGGAATATAACAAGATGGGAGTTTTACAACATACCCTAACTGTATTGACCGCATTGAACCAGAAAAAAAAAAACAAAAAAAAACAGAGTTCAGGCAGACTTAGACAGGCGTTTGAGGTTAAAAAACAGTTTGTTTTGAAAATGAATGATTGTTTGGCTAGATAAGACCTTTCTTCCTTGGCTGAGATCGTTTAGAGCTATTTGAAGCTGCATTTAAACTGCATTTTGGAAGTTCAAACTTGGGGCCACCATTGAAGTCCATTATAATGAGACAATTTCTAAAAATCTTTTCCTCAAGAAAAATAATTTCTTATTGACTCGAACATCTTGGATGACAAGGGGCTGAGTAAATAATCTATGAACTTCTCCTTCAAAATTAATTTAAAGGGATAGTTTAACCAAAAATGAAAATTATATCATTTACTCACTCTCAGGTTGTTCCAAACCCATATTAGCTTCTTCTGTGGAATGTAAAAGAAGAAATTTTTAAACTAACTACTTGGGTAGCTAAGCAGTTTACAAGTTTATTTTTCTTTCCTTTATTGCAGATATTTTTTGTATCTTCTTATGCTGTTGACATCTTATATTGCTTCTGCTTAGTTATTAAGTCTAAAAAAAAAAAAAAGTGCGAACCACTCATAGGGTGCGGTCACGTTTACCGAAACTCCATGGACAAAATGCTCAATAGGAATCTGTGCAATTGGGAATTCTTTGCCTATGAAATTTAATCAAAGTTTCTACAATGTGACTGTGCCTTGAGACCTCAGAACAGAATTAAATGTGAAACCAATTGAGTCATAATCCCCTCATGTTTGAGTGTTGTCCTTTCATTTTGCAAACTGTGTATTTATTTAAATCATAGCCTTTTTAAGTTTAAAGGCTCACTTCCAAAATAAATATTTCCTGATAATTTACACACCCCCATGTTATAAGTTTTTAAGAAAAAAATTCAGGGATTTTTCTCCATATAGTGGATTTTAATGGGATCCAATGGGTTGAAGGTCCAAACTGCAGTTTCAGTGCAGCTTCAAAGGGCTCTACGTGATCCCAGCCGAGAAACAAGGGTCTTGTCTAGTGAAAGCGTCATTTAAAAAAATAAATACATAAATAAATTATGTACTTTTTAATCACAAATGCTCATCTTGCACTAGCTCGACTTAATACCACGCATTACATATTCAAATTTAAAAAGTCATGTTAATATAGGCAGACGTACAGATTATGCGTTTACAAAAGAACGTGCAAAGAAAGTCAAACCGCCCTTTATTAAAAAAGGTAAAACAACAATGTCGGACGATCACCAATTGCTGTATCCTACCTTTTAAAACCAAAGTATGCAGATGAAGAACTAACCATCCGTGACATTTTTGTGGTTAAAAAGTATATACATTTTTATTTGTTTTAATAAATTACAGATTGTTTCACTAGATAAGACCCTTTTTCCTTGACTGGATCATGTAGAGCCCTTTGAAGCTGCGTTGAAACTGCGTTTGGACCTTTAGCCCGCTGGCTACCAATAAAATCCACTATATGGAGTAAAATTAATTTCTCAAAAACCTTAATTTAATTTTGAGTGAAGAAAGAAAGAGATGAACAGCTTGTATGACATGGGGGTGAGTAAATTATCAGGAAATTTTTATTCTGGAAGTGAACTAATCCTTTAAGAATCACACTGGTCCATAATGTCATTTTGATATAATTCAAGTAAAGGTATAGGAATCAAAAATCAAAATTGAGACCATCAGAGACGTAGGTATTTTTCTTTCTAAAGTAGAACATTAAAGATAATTTTTAGCAGAACTTATGGTCACTGGTGATTCATAATATACAGATACAGGACACACCAAATTACTACCTGTGACTCCTATGAAGCAAAACAATCGGTCTGTGCAAATTTTTTACAACATTGTTACCTGTAATCCATAGCCTTAGGCAATTTAATTGTGCAGGCCTTCTTGCAAATTTGGATGCGTTATTGTCCCAGCAGTGTTGAACCCTATAAACTCATGTCTTGGTTTTGACTGTGTGTGCATGTGGGGTGCAGCTGAAGATGGTTTCTCTAGGGAGATCATGGAACAGACACAGAAACACCTGGACCAGTATGCAAGAGAGGGACTGCGCACTCTCTGTGTTGCTAAAAGAGTAAGACTTTATCTCTCACTTCCCTTATTTGCAACATTTATTATATTTTGTTTGCATACAACATTGAAATGCCTTTGCATGGAGGTTGAGTCTTGAAACTGTCGGTATATGATTGACAGGTATTAGAAGAGCAGGAATACAAAGCCTGGTTGAAGACACACGAATATGCAGAAACCAGCATTGAAAACAGAGAAGAGCTTCTGCTTGAATCTGCGGAGAGACTGGAAAAAAATCTCACATTATTGGGTGAGATACTTAGACAGCGAAGACAAAAATGAAATGTTATTGTGTGTTGGTTGTCCTAGCCTAATTGTTTCTTGGCTTCCAGGGGCGACAGGTATAGTAGACCGCCTGCAGGAGGAAGTGCCTGAGACCATTGAGGCTCTGCAGGAAGCTGGAATTAAAGTTTGGGTCCTAACAGGGGACAAACAAGAGACGGCTATTAATATTGCTTTCGCTTGCAAACTCCTCAGACCTACAGACCACATATTGATGGCCAATTGTGACAGCAAGGTAAAGGCAGTGTTGCCCATACCATATGTTTAGTCTTTTATGTTGCTTTTTATACATAACTGGAATCTGAATGACTTTTCTGTGTGTGCTTTGTCCCTCAGGAGGCATGTGAGGTTCGATTTCATGAGTTACAACAGGAGATCACACAGGTCGCAAAGAAAGGCATGTCTGAAGATGGTAGTTTTGACTGTGTGTTGGTCATTGACGGCCGTACGCTGGACTACGCTCTGCAGAAGGAGCTACAGGGGTCGTTCCTGGACCTCACGTGCTGCTGTCGCTCAGTCATATGCTGCAGATCCACCCCTCTGCAGAAGAGCCAAGTGGTATGGCTCGTCAGAGACAAGCTGAAGGTCATGACCCTGGCTATAGGTGAGTGAGGTCTGATGAGGGCATATGATTGAATGTCAGTGAAGGATGTTGTTCAAACTGAAATGCATGATGCTCATATTCAGGTGATGGAGCCAATGATGTCAGTATGATTCAAGTGGCAGATGTTGGTGTCGGCATCTCAGGCCAGGAAGGAATGCAGGTACAGTACAAGCAGAAATCAGGGTTGGGCAAATTTCAGCTATTAAGAATTCACTACCTTGTAATTAATGTGGGTAAATTAATCTGAATTAAGTGATTGACCACATTCCACAGGATGTTTGGTTGGAATGATATAAGGAGGAGTTTCCTCAACAGCAAAAAAACAAAACAAAATGTGTAATTGCATTATTTGTTTTGACTATTTATGTCTAATTTTGTCTAATTGACTAATAAGTTAGTCTCTTATGCTCAATGCGGCTGCATTTATTTGATGAAAAATTGAGTAAAATGATAATTATATTACAATTTAAAATATAGTATTTGGTTACACTTAATTTTAAGGTGTCCTTATTACAGTGTAATTATACAATTACGTACTGAGTAATATTAGGTTTAGGGCTAGTTGCATAAAATTATGCAGAATATACTGTTATTGCTATAAGTACATGTCAAACGTGTAACAAAGAATAAAGTGTTACATAATATTTTAATATGCAAATTGAGTGATGCATTACTCCAGTCTTTAGTGTCACATGATCTTGCAGAAATCATTGCACTATGCTGATTTGCTGCTCAAGAAACATTTCTTATAATCAGTGTTGAAAACAGCTGTGCTGCTTCATATTTTTTGTAAAAAGCGATACATTTTCTACATAAATAGTGATACACAAATAAAAAGTTTAATTAAAATGTACATTTATTTGAAATATAGATCTCTCGTATCATTATAAATGTCTTTACTGTCACTGTTAATCATAATATTGCATTCTTGCTGAATAAAAGTATTAATTTCTGTCTGAAAAATAAAAAAATCTTACTGACCCTAAACTTTTGAATAGTAGTGGATGGGGGTCGACCAATATATGTTTTTCAGGGCCGATGCCAGTACTGATTATTACAGATCAAGTAACCAAAATTTTTACATCTAGTGTAAAAATGAGAATTTATGTCAAAATTAAGAATAACAAGGGCTCTGACAAAAACTTGCTTTAAAATTATTTTATTGGCAAATCGGTTTTGGAAAAGATCCATACCGATAACCATAAAATGCTTAATATCAGTGCAGATAATTGGCCAGGCCGAAATCGGTCGACCCTTAGTGAAAGCCATTAACACCACACTCCAAAACCCTGTTTTGTTCCTTTCGTCTCATGTGTGCTTGGAGAAAAGAAAAAAAAATATTGAAATTTATTTATTTTATGAAAATTAAAATGTTGGATATTGGATAATGTTTGATAATCTATATTATAGATTAATATGGAATTAATGAATTAATGAGAAAGAACAACTGTGTAAAAGAATGTGTTTTCAGTCCCAGTTTTCACT
Organism: Cirrhinus mrigala; assembly: GCA_036247105.1. Lineage (NCBI taxonomy): Eukaryota > Metazoa > Chordata > Actinopteri > Cypriniformes > Cyprinidae > Cirrhinus > Cirrhinus mrigala. The sequence continues at coordinate 13,587,041 of CM070019.1, read as the reverse complement.
GCTTTTATAAACATTCAATTTCTCCTTATAGTTTAAACCTTGTATTTCATTTGATAGAACAGATCTCTCCTACTATTTCTAATTCTGCAATTGTGATGTCGTCTCCCTCCATATATAGGCGGTGATGTCCAGTGACTTTGCTATCTCTAGATTCAAGTTCCTGAGAAAGCTCATTTTGGTTCACGGCCATTGGTGTTATGCTCGTTTGGCTAACATGATCCTCTATTTCTTCTACAAGAATGTGGTGAGTAAAACACATTTACACAGTTCCTCGTGCAGCCTTATCTTATGAATCAGTGTGGTCCTGACTTGTTCCTCTTCTTTTTTCTTTTTGTGTAGATGTACGTGAACCTTTTGTTCTGGTACCAGTTTTTCTGTGGATTTTCAGGCCACACAATGACCAACTCGTGGGTTTTAATCTTCTTCAACCTGCTGTTTACCTCTGTCCCTCCAATCATATACGGTGTGCTGGACAAAGATGTGCCTGGCGAGACGCTTCTAGATCTGCCCGATCTTTACAAGTCTGGACAAAAGTCACAGGTGGGCATCCTGTCTCACACTCTGTTCTGTTGTGTTGTTGTACATGGTATGAATATAGTGATGGCTTATGTGTATTTATGTGATGCTTGATTTTCAGGCCTATCTTCCGTCAACATTCTGGATGAACATTCTCGATGCTTTTTACCAAAGCCTAGTTTGTTTCTTCGTACCTTACTTTGTAAGTCATTCTAAAGTTATTCACGTTACTGAGTATCAACAATGTTTAATTTGCAGAGTAGTGCTCACGTTTAACTTTTTTTTTTTTTTATGCTGTGAAGGCATATGCAGGGTCTGATATTGGGGTATTTTCCTTTGGCTCTCCAATTAACAGTTCTGCTCTCCTCATCATCCTGCTGCATCAGCTGGTAGAGAGTCGCACAGTGGTAAGCTAATCACAATTGTTCTTCATTTGTTTCTCATCAGTTTTCTAGATTTTGCGCCACCTACAGTAAATCACATTGGCCCAAAATCATATTTTTTACAAAACTGTACATTAAAGATCAAATATCACTTGATTGGCTGAATACAGTGCCTTGCGAAAGTATTCATACCGCTTCATTTTTTTTCCCTTGTTTGTTATGTTAAACTGCTTTAAATTACTTCTTTTTCCCACATCAATTTACACTCCATACACCAAAATGACAAAGCAAAAAACAGATTTGTGACAACATTGCAAATTTTTTAAAAATAAAACACTGAAATAAGTACAAATAAGTTCTTTTTGGGTATGATGCGACAAGCTTTGCACATCTGCATTTGGCAATTATCTGCCATTCTTCACCTCAGCTCTTCACCTCTCAAGCTCTGTCAGCTTGGATGGGGGCAGACACACATTTTCAGGTTTCTCCAGGAATATTTGATTGCATTCAAGCCCAGGCTTTTCTGGGCCACTCAAGGACATTCACAGAGTTGTCTATAAGCCACCCTGGCTGTGTGCTTAGGCTCATTGTCCTGTTGGAAGGTGAAGCTTCTGTCCAGTCTGAGGTTCTGAATGCTCTGGACTGGGTATTCATTAAGGATATCTCAATATTTTGGTGTATTAGGCTTACCTTCTACTCTGATGAGTCCCTCAGTCTCTGCTGCTGAAAAACAGACCCACAGCATGAGGCTGCTACCAGCACACTTTACTTTTGGGATGATACTCTTCAGGTGATGAGCAGTGCTTGGTTTCCTCCAAACATGATGCTTGGAATTGAGGTTCATCAGACCAGAGAATCTTGTTTTTCACAGTCTGAGGTTCTTTTAGGTGCTTTTTTGCAAATTCCAAGTGTGTTTTCAAGTGTCTTCACTGAGGAGAGGATTGAGTTTGACCACACCGCTATAAAGACCGGATTGATGGAGTGTTGCAGTGATGTTTGTTCTTCTGTTTTTTTGAGCTCTACAGGCAGTTTTGATCTCAGGGCTTGGTTTTTGCTCTGATATGCATTTTCAGCCGTTAGACCTTTTCTGAAAGGTGTGTGCCTTTCCAAATCATACTGATTCAAATGAATTTGCCACAGTTTAACTCGAGTCGAAGTGTAGTAACATCTACAAGTGATATGGGTGCTCCTGAGCTAAATTTCACGTGTTCCAGAAAAGGGTATGAATACTTATGCAATGAATCATTTAGTTTTTTTATTTCTAATAAATGTGCTAAGTTGTTACAAACCTGTTTTGTGCTTTGTCATTATGGAGTATTAAGAGTAGATTGATGTGGGAAAAAAGCAATTTAAAGCAGTTTAACATAAGGCTGCAACAAAACAAAACGTGAAAATAATGAAGGGGTGTGAATACTTTCGCAAGAGACTGTACATGATGCAAAATCATTTAGTGCAGACAGTCAAATCGCATCTTGCAGAAAACATCACAGTAACAGCACAGTATTGAATTAATCTTGTCACACAATTTGTGCTCCATATCTATATATTTAATGTCTTTATGGGTGACTGTTTCTGTTGGTGACTGATCTTCTACTAACGCTGGTCTTGTGATTTATTTATTTTTTCAGACATGGATTCATGCCGCTTTGCTGCTCTTCAGTGCCTTTTTCTATTATGTCTTTGTCCTGTTGTTCAGCATTACGTGTGTGACGTGCAATTCTCCTACAAACCCCTACGGCATTGAGACAAAAATGATGTCTGAGGCGATCTACTATTTCGTATGTGGACTTACCACAGTCCTGGCCCTGCTACCTAGGTATTACACACACACATCTGTATCAGCACATCTACATACCAGTAACACTGGCTACCTTTACATGTGCACCAATAATGGGATTATTATTAAGATGTTTACATGTCACAAGCAAACCTCTTCTCTCCTATTTATGCGCAATTTTCATTATTCTGATTATTTGCAAAAACGTATGGTTATTTTACCGCCATTATTCACGTAACCCACAGCAGGATCAAATGAAAACATGTCTACAGATGTACTGGAAGGTTATTCCGTGCCATGATGAACATTGCAGTGCCGCTGTACTGCTTTCTTTGCATAGTCGTCTATAGTCTAATGTGATTGTGGTTATAAGAATTATGAGCCAAATCACAATAGTTAGATTGAAGTATTATATTTACATGAGGTAAAGTTTAATTGCGCTAAACCATTATAATCGCATTATGAGGGTAATCTGACTACCCAGATGACATGTTACAGCCTGGAATACACTATTTTGCAGTGAATATTACAATAGTATTTTTCTTTTGTTTTTATTTAGTGTTTTAAAATGTCAAACATGTTTGATATCCTGGATAGAATAATACTTTGAAGCTAAAAATCAGAGTCTGTGCAAAGTCTGTCAACTCCATCTACTAAAAATATGCTGACTGACTAACTCTTTTGGTCTACAAATCTGGACAAAAGCCATTTAGTGTAATTCAGCCTTAAGACAGACTTTCAACATAATGATTCCTTCTGAGATACCCTTTTTTCCTGTTTCTAAGGCAGTGTTCAATATATCCTTCTCAGTGAAGGCAAGAACTTGCATGGCCAAAAGTTTACAGCATGATTTAAGCTAAAGAAGCGATATTAATTACACCATTATGTGAGAACTGTTATTGAAATGCAATCTTGACAAACTAGTTCTTAGTTGTTTCCCAAAGGATCTGTACATGTATGCCTTTCACCTGCATAAAAAAAATAGATGCCCGTGGGTATTACCACGATGGCTGGTAAAATAGAATTTGGCCAAACTTTATTGGAATCAGTTACTCATGGTTTTATCTCATCTTAAAGGCAGTTCATGGTGGTACAGTGTAATTAACTCTGGGTTCTTTCTGTGTCACAGGATCCTGTTTCGTGTCTTTTGTAACACTATCTGTCCATCTGACCTGGTGAGAGCACAGAAAATGGAGAGACTCTCAGTGCAAGACTATTACATGAGTCTACAGCAGTGGAAGAAGAACAAAGCTGCTCAAAGACTGTCCTCCAGACACATCCCTCAGAACCTCAGTGTGAATGCTGACATGCCCTATTTAACAGACTGCAATGCAGAAGCAGGCGCTGTTCTCTCATGAGCAATAAGGAAGTTGCCCTTGATCATGTAAACACGGTCATTAATTAAAATAGTGACTGTATATTCTTGCACTTTAGTGTTCAGCAGATACTCTGACCAGTCAGATGTCAGGTCTTTTTTTCTGGCCAATAAGTGTTTTCGCAGCGATGTTATAGTACCTGGGCTCTCTAAAATGCTCAGTGTGGAGCTTACAGATGAACTACATTGCAAACTTTTTTCAGTCAAGTGATCGCAGAGTAGACTTTGAGTCTGGCTTTTGTAGACAAAAGATATGCAGAGAATTGTTTACATTTCACAAGGCTGTGCCTTTGACATTTTTAATTACATATTCACTCCAGCAAGAACCTCAAAGTTGTGAGGAAGAATTGTGGGTTAGGAAGTGGCAAGTGTATGCCAAGATACTGTAGCAACTTTGCTCCTGCTTTAATGCAATACTCCATTTTTTGGTTATTGAGGGTAAAAAATTAAGAACTTCACAACTGCATAGACCATGAGAAAAATGAGCTTGCACACTTCCCATAACATATGCGTAAACTCACACAAATTCCCATAGTCATGTTTCAGATGTTTTATATTCTAGCAAATAACACATGCAAATGACGATCTTCCTCCCTGGCTGAGACTAGGAATAATAAAATTGATTGTTTTTCTGTTAATCTCTTAATAATTAGGAGACACATGACTGTGTCTGTTTGATATCTGATCATGGAGAACTTTATTACCATGAGGCCTTTACATTAAGTGAACTTTCCCTGCTCAGGAATAAAATGAGATGAACGTAAACAGGAGCTAATGTATTTGTGACCCGAGGTCTTTGATGTCCATTTGTGTGTTCAGTCTGACAGCGAACATGTCGAAAGCATGCATTACAAATGGATAAGTCCAGTATTTTATGATAAGTGCTAGATTGCTTTTTATATTTCAGTGCATTTTTATTTTTATTGCAAAAGTGAATGCTTGAATTTTGAAAATGTGAATTGATAATCCATAATGATCATCTAAGATGATTTCGAGTCATTGACTAGAAAACATTATTTATCATTGTACATCTCATGTGAACCATTTGTAGTATTTGTAAAATTTGCAATAAAACACTTAAAACTTTAAAACTTGACTACTTCTTGATTGTGAACATATACAGTACACAACAGCTACCCTAGACTATGTGTTTTTGTAAAGCACTTGTTTTGAATGATAAAGAATTAGCTTTAAAATCCTATTTTGGGCAGTAGGCCTAAAATATAAACAACAGAGCAAAGATGTCCAGACTGCCCATTAAAAGTCTTTATAAATCACTGTAGTTGTATAACAACTTGCATATAATAAAATAAATGCTTGCTTCAGTTTAAGTTCTCTTACATCCAGCTCCACACTTTTTCATTTTCTTGCTTTACCTGGAGACTTAAATGTAAAATTTAAGGAAAAGTCACCCATGGTCAGTTTAGCTACTGTCAGCAGTCATTCTGAGTCACAAGATGGCACAGAAGTGTTTTAGCAACTAATAATATGAGAGTGATCTCAGAGACATGATATATAGATGTGTAATAATTTGTCACTGTCCGTTTATACATAATAAATTATAATTAAACCAGGGTTGACAACTATGCATGATAGAAAGTTGTCACACACCTATAGTTTTCAGAAAAGCTTTATCTACTGATTTAAGCTTCTGTTTTTCTTTTTTCAAGAATACAAAATCCACAAAGAAACAATGAAGGACAAATTAACAAAACAAAACAAACAAAAAATCTTACAAACTAGCTAAAATATGGCACACAAGAACGAGACAGGAAGTAACTTACCACCTAGTTTGACACCCTCCTAATCCTCTTTAACATTTTAACATTACATTTCTAACCACAGGTAACTGAAGAGGAAGCTCTTCTTATCGTTCTTTGTCTCTCTTGTTTTTCTCTTGAAAGTCTTACAGAAGTCATTGCATATGGACTATGCTGATTTATATGATTCCTGTTACCATGTTTTAGACAATCAACTTTTTTACCCACAGCTTTTAAAGAAATTTTTCAAAGCTGAAAATTATTGTTTAGAAGTTGCATTTAAAGTCCTCCTGGTTCAAAAACTGTCTGAATGGGCAGAATACTTTTGCATACGAGCATTGTAAGGACGAAGATGCTTTTAGGTGCTTTAATGTTGTATGTAAAAACGTGCTGTGGTCAAGAGATGGCAGCATTGCACTTCAGAGACCTTCCTCTTGGAATAAACAAGTGTTATATTATTACTAGTATATTACTATACTGTAGACTCCTAAAAAAAATGGCCAGCATTACAATCTTCTGGCAAATGATTCACTCTTTTGATTCGGTTTCTTTTCAATGAATGCGTCAAACAGTAAGCACACCGATTCAAATCATTTAGAGGTTCCCTTACGTAAATTAACCATGGTTTTATTATACAGTAGTAAAAGTGTAGTAACCATGTTTTTTTTTTTTGTTTGTTTTGTTTTACAAATTGATTACCATTTGTAAAACCACAGTTTTACTACAAATACCATGGTAAACTACGGTTAAAATACCAAAGCCATGGTTAACTTGTAGTTACCATGGTTTAAGTATAGCAACCATGTTTTTTTGGTTTTATTTGTAGTAAAACCATGGTTAATTTTCGTAAGGGTTCAGTCTAAATCATTAAGCCTGCTGAAGCACGGAATCGATTGTTAAGGTAAAATAGCCCCTGCAGGCAGAAAACGAGTAAACTAAACTTTTTTTCCATATCCATATTGTATTTACCTACAATTCTGCATACTGCACTTTCAAATTATTTCTTGTATTATGAGTAGGCCTAAATACAATTATAAGGTGCGCTTCTCTTAGGTTTCCATTATAAATTTGAATTGGCTCTGTGATCCCTGGTGAAAAAAACAGCATATGCTGGTTGCTGGTCAAGGACCAGCATGAACCAGCAAAGGACCAGCATAAACCAGCATCAAAACCTACCTAACCAGCATCCCAGCATCAAAACATACCTACCAGCATATGCTGGTTTTTTTCACCAGGGATATGACTGAAGTTATGTTCCTCATTTGTAAGTAACTTTGGATAAAAGCGTCTGCTGCGACAAGAAACACTGGTTCACCGTTGCACATGTCAGATAGTACATCCTCTAGCGGAAGAATACCCCACCTCTTAATAATAATTATAATAATGAAATCACGGTTTAATGGCATTTTGTGTTTTTACACTATTATGTCCCTAATATATTGTAACCGTATTATGTTGTGGCTATATAACTGCCTAATTATATTTTTTTGCTGAACGAGTTATGTGGCGTGTCAAATTTTGCCGCGTCGTTCGCGTGTGCTGGAGCTGGGTTAAATGTGATCAGTCTTGAATGAAAACAAGTTCAGATAAGCATATTATGGTTCCCTAAATTATAAGGACATTCATCTGTGGGCGGATCTAGCTGACTTCCCTGTGCTGTCGCTTTCGATTGAAACGTAATTAGCAGCTGTACGTACGCAACTGTTTCACTTCGACCTGAACTGACTTTAGTGCTGATTGACTGACTGACTGACTGACAGCGACCCCGCGATCCGCTACACACTGAAATCTGTTTCAGTCACTGGAGATCAAACCATGAGTGTGAGTTCAACACGGAGCAGCGGGGAAGAAATCGACGAGCTAGAGTCAGTTAGGTGAGTTGAACCAAATCTTTAGCTTTAATGATCTACTTAGACCTTTCTAAACGCATATTCACCCCTCATGAAATATTAATATCCTATACCGGACAGTAAGCTCAGTTTACCATACTCTTTTATTTTAATAACTCCCCTGAAAGAATTTGTGTATTAGTCTCAGATCCTCTTTCATGTTTCTTGATCTAAATTTGTTTCTATGAAAGTATTTAATCATATTGTTTTTACAATGTTATGCACAAATGTGAGAATGAAAACAAACGAAGAATTCTTTCTTTCTTTTAAAGAAAGAAAGAAAGGTTTATGAAAAGCAAACTCGTGTCTGGTGCTTTTATTTGATTTGTAGCTACACCTGTTTGTTGTTGAAACTAATAGCGGCGTCAGCGAAAGAATGAGGAAATACTTCTATTATTTTACTCATCTATAGTGAATGAAAGGATTGATGAAAACAAACTGCTCATGTTGTAAACTGCAAAACATTTTTTTTTTTTCAGTGTACATTTTAATTTTATAGTCAAGGCTTTTTACAAAGGCCAACATGTCAGGGTTATATTTCACCCCAAAAGAAGCTTGTTTTAGGACCATTCATTTAGTTAATTGTATTATATGTTTGTTTGTATTATGACATTATTTTCATAACCAGTAAGCACATTCGCCTCAATTATAATTACAGTAATGTATGTGGATGTTTTACGTTCGATCGTCAAAGGACTGTTCATAAAATCATGAGAATCATCCCCATAAATTGTTGTACAACAAATATGTGTTGAATGTGTACATAGCTTATTTTATATTTTCATTTATTTTGCATTACAATAAGATTTACCCCCAAACATTATGCTAAGGACATTACTTGATATCTAGGCATAATGAGGGACAAACATGCCATATCAATACCAGCATACTGGAACAACAGCAAATATGTCACTACATTGTGTAATTAAACAACACAATACAGCCTGCAGGTTATTTAGCTGAGGTCACTGTTTTGTAATATCAGTCTATTAACAGAGAAGCATAGTGCTTTGTACAGCTTTCTTGAAATACATGACAGTCCTAAATGGGTTTCCATTTAAGTAAAATATGCAAATGACATATTGTAATGCAATAATGCATTACTCTTGTTTTAAGAGAAATTACTCCTGAGCATCAGTATAGCTATAATACACATATGCATTGTGTTGTCTATACCAGATGCCCATTTCCAAAAAAGCTGTCTGGTAACTGTGTGTGGATGTTGACAGTCAGTTGTGGACATCACATACAACTTAGGTTTGTGTTGTTCAAGTGACCCATTCTGTTTCTGTCTGTAGCTGGTATCATTATGATTTGTCCCGGCATGCAGCTGAAGCTCTTCTCCTTTCGAATGGGGTCGATGGGAATTTTTTACTCAGAAACAGCAACAAAGGACCTAACTGCTTCGCTTTGTCTGTCCGGTAAGAAATGTCCACTTTATGTCCAAGGACATTACTTGTCCAAATGTCCAAAGTTTAGAAGTACTTGCGGTCCTGATTTACTTTGATATTAAAGTGCAGTATGCTCCAACACAAACACATATGAGTATTTTCCTCATGAGTATTTTCGACCATTAAAAATTGTATGCAAGTGTACCTAGGACAGTAGACAGGGTAATAACAAATATTCATTTGACTTAGTTGATAAAAAACATCCTTACTTAAAACTTGTAAAACTTGTAGATTTGCAAGTAGGCCTGTCTTGTTTATTCGTTTTCTTTTTTTCTTTTTTTTTTCCTATTTGAAATATTTTTAAAAAAGTAATTCATTCCTGTGATGCAAAGCTGAATTTACAGTATTGCCACATGATCCTTCATAAATCATTCTAATACTGATTTGCTGCTCAAGAAGCATTTCTTATTGTTATCAATGTTGAAAACAGTTCAAACAGTTAAACACAGTCATACATGTTTTTCAGAATTCCTTGGAGAATAGAAAGTTAAAAAGAACAGTATTTATTTTAAATAGAAATGTTTAACATTGTAAATGCCTTTACTGTCACTTTTGATTAATTTATTCTATCCTTGCTGAATAAAAGTATTAAAAAAATCTTACTGACCTCAAACATTGAATGGCAGTGTATATATACAGTATATGGGCCATTCTACAGAACTGGTGCAAAGTCAAGAGTTGGAAACATCTCGAAAAAATATTTTTTTTTTTCCACAAATTTTGTATGTATGCATGCAAATTATATAATATCCAAGGTACACATTTCAAGTGTTTGTGCAGTCAATTCTCATCTTGTATTTTCAGAAAGTTTTGGAATATTTGTCCTCTCCCCAAATTTGTCACTACTGAAACAGTAATACATTATTTAAGGGTTATATTACTTATCTATATCTACTTTGTAAATATATTTCTTGCTATTTTATTAAAAAGTTTCAATAACAGTTACAATTTTAACAATATTTCAAATGTAATTTATGAGATTTGTTGTATTTAGAATCTGATCTTTCTTTCTAAAAGGCAAAAAGTTGATCATACTGATTTCAAAGTTGTTCAAAGTTTAAATATACATTGAACCAAACACTATCATAACATCTTAGTTGATAGCTCAATATACTTTTTGACAAAACATCCCATGTTTCGGTTGTGACTGCATATTTTCAGTAGTGACAGTAATTTTTGATAGCAACCACATCATACTAAAACACTACTAAAACAAAATGTTTTTTTAGTATTTTTTAGTTTTAGTATGTCTATTTCCCCCAAATAAAGTTTTAGGTGTTCCCTTTTGTGTCTCTGTCGCTGTCGTGACTGTTTCGGTAGTGACAATTTTAGATATTTTGAGCCCAGCTCAAAGATGCTAGTCAGCACATGGTTAACTAACACAGTTCTGAACAGTTGTACACTTATAAAAACTAAATGTTGTGGAATAACATCCAAAAAAACAATTGTATCGCTACCGAAACTTCACCAAATGTTTCGATCTGTTTCGTTAGTAACAATTTTAGATACTTTTGAACCTAGCTCGAAGATGTTTATCACCACATGGTTATGGAATAACATCCAAAAAAAAAAACAGTTATGTCACTGTCGAAACTTCACCAAATGTTTCGATCTGTTTCGGTAGTGACAATTTTAGATACTTTTGAACCTATCTCAAAGATGTTTATCACCACAAGGTTATGGAAAAACATTAAAAAAACCCAATTATTTCACTACCGAAACTTCACCAAATGTTTCGATCTGTTTCGGTAGTGACAATTTTAGATACTTTTGAACCTAGCTCAAAGATGTTTATCACCACATGGTTATGGAATAACATCCAAAAAAAACAATTATGTCACTATTGAAACTTCACCAAATGTTTCAATCTGTTTCGGTTGTGACAATTTTACATACTTTTGAACCTATCTCAAAGATGTTTATCACCACATGGTTAGCTAGCACAGTTCTGAACAGCTGTTCACATATAAAAACTAAATGTTATGGAATTAATTATGTCACCACAAAAACTTCACCAAATGTTTCGGTCGTGACTGCTGCAGTACTGACTGTCAGCAGTGACAATTTTAGATCCCTGATAGGACATGTACATCTCGGAGATTTAACATCTGCATTTACATTTGGAAGATGTATTTTTTGCAATACGTCTATAGGACGTTCCCTATCAGATGTCAACTAGACGTCTATTAGATGTCTTTAAGATGTTTATGATTTAGAATGTATGTAAAACTGACAGCTTACAGACGTCTGTCAGATGTTTGTACACAGCAGATGCTTTCCAGATCAAGTGATCTTTAACAGACATCTTGCAGACGTACTGTACATGTGCTATGTGGGTAGCACTGTTCTGAATAGTTGTACACACGTAAAAACTAAATGTTATGAAATAACTTCATTTCAGAAAAAAGGTGTTTGGTAGTGACGTTCCTTAAAGTTACACTCAGACTTTTGAACACGTGTTCCTCAAAATGATGAGACCTTTCTAAATGTAGGGGTGTAGTTAAAATCAGTCTCTAAAATACAGTGTTTCAGTAGTGAAATGAAAATGCGGGACACATTTTTTACATAAAGTTTCATGATTTACAAAGAAAATATAAAGTAAAAAAAACATTTTTGAACTTCACTTTTTTAAAAAAAAAAAAAAATCTAAATGTTTTTTTTTCAAAAACAGCAATAGAATAAAATGCAAAAATTATTTCAATATCTTCACAAGTTGAAATTTAGATTTGGGACAGTCACCTCCCAATTAAAAGTACCCAATAAATGATGATTTTATATATATTAAGCCTACTGATATTTTAAATATTATTGTGGATTTTAATAGATAATAGAAGGGTATTAGTAAACATCTAATATTTGAATACTTCAATGCTTTTAAATGTGTTTTTGGTTGTGGGCATCAGTTTGCACCAATTCTGTAGAATGGCCCATATATATATATCTAATATCCTCAGTGAACATATCTGGCCTTTGTTATTTGCAACAATATAAGGAGTCACCATTGCTAAAATCAGCTATTTTCCTCTGACCTTTTAAGCAAGCAAGTTAAAAAGTCAAAAAATGAACCAATATGGCTTTTGCTAGGCCCTTTTATTTTTCCATTTCTCTTATTTTCTGGGGTTCTTTAGATTGTTTGAAGTTTTTCAGTTCCCCTTTTCAATGTATCAGCTGTAAAACTCACTTTGTCTTGTGTCTTTAAAGTAAAGCCACTGTACTCCTACTGAAATATATAAATAACATACTGATTCACGTAAGCCATCAAGCAGTAACCTGCCTGGTCACTGTGAATCTGACAGATTGGCGCCTCGTTTATAGTGACCTTGTAGAAATAATTTTCTCCCCATTTCAACAAGCTTTTATACGCAAGTTCTATAAACAAGTGAACAATGAACAATACTGAGATTTCAGACACTTCCTCACTGCCTTTTTCATCTCCGAACATTTTTAGAGCGAAGGATTCAGTGAAACACTTTCATGTCCGGCGGCAGTTTGGCAAATATTCCTTTGGCTTCAATGAATTCCCTTCCCTTCAGGATTTTTGCAGTCACCTTGCCAATCAGCCTCTGCTAGGCAGTGAAACAGGTTAGCTGTGAACTTTTACTTTACACTTCACAAACAGTTTTTAGCATTGCTCTGGCACAGTGACCTTATTTCCTATATCACTCTTGTAAAGGAAACCTGATAGTGCTGCGGTTCCCATACCCACGGCAGGTGGAAGAACCATCTATTTATGAGACGGTGTGTGTGCATACGGCCATGCAGACAGGCCGGCATGAAAACGACCTAGTGCCTAATGCTCCAGCAGTAAGTTCACACGCAAACACATAAGTACTACATTTTAAACAGTAATGTGGCTTGGAAAGAGCAAAGTCAAAAGTATTTTTATGTTGTCAACAGCTTGGCACTAAAGAGGGTTATCTGGTTAAACAAGGAGCGATCATCAAGGTATGGTTACACAGGTTACTATATAAATATAGACTAATATTAAAGTAAATGCTGGTTTTATGCTAATAAGGTCAATTGTAACTTGGTTAAACTGGTTCTAGGGCAAACCTAGACCTAGTTTTGTTGGCTGATGGTTTCCTCTTTATTTTCTGGGCAGAACTGGAAGCAGAGATGGTTTACATTGAATAGATATGAGCTTAAATATTTTAAGGATAAAATGGTAGGTCTGTGGGTTTTGTATATAAGATTTATAATTCTGTAAGTATTAAAGTTGATTGTTTATCTCACAGAAAACTGTCTCCTCAGTTTGTAGATCCAATACGAACCTTGAATCTGACGGAGTGTTCTGCTGTCCAGTTTGATTACAGTCAGGAGAGGGTTAACTGCTTCTGGTGAGAGTTTTATAATATGGTCATAATTCATGATAATTTAACACCGCAACGGAAACCTACATTAGGTTTTTCTAATGTTGGCTTCCATTGTGGTTAATGTAGCTTTTCCATTGCACGTTTTTCTTTTCTTTTTTCATTTTTGACAACATTCAGAATTTAAAGGAGAAGTTCTCTTCCAAAACAAAAATGTACAGATAATTTACTCACCATCTTGTCATCCAAGATGTTCATGTCTTTCTTTCTTCAGTCGATAAGAAATTATGTTTCTTGAGAAAAAATTTCAGGAATTATCTCCATATGGTGGACTTCAATGGTGCCCCCAAGTTTGAACTTTCAAAATGCAGATTAAATGCAGCTTCAAATGGCTCTAAACGATCATTTTCAAAGCAAATTGACAATTTATATACTTTTTAATTTCAAACGATCGTCTTGTCTAAGTCTGCCTGAACTCTGTTTTTTTCCAGTTCAATACAGTTAGGGTGTGTTGAAAAACTCCCATCTCTTTTAATTCCCCAACTTCTAAATCATCCTACATCAATGCAGAAGAACCGACCCAGTGTTTACAAAGTCAGCATGCAAAGAAGATCAAGTGCCCTTTACAACACAAAAGATAAAACAGCGATGTAGGATGATTTTGACGTTGAAAAAAAAAAGAGACAAGAGCTTTTTGACATACCCTAACTGTATTGACCCAGGTTACACAAGACTACGCATGCGCATCGCAGAGATGAGACAAGATAAACATTTGAGGTTAAGTGTATAAATTGTCAATTTGTTTAGAAAATGACCGATTGTTTCGCTAGATAAAACCCTTCCTCCTCTGCTGGGATCATTTAGAGCCATTTGAAGCTGCATTTAAACTGCATTTTGGAAGTTCAAACTTGGGGGCACCATTGAAGTCCACCATATGGAGAACATTCCTGAAATGTTTTCCTCAAGAAACATAATTTCTTATCAACTGAAGAAAGAAAGACGTGAACATCTTGAATGACAAAGAGGTGAGTAAATTATCTGTAAATTTTTGTTCTGGAAGTGAACTTCTCCTTTAAGAATATCAACTTTTTTTAAATTGTAACTTGAATTACAGTTGCATTACTTTGTCTTGTTTGAGTGTTATTTTAGTATCATTGATATACAGTTGTAGTTTTTGTTAATATTTTGAATTAGATTTTTTCTTCTCATTTTATATTTTTTATTTAAAGTTTCAGTAATTTTGTTTTTGTCATTAATTTATTAGTTCCCTAAAATTTGTCTATATTGTTTTGTTATACATCCAAAATAAAAGTTTTTGTTTACATAATACATTTGTGTAAACTGCGTATATTTATTATGTCAATATAAATACACACACATGCATGTAGATATTTAAGAAACGTTATGTTTATATATTGAAAATATTTATATATAATATAAATTATGTAAATATAAATATATACATGGAAAAAAATTCAAAATATATACTGTATGTGTGTGTAATTATATATAAATAATAAATATACACAGTTTACACATATATTATGTAAACTAACACTTTTATTTTGGATGCTATTAATCACGATTAATCATTTGACAGCACTAATTACTTTTTCTTTTTTACATATTATTTTTAGTCAACAATAATAACCCTGGTTTGCTGCTGTAACTCAAATTCAGAAATGTAATCAACAGGCCGGTTTTGAATTGCATATGTTCTTTGTTGGGAGGGTTAATGTAATAGGTTACAGATTACAAGTTACCATATTTAAAATGAATAAGTAGTGTAACTATTTCAGTTACTTCATTAAAGTAATGAAACTGATTACATTTGATTACTTTTCTAATGAATCTTTACAACTGTTAATCATTTTGAAACATTTAGAGTAGGCAGTAGTACTCAACACTGATTACTGTCAGACTTTCAAAATTCTTTATCACTTGAATTAAGATTATAATTATTTAATTTTAAAGCACAGCTACCACAAAATCAGACTTTTCTGATTCTGAATCAGACCTCTTTTTACTTTGAGATCGTTCTGAGGTTAAATACAGATTTACAAGAAATAGTTGAATAGCTATGATACTTTTTTTGAAATCAAATCCTTGCATAAATAGCTATGCTTATAACAGGAAACACTGGCTTCCAACAATGCCTTGGATAAAACAGTTAGTCTTGAAAAAAAATACAGCATATACATAAACCCAAGTTGGAAATAAAAGAGTTACTGAATGAGCGTGTGTCCTATTCTGGGTCCTAAACTCCTGAAACATTGGTGTCTCATATTTTAGAGCAGTCAATGCAATTTGGGAAAGAAATCGATTAAATTGTGGGTGTGTGGAGTAACTATAATTTAATTACAGTTTTTTTTCTCAGTAACTAATGGATTGCAATAACATTTATTTTGTAATTAAATTACATAACTCTATTACATGTAACTAGTTACTCCACAACACTGCATATGTTTTATATGAAAAGGACGGCTACCGTTAAATACTGTTAAAATAACCGTAATAAATAGAGATGCATAAAATGGTAGACTGTTTCATTTAATTGAAAAAGCTTTTAAAAGATAAATAAATAAATAAATAAATAAATAAGACCCCATTCTGTTGTTCTAGACTAGATATCCTGTTTATACATCTGAAACTTCTGCAATTGGCCAACCGTCAAATTACTGACTATTTTTGGCAACTGAAAATGGGCTGGTCTATCTGCAGCATTTAAGGGGCTGACAGTTTACAGTTCCTGTACTCACTACATCAGCATCACAGACAGTCTGCAAAGCAAGAATCAAAATTTTTGCTATGTACAGACTAAGAAGTTATAATAGAGAGTAATAATTGTATAGCAAAATCCTAATATTGTATTGATATCTATTGTGTGTCTGATATTTTCCTACATGTAAATAATTCTCAGTAAAGAGGAAGTGTAGTCAAAAACTCCTGTACATGGACTTCCTCCTGCCCACATATTTTCCAGTGCATGCTCAATTTCAGCCTTCTACTACACAATGCAACTCTTTATTAAGATGTTTCATTCTTATGTCTTTCCTATAGTCTGGTGTTCCCCGAGAGGACGTTCTATTTGTGTGCAAAATCTGGTGCCGAGGCAGATGAATGGATTAAAATACTAAGATGGAAACTGGTAAGAGGAACCCAAGTTAACCATGAAAGAACAGTCATTATGAATAATCAGTGTACGTAATAGTTAAAGGATTACTTCACTTGCAAAATAAAATAAAAATTTCCTTATCATTTACCTACCAGCATATCAAGATGTTCATGTCTTTCTTTCATCAGTCGCAAAGAAATTACATTTTTTGAGGAAAACATTCCAGGATTTTTCTCCATATAGTGGACTTCAACGGTTCTCAACAGAGTGAAGGTTAAAAATGCAGTTTCAGTGCAGCTTCAAAAGGCTCTCCACGAACCCAGCCAAGGAATAAGTGTCTTATCTAGCAAAACGATTGGTTATTTTCTAAAAAAAATTACAGTTTATATACTTTTTAACCTCAAATGCTTGTCTCGTGAGATGGGAGTCGACCTACCTTGTCTTGAACCGGAGTGCACAGAGTGCGCATGCGCATCACAGAGCTAGACAAGACGAGCTTTTGAGGTTAAAAAGTATGTACATCGTTTTGCTAGATAGACTTTGTACCTTCAATCCGTTGAGCACCATTTAAGTCCATTATATGGAGAAAAATCCTGAATGTTTTCTTTGCAAATGAAGAAAAAAAAAGACATGAACATCTTGTATGACATGGAGATGAGCAAATTATTAGGAAATTTTTATTCTGGAAGAGGAGTAATCCTTTAACAGTTCAAATACAGTGTATTATTTCTTTGTTCCAGTGGAAATTAATTCTTCTGACCCCACTTAACTAGTCTAATCACACTGCAAATATATTTATCACTCCGTTGACTGTATCTCTAATGATGACTACCCTGCATTTCCAGTCCCAGATAAAAAAAGGACGATGATGTTCATCATGGAGAGAAGTAGTAGTGGAGCAAATGCGAGCTTTGTGCAGTTTTATATTAGCAAATCTGCTCTGTGATCTTAGCATCATGGCAGTACATCTCATCACACCCAAGATATCTTCTGGACAATGAATGACAAGTTTTTACACCAAAAAGAAGAAAAAAGTCCCAAGGCAGCATGCTACTGTGCTTTATAAGAAGATAGTACACTACCAATGTTGGGATTATAACTGACAATAGTTTGTTTTTTCAATATTGTGGTCTGTGTTAAGCTTTTAGTTGTTCTTATTCTGCTCCAAGCCAAGTTAAACAGTGTGTCTGCTTTTAAACATACATACATTCCCCCTTATATACACTACCAGTCAAAAGTTTTTGAACAGGAAGATTTTTAATGTTTTTTTTTAAGCTGTCTGCTCACCAAGCCTGCATTTATTTGATCCAAAGTACAGCAAAACAGTAAAATTGTGAAATATTTGTATTATTTAAAATAACTGTACAATGTAATTTATACCGGTGATCAAAGCTGAATTTTCAGCATTGTAACTCCAGACTTCAGAAATCATCAGAATATTAGAATGATTTCTGAAGGATCATGTGACTGGAGTAATGATGCTAAAAATTCAACTTTGAAATCACAGGAATAAATTACATTTTAAAATCTACTAAAATAGTTAAGTTATTTTTAATAATAAAAATATTTTACTGTTTTTGCTGCACTTTGGATCAAATAAATGCAGGCTTGGTGAGCAGAAAAGAATTTTTTAAAAAACATTAAAAAACTTTTGACTGGTAATGTACATGTTTGCAGCTATTAAGTAAACATATAATGAATTTTGTGCATTGAAACCTTTAGATGCAAAATTATTATAATGTTAACTAACAATGAAGCATCTTGTGTTGTTTAGAAACATGTACATAGTAACCATTTTCCAACAAAGAAGCTGTTTTGTAAAAAATGTATTAAAAAGTCAATAAATAAAATGTATTTTTGTAAACCAAAGCTTTAGACAAATTTATTAATGAGGAGACAAAAAAGAGCAGGTTACATTCATAAAAGACATACAGCATCAAGACCATGAAACATTATGTATGTACATATGTGTATGAACTACAACATACAGGCATCAAGACATCAGACTGGATGACTGATCGTGGCTCTCTTATCTTCATCCACATGTCTGTAGATAATGAGATTAATAACTGCTAAGCTACTTCCACCACCTGCCTTAGTTCTTCAATCAGAGGAACTAGTTCCTTTTCAAGACTGAAGATCAAACCTAAATATGCAAAAAAAGGAAAAAAAAAAAAAAGGGAAGTTGATCATTCAGCTGTTATTATAAAGTACATAGCTCTTGTACTACATGTGGAGACTTACCTGTGTTAGCATTACTACTTGCGATGAAACTTATGACTAAGGGTAATCGATTAAATTGTACAATCTGTCAAGGAAATACACAGCATTTATTAAAATGAAATATATTAACAAATAGTCAAATGTACTTTGATACATTTTGATACGTTTGTAAATAAAGTACCTGATAAGTGTTATAGTAACAAATGATGCTCTTATTTTTGGACAAGCCCAGCTTACTGCCCTGGTCAGTTGCCAAAGCAAAGGTGGACAGGAACGCCGGCCGCAGTGCATATTCAGGTGCATTGTCATTGGCAACTAAATGGGAAAACATGCAAAATCTCAGATAAAGCTTTCACAGATATACAAACAGACCTGGAACTCAGATGATGCTGTTACCTTTGATTACAGGGACTCCATCTCTATCTGTCACCACTATTGCATGAAGTCCTTCAACACTGATGATGGACAACAATAATGTCATTACATCTCCGAAAGCATAATAAAGAGGAAAAAAACTTATGCAAAATACAAGATAAAGCTGTTTACCTTGGCAGTTGTTTATACAAATAACTCCTCAGATTCTGTAATAATTAAATCAAACGCATTATAATATTTTCAATAAATAACATTTAAGCAAAATATAAATATACTCACATCTGCCATATTCATTAGATCGACTATGTAGTTCGTCTGCTGCACCCTGTAGCAAAAAGATTGAAGAACGAGGAACACAAAATGATACGAAATTCTGACAGATGCACCTCATTGTCAACGTTTAACTAATCACCACCGTTTCTAATCTAATAAATTGTTATACATTGAGGAAACGTATATTAAAATCACAATAAGCAAAATTACCTTCAATTTAACCCAGTTTTATAAAAACTTCTTCACTTGTTTATGTGCGATCATCACATGACAGAAAACACAAGGCTTTCCGTGTACGTAATATCCGTTTACGTCACGTCCAGCCAGTCTGTGCAAACAAGGCCATCTAGTGGTTGATGTTGGAGTTGCTGTTTATGTCAATGAAGGTATTTGGGGTTTTGGTGTTTGTAGGTTAGAGACAGTTTATCATCAGTCCTTACTACAAATACCATGGTTAAACTATGGTTAGTGTAGCAACACCATGGTTCATTTGTGGTTATCATGGTTTAACTATAGTAACCATGGTTTTTTGGTTTTATTTGTAGTAAAACCATGGTTCACTTTCGTACGGGTAACAGTCATCGGTGACCTTTAAAGAGTTCACCCAGTCATTATTTTTGTTTTCTTTGCACAAAAAAAATATATATATATTCTTGTAGTTTCATAAAATTATGGTTGAACCACTAATGTCACATGGACTATTTTATCAATGGCCTTACTACCTTTCTGGGCCTTAAACGTGATAGTTGCACTACTGTCTACACAGGGTCAGAAAGCTTTCAGATTTCATCAAAAATATCTTATTTTGTGTTCTGAAGATGAATGAAGGTCTTATGGGTTTGGAACGACATAATGGTAAGTAATTAATGACAGAATTTTCATTTTTGGGAGAACTAACCCAGATAACATGTACATTCCTGTTAGCACACGCACATCACGGAGACATCTATTTGACGTCTGCATTTACATCTAGAAGATGTATTTTTTGTGTGTTTTACGTATTTTAGTGTTTGCTCATCTGCAATGCGTCTATAGAACGTTTCCAATCAGATGTCCAACAGACATCTATTAGATGTCTTTAAAGGAGAAGTCCACCTCCAAAACAAGATTCACATATAATATAGAGATGTTCATGTCTTTCTTTCTTCAGTCGTAAAGAAATTATGTTTTTTGAGGGAAACATTTCAGGATTTTTCTCCATATAATGGATGGCTATGGTGCCCGATTTTGAACTTCCAAAATGCAGTTTAAATGCGGCTTCAAACAATCCCAAATGTGGCTGTAAACGATCCCAGCCAAGGAAGAAGGGTCTTATCTAGCGAAACGATCGGTTATTTTCATAAAAATAATACAGTTTATATACTTTTTAATGTCAACCACTCGTCTTGTCTTACTCTGCCTGGGCTGTTTTGTTCTAGTTCATGACAGTTAGGGTATGTCGAAAAATTCCCATCTCATGTTCTCCCTCAACTTCAAAATCGCCCTTTATCGCTCTTTTACCATTTTTGTTAAGGGTGTTTGATCTTCTTTGCATGTTTACTTTGCAAATACTGGGTTGGTATTTCTGCAACGATGTAGGATGATTTTGAAATGATTTTTGAAATTGAGGGAGAAAATACAATTAGAGTTTTTCGACATACCCTATCTGTCATGAACCAGAAATAAACAGCCCAGGCAGAGTAAGACAAGACGAGCATTTGAGATTAAAAAGTATTTAAATTGTATTTTTTTAATGAAAATAACCAGTCGTTTTGCTAGATAAGACCCTTCCTTCTTCCTCGGCTGGGATCGTTTACAACCGCATTTGGGGTCATTTGAAGCCGCATTTAAACTGCATTTTGGAAAAATGCAGAAATTTGTTCCTCAAAAAACATAATTTCTTTACGAGTATGTAAAACTGACATCTTACAGACATCTGTCAGATGTTTGTATACAGCAGATGCTTTCCATATCAAGTGATCTTTAACAGACATCTTGCAGACGTATGTGTGCTATCTGGGTTTACATCCATGCATAACATCCACCTTTCTATTGCATAAAAGATTCTTTAAAATGGAAAAGATTTCAGAATTATCAGAATGCTCCTCACACTAAGAAAGAATGGTTCTTTTAAGAACTTTTCACTGAAATGGTTATAGAGGGTTTGTACTTATGCCACGATTTGGCCAGTTACCTGGACGCACGGCCATATTGGTGATACTTGGATGTAAATAACAGCATGAATTGCACGATTAATGTACTAATGAATATGTTTTCCTGCTAATTTATGCCATCTAAACCATGAAAAAAACATGTGGACGCTGATAAATTATATAGAGAAGGACTTAGTAAGCAGGAAAGTTCAACGGTTTATTTTGACAAACTAAAGTTAATAGGTGATAAAGGTATGTACGAGCAGTATTAATAAAGATATTAGCCTTATATTTCACTTACCTAACCAGAAATTATAAGAACAAACACAAATGCTGTCAAGATTCTTGCCCTGGAAATCCTGGAGCAGTTTGGCCATCCACAAATGCCTTCTTTCCTCAGACAGTTTTTTGCACTTTTCTCCTTAATTCGTTATAAGTTTTGGCAGTCTATAGTACTCCAAATGTTTTTCATGGTCCGATTAGTACAACCCGAAACATGAATAATTGACCATTTTCAGAAGCAATAATCAGCAAAATATGCAAGTTTCATTCAGTTCAGTGGCATTGTTTATGTTTAGTGCCGCCAATATGGCAGATTGATGACATGTTGTGAAAATACTCGGCATTACTGCAAAATCACATTCCATGGCATCACTGCAAAATCCAACTTTTATTTTTAAGTGTGTTTTAAGACTGATCATCATATTTTTGAGTTGTGGTCTGTTATAAATAAGCAAAACTTGCTTATTAATAGGTCACTCAAGGTAACAAGCTTCACTTCATCTTAAACAAGCTGTTTAATCCAAACTTGACATTCTTGAAAAATCAATAAAGCCGCAAGATGTTTTACTTATTCGCATTTATACACAATCATGGATCCTGGGGTCTCAAACTTTTTAGACGCTCGTCAGCTAAAGTTTGAATTGCCGAATTGTGCTTATTAATATAGTACTGCACTTTTCTTGTTTCAAAAGGTTAAATATGTTAATGACATGCACTCCACGTTCCATGGAAGCTTTTCTGTTGTGTGGAATGAAAAGCTTTCATGTGAGGATTAGCACCGAAACAACGGTTTCCTCAGTCCTCACAAACCAAGCAGAAAACATAATTAGAGAACATAATCCAGGCCAATGCTTTTCCAGCCCTTCACTCCCACAATCACCCCATAACCTTCTACATCCCCTAAGCACACACACGCACACACACAGAGTTTCATGATCTGCTTCTAGGTAGGAGAGAGGGAGTCCAGACTTCAGATTCTTTCAAGCCCCATGATTTTGTTTGAACAGATGTGAATGTTAGCTTGAGTGGTATATGTATGATTATGTGTGACAAAGAGATGGCATCTGGAGTCCTGAATGCTTCTGCTGAGACCGTATATGGTGAAAAGAGCGCCTTCACACAAACTGAACACAATATTGTTGCTGCATACCTCATAACCGCAGGTAAAGAGCAGAGTGTGTGTGTGTGTGTGTGTGTGTGTGTGTGTGTACTTGGTGTATTTGATGTTAGTAGTTAGCTATAAATGTACTGATACTTTAAATAACTAATTTAGTAATTATCAAGTTTTTGAGTTGGCATCTTCTTATTAAGTAAGAGTTCTGAGGTCTTACGTCTGGGCCAAGTCATAGATTCAGCACAGTGTTTTTAAGCATTCCTTGAAATTGACGTTTATAGATTCAGCCAGGCGTGTGATGTAACCAGCAGGGGTTTGTGTGTAAAATGGAAAACTGAAAATGGGAAATGTTTTGAATGGACGTGAAATATGTGAGACAACGTCTGTTTTCGCAGATGTCTTAACCTCCTGCTGTGTCTGTCTGTGTGTCTTTCTCTCTGGTGGCAGGAGTGGTCAGTCTGTCTAGTAACATTGTGGTGCTGCTGATGTTTGTGAAGTTCAGAGAGTTGCGTACTGCTACAAATGCAATCATCATTAATCTGGCTTTCACTGACATTGGCGTAGCCGGTATTGGTTACCCCATGTCAGCGGCCTCAGACCTGCACGGGAGCTGGAAATTTGGTTACACAGGTTGCCAGGTGTGCACAAAACAACACATTAGCAAACACAATTAGGGCTGTCACTAATGATTATTTTGGTAATCGAGTAATAGGCCAATTATTCTGATGATTAATCGAATAATCTGATAATTATATATATATATACATATATATATACATACAGTGTTGAAGAGTAACTAGTTATAAGTAACGGAATTACGTAATTTAATTACAAAATTAATGTAACTGTAATTAGTTACAGTTACTGAGAAAAAATGTGTAATTAAATTACAGTTACTTTTGAAAATGTTAATGATTACAAAGGGGGTTACACTTGAATTATTTTCACACACACCCACATACAGATTTAACTGGCTTCTTTTCAAAATTGCATTGTGACTGCTCTAAAATTAGATGCCAGTGTTTCAGGAGTTTAGGACACAGCGTCGCCATAGAATTATAAGGTTCTATCTGACATTTCGTCAAAATTGAGTTATTCACATATTCTTATTTGGTGACAACTTATTTACATTATGTGAGGTTTCTTTTGTAAGCTGTGCACATTTTGGGCCTTTTTTAAAAAAAAAAAAAATAGTTCTATCTACAGAAGTCTATGAAACGCAAAAACTTTGAAGCTCAGTATCTCAGAAGTGCTTAGAATGCAGATATAACCTTATAATTCTAAGGCAATGACATGCTTATTCTTAACTGTTTTATTTCCTATTTGGGTTTATGCATATACTTTATTTTTTAAGATTAATTGTTGTTGTCTTTTCCAAGGCATTTGATGCCAGTGTTTCCTGTCATATTTATGCAAACATTTGATTTCAAAACCAGCATCATAGCTATTAAACTATTTCTTGTTATGATTTCAAATCTGTATTTAACCTCAGAATGATCTTAAAGTAAACAAGAGGTGTTAAGTCTGAATTTGTGTGGCTGTGCTTTAAATTAAATTATTACACGGCTCTGTGGAATGCTTGATTCTGATTGGTCAGT
The DNA here is from genome assembly GCA_036247105.1 of Cirrhinus mrigala. NCBI lineage: Eukaryota > Metazoa > Chordata > Actinopteri > Cypriniformes > Cyprinidae > Cirrhinus > Cirrhinus mrigala. The sequence continues at coordinate 13,562,468 of CM070019.1, read as the reverse complement.
CATGACATTTCAAGGTATGTTATTCTCTGATAACAACTGGTAAAAGCTAATAACTTAGACTCATCCGAGCAACTTAAGTCGGCACTATGTGCTTGATAGTTTTTCTTGGTGGAACCCTTCATTTGGTTAGCTAATAAAATATTAAAACTCAGTTTAATATTATGTGTACAATTACTTAATTCTGTTAACTTGCCACTTGCTAGCAACTGATTTCTTCATGGAAGCTTTGCGTTCAAATATTTCAACTCAGATCAGTGTTTCACGTCTAATTATTTACTTTTGTGGCAAGCAGCTGTGTAATAAGTGGGATAATGTACATCCAGCCAGTTGTTATTGCAAAATAAAGATGTATATTATCCCTTACTTATTATAATCTTAATTCAAGTGATAAAGGATTTTTAAAGTCTGACAGTGATCAGTGTTGAGTGCTACTGTAAGGTTAACTCTACCTGGTTTAAATGTTTCAAAATGATAAACAGTTGAAAATATTAGAAATTTAGAAAAGTAATCAAAAAGTAATCAAATGTAATAAGTTACATTACTTTTATAAAGTAATTGAAATTAGAAATAAAAATAGACCCAAGTGAACAATATGACTGAAACATATACATATATAATAGCAATGAGGCAATAATAATTCGTTAAAATAAAGCACCAAAATCAAGTAATCATATGGTTTTACTGAACAAAACTTAAAATACTTAATGTATTATAAACAATAGAGCTAATGTACATCACGCATTACAACAAATGACTGCAGAGGTCGCCAACGGACGATTTTGTACACTTTACAACGCGATTTAATCCTTGTTTAATATCGACCAAACAACAATTAATTAAAATGTCCACTTAATATTTAATATTTGGCCATTTCTTCACGATTGAAATGCTACAGCCACTGTCATTTCTTAAAGTGGACAGCAAAACATGTAAACTCAGAGCAAGGGTTTGAGCTTTTATTTTGAAATCGCGATGAACGGTTAGCATATTGAAAAAGATGATGACGTATTCTCCTGTGTTTGAGTAGGTTTATAAATTATTTACCTTACAAATCTGATGAAATGCCGCACATTGCGTTTCCTATGAACGTTATAATAAACCCAAACTCACAACAATATGCAGAGAAGGAGTTTGAGACTCCACACATGTAAATGCTAACAGTTCGTGTGGCGTTTAAAATCGAATACTCGAATTGAATCGAGGAATCGTGACAGAGTCATTTTGATTCATAATCATAGAATGATGAGTAAGAGTGTCCAAGAAAACTTTTTATTTAAATATCTCATTACAATTTTGTAATTTTTACTTAATTAAGCTACTTTCTTACATGTAAACAATAACAGAACTTGTTGCCTTTTTATAGATTTATGCTGCCTTGAATATATTCTTTGGTATGGCCAGTATTGGACTCCTCACTGTGGTTGCCATTGACCGATACCTCACCATATGTCGACCTGATATAGGTATGATTTTATCCATATGACTGCATGAATGAAATATGAACCACTAATGTGTCATGCATTTTATTCTTTACTCAAAGGCAGGGGCTAAATGGAAATACATTAGGAAATCTATTGATGTGTGTTTGTTACAGGACAGAAGCTGACAGCAGTATCATACACGCTTCTAATTATGGCTGCTTGGCTGAATGCAGTGTTTTGGTCATCTATGCCCATTGTTGGTTGGGCAGGATATGCTCCTGACCCCACAGGAGCCACTTGCACCATCAACTGGAGGAACAATGACACGTGAGTCAAGATTGATAGTTTAGTTTTCCACTCTTTTGTCAGTTTTTCCACTCTGTGAAGCTTTCCTTCAGAGACTGCGAATTTTATAAGTGAAGTAGGGATTACAAGTGGGACTAATCCTGTTTGATTTCAGATCTTTTGTGTCCTACACAATGACGGTGATCACTGTCAACTTCATTATTCCTCTGGCGGTCATGTTCTACTGTTACTACAACGTCTCAGTTACTGTAAAGAGGTACAAAGCCAGTAACTGCCTGGACAGCATCAACATTGACTGGTCAGATCAGATGGACGTTACCAAGGTAGTACCAGCAATATTTATTTCATTTTATAAAATTTGTAATTTATTCTTTTAGTTTATTTTATTTCATTTATTTTATTATTTTATTTTATTTCATTTTATTTTATTTCATTTCACTGTATTTTATTTTATTTCATTTTAAAATTTAATTTATTTCATTATTATTATTATTATTATTTATTTTTTTTTTATTTCATTTCATTTTATTTTATTATTTTATTATTTCATTTTTATTTAATTTTATTTCAATTCTTTGCATTTTATTTTTATTTATTTTAATTTTATTTTTATTTTAATTTATTGTTATTTATTATTTATTTTTAAAAATATTATTTTATTTCACTTATTTTGTTTTATTTATTTTTTTTATTTAATTTAATTTAATTTTTCATTTTATTTCATTACATTTAATTTAATTTAATTTAATTTTTTATTTTATTTTTATTTAAATTTTTATTTAATTTAATTTTATTTCATTTTTCTAATTTTATTTAATTCTATTTAATTTAATTTGATTGTTTTATTATTTCATTTTTAATTTAATTTTATTTCTTTTCATTTAATTTCATTTTTATTTACTTATTTTATTTAATATTAACTATTTCTTTTATTTGATTTAATTGTTTTAAATTTAATTTATGTCATTAGTGTTATTATTTTTATTCCTTCTTTATTTTATTTTATTTCATTACATTTAATTAAATTAAATTTAATTTAATTTTTTATTTTATTTCCTAAATATTACACGTAAAACTTGTAAAATCATTTAAAATCATTTAATTAGAAATGCTCCCTTCCCAACTAAATAAAATGAATCAAGCTGAAGTAAAATTAGATCTAAGATAAATACAAATGAAAGCAAAAATATAAACTAAAGTGATAATAAAATAATACATTTTAAAAGCACATAACAAAATTACTAACAATGAAATTAAAATGTAAACATAAAATTAAGAAATTAAAATATCATTAAAAAGCTTAATTTAAAATATGAATGAATAAAATAATAATACATAAATATTACTAAAATAACAGCTTGACAGGTTTTGTGTGCTCTCTGGTTCAATGTGACCTAAATGCTCCTTTATTTTTACAGATGTCCATTATAATGATAGTAATGTTCCTGGCTGCCTGGTCTCCATATTCGATTGTGTGTTTGTGGGCGTCATTTGGTGACCCCAAAACGATTCCAGCTCCAATGGCCATAATTGCCCCACTCTTTGCCAAATCCTCCACCTTTTACAATCCTTGCATCTATGTCATCGCCAACAAGAAGTAAGGCCTCTGTGTAACATCTTTTTTGTGATACGTCACTTTCTTTCCTTTTCTTTTTACGAATAAGTTGTATTTGTCGACTGCAGGTTCAGGAGAGCCATCACTGGAATGTTACGATGTCAAACACGGCAGAGAATCACTATTAGCAACCAGTTTCCAATGACGGCATCATCAGCACAACTCAACCCCTAAATGATGAGGCAATCAGATATTTAAACGTTCATAAAACATCAGCGCTGGACGCTTTCTATCTGCTCCACTGTTTTAACACCACTAGGGCACGATTACTTGGAAGTGTCATACAATTGCAGAATGTCCTTGCAAAATGAATGTCCTTGCTGCGACTGACATTGACTTCCTTTGATCTTGCTATTCTGTATCTAGTCTGATAGTATTTAGTCTGATGCTTGTTGTACTGTTATCTTATGGAGTGAATTTTGTGCTAATATTCATCAAACAAATCCAGCGTTTTGTAAAAAAAAAAAAAAATCTGATTTGCAAAGAAAAAACGTGACTTTCAAACAAATGCAAAGTGATTTGCAAATACAAAAAACTGTTTGAGAGGAAATGCAGTGGTATGGACAAATGTATGTATTGTGTGTTATAACTGTGAGACTCAGTTGCCTTTTTGGGAGGAAACTTGGCTTGATTTTCTCACAAATGCGTGCAGGCAGATTTTCTCACAAATGCAATTGAGCAACTCCTTTTTCCAAAAAAACAGTCGATGGCGCTGTTGGTCAATTTACGCTAGTCTCCCAAGACCCAAAACACCCGTTTACTCTTTCAGGCAATACAGCAGACCAACATGAGTGGGGAACAGTTGAGTTTCTGTCTTACTACATCTATAATTAACTGTTTAGATGTTTTCACAAAACGACCCTATACTACAATGTCAGTGAAATTCAGAATAAGTGCTGTAAAGTTATTAACATAATTAATTAGTACAAAAATCAGTAATGACATCGCTAGACATTTAACTATGCAGTCTTTCCCTATAAAAACTGATCCATTCTCCGTACTTCTTATTCTCTGTTGGATTGCGGGAAATAGAATATATACATATGTTAATACAGTTGTCCAATATTCAAACCAACACAGGGATATAATAATAATATGTTGTAGTACTAAAATGCAAATGTGTTATGGAGAGCGACAATATTGTGTACCAATAATGAAAGCTTAGATAATTTAATTTAGTATCAGATATGTTAATATTACCCAAGACAATATCTAAAAAGTTTTAAATGTTGTAACACTGTGCAATCATTTGTGTCTAAAATAATTACGTATTTTTTAACTAAGGAAAATGATGAATATTTCTTTTCTGGAGTCACTCTTGTCCTGTGAATTTGGGAGGAGGATCAAGTTCACGCTGATATAATACTAAGCTCAAGACCGGGGTTGATGACCACGAAAAGAACTAAAAATACAGATACAAGCATGGCATTGTTAGAAACTGCAATGGGTCTACTTTTATTTGTATATAGTCCTAATAACAACAAAACAATGTGCTTTTGTAAAATAAAGAAAACAAACAGGGTGCTTGATATGTCTACTTTTAAATAAATCAATTCATGATATATAGTTAATATACCCCTGCGTTTTGGGTCTTGAGAGACTAGCGTAAATTGACCGACAGCGCCATCTGCTGTTTTTGAAAAAGGAAGTTGCTCAGTTGCATTTGTGAGAAAATCAAGCCAGGTTTCCTCATAAAAAAAGCAACTGAGTCTCACAGTTGGAACACACAATACATATATTTGTCCATACCTCTACATTTTCTCTCAGATAGTTTTGTATTTGCAAATCACTTTGCGTTTGTTTGAAAGTCGAGTTTTTCTAAGCAAAGCAGATTGTGTTTATTTGCAAAACGCTGGATTTGTTTGATGAATATTGGCACAAAATTCACTCCATATTATCTGCCGACTGCAAATCCTGTGAAATTGCTGTTCCTGATACTGTATGTACGAAAAATGTTTTTGTTTGAATAAAAACAATTCCACCATGATTTATCTTAATGTTATGTCTTAAGGCTGGAATAAACTACACAACTTTTACAATCAGAACAAATTGTTAAAAACTAGCCTACTTTGTAAATGGTTACAGAGAAAAACTGGGCATCATGTGATTTTCTGCCCAAAATATGCAAACTGACTCAATTTGGGGCAGAAGTCATGTAGTTTATTCCAGCCTTAATCTTTAGAAAACAACAACAACAATACTTTGAGCACATTCTTTTATTAAAGTACCTGAAAATGTGTCATAACATGTGTGAAGAATGTAAGTATACTTTATGACATTTATTTCACATTTACACATTTTACAAAATAATTAACAACGTATAATGAACACATTAAATAAAGAAACAATGTACAGTGCCTACAAATTTGTAATGCCTAGTTTCAAAGAGAATATTTGTTAATTTAACTGTCATGGCAACAGAATCCAAGACTATTTTTAAAGTGTGGCTCTCAGCTAAAGATTCATCTTCAAGCTGCCCTGAGCAATTCATTGACTTGTGAAAACAAATTTAATGGGGGGTGGAAAAAATTGTTCTGATGCTAGACCCTTACAGCACTAGGGCACATTGTTCTCCAGCCAGACCCGGATCTCATCCAGGTTCCGTTTCATCCATTCGATATTGTTCTTCACAGTCTCTAGTGCCTGCTTTCTGGGCATCTGACCTGCTCCTGCATTCGGGTGCAGTGCGAAAAAGTGCTCCATCTAAAAAGAGGCCAAAATATGAGGTATTTTACTCTTTCTTTGATTGTACAGCCAAAAGTTAAAGGAGTAGTTCACTTCCAGAACAAATATTTACAGATAATGTACTCACCCCGTTGTCATCCAAGATGTTCATGTCTTTCTTTTTTCAGTCGTAAAGAAATTATGTTTTTTGATTTCTCTCCATATAATGGACTTCTATGGTGCCCCCAATTTTAAACTTCCAAAATGCAGTTTAAATGCAGCTTCAAAGGGCTCTAAACAATCCCTGCCAAGGAAGAAGGGTCTTATCTAGCGAAACGATCAGTTCTTTTCCAAAAAAAATGTACAATTTATATACTTTTTAACCTCAAATGGTTGTCTTGTCTAGCTCTGTGTGAACTCTGTTTTTTTCTGGTCATGACAGTTCTCATTTTCTTCAAAACCACCCTACATCGCTGTTTTCCTTTTTTTTTTTTAATAAAAATCTTCTTTGCATGTTCACTTTGTAAACACTGGGTTGGTACTTCTGCAGTGATGTAGGACGATTTTAAAGTTGGGGGAGAAATGAGATGGGAGTTTTTAGACGTACCCAAACTGTCATGACACACAGCTAGACAAGATGAGAATTTGAGTTTAAAAAGTAGATAAATTGTCATTTAAAAAAAAATAAAAATAAAAATAACCAATCGTTTCGCTAAATAAGACCCTTCTTCCTTGGATGGCATTGTTTATTGTTTATGGCATTGGCATTTTGAAGCTGCATTTTCACTGCATTTTGGAAGTTCAAATTTGGGGGCACCATAGAAGTCCATTACATGGAGAGAAATCCTGAAATGTCTTCCTTAAAAAACATAATTACTTTTCGACTGAAGAAAGAAAACACATGAACATTTTGGATGACAAAGGCGTAAGCACATTATCTGTAAATTTTTGTTCTGAAAGTGAACTAATCCTTTAAAACATTTCACACAAAAGTGAATTACAATTACAAAGGCAAAAATTCAGTAAGTAGTAAACTAGTATTCCATTCCAAACACAGCCTTTGTCTCACCTTCCACAGCTGCATGTCAGTGTTGTATGTACTAGTTATTCTGGAGGGCAGGCGGCCCAAGTTTCTGTCATTAATAGTATATCTAAAAGAGAAATGAGATCATATATAAATACATTGTTAATCTTATAGAGAAGGCTGGTTTTTTTGCAACTTCGTCCTGCTGTTAGATGAACTAACCTGTTCACTAGGTAATCCCAGTTGAGTGTGAGCCAGTCCCAGGCCATTGTTTTGCCATATGGGTTTCGTGATACATATTGCACTAAAGTAAAAACATCTTGACTCCTCACAATGCTGTCATTTTTAGCAGCTTCAAGCAACCTGTTACAAAAGAAAGACATTTGAACAATGAATAATTTAAAAAAATAAAAAAAGATGGAAACTTGGTTTTATCCATGTTGTTGATTGGATTTTGAGTATATGAGCTTGCCATTGATTGTGGATGAATGGGGTTTAAAGGATTAGTTCACTTACAGAATACAAATTTACGGATAATTTACTCACCCCCATTTCATCCAAGATATTCATGTCTTTCTTTCTTTAGTCGAAAAGAAATGTAGGTTTTTAAGGAAAACATTCCAGGATTTTTCTCCATACGGTGGACTTATGTGGGGATCAGCAGGTTGAAGGTCCAAATTGCAGTTTCAGTGCAGCTTCAAAGGGCTCTACACAATCCCAGCCGAGGAATAAGGGTCTTCTTATATAGTGAAACGATTGGTCAAAATAAAAATGTATATACTTTTTAACCACAAAATCTCCTCTTGCACTAGCTCGACTTCACACATTACATAGTCAGCGACCCAGTGTTTAAAAAAGGCAAAGAAAGTCAAACACCCTTTACAAAAAAAGGTAAAACAACAATTTTGGATGATTTTGAAATTGGAGAAGAAAATGAGATGGAGTTTTTGCTCTACCGAAGTACACAGACAAAGAACTAACTTCATGTGACCTTTCCAACATGATCATGTAATGTGTGAAGTCATGGATGCAGAGCTAGTGCAAGATAAGCATTTGCGGTTAAAAAGTATATGAATTTTAATTTTTTAATCATGACCAGTCGTTTCGCTAGATAAGACCCTTATTCCTCAGCTGGGATCATGTAGAGCCCTTTGAAGCTGCATTGAAACGGCAATTTGGACCTTCAACCCATTGATCCCCATTGAAGTCCACAATATGGAGAAAAACCCTGGAATGATGTCCTCCAAAACCTTAATTTCTTTTCAACTGAACAAAGAAAGACATGAACATCTTAAATAACATGGGAGTGAGTAAATTATCAGGAAGTTTTGATTAAACATTACAAGTTAAAAAGAATTTAAAAAATGAAGCATATACATGGATGAATCAATTACATTAAGATCTATCACATGCATTTAGAAAATATATAGGGTGAACTGTCATTTCATGCCAACAACACTCCCCAGGTAAGAAGGTGTTTACCTATTAAGGAGAGTGATATCTTCTACTGAAGCCAGCCCGTAGAGCAGTTTGTCTTTCTCCTGGGCAAGAGTGGCAGTAAGATACTTCAAGAACATTTTTTCCCAGCTCTGGACTGATCCTGAGTTCTTCATTCCGTATCGGTACACCAGCAGTCGTAAATTGACAGCCACACTGCTGCTCCCCAATCAGAAAAAGAGCCTCTTTAATATACACACTCTGACTGGACCACTAGAGGTATTTATATATGAATCAGATTACCTAATTGTTCCATCGATCCAATTTTTGAAAATGTCAGAGGCTTGGCTGAGAGCTTCCTGGTCACCCATCTGACAAGCAATGCCCAAAACTGTCTCTCTCAGCAGCCTGAACAAAAAAACAAATAAAAAAACAAAAATAAATTAATTAAAAAAAAAAAAAAAATACTACAAATTTCAAGTTTTCTACCAAATTGTTATGATTTGATTTTTTAATTAAATTAATAGAGAATCCAAAATAGAAGAATTTTTTTAAGTGGTCTCTCTATAAGTGGACTTTTGGATCTGCCTATGGGCACACACATGCAAACTATTCAGAGAGTGCATATATATGCAGTATTTTAAAACTGAGGTCTCTAGTTTACAAGAATGATAAATCCAAGAATGTGTCCTTGGCCTGCTGTACAAGAGCTTTTTTAGTTAGTTCTGCCAAAAAAATTTCTTACCGCTGTGTTTGTGTCCCCTCGTCATTCCACCCAAGTTGTCTGGATATCTTCTGCACATGGTCACGGAAGAGTTTCTAAACAGACACATGATGTGAAACAGACCATATGAAGAGCAAAAAATAGAAAGTAGGAACTTAGTGTAACATTTATATAAAGAACATCAGCTTTAAGTCTCACACTGGGAATGAGATCACATTGGAACATTCTACATGATTTTTCATAAAATGGATAGTTTTCATGCATTGATAAGGTATTGAATTCTTTGGGATCTAACCTGGAATTTGGGGTAGAGCACTGGATCATCAGCCAACATGTCTCTCACATAAGAGATAGAAGTAGCTACTCTGTCCCACACAATATACTCGGTTTCATTGGCCAGATATTTTGTTAAATTGAAGGCATTTCCATAATCGACAATATCTGCCCTGTTAATGCAAAACACAAGGCAGCGCTTTATGCATGACGTCATTGTCCTTTCTTTATGACCTCCACTATAACCATAAAAAGCTGTGCTATGAAAAATCAGTTCTAATGTTTTTTTGCCTGTCAACAAGTCAAGATTGAAAGCATAAGCTTTCTGCAGCTGAAAGATGTTTGTACTTACCGTCCAAATGCAAATATATCATCAATGTAGCCGCTTCGATCAGTTGCATCATACGCCTAAAAAAGATAAGCATTATGTGGGTTTATATGCTATCACACAGCGCTCTGCAATACTTAAGAGAACTCCACTTCCAGAACAACAATTTACAAACAATTTACTCACCCCCTTGTCATCCAGGATGTTCATGTCTTTCTGTCTTCAGTCGTAACGAAATTATGGGTTATTTTTCTTCATATAATGGACTTGAATTGTGCCCCCAAATTTGAACTTCCAAAATGTAGTTTAAATGCAGCTCCAAAGGGCTCTAAACGATCCCAGCCGAGGAAGAAGGGTCTTATCTAGCGAAACGATCTGTCATTTTTTTTTTTTTTTAAATATATATATATATTTTTAATGCTTTTTAAGCACAAAAGCTCGTGTATCACAGGCTCTGGGATGCGCATTCTTCAATGATTCGTTAATTGTGAAGGGATCTTTAATGTAATTTGGGAAGAACCAGTCGTCTCGGGGAGTGATTTGTTCAGTCGTGCATGCGCAACATCCTATTAGGTTCTGTACTGGAATTAGTTCACCAGTTTAAAATCTTTGGGTTTTCCGAGTCTTTCGTTCATCTTATGGGGCTTTCACGTAATGAACAAACGACTCAAACCCCAAAACCTGTCAGATAAGAGGTGAAGTGAGCTAAGCATAGACTAAAGACCCAGGTAAACAATGAATTAATCTTTTCTGTTTCTTATAGCATTACAGTTTTGTCTAGTTTGTAGTGTGATCAACGTTTGTGTAAGCAGTAGATGTGTTAGGGAAGTAACACGTAACATTTTAATTATATTTTGATAAAATGATCGAAATGACTTGGAAAAAAAAGATTTGTTCATTTTGCTAAACGAGACTCTAATGTCCAAATCGGTGAAATGATCCGAACTTCCCATCATTACTACGAAGTTCATCGTCTGTGTACTGCGGCTCAAAAAGGAAGAGTATGGCGAAAAACTCCATCTTATTTTCTCCTACAACTTCAGAATCGTTCGACATAGTTGTACCTTTTTGTTTGTAAACAGCGTTTGACTTACTTGCACTTTGTTAGTCTTTGCGTGTTCGCTTTGTAAACACTGGGTCTGTAGTTCCGCCTGACCTTTTGACGTGATTCAGTAGTATGTAGTGTCATGAACGCGCATCTCAGAGCCTGTGCTACACAAGCTTTTGTGCTTAAAAAATATAAAAATTTTTATTTTTTGAAAAAAAAAAAAAGAGTGATCGTTTCGCTAGATAAGACCCTTCTTCCTCGGCTGGGATTGTTTAGAGCCGTTTGAAGCTGCATATAAACTACATTTTGGAAGTTCAAAATCAGGGCACCAATGAAGTCCATTATATTGAGAAAAATCCTGAAATGTTTTCCTCAAAAAACATAATTTCTTTACGACTGAAGAAAGAAAGACATGAACATCGTGGATGACAAGGGGGTGAGTACATTATTTGAAAATTGTTCTTCTGGAGATGGAGTTCTCCTTTAAACTCCTTTAAAGTAAGCCGGGTGAGACTTCAGGTTCATTATCCACCATAATAAAATAACGAGAAGAATAACAACGTGCAGTAAATGGTAAAACTGTTTGCACTACAAACCAGTGTGCTCATAATTAAGATAATGCATTAAAATAATGTGGTAAGACACACATATTTGCAATATCAAGCAGCAAAAGGCTGTTTTGTACAGCTAAAAAAATAGCTGGATGCAGATGAGACCGGAAGTCACACCCATAAAATTTAGAATGGCCGCGCAGATTGTTTTGTAGGTTGTAGTGGACTATTTTTTCATAGCGGAATACATGCAGGGTCGGCATAAAGCGGGAAAGGTGATTCAACAATTCAGCGGCGATTTCAACGGAAGGAATAAACGGTACTGGCTTTGCATACAGGTAAGATTAGAAAATAATTTATATATATACTCAAATTCGTAGCCACGTATTTCATTTTTTGATCAGTAAGAGTGCAATAAGATCTATAATGTATATTCAGCAGGTCATTATTATTGCCATAAACATATTGCTTTTCTCTCTGTAGCTACAGTTCTGTTAGTTCTGACAGAAATTTGTATGAATAAAAATACCTGATGATCAACAGAAAGTTGCTCGGCAATAGCGCTCCATACATGGTCATGGTGATTTACTCGGTAAAAGCTGATGTGGTCTTTGTTGACTTTGATGAGACCATTGTCAGCAGGGGAGTATCCAGCAATGACTACCTCTAATTAAACACAGGCCATTGACAGAAATTACACAGCGGAATATCTCAATTAAAAACAGTCTATTCCTCAATGCCAAAAAAGGTCTGAGCATATGATCTTGTTCACCTGTTTGTCCCTTGTCAAATAGGAAAGAGGCGTTTTTGGAGTCGATTGTGCTCCACTTGACAGGAATCGTCCATTTGTAGCTGTGGAAAAAAAGAGTTAAAACATCTGAATGAACTAAATAAAAATCGGAGTTCAGTTTATTATCTGTGTTCCTTCCTGTGAAGAATATCAGGGAAATTATCATCTGTGATTATGTTGTAAAACTTAGTGGAGGGTAGTGACCGAAAGATGAGTCGCAGATCTGTTCTGACTGCAGACAGTAAGGATAAATCAGTCACGTAATTGTGAAGTATTCAGAAATCAAAATAAATGTGCTTATCTACTTTGAAACAAGGAGTACAAAAACATTTACCATATCTGTTGTTCTTGACATCAAAGGCTGTGCATTTGATTAAACGGTGTTTTGGTGCAAATTCATCTGTCATTTGGCAGTATGGCTAATACAATATTTGGCCCAATATATACATTATACATTTGTGCATGTCATGTTAATTATTTTTGCAAAATGTGAACCTATTTGGTTCATGGTAATATTACTGAATTTCAGTGTTTGATTCCATTAATATTTTACTTTGGTGCAGAGGGATGTAGCACTATCAAGCTCACCCCAGGGGAGTGGTGGGCTGACTGGGGTCAGCATTGGGGTCCAGGAGAAACCGGGTCTGGCTGAGTTTAGCTTCAGTGGCTGTGTTGGTCAGAGTCAGCACAGGATAACCCATCTGCTTGGTCCATGTGTCCATAATTTCTGCCACAGGTACCCCACTCTCCTGTGACCCAAGGAGATATATATTACCACTCAAAGTTTAGAATAATTAAAGGAGAAGTCCACTTCCAAAACAAAGATTCACATATAATGTACTCACACCCTTGTCATCCACGATGTTCATGTCTTTCTTTCTTCAGTCGTAAAGAAATTATGTTTTTTGAGAAAAACGCTTTTTTCCACATAATAGACTGGTATGGTGCCAGTTTTGAACTTCCAAAATGCAGTTTAAATGCAGCTTCAAACGATCCCAAATGCGGTTGTAAACGATCCCAGCCGAAGAAGAAGTGTCTTATCTAGCGAAACGATTGGTAAGGTCAGAGTAAAACAAGACGAGCGTTTGACGTTAAAAAGTATCCACCTTATTTTTCAATGCGGAAGTAAACTGTTTCCTGGTAATGTGTTAGACGTCCGGTTCATAATCCGCTATAGGGACATAACAAGAAGAATATCGAAGTGCAGTAAACGGTAAAACAGTTTGCACTACAAACCAGTGTGTTCATAATTAAGATAATACATTAAAATAATATGGTAAGACACACCAGATGGCAATATCAAGCAGCAAAATGAGCTTTTTGTGCAGCTAAAAATTCCTGGAAGTGGATGAGACCGGAAGCCAGACACAAAAACTTTACAAATGGCTGCACCCACTCTTATGGTAAAAATAAGGTGGATATAAATTGTATTATTTTTATTAAAATAACCGATCGTTACACTAGATAAGACCCTTCTTTCTCAGCTGGGATCGTTTACAACCGCATTTGGGATTGTTTGAAGCTGCATTTAAACTGCATTTTGGAAGTTCAAAATCGGGGAACCATACCAGTCCATTATATGGAGAGAAATGCTGAAATGTTTTCCTCAAAAACCATAATTTCGTTACGACTGAAGACAGAAAGACATGAACATCTTGGATGACAAGGGGGTGAGTAAATTATTTGTAAACTGTTGTTTTGGAAGTGGACTTTTCCTTTAAGAATTCCTAAATTTTTTTTGAAAAAAGTCTCTTGTGCTCACAAAGGCTACATTTATTTGATTAGAGTAAAAAGAAGAAATCGTGACACTAATGTTTAAAAGCATTAATAAAAAAGGAATTAATACTTTTATTCAGTAAGGAAGTAATAAGTTGTTCAAAAGTGACAGTAAAAGCATTTATGTTACAAATAATCAGTAATATTGTGAAATATTTTTACTATTTAAAATAACTGCTTTGATAAATAGAAATATCCAAAGATCAGCATTTATCTGAAATAAAATGCTTTTGTAACATACACAGTACCATTCAAAAGCTTGGAGTCAAGATAAAGACATTTACAATGTTACAAATGATTCCTATTTCAGATAAATGCTGTTCTTCTGAACTTCTATTCATAAAAGAAAACAATAATAAATATTTTTGAGCAGCAAATCAGAATATTAGAATGATTTCTGAAGAATCATGTGACTGGAGTAATGATGCTAAAAATTTACAGGCATTACATTTTAAAACATATTCAAATAGAAAACAGTTATTTTAAATAAGAAAAAATATTATAAATTATAAAATATTTTTACTGTTTTTGCTGTACTTTGGATCAAATAAATGCAGGCTTGGTGAGCAGAAATTACTAATTTTTAAAAACATTAAAAATCTAACCGTTCAAAAACTTTTGACTGGTAGTGTAAATGCTATTCTTCTGAATTTTACATTCATCATTTTACATTTCATGCTGAAAAACATGTATCATAGTTTCCACAAAAATACTACGGTGCAAAAACTGTTTTCAACATTGACAATAATAAGAACCATTAATAATTGAGCATCAATAATAAATAAAAATAATTCAGCACCAAATCAGCATATTGAATCAGAATAAAGATTTCTGAAGGATCATGTGACATTGAAGACTGGAATAACGTTGAAAAACAGTCTATTCCTCACGCCTGCTGAAAATTCTGCTTTAATAATTAAAAAAATTATTAAATAGTTAATACATTCTTGAACAAAAACTGGACAAAACAAAATTAAAATGGCATTGTATAATCAGTAAAAGATATTTACTTCAGCCAAGGCTTTCCAAAAGTCTGCAGTCTTTGCATTCTGGAATGGGAAACTTTTTAGATATCGCTGTGGTAAAAAAAAAGAAAGCATCACGTTTAATGTACTGTATAAGTGCGGAGTCTCCAGAAAATATTTGTAATAAGCAAGACGCCTTACTCGGCATCCATCCCTAAATGTGTCACGGCCAAGCAAATCCTCCAGCATTCGTAAAATAGAAGCACCCTAAAACAGAATGAGATCAGAGTTACCAATTCATAGCAATTGAGTTGATCAACAACATTAGGTTATGCATTACTGACGTAACTTTACCTTGTTATATGAGATTGCATCAAACACAGATGTGATCTCAGCAGGGCTGGACACATCCACGATAATAGGATGGGAAGAGAGAAGAGCATCATCAACCATGACAGGAAATACATCACTGATAAGCATGATGTCTCGCTGAGAAAACACAAGATGAATTGGAATAAACATGGCATCTAGCCTCAATGTAATTAAATGGTTTCAGAGAGATATTGCCTATTTAGGAATATATCTGAATGATTCAGGCATGTGCTCACCATTCCCCAGTCAGACTCGGCTTGTTCCACCCCCACATACTCAAAAAAGCTGGCAAAGCCCTCGTTCAGCCACAGGTCGTCCCACCAGTTCATAGTCACAATATTTCCAAACCACTGTAAATGAAAGACAAAACAGTTCCTTAAACGGTAGACCCCAAATACCTCATGCTTATTCAGCCCTATACTGTTCCTGTAACAGGGCCTTTCATAAAGACATTTGTACATATTTTTTACGAGGACATTTTTGTCAGATATTTATAGCAATGTCATATTTTAAGAATTTAATACATTTGAGAATTTAAAACATTATATATATATATATATATATATATACACTACCGTTCAAAAGTTTGGGGTCAGTAAGACTTGTAATAGTCTTTAAAGTAGTCTCTTATGCTCATCAAGGCTGCATTTATTTGATTAAAAATATAGAAAAAAAAAACAGTAATATTGCAAAATGTTTTTACAATATAAAATAATGTTTTTTATTTTAACATACTTTAAAATAGAATTTATTCCTGTGTTACTTCAGCCTTAAGTGTCACATGATCCTTCAGAAATCATTCTAATATGCGGATTTATTATTAGAATGATCAATGTTGGATAATATCAACAGTTGTGCTGCCAAATATTTTTTGGAACCTGTAATTTTTTTTTTCAGGATTCTTTCATGAATAACAAGTTTAAAAAGTACAGTGTTTATTCAAAATATAAATATTTTATAACAATGTAAATTATTTATTATTAACTTTTAATAAACTTTTAATTATTAACTTAATACATCCTTGGTGAATAAAAGTATTAATTTCTTAAAAAAAAAAAAAAAGAAACAATAAAAATGTACTGACCCCAAACTTTTGAACGGTAGTGTATATATATATATATATATATATATATATATATATATATATATATATATATATATATTTATTTATTTTATATATCTATACATATATATATATATATATATATATATACATATATATATATATATAATAGACTATTTCATTATTGTAATAATTATGAGTAACACTTTGAACCTACAAATAAATAAACAATTATAATAGACAAAATAATTCAGTACATGAGCTATGCAATCAGAGTTGGCAGCATGAGCTGTTGGCACAATGGAGGCTGTATAAATGTCTTTACAAGGAAAGAAGTTACAAATTCTCCAATTACATCATGATTTTACATTCTGTTATATCATCATATAACATTTTTAGCCATGTGTAACTTCGGATTGTTTTTTTAGATTCAAACTGTCCAACAACCTTGGACCTAGTTATAAAAAGATAATCTTATCAGTGTGCAATGTTACTGCAGTCATTATCCCAAAAAACAGCACTGTATTGGATCCTTTTAAGAGAGTGTAATATGTAACTGTGTGATAGTAATCTTTATGATAATCATATTTTTCTCTGTCAGCCTGTCACAGTAAATGGATCTGATAAATTCACCCTCTTTGATTGAAAATGCAGTTACAGGAAACAGTAAAATAAGATGCATGCTCAGCACAGGTTATGCCAATTCAGTTCTGATGTGTGACTGACGATGTACTGTATACCCGACTGTCCTTGCTCTGCGTAGTGTCCTGGACAGAGCACCTGTAGTGTGTTTTCAAGCACTGCTGCTTGGTATGAATGATATTTATAAAAGAGGTTCACTTCCATAATGAAAATTTCCTGATAATGTACTCACCCCCATGTCATCCAAGATGTTCAAGTCTTTCTTTCTTCATTCGAAAAAAAATTAAGATTTTTGAGGAAAACATTCCAGGATTTTTCTCCATATAGTGAACTTTAATAGGGATCAGATGGTTGAAGGTCCAAACTGTAGTTTTAATGCAGCTTCAAAGGGCTATACACGATCCCAGCCGAGGAATAATGGTCTTATCTTATGCTATCTGTAATTTTCTAAGAAAAATACAGTTTATATACTTTTTAACCTCAAATGTTCTTCTTGCAATAGCTTGACTCCACACATTATGCAATCACGCACACGTGACGTAGATGGAATGACGACCCAGTGTTTACAAAGCGAATGTGCAAAGAAAGTCAAATGGCCTTTACAGTAAAAGTGAAAACAGTGATGTCGGACGATTTTGAACTACCCTACCTTTTTGAACTGGAGTACAATGACTAAGAACTAACCACGTGTGACTTTTCCACGTGTGTGATTACACAATACAGCGCAGAGCTAGTGCAAAATGAGCATTTGTGGTTAAAAAGTAAGTAACCAGTTATTTGTATTTTTTAAGAAAACGACAGATTGCTTCGCTATATAATACCTTTATTCCTCGGCTGGGATCATGTAGAGCCCTCTGAAGCTGCGTTGAAACTTGACCTTCGACACATTGGTCACCATTAAAGTCCTTAAAAAACCACAACAAATTCCTTGTGTGTGTGCGTACACTAGGCGAATAAAGCTAATTCTGATTCTGATTCTGATTCTTATGGAGAAAATTCCTGGAATGTTTTCCTCAAAAAAAAATTATTTCTTTGCGACTGAGGAAAGAAAGACATGAACATCTTGGATGACACAGTATATAGTATATGAGATTAAAAAATCTAGTCACTAATCAGAATATGTGATAGGGTTAGTAACCTGGTGAACAAGCTCATGTGCAATGACACTGGCCACTCGCTGTTTGTTGATTGAGGAGGACTCCTTCTCATCGAACAGCAAGTTGGTTTCTCTGTAAGTGATCAAGCCCCAGTTCTCCATCGCCCCTGTCCCAAAGTCTGGGATCGCTATCTTATCTGCAACAGAGACAGAATATATATTTTTTTTGTGGTCACAATAATCATTGCGTAGATAGACATGATATGAATCAGTTGATAAGATATGATGTGTTAAGTTAAACTGCTTTATATTACATTTTACCACATCAGTCTACACTCTATAGACCATGATGACAGCACAAAACAGGTTTGTAACAACTTGGAAATTTATTACAAATAAAAAATGTAAATGATTCCATTGCATAAGTATTCATACCCTTTTCTGGGACACTTGTAATTTAGCTCAGGAGCACTCATATCACTTGTAGATGTTACTGAACTTCTAGTGGAGTTAACCTGTGGCAAATTTATTTGAATGAGTATGATTTGGAAAGGCACACACCTCTCAATAAAAGGTCTAACAGCTGAAAATGCATATCAGACCAAAAAAAAAACAAGCCTTGGTTAGACTGGTGACCAAGAAGCTGATGGTCACTCCAGTTGAGCTCCATGATCATATATGCAGATGGGAGAAACTTACAGAAGGACAAATGTCACTGCAACACTCAATCCTTTCCTCAGTGAAGACACATGAAAACCCACTTGGAATTTGCAAAAAAGCACATAAACGAACCTCAGACTGTGAGAAACAAGATTCTCTGGTCTGATGAACCTCAATTCCAAGCATCATGTTTGGAGTAAACCAAGCACTGCTCATTATCTGCAGAGTACCATCCCAAAGGTAAAGTGTGGTGGTATCAACCTCATACTGTGGAGCTGTTTTTCAGCGGCAGGGACTGAGGGACTCATCAGAGTAAAAGGAAAGCTCAACACAGCAAAATATTGAGATATCCTTAATGAAAGGCAGTCCAGAGCATTCAGAACCTCAGACTGGGCAGAAAGTTCACCATTCAACAAGACAGTGACCCTAAGCACACGAAGTGTGGCTTATAAACAACTCTGTGAATGTCCTTGAGTGGCCCAGCCACAGCCTGGGCTTGAACACAATCACGTATTTCTGGAGAAACCTGAAAATGTCTGCTAGCCCCATGCATCAGAGCTTGAAGAGATGAGAAGAATAATGGCAGATATTTGCCAAATGCTGATGTGCAAAGCTTGTCGCATCATACCCAAAAAGACTTGAGGCTGTAAAGGTGCTTCAAAAAGTACCGCGTTAAGGGTCTGAATACGTGTGCAATGAAATTATTTAGGTTTGTTTTCATTTTAATGAATTTACAAAGTTGTTGTTGTTTTTTTGCTTTGTCAATATGGTATATGCAATGTAGATTGATGTGGTAAATAAAGGCTGCAAAATAACAAAACTTGAAAAAAAAAATGTAGGGCAAAATACTTTTGCAAGGCACTTTGTGTGTGTGTGTGTGTGTGTGTGTGTGTGTGTGTGTATATATATATATGTAATTAAAAAGTATGCCCACTTACAGTAAAAGGGATATTTTTTCAAGTATTTCTTTTTTTTTTCCTTATTATGGTATCAGGAGAGTTAAAAATGATTAAAAGAGCGGTATTCAAGTCATGCATAACAGCATTATGTCATTGCCTCATTAACTGATAATTATAATAAGTAATAATTAATAATGATGAAACCTCTGTAATATGATAAACAGTTCAAAACTAAAAATGCCTGCTGATTTACCAAGTTTTTCTATAGAATACTCCATGTCAAAATACTCCTCAAAGTAATCAAATATGATCTTGGTGACATTTGCAGCATATTCAGCAGTTGAGATCTGCAAAGGCTGAGCATAGATCCGCAGCTGTCAGGAGGGAGAGAAAGAGATGAATAATGAAAATCCACAGAGGTTTCGGTGTACCGACTGTCAGGAATTATTTCAGCAAATTTTGGATTCAGTAGAAAAAACACTGAAAGAACGCTTACCGGTATATTTCTTTTCGACATCCGCTCCACATAGGTGAACTGGTGAACGGCAAAACACACCAGATAGGTACTCATCTTTACAGATTTTTTAAAGTAAGTTTTTGTTTTTTGGTCCGACACGTTTTCTGTTTTCTGTGAAAGAGAGTGTTAGGAGTTACAGTTAACTACAACTGAATAGGAAGAAAGCAGCCAGATTTACCAGAGCCATGATGAAAACCACACACACTCATCTCATACAAGCAGACTGATGGTTCAAATCTTGGTTAAAAAGTTTGAGCGACTTTGAAACCTTCAGTAATTGTTTTGAAGGCTCAAAGAGCAAGGGAACATACCTCCACAGGCATGTTGGACAGCGCTTTATATGCACTGTCATGGGTGATGGAAATTGTGTAGGTTGCCTTTTTGTTGGGCTCATCAAAACAGGGAAAAGATTTACGAGCATCCGTGGGTTCATGGTCTGTTGCAGCGATTTTCCTGTAAAAGATTAGAGCCGGGTTCATAAAACTCAACTAGTGGTTTACGTTTACCTCAGTAACCACATATGGGGAAAGTCCAACCACATTTTCATTACCATCTGATCAAGTTTCATTGCAACTAATTTAAACTCACTGTCAGTTCTATGTGTGTGCAGTAAAATTGGTTTTGGTGGCCGCTGAAATTTTGCCCAAATGCTTTAGAACAAAGTGAAAAGTAATTTAAAAATTACATTAATAAACATAATCTATTCCTATGTGGTGTGAGTCCTAGTTCTTGGAACTCATCATGGATAATAAAGACTTAGTTGTTAATCATATATGATATTATATGATACATAATATTGTGTGCTTGTTTGGCTGTTTTCTCAGATCCAAAGCTGAAAAACTCCAGAATGGAGGAGTAACAGCCTAAAACCATGTTACTTCATGAATAAATAAGCTTTAGCAGATGTAGTTGTCTCATTCTTGGCACCTCTCAGCTTTCGTTCCAAGAAATGAAGGTACATGTCAGTTCAGCGCATTTGTTAAAATTTCACGCCATTCCCAAATCAGATAATATATAATGACCCCATCAATGGCAACTATCCCACATCAACAAAAATACTACATCCTAGGGAATATGTTTGAGTATGTTGCATAAGAATCAGTTGCACTAAGAGAAACAAAAGGGAACAGCTTGGCAATACTCAAGCTCTGAAAATAAACGGCAAGAGTAGCGTATTATAATCTCATTGGGGTTTTCCACCATTTTGATATTTCCCTCGGACGCTATAATTCATTTCTTATCCAAGCTGTGGGCTGCAATCAGACATTCATGTTCTGTGTAATCTGTCCCCTGTCAATCAGAGGGGCTGAGATGTAATAGGGAGAAAATTTAGGTAAAATGAAATTTCTGGAACGTTGTAATATGGTGAAAGGTCATTTGCATTAGTGAAATCTGACTGTTGAAGCCAAGCATCAAATAAATCTTGGGAAGTTTATCCACTCTGATACATTAAAATAATGGAATATCTGAAATTATCAGTGCAAACATAATAGGTCACTTGTAGTTCAGATAGATAGCCTACAGTCTACTAGTCAACATATTTGCAACCAGGCCAGGTCACCTAAAGTTTAGGGCAACAAAGTTTTGTAGTACAAGAGTGACAACAGTCCTGATAAAGAGTTTACTATTTGGTGGTGCCTGATGGCCCTGAAATGGTCATGGATGGAAAGCTTTGTAACTGTAACATCCTTATCTGTGTGCCTTGAATAACTGTACTCATGATTAATTTGTGGAATTTGTACCTTACTTGAGTACTAAAACTGATAACTATATTTTATGTTGAGGAAATTATACTTATTTTCTCTTTAAAATTTAGTCAAAATGCCAACCATTTTTGCAGGTCGTCAGGTTTTTGCAGGTAAAAGACATATAGTCCACAAGAGAAAATAATAGTTTAATAATAATAGTAAATTACCCCGTTCAAAAGTTTACATACACTTGAGTCTTAACTTGAGCCTGTGTTGTTACCTGAATGATCCACAGCTGTTTTTTGTTCAGTGATAGTTGTTCATGAGTTCCTTGGTTGTCCTGAACAGTTAAACTGCCTGCTGTTCTTCAAAAATCCTTCAGGTCCCACAAATTCTTTGGTTTTTCAGCATTTTTGTGTATTTGGACCCTTTCCAACAATGACTGTATGATTTTGAGATCCATTGTTTTACACTGAGGACAACTGGTGGACTCATATGCAATACAGCAATACATTACAGAAGGTTCAAACACTCATTGATGCTCCAGAAGGAAGAACGATGCATTAAGAGTGGGGGGTGAAAACATTAAATTTGAAGATGAGGGTAAGTTTAACTTATTTTGTCTTCTGAAAAACATGTAACTATCTTATGTAGCTTCTGAAGGGCAGTACTAAATGAAAAAAAAAAATAGGATATTAAGGCAAAATAAGAAAAAATGTACACATCTTCATTCTTTTCAAAAGTTTTCACCCCGGCTCTTAATGCCTTGTTTTTTCCTTCAAGAGCATTAGTGAGCGTTTGAACTACTGTAATAGTTGCATATGAGTCCTGCAGTTGTCTTCAGCGTGAAAAGATGGATCTCAAAATCATACAATCATTGTTGGAAAGGGTTCAAATACACAAAAATGCCGAAAAACCAAAGAACCTTTGTGGGACCTGAAGGATTTTTCTGAAAAACAGCGGGCAGTTCAACTGTTCAGGACAAACAAGGGACTCATGAACAACTATCACTAAACAAGAAAACAGCTGTGGATCATTCAGGTAACAACACAGTATTAAAAATAAAGCGTATGTAAACTTTTGAACAGGATCATTTTTATAAGTTCAACTATTATTTTCTCATGTGGACTATGCAAATGTCTTTATTTGGAAATAATGTTGACCAATTAGCTTAGAGAAGAAACACTGACCAAATATGGACGAACTTAAAAGCATAGTTCACCCAAAAATGAAAAATTTTGTCATTAATTACTCACCCTCATGTTGTTCCAAACCCATAAGACTGTCATTCATGACCCAGAAGAAAAAAAATTGTTAAATAAAGTCACTGTTGTGGTTTCTCTCTGCACAAAAAGTATTCTTGTAGCTTTGTAAAATTACGATTGACTATTTTAACCACGGTCTTACTGCATTTCTGGGTCTGGGAACATTTCAGTTACATTGCTGTCTATGGAGGGTCAAAAAGCTCTTGGGTTTGATCAAAACTATCTTAATTTGTGTTTTGAAGTTGAACAAAGGTCTTACGGGTTTGAAACGACATGAGGGTGAGTAATTAAAGACAATTACTTTTTTTTTGGATGAGCTATCTTTTTAACTCAATGATCATTCTATAAATAACTACAATGCTGTCCGAAGTTTGGTGTCAGTAGATTCCTTTGTTGTTGTTTTTTAGATTTCTTAGATTACTTCACTTTTGATCAATTTAATGCATCCATGTTGAATAAAACTATTAAAGAGATTTATAATATCCACAAAATTATTAGGCAGCACAGTTTTTTTTAATATTGATGGTAATAAAAAAATGTTTCTTGAGCATCAAATCAGCATATTAGAATGATTTCTAGATCACGTGACACAGAAGATGGAAGTAATGATGCTGAAAATTCAGCTTTGCATCACAGGATGAAAATACATTTTAAAATATATTGAAATAGAAAGCAGTATTTAAAAGTCTAATAATATATCACAATATTAATTTTTACTGTATTTTTGATCATATAAATTACACTGACTAATTACACCACAAAAATACATTTCTACAATATAGATGTCCTGACGCTTACTTGGTAACTTCCTTCTCCTTATACGTGGTCTTGTAGAAGCCAACCAGAGAGCCGTTGAGCCAGCCCTGGAAGTCTAGAGTGAGGATGTAGTGCTCGTCTGGGCCAGTGACACTCAGCTGCTCCACCGCCTCCACCACTACATACTCCTGCGGCTTGTACTCAAAGCATTCCTTCACCCGAACAGAGGTCAAGCCAGATGGGCCGCTGCGCTGTAGAGAGGGCACTGCGGTGACAAAAGTCTCTCGGATGTGGAGCCACAGGTGCTGACTGGGCTGCGTCAGGTTCAGATGGATGGACACTCTCCCGGTGTAGATGTCCGTGTCGAGGTCGGGCTCCAGATGCAGATCGTAATGGAACGGCACCATAAAGTCAGGTAAGCGGAAGTTGGCCCAGTCGCCATTTATGTTGTCGGATGGTTTGCAGGGACCTCGGTTATCTGGTGGCGTTGTAGGTAATGGTGTCGTGGGTGCTGGAGTTGGTTTGTGTTCCTCTTCGGATGAGGAGGTCTTCTGGCTCAAACCAACTCCGAGCCCCACGGCAACACCTGTCACGATGACGACGGCGCAGATGATAGCAGCATGCTTGCCTCGGATAAGGTACCTCTTTTCCTTCTTTTCGAATTCCAGACTTTCCATGACGAGCCGTCAAATGCAGACGCAGAGTCAGAATGTGTACAAACACTCAAAGTTCAGAAAGTCAGAACACTCTCTCCCTGTGAACCCGCACACACACGAACACACTCTCTATCCTTATACTTCCTTTTGCCTCCAAAGAGAGAAAACAGCTGTGTCTGGATTCCCAAATGTGTGGACATACGCAGTCCCACACACACTCATGCAGGGCAGCCTGTGGGACGCACAGAGGTTAAAGCAGGAGTTAAGTTTCACCAGTCTAAAAAACTGCTCTGATCTCCGTAAGGTCACGGCCCCACGGTTGTCAAAACGTCTACGCCGGGAGGTGATCCTTAAGCTGGACTGTGGCAAGTCCTCACTCACCAAATCTCACGCTGATAGCGGTGATACATAAGGGACAGGGGCTGAGTTTGCACCGCCCTTTAGTTAAACATAAATCAAAATATGTTAATCAGCAGTCAGAGAGGAATGATCACAAACAAGCATTAGAGAGAGAGCCGTGGGGGAGGGAGGCATAAGAAAGCTGAGTAAAAATGAAAAGAGTTATTATGAGAAGAGGAATGGGCTTACGGGAGAGAACTGGGGAATGTTTCGAAGTTGTCGGAAGTGGCTAAAAAAATTATTGCAAAGATTGAAAATGTAAATTATGAAATTATGATCTTGTCAGACATTAAAAGCTACAGCAGCTTTAAATGGAGCTTTAATCACATCATCTTACATTTAAGGTAACAAATGTTGTGATCAGAGACCTTGAATAGAAGGATGTTTGATGTATGTTTTCTTCCTTAATGCAATGTCATTTATTCATTTTTTAACACAACTGATTAAAATAGATGTTTGATTAAAAAAAGTCTTTAAAGCTCAGGTTAATATTTTTTAAGCATCCATACACATATAGCAAGGAAAGTGTTTGTACATCCTTTGTTGTTCAACACAATTAAAAAAATTATGTTAAAAAACTCAACAGATGTTTTCTTCATCCCAATTACAAGCAATATAAACAGAATGTTTGGCTGATATTTGCCCTTTTCCTTTGTTAGATCACATTTATGAATTAAAGTGCTATAGCCTTGTGTGGGAATGGCAGGGGCAGAAGCACACAACTCACACTTACACTCACACTCACACTCTCTCAGACTCTCTCTCTCACACATACTCACACATACACACACATATACATACTAATAGCAGGCCCAGACAATAGGGGGACAGAGTAAAGTTACACAGGACCTAAAACCCACTCTTTTATTAGCCCCGGGTCCAGTGGACCCGAACATCCTGTGTGTAATATAAGTGTGTAGTGGGGGTGTCCAGTGAGCGGTCATTGAAAATTCTGATATATGTTCTTCACAGAAAATGAGCCAAGGCCAATGAGTATGAGCTTGAAAAAATAATTTTGCGTATCATTTTTTTCTTTTGACAAATAGTGAAAACGGGTCCCACAGACCCGAACACCATACGAGGGTTAATTCAATTTGTCACTTGTCATTTCCTTGTAAATATCTGTGAAATTTATTAGCAATTCTTGAGTGACATTTTTTCAAAGTATATCTATATACATCTGTTTTTTTCAGTTTCAGTGCCAAAAACTTGATTGAGGGCTGTGGGCTGAAAGTAAATGTTGCATTATACCAAACAATATTTTATTTACATTTATATTTATTAAAAGCAAATTCACTTCTAAGCAAAAAAAAAAAAATATTATAATAATAAAATGTTATTAAACATATATTAGAAGTGATAATATGCTTCTCTGAGATGTTTTTTCCCCTTATGTTTTTAAAGAAAATAGCATCATACACTCTTACAAATAAACGTGTATGGTTTTATTGTAGTAAAATATGGTATTATTATAGTAAACGTGTAGCAATCATGTTTTTTAGCGCATTGATTACCATTTGTATAACCATAGTTTTACTACAAATACCATGCTTAAAACTATAGTTAATGTAGTAAGACCATGGCTAATTTGTGGTTATCGTGGTAAACTAAAGTAACCATGTTTTTTTTTTTTTTTTTTTTTTTTTTTAATTTATTTGTAGTAAAACCATTTTCGTAAGGGTTCCAAAAGGGTGTTTTTGCAGTGATGCCATAGAAGAACCAATTTTGGTTCCCCAAATGACCTTTTTAGTGAACAGTGCCTAAAATAACTATTTTGAAGAACATTTTAAAAATCTAAAGAACCTCTTTCGACTATAAAAAACCTTTTCTACATTTAAAATGTTCCATGGATGTTTAAGGTTCTTAATAGAACCACTAATGCCAATAAAGAACCTTTTTGTAGGCCAACTTTGGCATCTTTAGAATAATTTGCCATAAAATTTGTGACGTTCATCTAAATGGCACTAATCCATAAATACTAACCCCAATAACTTACTGCATGTCTTTATTGAATCCGCTTCATAACATTCAAAAGTGAAAATTTGGATAATTATGCTTTGGTAATTTGAGCGAGATGCTACTATTTAAGCCCAAAGTATACTTCACTTTTAATTATGCTTTGGTCATTTAAGCCAGATGTTAATATTTGAGCCCTGAGTATACTTCACTTTTTACGCGTACACAAGGGACAGTGCACATGACACAAATCTCGTCATTAGAATAGTACGCGTGTACTGTACGCACACCACCTGATTTTTATAACTGTGTGTACTTTGTACGCTCAGGTCACACGTGTGCATTGAAGCTATTGTGTGATCAGGGTTGCCAGGTTTTCATAGCAAAACTCCTTCCAATAGACCAATTTGTTGTTTGCAAACAGTGATGATGTTTTTTTGTGGGCGGAGCCTATCTTTGTGGCAGAAAATGACAGTTTTCAAGTGGCAGTCTATGGAAGCCATGGAATAAAAGAATAAAATTGGTCAATTTGAGCTTATATTTCAAAATTCTGAGTTTATTCCCGCAATTCCGAGATTCTATCTCACAATTCTGATAAGAAAATTCAAATTGTAATTTTCTCTTCTGAGTTTATATTCCACACCTCTGCCTTTTTTCCCTCAGAATGGACAAACTCGCTATTGTTGAGTTAAATGGAGTTAAATGGAGTCCAAAATACGAGATATAAACTTGCATTTCTGAGAAAAAAAGTCAAACTTCTGAGATAAAATAGGTAAATGTAAGATGTTATAGGTTTAAATAGCTTTTCACGTCGGTGCCAATAGCCTTGTGGTTAGTGCACCGACATGTAGCACAATTGTGCTTGCGGCGACCCGAGTTCGATTCCCATATCGAGGTCCTTTGCCGATCCCACTCCTCTCTCACCACCGAACACCTTCCTGTCTGCTCTCTACTGTCCTATGTAATAAGCCCCTAAAAAATAAATAAATAGTTTTCATGCTGTAACTGTAGAGCTAATATAATGTTCCCTCTATGTTATGTAGACCTGTTGTTTAACACAAATTTATGCTTTAAAAATAGGGTAATCACAGCAGGTTTCATCCATTAGTCTGTCTGTTTAAATGTCTGCATTTAACTTCAAATGGTGTCTTTGTCGACAGTATTCTATAAAAATGATCTGCATTCTGATTCTGACATCCAAAGGCACAAAACTACATTTTATGTCTTATTCCGTGGATATTTCTCGTTTCACTCCACTTGTTACCCCTGTTTTTCTGCCACCACAATGCGTGTGACGTAACTGTGATGCCTACTCTAAATTGGACCCATTGCAAACAGCTTGATTAACAGGTGATCTAACCAATCATAACGCAGAATCCACCATTTTGTCCTACAAACAAATCAGACAGGAGAGTACATTTTGGTGGACTTAAACTTGAAAAACTGTATTGACGCGTATTGACGTCTTTCCGTGGTTGAAATAAATATACATTCTGATGTTCGTTCATGTTAGAAAAGAAAAGACGATTGGTTCCTGTGTCAATTGATCTAATAAGGCAATAATGATCCCACATTAACACATTAAAGAGCCGCAAATGAGTTTTTTTTTTTTTTTTTTAATTTATTACAAAATGACAACATTTTAAAATGAGATCTTGTTTCATACCAGAATTAACCTGCTCTGTCTTGTCTGTAGACATGTTGTCAGTTTTCTCTTTGCTCCGCAATGTATTTTTCATGCGTGAGAACATGATGTATAGCGTGAGAACGGCATTGTTTGTCAGGTTAAAAATACACGTTTTTGGCAGGCTTTCCCTGATAAAATTCACATTCCATGGGCGTAAATGCCACATAGTTTCTCATCATGAATATTAAGTAATATTTTACAGTACTAAGTGCTGAAATCACTTCATAGGAGGACAGTAATAAAGATATGAAAGACTTGTCAAAATATCATCAACGTATTAATTGCCATAATCATTAATCATTTGCTATCATCAGTTTGACGCACCTTTATGGTAAATGTATCAGTGTATCAGTATCCGAGAAAGATGGGAAGTTGTTACAGCGATTAATAATCGCTCACTGAATTTTATCACTCTACTGTGACTTCAATTTGCACCTTCAAATGGCTCTAAACGATCCCAGCCGATGAAGAAGGGTCTTATCTAGGGAAACGATTGGTCATTTTTTTTCAAAAAATAAAAAATTTGTATACTTTTTAAGCACAAAAGCTCGTGTAGCACAGGCTCTCGGATGCGCGTCCACGGGTCGTTCTTGAACGATTAGTTCATTTTGAATTAATCTTTAATGTGACTCGCGAAGAACGAGTCGTCTCGGGGAGTGATTCGTTCAGTCGCGCATGTGCAACATCCTATTAGGTTCTGTACTGGAATTAGTTCACCTGTTTTGAGTCTTCGGGTTTTTCGAGTCGTTCATTCATCTTATGGGGCTGTCATGTGATGCTGATTTTGCTAAAATTATGACTCGAAAAAAGATTTGTTCATTTTGCTCAGTAAAATGAACTTCCTATTACTACTACGAATCACGTCTAAGTTCATCGTTTGTGTACTCCGGCTCAAAAAGGAAGAGTATGGTGAAAAACTCCATCTTATTTTCTCCTACAACTTCAGAATCGTTCGACATCATTGTACCTTTTTGTTTATAAACAGCGTTTGGCTTACTTGCACTTTCTTAGTCTTTGCGCGTTCGCTTTGTAAACACTGAGTTTGTGGTTCCGCCTACATTCGGCGTGACCTTGTGATTCTATAGTACATAGCACCGTGAACGCACATGCCAGAACCTGTGCTACACGAGCTTTTGTGCTTAAAAAGTATACAAATTTTTATTTTCCGAAAAAATGGCCGATCGTTTCGCTAGATAAGACCCTTCTTCCTCGGCTGGGATCATTTAGAGCCCTTTGATGCTGCATTTAAACTACATTTTGGAAGTTCAAAATCGGGGGCACAATTGTCTATTATATGAAGAAAAATCCTGAAATGCTTTTCTCAAAAACCATCATTTCTTTACGACTGAAGACAGAAAGACATGAACATCTTGGATGACAAGGGGTGAGTTATTTTATTTTATTTTATTTTATTAAAATTATTTGTGAATTGTTGTTCTGGAAGTGGACTAATCCTTTAAATGGCCAGGCATACATTATAAAAGAAGTAATATTTGATATAGCCTATGTCAATACTGTATATGGATCACAACAGGTCATCTGACTAATACTGTTTACCAGATGAATTCTTTACAATGTGACTTTTATTAGGCTGCTAATATGACTAGAGGTCCATGTTATGCTTCAAAAGTACTTTCAGTTCACTAGCTCCTTTATCTCAGAGCTGCCATCTGGTGGTCATAGCTGAGATAAAAAAAAATAACCAGTCCATTGAAGAAAAATACATAAGACATTTATAGAAAAAAGAAACTTCCTGAAATGACACATACTATGATTGGAATGTTTAGGTGTGAATTGACATGGAGACAATAGGTTTTTGTCTTCTGTGGAGTGGATTTTCAGAAGCAATCAAAAAGTGTCTCTGTGGCAGTTTCTGTACCGCTGTCCTGTCCCTTTTCATTTTGTCTCTGCTGACTTTGGGGATTTTCATGACACTTTTTGGAGAGGAAAGCGGTGTAGTCACGTTCCGAGATAACAAAGAAGCTTTCGCCTTAGATTTCTGGTTGGGTTTCCTCTTTGTATAGTTTGATTTTGCGGCTGTTTGCTGTTGGTCTGTGTTTTTGGAGTCTGTGTATTCAGCCATTACCCCGACCACATTCAGGCTGACAATGGCCTCTGATATCCCTGCCATGTTTTGCGCTCTGCACCGGTACTCCCCTGCATCTCTATATGATATTCCATTCAGGCTGACTGCTGACCAGCGGATTCCCACACGTGGAGACTCTTGTACATCTGCAGGCAGTTAAGTGATTGTGTGATCAGACATTAAATCAAATGAATGAAGATAACACTCACTTAAGTGACAGTTTACTAGCTCATAATTTGTAAATCATTTGCACCAGTGTGCTTTGCAAGGTATTATTTAAACACAAAGGTTTGAAACTTAGTACACTACAGCTAAAAAGTTAATTATTTTAAGTGTGCAAAGCTGTAATTGTAACTTACAGCCAGAAAGTTTTCTGGGCATTCTTTCAGTGTCCACGCTGCTTTGCATCTGCTTACAGCAACCTTAAAAAAAAGGAAAATATACACTGGAGACCAGAATTCTGAGATTATCAGTGGAATTACAGTAATTTACTCTTTAGTTTTTACTTTTTTTCTGTTTAGCATCATAATGATTTCAGTGAGAACAAATTTTAGAAGTTTTTTTTTTTTCTTTTTTTTTTTCACAAATTTGTAATTTGAAGTCTTTGTTTCAGTTTTAAGTATTTGTTTAAGTCTTTCAAATAAAATAGGAAATGTGATACTTTATAAGAGAAAGAGACAATACTGTGTATTAGTGTTTTTTTTGTATGTTATTTATATAATATTATACAGTAGAATTTATTAATATTTTGAATTGGCTTTTCTTTAATATTTTCAGTTTTTTAATTGAGTAATTTTGCATAGTAAAATTAAGATAGTAATATTAAAATATTTTAATTAGGTTTAATTTAGATTTATTTCAGTTTTATTTTTAGTAGCTTAAATTATTTAAAATGAGTTGGCAAAGCAACATTTCTAAATTTTGTTTAAGGTTTTTAAGTGTTTCAGCTAATATTTATATTTTATTTATTTCAAATTTAAAAAATATTTTACATTTTTTTTTATTTTAATAATATTTGTATTTTGAAGTATTTTAATATTTACAGTTTTTTTTACTTTAATATTAGTAATTTTGTTATGGGCTTTTGTCATTTTATTTATTTTTATGTTTCTAATATAAACAAACAGAGAGGAAGAAAATATTTTATTTAATATATTTTATTTATTTATTTATTTATTTATTTTTAATAGTTTATTTAACAATAATTATTTACATATACTACTAATAGTATTTGTTTGTATTTTGAATTGTTTTCATATTTTCAGTTTTCATTATAATTTTAGTAATTTTGTTATGTGCTTTTGTCATTTTTTCATTTTTACATGTTTCCAATGTAAATAAACAGAAAGAAAATATATTCATATTTTATTTATTTCAGCTTTATTTCAATAAACAAAAAATTATTTTAATGATTTTAATAGTTTTATTTAATAATTATTTAAATATACTACTAATAGAATTTATTTGTATTTTGTATTGTTTTCATATTTTCAGGGTTTTTTTATTTTAATATTAGTAATTTTGTTATGTGCTTTTGTCATTGTATTCTTTTTTCTGTTTCTAATATAAACAAACAGAGAGGAAGAAAATATTCATATTTTATTTATTTCAGTGTTATTTTAATAAATAAAAAATGATTTTAATGATTTTAATAGTTTATTTAAAATAATTATTTACATATACTACTAATAGTATTTGTTTGTATTTTGAATTGTTTTCATATTTTCAGTTTTCATTATAATTTTAGTAATGTTGTTGTGCTTTTTTTCATTTTATTAATTTTGACATGTTTCTAAGGTAAATAAACACAGAAAGAAAATAAATTCATATTTTATTTCAGCTTTATTTCAATAAACAAAACTAATTTTTATGATTTTAATAGTTTTATTTAATAATAATTATTTACATATACTACTAATAGTATTTATTTGTATTTTGTAGTGTTTTCATATTTTCAGTTTTCATTTTAGTAATTTTGTTATGTGTGTTTGTCATTTTGTTCGTTTTTATGTTTTTAATATGAATAAACAGAGAGGAAGAAAATATTTATATTTTATTTATTTCAGCTTTATTTCAATAAACAAAAAATGTGCTTAGGTGCTTTGTCATATTATTCATTTTGATATGTTTCTAATTTTTCTTAATTCAGTTAGTTGTCAAAGCAGCATTTCTAATTTTCCTTTAGGTTTTTCTGTTTTTTTTTTTTTAAATAATAATTTTAGTTAACACGTGTGTATGAAAATGTGCCACATGAGCATATAAGATACCTTGGCTATAAAGGCTGGGTCTGGCAGATTTGATCCACATAAGTGTTGGGGTCGGGTGTCCTGTAGCTTCACAGCGAAGTAGGACATTGCTACCCAGTAGAGTAGTGATCTTGGTGGCAGAGGTCACCACGTAGGGCCTGCGGCAGCGAGTGAGCTCCACGCTCTGAAAGGGAACTCCAGCGAGATCCGGCGGTTCACTACAGGTCAGGAAGCGATCCAACAGGACCAGAGAAGTTTCTGGAGCCTTACTAATGTCAAGCAAGGTGGAAAGCCTGCAGTCACACACCCAGGGGTTGTCTTGAAGACCTGTGGGAGGGATGAAATGGGTGAGAGAGGGTGATGGTAATGACACATTGAGTCTAAAGAGGTGTGCACTGATTACATAACCTGCTCTCTCCAGCATGACTGGACTAATCAAAGTACAGGGCTTTGGTTTCCACTGGAGGAAAGCAGTGAGCAATCAAAAGACTGCAGACTCTCAGATCGCACTTAGATATCACTTACGTGCCTGTGTGAACCAGTCAGGTTGGGTAAATATTTAATTATCGTAAGACATTAATGACTTAATTTGGTTTCAATGACTTCAACAGTGTCTACGTGCATGTGTGTGCAACAGTTTGTCTAGCAGTTCTGTGAATCAGGGTGTGTTACTGGATTGTTCCTGTTACCAGTTATCTTGGCTCACTAAATACAACAGGATCCAAAAGTCAGAAAACCGCACAGATTTAATTAAAAATAATAGTTTACCCCAAAACTGAATGACTTTATTTCTTTTGTGGAACATAGAAAAAGATATTTTGAGAAGGAAGTGGGTCTCTGTCCATACAATGGAAGTCGGTCACTGAAACCATAGAGTTACCAACATTTTTTTGAATATCTTTGTGTTCTGCAGAAAAAAGTAGGTCAGACAAGTATGGAATGACATGAGCATGAGTAAATTATGACAAAATAATCATTTTTGGCTGAACTATCCCTTTAAACGTAGATTTTAGGATATTGGAAACGTTAAAGCGATAGTTCCCCCAAAAATGAAATTATTCACCCTCATGTCGTTTCAAACCCGTAAGACCCTGCATACACAACGCAACTGACACTCAAGTCCCAGAAAGGTAGCACACTCTAAAAAAAATGCTGGTTTAAAAACAACCCAACTTCGGTTATTTAGAGAATTGCCAAGTCCACAATTTCCAGTTGAATTGGGCTATTTTAACACTGCTGTCATGGGTTGATTTTATATGTCCGCGGTAGAAGCGACCCCATTAATGTTATATTTAGTCCCTGGCATGCGAACTGTACCAGGGGAACCCAACCAAAAAAAAAATTGTATTTCATCCCATAGAACGCGATTTTTACTGGGGGACCCTTCTCAAAACGCAATTGGGCTAGTTGGGTGGGTTTTGTTGTGAAACCCTGGCAACCCTGGTTATTTGGCAACCCAGTACTGGGTAAATATTAAACAGAACACATACTGGGTTATTTTGACCCCGCTGGTTGGGTTAAATGTTTTTACCCAACATGCTGGGTTGTTTTATTTAACTATTGATTAAATATTATATTGCTAGCTTAAAATGGGCTGAAAATAAAAAATTACACACAGAATTATAGAGGAAGCAGTAATAATCAAAAGATGAACATTTATTATTAAGGAATAATTAAATTTTAAATTGAATTTATTTAGGTGAATACAGCATAGTTTACAATATTACACATTTAAACTAAAATCAGTTTATGTTATATGCATGGCAAAAGGCGTTTCCATCATGCGAAATGACTGCTGCTGATGAATTTACCATTAGCTGACTCACATCTCGTCCTTGTATGTTGCATTGCATAATGTAAAATAATTTACAGCACAGTAAAGACTTTATAAACAAAATTAAATGTATACAAAGCTTTATTTCGCTGAAGAAGTGCACCAAATCGGTGGCGCTGAGAATAACATTATATTTAGCGCATGTCATGCAAACTCTACTGGGAACCCAACCAAAAAGACGTGTGTTTTACCCCCCGAAAAAATGGGGGAACCTCCTCGAAATGTGATTGGATTAGTTTTGAGAGGCAATTGGGTGGGTTTTGTTGTGAAAACCTGGCAACCCTGGTTATTTGGCAACCCAGTGCTGGGTAAATATTAGACAGAGCACATACTGGGTTATTTATACCCCGCTGGTTGGGTTTTTACCCAACATGTTGGGTCGCTAGTTTTGAGGATCAATTTGGCGGGTTTTGTTGTGACATCGTTAAATAGTCCATGTGACATCAGTGGTTTAACCATAATGTTATTAAGCTACAAGAATACTTTTTGTGCGCAATGAAAACAAAAATACTAAAAATATTAAACAGTCATCAATTGACGTGCATGCACGTTGTGATACTCTCGTGAATGCGTGACAAAGACTGATGTAAAAAAGAAGAAATTGTTGAATAAACTTATTTTTGTTTTCTTTGTGCAAAAAAGTATCCTAGTAGTAGCATTATAAAATTAACACTGATGTCACATGGACCTTTAACAATGTCTTTATCTTTCTGAGCCTTGAACGTATCAGTTGCGTTGCTGTCTATGCAGGGTCAGAAAGCTCTCAGATTTCATAAAAAATATCTTAATTTGTGTTCTGAAGATGAACGAATGTCATACGGGTAGTTAATAACAGAATTTTCATTTTTGGATGAACTATCTCTTTAACAACAAAGAAACATTGTGATATAAAATGAATGAGAAATAGTTAATCAGTTAAAATTAAATATTTAAGAATAAGATACAACACACCTAAATTTGAATGTTTGTTGATTTTTTTTTTTTTTAATTATTAATTAATTTGAGGTATTATACTAAAAATTCACCTAGAACCACCGAGCGCTGGGTCTGAGTGCTGTCACTGAACGGCCAGAGAGCAGTCAGATCGTTGGGCAGGGTGCTCAGCCTGTTGCTCGAGAGGTCCAGGTAAGTCACATTGGCGAGGTAACGCGCAGCCAGGGGTGGGATTCGTGCCAGGCGGTTATTGTGCAGTCCAAGTGTTCGGAGGCGGGGCACATCCCTGAGTCCCTCCCAGGGGAAGGAGGACAGGAGGTTCCCATCCAGTCGTAACTCATGAAGAAAAGACAGGTTTGTGAAACTCCTTGGATGTAGAACGGTGATAGAGTTATATGTAAGCCACAAATAAAGCAGCTCTGGCATGGCAGAGAAAGCACCTCTGAAGATCCTGGAAACAGAGGTGCGCTCTAGACGAAACTTGACTGTATCACTTGGCAGGTCTATTGGAATGGCAGTCAAGGCTGGGTTTTTACAGAGTACAGTTCTAGGGAAAACACAAATTTAATGTTTAATGCCCATTGCATTGTTATAAACAAATAGAAATAGAAAAGACAGAAATGTCCCAATGTACTATTAATACAAAGGAACTTATTGTATTGATTTTTCACATTTTCAATAGTGTCAGTGCAGTTAAAACAACTTACAAAAACATCTGACTCCCCTAAATTACACTACTGGGAAACTAACGGGCAAAAAAAGATTACAGAAAAACCCATTTGACTGTACCTGAGTCCCTTGGCATTGCTGCGACCATGGAGCACACAGGTGCACAGAGACGGACATGATGGACCCTGGGCACAGACCACCAAAGCCAGGCACAAAGTGAGGTCTGCATACAGAAGTGGATGCATCGCTCTAGAGACGCATAAAGCATCTCACACACTACTGTCCCAGGAGAGAAGTACCGTGTGAGCAGGAGTGTGACGTTCCCAAACACTGCCGTAGATTAAGACAAACACTAAAAGGATTAGTTCAGATTACTGTGGTGAGGAGCAGATCAACACCTATAGTCAGTGTAGTGAAGAGAAACACACACTGGTACTGATGCTTCACAGTAATAAGAGAAATACAGTGGAAGATGAATTCAATTAAATTTAAAGAATATGTGCATCTATCCACCTTATTTTTCAAGGTGGAAGTACGCGTATGGGCGAGACTTCTGGTTCATTAGACGCTAGGGAAATAACAAGAAGAATAACAACATGCAGTAAACGGTAAAACTGTTTGCACTACAAACCAGAGACACTAATTTGCAATATCAAGCAGCAAAAACAGTTGTTTTGTACAGCTTAAAATAGCTGGACGCAGATGAGACCAGAAGCCAAACCCATAAAATTTACTGTAGCAAACTGGATATAGCTATATAAATTTTAAATAGAATTGTCAGGGAATGCAAACTTCACAATGTAAATGTGCACATCTATCACTTTGATTGCAGTTTTATCAATCATTCATTAATTCAATCTTTGATGATAATTAAAGTGTTTTCTCTTGGGAATGGAAGTGGAAGCAGAGTAATTGGTATAATTTGGCCTGTAGCTAGTGATGGGCCCTTCTGAAACTTTATGAAGCTTCAAAAACATGATGTAAAATTCAAAACTTTTCAAACTCTCCAAGTCACATGATTTCTGAAAACTGGGCTGTGTTATGTAATAATGTATAGAATGCTTGTTTCAAAGCATTTCAAGATTCTGTTTTGGATTGACTTCAAATTTTATATACACTGACCAAAGTTAAAAAATAACCCGCAACACTTTTGTTTTTGCCACCATTTTTTATGAGCTGAACTCAAAGGTCTAAGACTTTTTCTATGTACACAAAAGGCCTATTTCTCTCAAATATTCTTCACAAATCTGTATAAATCTGTGTTCGTGAGCACTTCTCCTTTGCTGAGATAATCCATCCACCTCACAGGTGTTGCATATCAAAATGCTGATTAGACAGCATGATTATTGCACAGGTGTGCCTTAGGCTGGACACAATAAAA
This sequence comes from Cirrhinus mrigala, assembly GCA_036247105.1. Lineage (NCBI taxonomy): Eukaryota > Metazoa > Chordata > Actinopteri > Cypriniformes > Cyprinidae > Cirrhinus > Cirrhinus mrigala. The sequence goes on along the minus strand of CM070019.1, from coordinate 13,524,741 downwards.
GGCCACTCTAAAATGTGCAGTTTTATCACACAGCACAATGGCACAGATGTTGCAAGTTTTGAGGGAGCGTGCAATTGGCATGTTGACTGCAGGAATGTCCACCAGAGCTGTTCCCGTGAATTTAATGTTCATTTATCTACCATAAGCCATCTCCAAAGGCATTTCAGAGAATTTGGCAGTACATCCAACCGGCCTCACAACCGCAGACCACGTGTAACCACACCAGCCCAGGACCTCCACTTCCAGCATCTTCACCTCCAAGATCGTCTGAGAACAGCCACCCGGACAGCTGCTGCAACAATCGGTTTGCATAACCAAAGAATTTCTGCACAAACTGTCAGAAACCGTCTCAGGGAAGCTCATCTGCATGCTCATCTTCCTCATCGGGGTCTCGACCTGACTGCAGTTCATCTTCGTAACCGACTTGAGTGGGCAAATGCTCACATTTGATGGCATCTGGCACTTAGAGAGGTGTTCACTTCACGGATGAATCCCGGTTTTCACTGTACAGGGCAGACGGCAGACAGCGTGTATGTCGTCGTGTGGGTGACCGGTTTGCTGATGTCAACGTTGTGGATCAAGTGGCCCATGGTGGCGGTGGGGTTATGATATGGGCTGGCATATGTTAAGGACAACAAACACAGGTGCATTTTATTGATGGCATTTTGAATGCACAGAGATACCGTGACGAGATCCTGAGGCCCATTGTTGTGCCATTCATCCACGACCATCACCTCATGTTGCAGCATGATAATGTACGGCCTCATGTTGCAAGGATCTGTACACAATTCCTGGAAGCTGAAAACATCCCAGTTCTTGCATGGCCAGCATATTCACCGGACATGTCATCCATTGAGCATGTTTAGGATGCTCTGCATCGGCATATGCGACAGCGTGTTCCAGTTCCTGCCAATATCCAGCAACTTCACACAGCCATTGAAGAGGAGTGGACCAACATTCCACAGGCCACAATCAACAACCTGATCAACTCTATACGAAGGAGATGTGAGGCAAATGGGGGTCACACCAGATACTGACTGGTTTTCAGACCCCCCCCCCCAATACAGTAAAACTGCACATTTTAGAGTGGCCTTTTATTGTGGCCAGCCTAAGGCACACCTGTGCAATAATCATGCTGTCTAATCAGCATCTTGATATGCCACATCTGTGAGGTGGATGAAGTGCTCACTAACACAGATTTGGACAGATTTGTGAACAATATTTGAGAGAAATAGGCCTTTTGTGTACATAGAAAAAGTCTTAGATCTTTGAGTTCAGCTCATGAAAAATGGGGGCAAAAACAAGTTTTCAGAATTTTGAGATATAAACTTGCAGTTGCAAGGTATAAAGTCAGAACTGAGAGATATTAACGCGTAAACCAGACTTTTTTTTTCTTCTCAGAATTGCGTGATATAAATTCGCAATATGGGGTTTGCACTTACATCACGATTTGGTCAGTTACCCAGATTCACGGCCATATTGGCAATACTCGGATGTAAACAACAGCATGAATTGCACAGTTAATGTACTACTGAATACGTAATTCTGCTAATTTATGCTGTCTAAATCACAGGGGGAAAAAAAAATGTGTGGAAGCTGCTAAATCATATAGAGAAGGACTTAGTAAGCAGGAAAGGGTGCAATATTTTCACAAACTGAAGTTAATAAGTGGTAAAGATACATACGAGCAGTTTTAATTAAGATATTAGCCTAATATTCACCTACCTGACTGGAAATGATAAGAACAAACACAAATTTTGTCATGATTCTTGCCCTAGAAATCCTGGTTCAGTTTGGCACAAGCACAAATGCCTTTTGTCCCTCAGGTTTTTGCACTCTTCTCCTTGATTTGTTACAACTTTTGGCAGTTTATAGTACTCCAAATGTTTTTCCCAGTCCGACCGATTAGTACAGGCCAAGACATGACAATAATTGACCATTTTCAACAGAAACAAGCACCAAAATATGCAAGTTTTGTTCGGTTCAGTGCCACCAATATGGCCGATTGATAACGCGTTGTGAAAACACTCTATTGCAAGACAAAGTCACAATTTGGAGAAATAAACTTGCAATTCTGAGAAATAAAGTCAGAATTTCATGTTTATTTCTGGCAAATCTTAGTTTATAACACGCAATTGAGAGTTACTGTGTCCGAATTGCTAGATATAGGCCTAAACTTTCAATTCTGAAAACATATCTGTCTTTTTTCCCCCTCAAAATTGGATTTTAAAACTCGCAATTTTGAGCTCATATCTCACAATTCTGAGGAAAAAAATTATAAGTGGAAGTTTTTATCTCGATTCTGGAACCGTATTGCTTAGAATTGTTTTTATTTATTTATTTATTTTTATTTATCTATTTATTTATTTTTGAGTTGGGTTTCTCTTGCTATGGGTGCGTGGAAAAAACCCGAAGTGGAACTAGAGGCGTGATTACGGAACGATTTCGGCGCGGTTGAAGAACTTGCTCTGCCGCTCCGCTCCACTTTCATACAGTGCTCCAATCCGGCTTTCGGTTTGCGTTGCTTGGTAACTCTTTTGATGCTTTGGCTTCTTGTAGGAATTTTTTCGTTCGTCGAAATGAAATATTGGCTACTAACTTTTAAGTTTTATCTGGTCAACAACTGTGGCTACAGTAGGGTAAAATAAACAAGTGAATAGATAAATAAATACTCCATCTTGCAATGATTCACAAGGTGGTGTTGGAGTCCCTCCCTCTGATCTCAGATGACTGCAGCAGTAGACAGCAGCAGCGCTCTCTCTCTCTCTGACCGACAGCAGCAGAAGCATGGCGGCGGTGGAGACACGGGAGTGCGAGACGGAAGGCTGCTGCAGCGAAGCTAAGCTCCAGTGTCCCACCTGCATCAAACTCGGAATTCAAGGCTCATACTTTTGCTCTCAGGTGAAGCTTTGATACTTTGCTTTAAGAAACAAGCGAAGCGCTCGGGTTTTTTCGCTCATGTCACGCTGCCGGCCTACGGGACTGAGCTCAGCATTAGCTAGCTAGCTGTCTTCCATCACAAACAGGCACTTTAAACCTTACTCTGAGCTTTGGCGTTTACATCAAAGTTTTGTGCATGTTGATTTACTGGATGACAGATTTGTCTGAGATGTTTAACCCTAAACACGGGATGAAAATGTTATTTGCGAGCTGTTTCTTTGCTCAGCGTGCTTTAAATGACTTCAGCTCAACGTGGCTTGCGTGCTGCTCAGTTGTTAAATCAGTACATCAACCCTATATTACAATTTCTAAAGTTATAAGACAAAAGGATGCATAAATGTGCAACCTGTAAGGAAATGTAGATTTAACCCTACCACTTTTCATTCTCGTGTGATTTTGCTGGGCACTCCTAGCCTAGGCTGTGTCTCAAATCTAAGCGAGCTGCCTATCTAGACAGCATTGTGGGCATCATGTAATTGCATGATGGTCAAAATGCTGTCTAGGTCGGAAGCTCACAAGGTTTTGAGACAAAACCTAGGAGTGCCCACTCGTTACATTTTGAGGCACCTCCTTAGACTCTAGCACCTGTTGCAGGGCAGATCTGCTGTCCTGCTTGCTGAATTGAGGGGCTGATATGATGACAGGGTGCTGCCAAGCCCAATATATCAATTCAGTCTGATTCAAACTTTTGTCCTTATTAGATGAGCTGCTGTAACTCACCTTCATGTAATTCTAAACCTGTATGAATTTCTCTCCTCTGAGCAACACTCCTGTGTTTTCAGTTTGATTCAGTGTAGATCAGTTGTGTTCAATGTAGTTTGGACCCTGGGATATTTGAGAATATCCTTTTTTTTATGTTCCACAGAAGAAAGTAAGTCATACATGATAATTATTTTTGAGCAAGCTATTTATGATGCTTTAAAACGATGCAGAGGTTTGTGGTGTATTATATGGGAAATTTTCCTCAGCCTTTCATTTTAATTGTACTAAAGTATACTCTTCAATTATGTTTATGTACTTCCTATTCAAATAGGAAGTTGTAGCAGGAGATATCAAAAGGTTCCTCTCCTTTTTTGTAAAATAACTAATAGCCATTATTTTACATCACAATTGTGAACCTTGATTTATTGCTTATTTATTAAGTGGAATTTTTGCATTTATTGCAATATCGTCACTTGTCATCAAAATATTTTGTCAGTTTTTAATTTTAATGAATTAAAATTAAGTATCAATTTTAAGTGCTAAAATATACAAGTTTGGGTTGCATTTATTTGGCTGCATTCATTTGATTAAAAATACAAACACAGTAAAGTATTATTTTAATTAAAAATGACTTTTCTTTTTTAATATTTTCAAATGTAATTTTTTCCTGTGATGCAAAGCTGAATTTTCATCATTATTACTCCAGTGTTCAGTGTCACATGATCCCTCAGAAATCATTTTCATATGCATTTATTATTATCAATATTATAAATGATTGTGATGCTTAATATTTTTGTGTGGAAACAATGCTGTCTTTTCAGGATTTTGTGATTAGTCGAAAGTACAAAAGAACAGCATTTATTTGAAATGGAAACCTTTTGTAATTTTATTAATGTAATTATTGTCTCTCTTGATCAGTTGAATGCATTCTTGCTTTATTTAAGTGATATTATCATTAAAAAAAAAAAAGGTATTATTTTGTACACATACATACACTGCCATTGAGAAGTTTGGGATCAGTAATATTTATAATGTTTTTAAAGTCTTTTCTGTTCATCAAGGCTGTTTATTTGATTAAAATACAGAAACAAAAACAGTAATATTGTGAAATTTAAAAATTTTAATATACTTTAAAATATAATTTATTCCTGTGATGCAAAGCTGAATTGTCAGCATCATTACTCCAGTCTTCATTGTCACATGATCCTTCAGAAATCATTCTAATATGCTGATTTATTATCTGCTTATTTATTTATTTTTTATTTTTTGGAATCTGTGATACTTTTTTCAGGATTCTTTGATGAATAAAAAGCTAAAAAGAAGAGCATTTATATAAAATAGAAATCTTTTGTAACAGTATACACTGCCGTTCAAAGTTTGGGGTCCGTACATTTTTTCTTTCCTTTTTTGTTAGAAAGAAATGAATGTTTTTATTCAGCAAGGATGTTAAATTGATAAAAAAAGTGATAGTAAAGACTTATGTTAGAAAAGATTTCTATTTTGAATAAATGCTATTCTTCTTAACTTTTTATTCATCAAAGAATCCTGAAATAAAGAATCACAGGTTCCAAAAAAATATTAATCAGCACAACTATTTCCAACATTGATAAAGGTTTGATAAAATACATTCAAATAGAAAACGTATTTTAAATCGCAATAATATTATATAATTTTTCTATATTTTTGTTTAAATAATTGGAACTGTGATGAGCATAAGAGACTTTAAAAAACATAAAAAATTCTACTGATCCCAAACTTTTGAGCGGCAGTGTATATACATATAAATGCCTCAAAGCTAACAGACATTACATTTCATAGTCAAACAACTTGACTTCTTAAAGGAGAAGTCCACTTCCAGAACAACAATTCACGAATAATTTACTCACCCCCTTGTCATCCAAGATGTTCATGTCTTTCTATCTTCAGTCGTGAAGAAATTATGGTTTTTGAGGATTTTTCTCCATATAATGGACTTCATTGGTGCCCCGATTTTGAACTTCCAAAATGTAGTTTACATGCAGCTTCAGAGGGTTCTAAATGATCCCAGCCGAGGAAGAAGGGTCTTATCTACCGAAACGATCGGTAGCACAGGCTCTAGGATGCGCATTCACGACACTGCGTACTATTGAATCACGTCAAAAGGTCACGCAGAATGTTGGCGGAACTACAGACCCAGTGTTTACAAAGCGAATGCACAAAGACTAAGAAAGTGTCAGACGCTCATTACAAACAAAAAGGTACAATGATGTCGGATGATTCTGAAGTTGTAGGAGAAAATAGTTTTTCGAAAAAAAAAAAAAAGAGTTTTTCGCCATTCTCTACCTTTTTGAGCCGGAGTACACAGACGATGAACTTAGACGTGATTCGTAGTAGTGAGGGGAAGTTTGGATCATTTTACTGACTCGGACCTTTGAGTCTCGTTCAGCAAAATGAACAAATTTTTCGAGTTATTTCGTTCATGTTAGCAAAATATAATTAAAATGTTACGTGTTACTTCCCTAACACATCTACTGCTTACACAAACGCTGATCACACTACAAACAAGACAAAACTATAATGCTATAAGAAACAGAAAAGATTAATTCATTGTTTACCTGGGTCTTTAGTCTATGATTAGCTCACCTCACCTCTTATCTGACAAGTTTTGGGGTTTGAGTCATTCATTCATCACGTGACAGCCCCATAAGCTTAACCAATGCAGTGTGAGCCGGAAAAAGAATTGATTAGTTCATGGGTGCGTTCCTGGAGATCTACCTTCCTGCAGAGTTCAGCTCCAACCCTGATCAAAGACACATGAACCAACTAATTAGGATCTGAAGGAGCACTTGATAATTACAGACAGGTGTGTTTAATCAGAGTTGGAGCTAAACTTTGCAGGAAGGTCGATCTCCAGGAACAGGGTTGGGCACCCCTGGATTAGTTCATCTCTCGAGTCTTAGGGTTCGAGTCGTTCGTTCATCATGTGACAGCCCCATAAGATAAACGAACGTTGCGCATGCGTGACTCACTCCTTGAGATGACTCGTTCTTCCCAAGTCACATTAAAGATTTGTCATCCCACAACCTGTGCTACACAAGATTTTAGGCTTGAAAAGTATACAAATTTTTTTTTTCCGAAAAAAAAAAAAAAGACCAATCGTTTCGCTAGATAAGATGATGCTTCCTCGGCTGGGATCGTTTAGAGCCATTTGAAGCTGCATTTAAACTACATTTTGGAAGTTCAAAATCGGGTCACCGATGAAGTCCATTATATAGAGAGAAATCCTGAAATGTTTTCCTCAAAAACCATAATTTCTTCACGGCTGAAGACAGAAAGACATGAACATCTTGGATAACAAGGGGGTGAGTAAATTATTTGTGAATTGTTGTTCTGGAAGTGTGCTTCTTCTTTAAGAAGTGTTTTGAGTAATAACGTGAGTTTCTGTATATTTTCAGGAATGTTTTAAAGGCAGCTGGGCCACCCACAAACTGCTCCACAAAAAAGCAAGTATGTGTGTTTTATTCAGTCACAGTGATTCAGCTCAGCATTTGCATTTTGTATGCACTATACAAATCATGTCTTGCATAATGCCATCATTAATATCTGGCTTTTTATTTGCAGAGGAGGACAAAATAAAAGATGAGGGAAAAAACTGTGTGGAGAAAGAAATCAACACAGACCCATGGCCCGGGTACAGATACACTGGTAAACTGCGACCCCACTATCCACTGGTAAGAATGCTGCACACAAGGGATTATCATGGAACAAAACTAATTTATGCATTCAAACATGTAGTTTCATCTATATTTTTTTGTTTTCAGACTCCCATGCGACTTGTTCCTAGCAACATCCAGAGACCAGACTATGCAGATCATCCTTTGGGTAAGACTGCAAATCCCTTCACACATAAATTGGACCTTGTACTGTAAATTATGCACTGCAAAACTCAGAGCAGCCTCTCTCATCTGGACTAGCTTTCCTGCTCCATGCCTTTTATCTGAGGAATTTCACTTTTCTAACAGACTTCCCAGTTTGTCATTATGCCTGTGTGAAGTTTAAACTTTCGACCCTTGAAATGGGCCACTGACATACAAGCTTTTAAACTAATGGCCTCCATCTCATCAGCTGAAGTGGCGTTCGATTTTTAAAGTGTTTGCTGCAGTAGTGCACGTCTGACCAGATTAACCACAGTTTAATGTAAATATTCATCAAGATGCACAAGAATAACCTCTGTTTACAGAAAACTCTAACTTAGTTTTTGTTTGGTATCTCGTTGGTACATCTGTATCATCATTATTATTTGGAGTTTAAAGGGGTCATGACATGAAAAACCAAATTTTCCCTGATCTTATGACAGAAGAGGTCTTTGTATGCTCATTAATAAAAAAATATTTATCTAATAACCCTCAGAAAACCCCATAAACACCGCCTCCAGAGCAAGACATCGACGAATAGTCATCTTCTCACCATAGGCCCCGCCCACTCACGTTCAGTCACTTAACAGCTTCACACTTGGTTATGGTGAATGCGAGTGTCGTGTCACATCAAAAGCAAATAGAAATTTTAATCACTGCCGCTATCTTGTTTACACTAGATATAGTATACAGATGCACATTTGCTTTCTGACACAGTCCACGTGCTTGAGTCTGTTGCCAATAGGACAAATGGAGTGGAAGTTTGTTTTGATGCGTTTGGTTTAAACGGCTCGTTTGTATCTTTGTACAGATATCAGAAAGTTCCCAGCGTAAGGAACAAGTGGATAGTTTATTTTTAATGGCATCACAGATCATGTCTGAGGATTGTTTGGAGTATTTTATTTTGTAAATGAGGCACAGTGTCATGGAGATGCATAGCACCCAGACAAAGCATAATGCTTTGTCTGGGAATGACCATTTTATTTTGATCATGTTGTCAAAACTCTCACATGCGATAGCGAGGGAGCGGAGCATTGAAACTGTTTCCTATGCAATGACATCAGCCAATCATAACAATCATGGCCGATTACTGACAAGCCTTAAAGGACCGCCCCTTAAAACAGCTCGTTTTAGACGGAGGATCAGAACGAGGGTTGAAAATAATAATTTTTTGTTCCACATATTTATTTGTTTTTTTGTACAAAAAACCTTTATTAACATTATAAGCAAACAGAAAAAATAGATTACAGTTCTAAAAAAAAAAAAATCCATGTCATGACCTCTTTAATACTCTCATTATCACTTGTTAATAGGAAAGGAGACAATGAGCCTCTTTGATTTATGGTGTGTTTCCGTTTAGGTCTAATTTAGTTAGTTGGGTAGGCATCATGACTAAAAGTTTTCATTTGGTGTTACATATTTGGCCCTAGAAAGTATTTGAACACATAATCTAGTCCTACTGTATGATTTATATAAATCCCATTCAGTTGGAACTGCTTTTAACTTGAGGAGGTTTGGTTATTAGTTTGGCGAAATGGCGTTCTTTTAGAAACATATTTGTGGTCCTAGTCTTGTTTGAATCAAGCAAATCAAACCTTTAAGAAGTGAAAAGAGCAATGTTGTGAAATGAAATGTTAAACAACTGTGTTCTATTGTAATATATGTTAAAATATAATTTATTCCTGTGACGCAAAGATGAATTTTCAGCAGCCATTAGTCCAATTTTTAGTGTCACATGATTCTTCAGAAATCATTATGATTTGCTGCGTAACAGTAAATTCTTATTACAAATGATGAAAACAGTCATGCTTAATATTTTGTGGAAACCGTGATACATTTTTTTAGAATTTCTGTAACATTATAAACTCTCATTTCACATCAATTTAATGCATCATGGCTGAATAAATGAATTTCTTACTGACCACAAACTTTAAACGTTGGATGGTGTGTTTTTCTTTTTTTTTTTTTAAGAGACAGATTATCACTAACCTGCTAGTTATTCAACTAGTGTATCTGTAAACTGTGAGAAATTCTTGTGAAATTCTTACAGAAGGTAATTATATATGCAATTAAATGCATACAAGTTTAAACGACTTCAATGGTGGCCAACAGCTTCAAAGGACGATCCCAGCCGAAGAATAAGGGTCTTATCTAGCGAAACCATCAGTCATTTTCTAAAAGAAAAAAAAGTATACTTTTTAACCACAAATTTTCATTCTGGAAGTGAATTTCTCCTTTAAGTGTGACCTAAGTGTCCAAGTACTTTTTGCGGGCCCTGTAAATGATATTTATAATGGAAGGCTATTTCAATCGATAATACACTGTAGTATGTGTCTTTGTGTAGAAGAGAGATTACACAAACACATTTTTTTCTTATAATACAGAAGCATCTCTCATGAATCACTGTTTTGTGAACAAATGCTCATTTGTCCTTCATTAACGGATGCCGCAGAGTCTTCCCGTAAGTAACCATTATGGTGGTGATTACTAGGTATTAGTTTCCTATAGTTACAGCCTTTCATTCCTCTGTTATTAGCTCATCCTTGAATCTCCATCCCCTGGCTTTCGAACTCTAGAATAGTGATGTATTGAAAAGGCCTAAATGTCTTCAAAAGCATCCAGTGGTTAGGTCAGAAGTGTGTACGTATCTTTAATGCACATTCAGTAGGACTGCTTTGTGAGAGCGTGTGTGTGATGGTCCTGAAGTCACCTTATACACGTTACCATTTACCCCCATATGTGTGTGTGTGTGTGTGTTTGGGGGGTGGGCTGCTGCAGTGTGTGTCTGAAGCTCTTCTCTCGCTCTCTGCAGCTGCAGAGGTTGGGTTGTTGGCAGGTACGATTTCCCGCCGCTTCCCATATGTGTCCGGCCGGTGATGTCCTGTTGTTTTAATAGTATTACAAGGAGCGGTTTGCTCCACAGTGGGTGTGTGAGTGTATTTTTGTGAGCAAGAGCGTGTCTGTGTAGTAGCATGGCTCTGTCTGTTTCTGCATGGCTGATGGGGCTAGAGTTGGGCGATATGACCAGAGTTGTATTTGTACGCTACCAGTACTGTTTTTGAACAGCAAAATTTTTTTAAAAAATGTCTTCTGCTCACCAAGCCTGCATTTATTTGATCTAAAATAGAGCAAAAACATTACAATTTTGAAATATTTTGACTATTTAAAATAACTGTTTTATATTTGAATATATTTTAAAATGTCATTTATTCCTGTGATTTCAAAACAGGAATAAATTACATTTTAAAATATAAACAAACAGAAAGCAGTTATTTTAAATTCAATGAAGAATGGTTAAATGTTTGAACTTTGGTTTGCGTTACTTCCCTTAAAGGTGAAGTCCACTTCCAAAACAAAGATTCACATATAATTTACTCACCCCCTTTTCATCCAAGATGTTCATGTATTTCTTTCTTCAGTTGTAAAGAAATTGTTTTTTGAGGAAAACATTTCTGCTATGGTGCCCAGATTTTGAACTTCCAAAATGCAGTTTAAATGCGGCTTCAAACGATCCCAAATGAGGTTGTAAACGATACCAGCCTAGAAAGAAGGGTCTTATCTTGCATAACGATTGGTTATTTTAATAAAAATAATACAATTTATATACTTTTTTTTAATGCCAAACGCTCGTCTTGTCTTACTCTGCCTGGACTGTTTTTTTTCTGGTTCATGGCAGTGTCGTGTCAAAACTCCCATCCCATGTTCTCCCTCAACTTCAGAATCACCCTATATCGCTGTTTTACCTTTTTTGTTAAGGGTGTTTGATCTTCTTTGCATGTTCACTTTGCAAAGACTGGGTCAGTACTTCTGCAGCGATGTAGGATGATTTTGAAATGATTTTTGAAGTTGAAGTAGAAAATACGATTGGAGTTTTTCGACATACCCTAACTGAATACACAGAGTTCAGGGAGAGAAAGGCAAGACGAGTGTTTAAGATTAAAAAGTATTTAAATTGTATTTTTTTTTAATGAAAATAACCGATCGTTTCGCTATCAGGGCACCATATCAGTCCATTATATGGAGAAAAATGCTGAAAACATAATCCTCATCCTCAAAAAACAATTTCTTTACGACTGAAGAAAGAAAGACATGAACATCTTGGATGACAAGGGGGTGAGTACATTATATGTGAATCTTTGTTTTGGAAGTGGACTTCTCCTTTAATATTTTTTTTTCTTGTACACCCTGCTCTGCCTTTTTGCATTACTCTGAATTCTTTTGCTGCTTACTAGTAAACAAAGCAGTTTTCCAATTGATAGCAATACAAATGTATCCACCACGGTGCAAATGGTACATTACCGGTCAAAAGCTTGGAATAATTAAGATATTTTGCATTTATTAAATACAGTGAAAACAACAGTATTGTAAAATCATATTACCATTTAAAATAACGTTTTTCTATCTTAATATATTTTAAAATGTCATTTATTTCTGTGAGTGCAAGGCTGCAATTTTCAGCAGCAATTGTTGTGACCTCAAGTGTCACATGATCAGAAATCATTCTTGCATGCTGATTTGCAAATCAGCATATTAGAATGATTTCTGAAGAATCATATGACACTGAAAACTGGCGTAATGATGCCGAAAATTCAGCTTTGCAATCACAGGAGTAAATTGCATTTTATAGTACAAACAAAAGAAAATAAGCCTCTTATAATAAGAGTAAGAGTCTTCTTTCAACAACATAAAAAAAATCATAATTATTCCAAGCCTTTGACTGTTAGGGTATATAAAATCTCTATCTTCACTGCCACACAATATATATATATATATATATATATATATATATATATATAGTCATATCGCCCAGCCCTAGCAGTAACTGTCTGTGATTACGTCATTGCCAAACTGTCATGTCCCAGACCTCACTGGATCAGCGACGGTGTGCGTGTGTTTTTATCTGTAAGAAGTGGTTGTGTTGTCTTTATTAGCTGACTGGAGACTGTGCTGTTGAGATTCTGTTGTGGTGAAGGTCAGTAGGCAGAGCTAGTCCATCTATTTGAGTGATAGTAAGATGCTTTTGTGGGTAGATGGGTATCTGTGTATTTTACTACTTTCCAATTCACCAATTCATCATTGCTTGCAGGAATGTCAGAGTCAGAGCAGACCATGAAAGGGACATCTCAGATTAAGATCCTCAATGCTGAAGAGATTGAGGGCATGAGAGTTGTCTGCAAGGTAAACCAACATCATAACTTTGCTCATGATTACTTTGTATGAAGAATAATAACTGTGAAATCTAACAGGTGATGTTTTGGGTGTAGCTGCGAAAGCCATTTTCTGCCTTTATTTAAACACAAATTGTTTAAACAGTTTGAGGGGTGAGAGCTAGAAAGGCATAAGTGACAATTTACTAACTTTACAGGAGGGTCAAAACAAAAATGTACTATAGTTTGATCTGACTTTGTGTACTGATTTCAGTTGTTTATAATAAAAATTTGTACATTCATGGACAACAGTATACTTTTGCCAGTGGAAAGAGCTCATCAAGAGTTTTCATTTGAGAGAGATGTATAAAATCTCCATTTCACCCAAAATGTCACTTACACCCTTCTGGTTCTCAACCCTCGAATTAGTGTTCAAATTGAGGCAAAATATGGTTCTCCATGGCTCTCACAACAACACCCAAGACTTTAGCTGGTATGTTTCATTAATTTAGTTTTCATTCATTAATCATTTAAAGGGATAGTTGACCCAAAAATGAAAATTCTGTCATTGATTACTCATGTCGTTCCAAACCTGTAAGACCTTCGTTCATCTTCAAAACACAAATTAAGATATTTTTGATGAAATCTGAGAGCTCTCTGATCCTCCATAGACAGCAGGTGTACTATTTTTGTTTTCTTCATGCATAAAAAGTTCTCGGATTTCATCAAAAATATCTTAATTTGTGTTCCGACGATGAACAAAGGTCTTACAGGTTTGGAACGATATGAGGTTCAGTAATTTAGGACAGAATTTTCATTTTTGGGTCAGTTATCACCTTAAGTGTTGGGTGTGAGAGAACCCCCTAAAAAACTCTTGGTTACATAAGATAAATTCACAGATTTTATGCAAATATGTTGAAAAATTGTCTAGTGGGATGGCAGCCTGTCAAGTCTGTCATGAGCAGAAGTACACAAAGGTTTGAAGACAATGTTTGTTTCCTTCAGCTGGCTCGAGAAGTCCTTGACATTGCTGCCATGATGGTGAAACCTGGAGTGACGACAGAGGAGATTGACCATGCGGTGCATTTGGTAAAATTCCGCAGCTTTTTCTCTCTTTCTGTTTAAATACAGAATGTTTGAATGTTTCTGTTTGTTCAGAATGTTTAAATACAGCTTATTTCAGGGAAATGTGAAATTGCTCATATATTTAAGTGGAAAAATTACTTTTTATTTACTCTAAATAAGTAGTTCTCAACCTTTTTGATAGGGATGCACGATATTGTCGGACTAATATTGGAATCTGCTGATAATGGTTTTAAATGTAAATATCGGCATCGGCCCGGTATGAAAAATTATGCCGATGTGTTTTGCCGATAAGTGGAATACCGTAACTTTCATGTGCTCAGGGCGTGCTAGTGGTGTGGCTCATTCTTGAAGCAAAGTTTTGCCTGAATAATGATTGGATTGACTGTTTTGGATCACTGCATTTTAAACTAAAAATGTATGTATGTAATGATGCGTTTGGTGTGCGATTATAGCATGTGCAGTGGCAGCATTCCAAATGTCCGTTCGGTAAGGAGTTTTAATTCCGTAGGGGGTGTTGTTCGCCTACTTAAAATAATAAAATAAGTAAGATGCACAAGTGTTTTGAATTAAAGGTCAGAAGCTATAGCTTACATGAACAAAAAAAATCACGAACATGACACTTGTAAATTAAATTATTTTATATATACTGACTTATTAATGTATAATGTGTTACATTTTTTTTTTTTTAAACAAATTATGAGCTCTAAAAGATTTTCAGAATTCTTACAACTTGGTTTAGACCATCTGCAAATATTAATTCTTAAAATAAAATGTTAAGTTTACCACTGCATTTTTCTGATTTTTTATTTTTTATTTTTTTTGTAATATATATTGCATATATTTTCTGAAAAAGCAATTTATATATAGTTTATTTATTATTATTTTCAAAGCTTCAATGTACTGTCATTATAAAAGAACATTATTTAATTCTGACAAATAAGTTCTTGTTATTAAAAAATTAAAAATAACTTGGTTATAATTTCCACACAGGAAATTTTGTTTCCAAGCAAAAGGAAATATATTGGTATTGGCATCGGCTATCAGCCAAAATATGATATAACGGCATATTGGATATCAGCAAAAATCCAATATTGTGCATCCCTACTTTTTGACTATCTAATCTAACATATGGTAGTTTTGCTGTAATAAAAATGAAAAAACTCAAAAATATGTTGTCAGTTTAATATTGTACATTTTTGTTTTAGCGTTTTAATTAAGATAATGTTAATATAACTAAATTTAACCCTTGTATGGTGTTCGGGTCTGTGGGACCCGTTTTCACTTTCACTTTGATACGAAAAATAATTCTTTCAAGTTCATACTCATTGGCCTTGGCTCATTTTCTGTGAAGAACATATATTAGAACTAATTTTTAATGACCGCTCACTGGACACCCCCCTACACACTTATAATACACACAGGATGTTCGGGTCCACTGGACCCGGGGCTAATAAAAGAGTGGAAATTTTAGGTCCTGTGTAACTTCACTCTGTCCCCCTATTGTCTGGGCCTGCTATTAGTATATATATGTGTGTGTATGTGTGAGTGTATGTGAGAGAGAGAGTCTGAGAGAGTGTGAGTGTAAGTGTGAGTTGTGTGCTTCTGCCCCTGCCATTCCCGCACAAGGCTGTAGCACTTTAATTTATAAGTGTGATCTAACAAAAAAAAAAAAGGGCAAATATCAGCCAAACATTCTGTTTATATTGCTTGTAATTGGGATGAAGTAAATATCTGTTGAGTATTTTAACATAATTTTTTTTAATTGTGTTGAATTAAAAACCCAAAAATGCAGCGGGTCCACCAGACCCATGAACACTGGCTGAGTAACAAAAATATGAACACCATACAAGTGTTAAATCATTTTAAAACATCTTGGGATCCTCTTGAAAGTTTGCTGAGGCCTCCTAGTTGAGAACCACTGCTGTGAACATCATGGTTAGTCCTGGAATACTGTTTGTGAATTTTATTTCTGCAAAAAATACATCATTTTGATAACACTTTGACAACTTTTTTGACAGTATGCATAATGAACACAGTGTTTTTAAATTATAAATTCTACTGTTGTCATTTGAGTAGGCCAGCCTGTATGAATGTTGATGCTAATGGAAAAATGATTTCTTCATATTTGTTGGTTAAGGCATGTACAGCGAGGACCTGCTACCCGTCACCTCTGAACTACTACAACTTTCCAAAGTCCTGCTGCACCTCTGTCAATGAAGTCATTTGTCATGGGATACCTGACCGCCGCCCCCTTCAGGAGGGAGACATACTGAACAGTATGTATCAGCATACATGTGAACATGTAGTTTATCAATGCATCTTCCTTGCTTTACTTTATGGGAGATCTGATTTTTGCACTCGAGAGCTGTTTTAATGGGATATAATCATGCTCCCTCTAAATTGACATTACATTTCATATTTCGTTAGATAGACATTCACTGGACATCCGAGATTTGTGCGTGACTGATTTTTCCACATGTTCACATTTTTGTGAATGCATTGGCTTGTTCTTGCTAAACTCTGTCCAGACTGATATTTTTTCCTTCTGCTCAGTTTATGTTCCTTTGTCAAAATGCTGGATTATTAAAGATGTTTATTCTTGTTAATGGCATAATAGATGATGACCTGTGACCAGATCTATTTATTCCTAGTTACATGTTTTGCCATTGATCATCTTAATTGAAATATCATAGAGATACAGCACAGAGAGCTGCTTCTATTTACATTTAATGGCAAATTTACACTAAACAGACCTTACGCTGAAAGCAAGATCTAGAGCCAGATGGAATCTGCAGCCTTTTTTGTATTCTTTGCAAAAGTGTGAAAGTCTGTAGAATGGGTTTCTGTTAAATGAAGAGTACTTTGCTCAAAATAGTAGCTGAAAGCATAATCATGTCATTTTGTGTTGGTTTGTCTAGTTTGTGAGTTGTGTAACATGCAAAAAAAAATTCAGACTAAAGGTAAATTGCACTAAATGTTACACATTCACTTGGCTAATCATATATTACTTTTTCCCTGCAGTCGACATAACAGTTTACCACAATGGTTACCATGGAGATCTAAATGAAACCTTTTTTGTGGGTGAAGTGGATGAGGGAGCCAAGAGATTGGTTCAGACCACTTATGAATGTCTTATGCAAGCCATTGACTCTGGTGAGTATGAAAGCAGATGCAAAAAAGAAAAACACTAAACAATTCAACAGACCCCATTAGTTTGAAATGATGTAGTGTACAATGTACAGTATTTGTGTGATGTACACCAGTAACCTTTAGAGGGCAGACTTGCACAGTGGGTTGTCTGTGTTGTGATCTGAAGAAGATTGTTTCTGTCTTGTGTTTAGTGAAGCCTGGTATCCGCTATCGTGAGCTCGGAAACATCATCCAGAAACATGCGCAGGCAAACGGTTTCTCTGTGGTACGGAGCTACTGTGGCCATGGCATTCACAAACTGTTCCACACGGCACCAAACGTACCGCACTATGCCAGTGAGTAACATCATGTCAGAAAGACACAGACTGAATGATACAAGCATTGCACACTATGATGTAATCGAACCTGCAGAGACTGCAAACACTCAAAGCTAGTACTGTCCTTGTGTTATGTATTTTTACAGAGAATAAAGCAGTAGGAGTGATGAAACCTGGTCATGTGTTTACTATTGAGCCCATGATCTGTGAAGGTAAGGGACAAATCACAGTTATTTTCTTAAATCTTAATTGTGCCATTATTAAGTAAGAGTTGGTAAGATTTTTATTTTGTAAGAAATTAATGCTTTTACACAGCAAGGATGTGTTAAAAAGTTAGTTCACCCAAAAATGAAAATTAGCCCATTATTTACTCACCCTCAAGGCATTCTGGATGTGACTTCCTTCTTTCAGATGAATCCAGTTGGAGTTGTATCAAAAATTGTTTTGGCTACTTCAAGCTTTATAGTGCAATAGATGGGTGTTTCTCTTCATCAATCCAAAACAAGTCCAATAAAGTGTGTCCGTCCATAATAAAAAGTGCCTCACACGGCTCTGGGGGGTGAAAAAACGCCTCCTGTAGCAAATTGATGTATTTTTCTAAGAAGAAAAATCTTATTTAAAATATTAGAATCACTTTAAAGGAGAAGTCCACTTCTAAAATAAAGATTCACATATAATGTACTCACCCCCTTGTCATCTAAGATGTTCATGTCTTTCTTTCCTCAGTCTTAAAGAAATTGTTTTTTGAGGAAAACATTTCTGCATTTTTCTCCATATAATAGACTGCTATGCTTCCCTGATTTTGAACTTTCAAAATGTAGGTTAAATGCAGCTTCAAACAATCCCAAATGCGGTTGTAAACCATCGCAGCCAAGAAAGAAGGGTCTTAAGACGAGCGTTTGAGATTTAAAAAGTATTTTAATTGTATTTTTGGAATGAAGATAACCGATAAGACCCTTCTTCCTCGGCTGGGATCGTTTACAACCGCATTTTCTACAACTGCCTTATGGAAGTTCAAAATCGGGGCACCATAGCAGTCCATTATATGGAGAAAAATGCTGAAATGTTTTCCTCAAAAAATATAATTTCTTTACAACTGAAGAAAGAATGGCATGAACATCTTGGATGACAAGGGGGTGAGTAAATTATATTTGAATGTTTGTTTTGGAAGTGGACTACTACTTTAATCTAGCTTGCGCTAACAGTCGTAGACGGAAGCAGCTCCGGGCGAATGATGTCGAATGTCGACGTTGTGCATGCGCCGGTGAGTCTCGTGAAAACCAACGTTTCTTTACGGGAGCAAAGATTTCTTGACTATAGCAAAGGAAAACCAGTCTCCTCTTGGCTTATATTGAAATCCTCTGACATTTTTCTTTACTAATCCTCATTTTGTACTTCTTTTTTTTTTTGTTTGATCTCTCCACTTGTGTCTTAATCTTAGATTAAAGTGTTTTTTACATTTTAAATATGGATATTTTTCTTAAACAAAAAAGGAAAGATTCCTTGTGAGCCACTTTTATTATGGATGCACTTTTTTGGACTGATGAAAAGAAACACCTGTCCATTGCATTATAAAGCTTGAAGGAGCCAAAACTGTTTTTAATATAACTTCAATTGGATTCGTCTGAAGGAAGGAAGTCATATACAGAAAAGGATGCCTTGAGGGTGAGTAAATAATGTTAATTTTCATTTTTGGGTGAACTAACCCTTTAAAGTATTAGTTAAATTCCAGAACAAGAATTTTCTGATAGTTTACTCACCCCATGTCATCCAAGATGTTCATGTCTTTCTTTCTTCAGTCGAATTATGGTTTTTGAGCTATACGATGTACTTCAATGGGGACCAATGAGTTGAAGGTCCAAACTGCAGTTTCAGTGTAGCCTCTAAGGGCTCTACATGATCTCAGCCAAGAAATAAGAGTCTTATCCAGTGAAATGATTGGTCAATCATTTTTTCCAAAAAAAAAAAAAAAAAAACTGTCAAACGCCAGTAAAGGGCTGTCTTTACACATTTGCTTTGTAAACACTGGATCAGTACTGTTAAGTACTGCTGTCTACCTTTCTAATGTGACTACTAATGTGTGAATTCAAGCTGGTGCAAGACAAGATTTTTTTTTTTTTTTTTGGATCAATCATTTCGTTAGATAAGACCATTATTCCTCGGCTAGGATCATGTACAGCCCTTTGAAGCGTCACTGAAATTGCAATTCGGACCTTCAACCCATTGATCCCCACTGAAGTCCACTTATATGGAGAAAAATCCTGGAATGTTTTCCTCAAAAACCTTTATTTCTTTGCGACTGAAAAAAAGAAAGACATCTTTGACACGGGGTGAGTAAATTCGTAGAAAATTTTATTCTGAAAGTGAACTAATCCTTTAAATTGACCAGATGTGAAGAAGAAATTCCTAACAAATACTGTTCTTTTGAACTTTCTATTCATTGAAGAGCCATGAAAAAAAATGTCTAATGGTTTCACAAAACTATTAAGCTACTCAATTGTATCTTGAGTAGAAAATCAGCATATTAGAATGATTTCTGAAGGATCATTTGACACTAAAGACTAGAGTAATGGCAGCTGAAAATTCAGCTTTGCATCACAGTAATTACATTTTAAAATATATTCAAACCACAAACTTGAAAAGTAGTGTAAAACATAACAGTATTCATGTGTATAATGCACACAAACTGCTTAACCAAGTTTTTTTCTTTTAACAGATACTGCTAACTATAAAGAGTTGAGATTTGGTGTGATTTAAAATATTGTGTAACCAATTGATTATTTAAGAGTGTTTGCTCTTTGCAGGTGGCTGGCAAGACGAGACATGGCCAGATGGTTGGACTGCAGTCACTCGTGACGGTAAACGCTCGGCCCAGTTTGAGCACACGCTCCTGGTTACGGAGACAGGCTGTGAAATCCTCACACGTCGCCTCGAGGATAATGGCCGTGCTCACTTCCTGTCCCAAATGTAGGATGGAGGGGTCTTATCAGCCCTATTCTGCAGTGGAGGATACAACAGCTCCGCCCCATATCACCAATCAGCCAATCACACAGTGGTTCTCTATTGGGCAGGAGATGATTGGCCACGTGGCCGTTACAGTGGATTTGGGCAGGAGATGGAGATTTGTTAACTTCTGAATGTGTCACCAGACAGTCACATTAATCAGCTTGGATCTGAGTAAATTCAAACAAAGGCACTGGCCTTTAACCTGGTTTCAGTGCCGCCACACTCTGTCTACACGGCAGAGGTATCTGTGCGAGTGGTTTTGCGTGTGCGCACTTGTGTGTTTGAGAGAGAGCGTGAGGTTTGCCGTCTCAGTCTGCTTCAGTGTGTTGGTATGCCTGGCTCGTTGCAATGTACCATGTTTGTTTTGTAAGCCATTGTTGGGGTTCGAGATGCAACGAGTGTATGTGATAAAACACTGGAGTCTCTCCAAATGTTATCAAATCATGATTGATATAAAACTCTTTACAGCTGAAAGAGTGCCTCGTAACGTTATTGAACATTGTACAAATGTTTTTCATGAACTTTTACCAGCGTTCATAAGGTCCAATTAAATCGATCTCGTTTAAGTGACTGTGTCTATGAACACCTAGAGGAAACATTAGGTTAAGTACAATGGTTTAATTGTTTCGCCTGTTTGATGGCCTTTCTGAAATGTCCTTTCACTGCAGTCATCCTTAGTCAATGAAAAGTTGATTTTTGTTTGTCTTTGGTTGTTTAATGCCACTTAAAGAGCATTGCGAAAATCTGAAAAGCAGTTGCAGGCCTCTGTCTGTTTGACGCATCTCATGAAATCAGTTTCAGTGTTTCAGTATTCAAGCTGAATTAAAGTATATTTTCTCCTTTATTTTGTTTTAGAAGTTTTCTTTTTTTTTTTAAATGTACAACACATGCCAGACATCAGAAAAACATTACAAAGGAATGAAATTTCAACACTGACTTATGAAAAGGTCATCCAGAAGATTCATCTGTATTGAATTATTGTTGCTTTTTGGTTTTTTAGCCAGCCAGAACATTCATTCTATCAATTCAGTTCTTTCTACACCTTTCAGAAATAGTTCAAGTATTTCTAGAAATAGTTCAAGAAATATTAGTACTGAGTGTGTCTGTGGTAAGTCTGAGCAGTCTGTTATGATTTGATCGTCTCAAACTCAAGTGTATGAGTTGAGTGGAGATGATTTGATTCTCATTTGGATATAATTAGGATGCATTGAATGCTGTAATAGAGGAAAAAAAGTTAGAACTTTTTTATAGGATTAATATGAAAAACAATGTGAGAAATGTACCATTGTCCAGTATTCACGAGGTTGACTGTATCACTGATGTGCTCCATATTCATTTTGTGGGTTATAAACTCGTCAAGCTTTATTTTGCCTGTCATGTAGTCATTAACCAGTTTCGGAAGGGAGTCCTTGATCTTAAAACCTTTTTCACATAAACAGAAATTAATACATGCACAGGCATGTACTGTCACAGAAACAGAAAAGTATTAAACGACAGCTGGTTTACCTCCTAATAGTGTTCCTTTCCAGGTTTTCCCAGATATGAGTTGAATTGGCTGTGCTGAGAAGTCTACATCAGTATAGCCAACCAAAACACTCCCACCCCAATCTTCAACACAGGACTCCAATGCAATTCTCTGAGGTCAAAAACATTCAATTCACACACAGAAAAAGTGCTGAAAGCTTTTAATTGAGTAAGTAAATACAGGTGCATCTCAAAAAATTAGAATATCGAATATATGAGAAAGTTAATTTTTTCGAGGCTTACCGATTGAAGGTCCAAACTGCAGTTTCAATGCAGCTTCAAAGGGCTCTACACGATTTTAGCTGAGGAATAAGAGTTTTACCTACCTTTTTTGTAAAGGGCATTCACTTTTTAAACACTGGGTTGGTACTTCTGTCTGCGTAATACGTGAAGTTGAGCTAGTGCAAGACGAGCATTTGTGGTTAAAGTATATAAATTTGTATTTTTCTCAGAAAATGATAGATCATTTTGCTGTGTAAGATACTTATTCCTCAACTGGGATCGTGTAGAGCCCTTTGAAGCTGCATTGAAACTGC
Organism: Cirrhinus mrigala; assembly: GCA_036247105.1. NCBI lineage: Eukaryota > Metazoa > Chordata > Actinopteri > Cypriniformes > Cyprinidae > Cirrhinus > Cirrhinus mrigala. Next base: position 13,502,440 of record CM070019.1, on the reverse strand, counting down.
AATTTGGACCTTTAACCCGTTGGCTACCACGGAAGTCCACTATATGGAGAAAAATCCTGGATTGTTTTCCTCAAAAACCTCTTTGAGTATGCAGTGTGTGTACTGTGATTAGTGTTGCACGATATACCGGTACTTAAAAAGTATCGCGATACCCTGCTTTTAAAAACAGTACGATTCCGTATAGTACCGGTACTAGTTCCGCATAGTATCGGTACTTCCTACTCTTAACATTAAAGGCATTTCATTTGAACCTTGGGCACTCGCTTTTCAGTAATCACGTTTTACACACAACTGCAACTTAACATTTCATTTAACATATATACAGCATCTTTTCTGCTTTCATTTTACACTTAAGGTTGTATTCACCATCAATATCACACCAAAACAGTCATTTGATGAACCAATCGACAGAGATGTGGACTCGAGTCACATGACTCGAGACTCTAGTCGCAAATTTGAGGACTTGTGACTTGACCTGACTTGACATAATAAAGGAAGACTTGCGACTCGACTTAGACTTTGACTACAATGACTCGAGACTTGACTTGGACTTGAGCCCTGTGACTCGGAAGTCTTTACGACTTACCCTATATTTAATAATAATAATAATAATAATAATAATAAATATAGCTGCAAGCAGCAATTGCGGGGCCAAGCACAACAGAGGCAGAATGAGGACTTAAGCACGGCAAGGAGTAACAGACCGACTACAATAATGAGTAACTAAAGTCATTTTAGGATAATATCAGTTGAAATAGCTGAAAAATCATAAATACAACCAATAATATAAATTAATGGCTTATCACTTTTGACCAATAGGTGGTGCTGTTTTCAAATTGATAACTATTCAGAAGTTATAAGCAAAAATAGCAAATTTTTCATATCTCCTGACCACTAGGTGGCACTGCGCCGAAACAATGTAGGTAGCCTCAAGTCATGCTTGTTATCCACCTTATTTTTCCCATAAGAGTGGGTGCAGCCATTTGTACATTTTTTGTGTCTAGCTTCCGGTCTCATCAACTTCCAGCTATATTTAGCTGCACAAAAAGCTAGTTTTACTGCTTGATATTGCAAACTGGTGTGTTTTACCATATTGTTATGTATTATCTTAATTATGAACACACTGGTTTGTAGTGCAAACTGTTGTAGTGTTTACTGCACTTCGATATTCTTCTCGTTATTTCCCTATGGCGGATTATGAACTGGACGTATAACACATTACCAGAAAACAGCTTACTTCCGCATTGAAAAATAAGGTGGATTACTCTCACCAAGTTTGGTCTCAATATGCCAAACCGTTGCGGAGATATAGCCTCACATCCATTTTTGCCTGCTTTTCGTAAAAATCGTTTGCGCTTCATTCGAAAACGGTTTGACTAATCAACTTGAATTCCATAACTTTTTGCCAGCATGGTCTGAAGATGATCTGAGCCAGTTTTGGTGAAAATCAGACAAACCGTCTAGGACGAGTTCGAAAAAGTAGGTTTTATGAACAAAAATGTATAGAAAAAAACTAAACCTTACGATTTTTGAATTTTGGACTTCATTCGGCATGAGCCAAGGATTCAGAGGAAAAAAGAATTATGATTCTGTGCCTTACGGTTCAAAAGTTATTAGCATAAAATTATTGAAATTTTGGACAGATAGTGGCGCTAGAAAGTGTGAGATAGAGACTCCAAACTTGCTATGGTCAATGATGGGACTGTCCTCTATCAGTGTGCCAAATTTCACAACTTTCCCGCAATCGGTTCTATGGGCTGCCATAGACTCAAGAGCGGAAAAAACGGAAGAAGAAGAATAAGAACGCCAACGGATACAATAGGTGCCATCGCACCTTCGGTGCTTGGCCCCTAATAAACGGTTCTGATCAGTGCAGCTTTTGGCACTGAGCCAAAGACAGTGAGCGCTTCTTAGTGTTTTCATCCACAAAATGTTTAGGATATTTAATCTTTTAGACATTTAAAATGCACATAATCACTATAAACCACTTATAATAATAAAAAGAAGAAGATGAAGAATAAACACTGATGTACAGTATATTGAAACAGCAGTAACCTAATAATAGGCTAAACCTTTCACACATAATTAGTTTTTTTTTCTTTCTTTTTTTTCACGTCGAAAGCTTGTATGTAGCCTACATATAAAGTTCACTCTATTCTTCCTGTTTACCAGCCACTCACTTTCATGTATTTCAGAAGAAATGGATGAATTAACGTGTTGTATATCCGACAGGTTACTACATCGCACATATAGCTCCTAAACAAAAGCCATCAACTGTGATCATTATGAATTTGTTTAAAACACAAAATACATTTACTTACATATATTTGTTTATCTGAATAGCTACAGTTTTACCGTGAATCATTTTGCATGCCTCATTTCTTAAACCCTGGACGGTGTGGTGCCAGACATGTTTGGTTTGGCTACTTGTGGCCAAGAGACATTTAACTTGTAAACTCGAGATATTAACTCATCTCAAAATTATTACAATAATAACATTTTATTTTAAATGAAGAATAACAAAGACTAAAATTGATTAGAACATATTGCGCGCGATCGTCTCCGTGACAGCATGTAATTTGAATAATTTTTTTATTAGGAATATTTGTTGTAGGAATAGCCTATATAAGAACATAAAATAATAATAAAACACATCCAATCCATCTTTAAAATTCATTCACGGATGGTTTCTTATTTTTTGTTTAACATTTGTATATATTATAACCAGTGGTGTAGTGGTGCCTGAAGTGGGTATACGCTTCATTTATTCCCTGACTCTTCGCAATCTCTGATAAAATCTGTCGGGTTTTCCCTGTATTAGAGCCGTTTAAACTTACCATTCGAACACATTCGTTTACTGGATCCTTGGATTGAAACGTTTACAGGTGTTCACTGGTTTCAGAAATTTCTGATCGTAAAAACCTGCTTCTTTTTATTTGTAAGGTATTGTTTTCGTTATAATGTACTGATTCCAATCTTTAATCAATAATACAAATAAATATTTTACAACTGGCAAGCTTGCGCCACTGTTCTGGCCGCATCATCACTGTGTTTACTGGGTGTTTTTTAGTGAATATTTGCATTTATTCACACATGACTGAAAGTGTTGGACTGTCATGATTTTGACTAATGAAGGACACTACTGAATGATGCGCATCAGAGGTTTTAAGTTGGTATAGGTCTATGCAAAGCCGACTGATAAATAAGCATATACCCTCCACTACACCACTGATTATAACTATTCTTATATATTTACTTTTCCGCTCCATTTCATGTATCTCTTTGCTCAGTAATTAACGTTTTGTATTAACGTAACAGTTTAGGATTTTAGCAGACAATGTCTTTTGTCTGAATGGAAATTAAAACACCTTGATGAAAGGACAAAATCCTTCCTCAACCACAAACATATATATATATATATGTTTATATATATATGTATATATGTTTGTGTTATTTGTGTACATATATATATATATGTTTATATATATATGTATATATATCACTTTCATGTATTTCAGAAGAAATGGATGAATTAACGTGTTGTTTATCCGACAGGTTACTACATCGCACATATAGCTCCTAAACAAAAGCCATCAACTGTGATCATTATGAATTTGTTTAAAACAAACTTACTTCTCGGTTATTTATCAGTCGGCTTTGCACAGACCCAGACCCACTTAAAACCCCTCTAATGCGCATCATTCAGTAGTGTTCTTCATCAGTCAAAATCATGACAGTCCAACATGGGCGTCGGAACCATTGAATGTGGGTGGGACAGGACCCACCCACTTTTACCCTCTCTAATTCGGCGAATATGTCTGCGTCAGCCAAATCCATTCCACATGACGAATGCGCTAATAGATTAAGCTCCATGCTCACGCGTATGAACAGGAAGCATTTGGGGTGGAGGAGTGGACGATATATATATAAAATTAACAAATAATTGCATTTGTATTTGTGCATTTTTTTTTTTAACAATGTGCATGTTTGTGTTCTATTGTAAAGAAGACACAAAAATGGTGCAATGAGAAATTACGTTAGTCTAATGTATTGGCGTATTAGACGCTCTATTTCGGAGGTGAAAAGACAGAAGTTTGATGCAAGTAAAAAATAAAGAATATAAAACCTTTGTCACTGTATTGTGCAAAATACATTTTGGAAACTCTATCGCTGCATACACACGCCACCTTGCTAATGACATATTGTAAAATCCTCAAATAAACCTTAGAACGACACCCCAATGACCAAAACATCTAAACGACACATTTTGTGTAATAATTTTATTGACCACCAGATGGCGTAGTAGAAAACTGTATCAAAAGCTTCGAAGCACCAACGCAGTTCGTTGTAAAAGCCTCACTGCTTCAAAAGCCTCGTTCGGCACATCCATACTTGTTTTACTAATCTTTACATAATCGACATATAAATGATTTAGAGACATTACAAATCGTCCTTACATTACTTCTTTCCGATTATGTAGCACTGAATCTCCCGGGATTGGAGAAACGACTACTCGCATCAGAGGTTCATGGAGCAAAGAAAATATCTCTTCTTCTTCTAATGTTTTTTTTGTCGGTTTTGGCAAACCAACGGGGGCGGGGATGTCTATTCCCTAATAGGGTCTTAAGTGACACTGTGTCGCATCCCATCAATCCTAATTTTTGTTTAAGTTGATATCTTTCTCTTTCATAAGCTTCACATTCTATTAAAACATGCTTTACTGTTTCTGGATTCCCACATTTATCACAGCTGCCAGTTTCATGTTTCCCGATTTTGTGTAAATTGTAATTTAACGCTGGATGTCCAGTTCTCATTCTTGTTATAACATCTTTCTTCCTACTACCACATCTGATTCTCTCATCTCCTACACACACCTGAATCTGATGAATTCAATTCAATTCAATTCAAATTTATTTATATAGCGCTTTTCACGATACATATCATTGCAAAGCAACCTTACACCAAATTAAAGCTATTACAATATATTTAGTAGTAGCTTACAGTGGTGACTGTCAAGTTGATGTACATATGGCAGAGATGTATGGTAAAGATCAATATGACGTAATCAAACAAAGAACACCATAAATTTGTAGCAAAATTCGGTAGTGTTGTATGTTGTTTCAGGGTTGGCATCATCTGAAGTCCTCTGAGGGGTTGACATCATCTCTTCTTAAGTGTTCTGGATCCAGACTGAAGCTTGTGAATTCCTAGTTACCATGGTATTGATGGCAGAAACAGAGAACAGATAGGAACATAATTAGCGTAGCTGCTGTTCAAACCAAGCAAAGAAAGATTTGTTCAACCAGAGCTAAAAGATCAATAATGAGCATTTGATCAGATATAACTGCAGAAAAAAGTTTATGAGATGCACTATTTGAATGCTTGGCTAAAAAGATGTGTCTTTAATCTAGATTTAAACAGAGAGAGTGTGTCTGAACCCCAAACGTTATCCGGAAGGCTGTTCCAGAGTTTGGGAGCCAAATGCGAAAAAGCTCTACCTCCTTTAGTGGACTTTGCTATCCTAGGTACTAGGGCTGTGACAGTCGCAATGACAACTGCGTCACCGCGGTCGACGGTTGCCATCGCGGTACTGCACGTGACGTCACACAATCTATAACAAGCAAAAAATACAGTGTTTCTACAACAATTGCCGTGGCCATGTTTAGTGTCCCCGCTGGCGGTGGAACAGATCCACGTTCATACGCATACAATAGGGTGAAGCTTGCAAAACTCCTAGAAAAGTAATTAATAAACAAGTGTTTTCTCAGCAAGTCCCAAAGATGACGATCCTGACTCGTCATCTGCTCATTGGACGCGCCTTTAGAGAGAAATGCACCTCTACGGATTTTATAGTTTTTTTGTTTTCGATTTGAATTTTTTAGTTTTAAAGTAGTGATGTAATAATTGAAAGCGTTCTATAGGTATATTTATCTGTAAGGCAAGTATTTGCTGAGTTTCGTTTCATTTTTGTGCAGCGCTCCTGTTCAACACCGAGACATCAGGAAGCGCTTCTTGTTTGTTTTCTTTCTTTTTTTTTTTACAAGCACAACATGTTGTTAATATTGTGAGTGCAGGCAAATAAAATTACACTCTTTACAGTTCCGGATGATATATTACGCTTACCTTTGTAAGCAAAGATTAGGGCGTATTTTAATTTTTTTTGCAAGTGATTGCGCTGGTGCCTCCATGTCCTGCAAAGCGCATTTAGCTTCTACTCTCCAACAAACGATTATATGCACATAGTAGTAAAACACTATGTAGTCACTGTAGTAAAACATGGTAAGTATTGAGGTTATTGTGCTTTAGCTACAAATACCACAGTAAAACTACAGTTACTGAGGTAAACCCATAGTAACGGTTGAGCTTACTGTATTTTAACTACAAATGGCACATTAAAAGTGTCACTGTAGTAAAAAACCTGGTAGGTGTACAAAAGGCCCGGATATTCTTGAATGTCCCGGATAATTCCGACCAACCAATCAGCGTGCTGGATGTTAGGCTATGTTCACACTTGGCGTCTTTTTTCAAACTGCCAGCGTCTGTTTTACATTCTAATCCTATGGAGTAAACCGTCTTTTCAAAAAAGTCATGAGCGCTTTTTTTAAACGCCACCGCCGGCGTCTTTTTCTGCAGCTCAGAGCGTCTTTTCAAGTTGAAAAAAGTTCAACTTTTCTGAAAGAAACGCCCTACGTCAAGCGCCTTTTTAACAGCTGACCAATGACAAGCGAGTAGCCAGAACTGACGTTTCCATAACAACAAGAATAACAAGAAAAAATGGAGACGGTGCCGGTTGATAGACTTTTATTTTATTGTTGTTAACCGACATTCTCCTCCCCGTTAACTTCAAAAACCGACGCGCTGCCCACAAGGCTATCGGAGCCGCGCGTCGGTTTTTGAAGTTAACATGAACGCCGCTGCGCTTCGGGCGTCCCGCAGACTCGCAGATCCTTCCCGATCCCGTCCCCCCCGTCCCCTCGCTTCCTGTCTAAATACAAAAAATGCTAAAAAATAAAAAATATAACACCAGCGCAAGACCGAGCTTCCTCTTTTCTCGAGATTCATATGATTGCAGCTGTTGTTATAGCAACAAAAGACGCCCTCGGCTGCAACGCTGCCAGATTCTTTTTTTACTAAAAAAGCGCCGTTGTCAACTTTTTCTTGTCAAAAAAGACGCCAAGTGTGAACATAGCCTTACACTGCATCCTCAGTTTGAGCTGAAGACGAAGCGCAGAAGCAGCTGCGTCACAGGAGTGAGAGTAGAACGTTCACCAGCTTCGGTCTAACTTTTCCATCCATGCTGGATTCCCATTAAGTTCTAGTTTATGTCGAGTTAATGTGTGTGTGCGCATGTGAAAGAAGTTAGTATTGACTATACCTTTTCTGTTGTGATTGAGAAATCATCCGTTTGTTTCCCAGTTCATAAGAACAGTTGATTAACATCCTGACTGTATTAATCTTCTTATTTAATGCATATGTGAGTGTTCCGATGTTCTGCTTTAATAGGATGTATATACATATTGCTCATCATGTTAATGCTGTATGTACAGGCTATTCTGAGACGATTATTATCACGCCATGATCAGCCATTTGTCACATGCTTATGGTCGCTAATACACCTTCTGTAGCATTCCCCTTCTAGTAGCGCCCTCTTGTGGACATTTAAAGAATTAACATAGAGCTGTTCAGAATGTTTATTAATGTCATTACTATGTTCATTCGATTACGGTTTAATTATTTAAGTGAATGTTTATATTGATGTAATACCTTTATGTATGTATATATCAGTAAGTTTATTTCTCTTGTTCAATTCTTACAGAACCACACATGTATCCTCTAAGTTTTTCAGTAAACTAAAAAGGAATCTAGACATTGCGTGGTGCGTCTTCAATTAAGAGTCATCTCATTCAGTCCTTACTGACTGCCTGCTGCGTTTCACACTAATCCAAATAGTGCTATCCAAACCCCCTATTTTTCAAGTGGTCCTTCGAGCCGGATCGTGGATCACAGCAGAGAGATGACGTCCAATTCCAAGTCAGATCGTCCTGTTGTCAGCCCTAGACGACAAATAAGGCTGTCTGCGCATCTGGCAGATTATCAAGTCCCTGGATCAGGCTTTGTGAAGAGAGCATTATCAACTGAATGTCTGGATGAAGCTAGAGCAGAGGAAGCTCCACCCACGCCAGAGTATGTATCAAGATCATCATCCCCAAAGAGCCAGCCCTCATACACAGGTGATCTGTTACTTCAAGACGAATGGCGAGAGACACAATCAGAAGATGATGAGCTTCGCCTTCAAGCCCAACAGTTATCTGACATCAAGTCTATGTGGACGGAGAGATGAAGAGAGACAGTGATGAGCTTCACAGCCACATCCTACCTGAGATCCTGTCTGTACTACAAGGACTCAAAGCAGAGAACGCTACATTAAAGCAGGAGATCCAGCAGATAAGCACAAGTATAGAGACTCCTCGCCGCTCAGTGACCCCAGTACCAGTCCCTCGCACTAAGGTGCCCCAACCCATACGTAGTCAGTACCCATCGGTTACCCAAAGGGAGCCTGCAGCATATCCTGGTGACGTTTTCCAGCACAGATCTGTCCAGTGCAAGCAGCTGACGAGGCAGATGAGGGACTTCACACTTACACCCAAGTTAGAGCAGACTGGTGCTAGCAAGAGCCATCGTGTTACCCCACGGGAGCCATCACAGCCTGCTGAAGCTGTCCATTACTATGAGGACAATCCTTCATTTAGACATGGGCATTATCCAGGTGAGGGAGAGATCACCTACCACAGCAACCTGCGACTACACCTGGAGCTGAGATGGTACACATGCAAGAAAGGATTTACCGGGGACCTGCACCTACCATACCCGTCTTAACGTCAGCAGACCTAAGACAGTTTTCAAGGCTGCGGATGGCGCCTGAGAACCTTCTCCCAATAGATGCAACCGAACGCTTCAAATATCAGATCCTGACTGATCACCTAAAGGTAGAAGCAGCACTGTTGGTAGCCGATTCTTACTGCAATTCTGTAAGACCTTACACAGACACTATGCGAGTTCTGGTAACGATGTATGGTCAGCCACACAAGCTTGTCCTGCGGAACATTTCCGAAGTTCTGGAAGGTCCCAACATCAGGTCAGGAGATGTTAAAGCATTCAAGCTATTTGTCCTCCGTGTGCGTTCATTAGTAAGCATGCTAGAGCAGCTGGGGTCAGAAGGAGCAGCTGAATTGGAATGTGGTTCGCACGTGTCCAGGCTACAAGGCAAACTTCCTCTCGAGCTTAGGACCAGTTTCAAGAGGTTTGTCCACCCATCAAGAATAAGGGTTCCTACTCTTCTTGACTTTGCGGATTGGTTGGAGTATGAGCTCCAAGTTCAGGATGATACTGTCAAGACAGTTACTTGTGCCCCATACTCATCAACCAAAAGGAGAGAAGGTCGTTATGACTTCAAGTCCCCAGCAAAGTCTACAAGCATCCTGATGGGTACACAGAAGCCATTCATAGACAGTGAACCCAGAGTGTCTGCTCCAGAGTCCAGGCCTAGCTCCAACAGGCTCAAAGGGAAGGTATGTGCCTACTGCCCATATTGTGACAATGGTAGCCACTTCCTTAATGGATGTCTCAACTTCAGAGAGCTGACTAAAGACCAAAAAGAGACCTGGATTCGGAAGAATAACCGTTGTTGGCGCTGTGGCCGCAATCATCACGCGTCTAGATGCACTGTGAAGGCCCTGTGCAAGACTTGCAATAGGAAACACCTCCTTGTATTGCACGATCTAAATGAGAGAGTTGTAATTACCAGTTCTGAGACTGAGCCCAAAGAAAACTCTTGCCTTGTGAGTACCACAAAGGATGTCTTGTACGTGGACCGTTCTCTCAGCAGTCGCAGAGTACTCCTCAAAGTGAGTAAGGTGATCATAACAAATGGGGATGCATCCATGGAGACATACGCGATGCTGGATGACGGGTCAGAAAGGACTATTCTCCTCCATGCTGCAGCCCAGCAGCTGAACCTCAAAGGGAAGCCAGAAGACCTGATTCTGCGAACAGTGAAGCAAGATCAGCAGGTACTTCATGGGGTGGCTGTTTCCTTCACAGTGGCTCCTGTGTCCCACCCTCACAAGAAATTCCTCATCAGAGGTGCATTTACAGCTGAGAGACTTGGTCTTGCTGAACATACCTACCTGGTGACATCTTTACAGAAGAAGTATCAACACCTGGCTGGTCTTCCATTGCAACAGATGGATAGGGTACAGCCTGTGCTGTTGATTGGTTCAGACTGCCCGTATCTCATTACTCCCATTGAACCCGTCCTGCTTGGCCCACCAGGCGGACCGGCAGCAGTTAAGACCCACCTGGGTTGGACGCTTCAAGGCCCCACGCAGGAGATTAAACATGGTCTAAATGTTCACCAGTGCTTTTTCACATCTGTTCTCCCCAACTCTGACCTGTTTGCTCACGTTGAGAGACTGTGGCAGATGGATGTGGTTCCCTACCACAGTGAAAAGGTTCTGACACGATCCAAGCTGGATCAGGAAGCCATCCAACTGCTACAGGAGAAAGCCACGAGGGTGGAAGTAGATGGGATTATGTGCTATGCCACACCACCCCTTCGGGTAAAGAACGTGCCCAACTTAACCATGCCCAAAGAGGCTGTTCTCCCTCAACTTAGGAGTGTTGAAAGGAAGTTGCTGAAAAACACTGATCAGGCTTCAACCTACCAGGCTGAGATTACTAAGCTGAAGGATGCTGGCTATGCAGTAAAACTGGAGCCGAGTGAGGTTGAAGATTCCAAGGAGTCATGGTACATTCCCCACCACATGGTGCAGCATAACAGGTTGTCTACAACTGTTCCTTTGAATACGAGGGTCACAACCTAAACCAGTTCCTCCTCCCAGGTCCCACATTAAGCCCATCACTGCTGGCCGTGTTACTCCGCTTCCGTGAGCACTCCATAGCGATAAGCAGTGACATCAAGAGTATGTTTCACCAGGTGAGGCTGCTCCCTGATGACATGCCCTTACTTCGATTCCTGTGGAGGGATTTGAAGCCAGAGCAACTTCCCGATGTGTATCAATGGCAGGTGCTTCCCTTTGGTACGACATGCAGTCCTTGCTGTGCCACCTACGCCCTGCAGAGGCACGTCGTAGATCACAGCCTGCCTGGAGACCAAGTCAGAGAAGTCGTTGAAAGGTCATTTTATGTTGACAATTGTCTTCATAGCCTTACTTGGTCGATCAGCTCTGTTCACGTTTAGCTTCTGGCGGCTTTGAACTGCGGCAGTGGGCCAGCAATTGCCCGTCTGCAATTGCTCACCTCCCCCCTGAATCTAGATCAGATGCCTGTGACCTCTGGCTCCTCTGAGGCCAGCAAGATGTCTGTGAGTCAACACTTGGACTGCACTGGCAGTCTGCCCGTCTGACGTTCTTCGCTACAAACATCGAGGTAAACGCTGCTCCTCCGTGAGGATGCGCAACATCTACTGTGTACTGGCAAGCCAATATGACCCCCTCGGTTATATCATCCCTTATACCACACGAGCCAAGATACTGGTGCAACGACTATGGGACAAGAGATGTGACTGGGATGACCCACAGTTACCGGAGGACCTCCTGACCTTATGGTGTGAATGGGAGAAAGAGTTGAGCGCACTTGAAGATATATCTCTGCCCAGATGTTACTTCAGCTCACAGATGGATCACCCGTCCTGTAGACATGAGATTCACATCTTCTGTGACGCATCAGAACAGGCATATGGTGCAGTGGCTTACCTGTGTTCAGTGAATAATGAGGGTCAAGTGGAAGTTACCTTTATGGCTGCCAGGTCCCGAGTTGCCCATCGCAAGCAGCAATCCATAGCCCGTCTGGAGTTATGTACCGCTCTCAGTGGCGCACAGCTTTCTAAACTTTTAGTCACGGAACTTACAATCCCCATACACTCTGTTATACTCTGGTCAGACTCCACAACAGTGCTTACATGGTTGAAATCCAGCTCATGCCGCTACAAAGTGTTTGAAGGGACACGTGTAGCAGAGATTCAGGAGCTGACGGCATCTGCTTCCTGGTACTATGTTAATCTGGAGACAACCCGGCAGACGATATAACTCGAGGCAAGCTTCTCCGAGACCTCTCGATAGGAAGCCGGTGGAGTCAGGGACCACCATTCCTCCAGCTGCCACCAGACAGCTGGCCTGAACAAACTCCCTTATCTCTTGACGAGCATAGCAGTGAGTTGAGACGGTCTGTGTTCTGTGGGTCAGTGACTGTACCCACCCTCTTGCCAAAGCCAGAGCAATAGGACACTCTGTCAGACTACTTAAACGCCTGCGGTCAGGAGCTCCACGGGGCGGCCTACACCTAAGAGAAGTTCAACGTACGATCCTTTGTGTAGCCAAAGCCGAGACCTTTCCTGTGGAGTTGAGTCTTCTGAAGTCCGGAAAACCAGTGTCAGGCACGAGCAGATTGGCTTCACTCTCCCCTGAACTCGACTCTGCAACCGGACTGATTAGAGTAAGAGGTCGCTTGCATCATTGTAAAGCACTAGAAGTGGATGCCGTACATCCAATTGTCCTTGACCCTCAGAATCCGGTTACCAGACTGATCATCAGGGATTATGATGAGAGACTGTGCCACCCTGGGTCGGAACGTTTGTTTGCTGAAATAAGAAGGACATACTGGATATTAAGAGGCTGTGAAGCCATCCACCGACACCAGCACCAGTGTGTGAAGTGCAGAAAGTGGAGAGGTCGTCCAGAAGTTCCCCTCATGGCCGACCTGCCTCTTACCAGACAGAGGTACTACAAACCAGCTTTCTATTCAACAGGCATGGACTGTTTTGGCCCCTTTGTTATCGAGATTGGCCGGCGCAATGAGAAAAGATGGGGTGCGGTGTTTAAGTGCATGACCATCAGGGCAGTCCATCTTGACATTCTTCATAGTATTGATTCAGACTCGTTCTTGATGGCCCTGAGACGATTCATCACACATAGAGGGAAACCATACGAGTTGCTGTGTGACAAGGGCACCAATTTTAAAGGGGGAGAACGCGAACTGAGCGAGTCCTTTGCGGCCATGCAGGATGAACTACAAAGTCACCTTGCCAGCCAGCAAATCAAATTCGTCTACAACCCACCAGATGCACCTCACTTCGGCAGTTGCTGGGAGAGGGAAATCCGCTCAATCAAAGCAGCCCTCAAAGTGACCACTGGGGCCCAGACTGTCACAGAGGAAGTACTAAGAACAGTTTTGGTTGAAGTTGAAGGGGTCCTTAACTCAAAGCAGCTTGGGTATACCTCCTCGGATGTAGCCGACCTTGACCCGATCACCCTGTTCTGCTTCCTGATTGGGCGTCGAGATGCATCCTTACCTCAGGTTATCTACCAAAATTCAGAGATCCTGAGTCGCAGACGCTGGCGCTACAGTCAACTGCTTGCAGATCATTTCTGGAGACACTTCCTTAAGTATTACCTACCCAACCTCCAAGCCCGCCAGAAATGGAGAACTGACAAGAGGACACTAGAGATTGGTGATGTGGTTATGATCGTCGATCCTCAACTTCCTTGTGCCCTTTGGCCAGTGCCTGGGCCTGGGAAAACTCAGGTTTTCCCAGGCTCAAATGGAAGAATTTGGACAGCCAGTGTTGATGTAAAAGGGAGGACTTATACAAGAGTTGTGGCGCGACTCATGGAAACACACTCAGACGTTCAGAAAAACACAGAGATGCACTACCCTCCACACACAGTTCTCACAGAACACAAGACATATAAACAAGCCAAAATGCTTTACTTATCTTGACATATTAATTTCTGAACATTAACCATCAGTTTTCAGTCTTTATTCACCTGTTTCTTGTGGTTTCTCATTAAAATCCATAAAAGTAAATAGTGAAAATTACATTGCTAATGTCATAGAATAGCAGAGTTTAATAAAAGTGGGGCACGTTGTAACGCAGTGTTACGATGTTTCCCATCTGCACGACTGTAATTTAAAACTGGTAAGTGTTATCTACTAGTTAGCGAAGCATTAAAATAAATAACGGTTTGGAGATTAATATAAAATGCAGTTTTGTCTTATGCAGTTTTAAATGAATACTAAAAACTGAGATGGAAAATGTACTTTAGCCAGAAATGTACTTTTATTGTGGTAAAATAAATATTCAACAATATCTTCAAAAGGCTTTTCAATTTTGGCACACTTTTTTCTCTATTTAGTGTTGATATGGCAACTAGTAAAAACCGTAAATTTGGTTATGCTAGCATGTGTGGAAATATTTAAACCACGTGTGTTACAACTTACCCCACGTTAGTTTGTGCCCCGCGCTCCTCTATTTATGTACTGAGTCTGTTTTTTGTTTTGTTTTTTAAGTTGCAACTAGAGCGATCTACTATTACAGTTTAAGACAATCACAGAAATGAGCAATCTAATAAATTAACATTTTCATTTTTTCTTTTCAGTATCTCTTCTTGATAAATATGAGATAGGGAAGAAGCTGGGAAAAGGATCCTCTGGCACTGTCTACATGGGAACGCGTAAATCTGATGGCCAAAAGGTGAGTCACGTTTGTACAATGTTGTAATGTACAACATGTTGTGTTATGTGCAAGGACAGATGATCAATATGATACCTTTTTCTTTGCTTAGGGAAAAATTATTAACTTCATGTTTTTGTACTATTTACAGGTTCCCATTAAATTCATTCATAAATCAAAGCGTTACCAATATTCCAAGCCGGTAAGTATGCACAACCTAATGAAAATATTTGGATAAGTGGTATATAAATCTAAATAACAAGTAAAAAGATATATACAGTCATCTAACCTTTTTCAAAAAAATTTTCTCTAGCTTGGATTTCACAGATATTTGATTTCGGAGGTGGGCATCATGTTGGCCTTCAAGAAACCTCCCTTCTGCCCTCACAAAATAGAATTTTATGAGTATTTAGAGGAAGGAGACTACCGCATTTTGGTCTTGGAGTACCCATACCCATGTATGACCATGGCCAAATTCATCAAATGAAACAGCGGTCGTTTGAGTGAAAGTGTAGCACGCCATTTGATTCTGCAGCTCCTGATAGCAGGACAGTGCTGCTTTGAGCATGATGTTGCACATTGTTCAATGCATGAAGAAAACATCCTGGTTAATCCGAAGACGCTGCACCTCAAGTTGATTGATTTTAGCAGCAGTGTATTCGTCCATAGTAAGAAGCCTTATTTGTTAATTTATTTTATTATTGCTATGCTGCTTAAGCTCAGAGTGTGTGATATCGAAGCTTATTGTTTCCTAACTATCACATTGATAAATTTACTGGAATTTAGATGGCGTAAGTATGCAGTACTATTAATCAAACATGAAATCTCTTGCTTACAGAAAGAAAACGATACTGTGCAAAAACTCTGTCTACCGCTGGGAGGACCTTATATCTTGCCATGAGAAGTAGCGTTTCTTCTGTGGGAAGACTGCTGGCAAGGATGGTCAATGGAAATTGGCCCACTCGCATGATGCATTTATTTCCAAGATTTCACCCCAGTGTATCCAAAGGTGAGAAAATAACCATATACAGTACAGTTATAGGTACAGCAGGACACTATTGTCACCATATGCTATGATTGTAAAAACTGTTACATTAAGAGCATATTTCAGAAGCAGTTTTCACATAGCCATAAAGAACATACATGACTAACCAATTCTCTCCTTAACATTTGTACAGAATGCAGGGATCTTATTAATTTGTGCTTCACACGGGAAATCACGAAACCAACCTTACAGGAGATTGCAGAACATGAGTGGTTTAACAAAAAGTAGAGCCAGCGGCCAGCCCAACACAGGTATGCAAAGATCAGGTATACCAGCCAGATGCCTTGCCTCCCCTCACTTAAAATTTAGACAAGAATAAGCGGCTACAGTAAGGCAAAGAATTTAGATATATCAAGATGATGCATTTATATTATTACTATGAACGCTGGAACAAGTCCCACTTTCTAATTGGCAGTAGAAACAGTCAGTGTTCAGAAATGCTCGCTTTGGACTGCACATGCGCATTGGTTGGTCAAGCCTGAAATTAATTTTTAGAATTTTTTGAGCAGAAGATTCGACATTTATGGGACTGTTCATGTCAAATTTCATTACTTATTTTTAAATGTTATTTAAATGTGAGTGTGACAAAGAGTTTTTGAGATTTAAGGATTCCCCTATTCAAGTAGATGGGACTCGGTGTAGGCATTGCATATATGGCCGCAGAATAAAGTTTTTCTTTGAAAGGGACTTTGAGTGAGGGGAGGAGTAAAATAAGTGCAGTCAATTTATGATTTTACTCCATGTGAAAGACATGATATCTATCCATTTTTAGTTTAATGCAGACTTGCATTTTAGATTTTTTTAGAAATATGACACTAATCGCGTCCCATAGAGAGATTGGACTGTCACACTCACACATAATTTTATAGACTTTATAAATATCAAAGTTTCCAATTTTTTTAAAAATAGAATAATGCACTAAATAAATGTTTACTTTTAAAATTTTTACATGGTGTATATCCAACTAAAAGTTGGATACATTTATTAATAAATAAACACATGCACGTTACATTTCTATTCAGCATGCAGTTTACTGTTATCACCACATGGATGCTGTGTGGTCTTACCAATGAGTTTTAAGCCTGGGCCAATTTTAAAATCATATCAAATTTTTAAAATGTAAAAGACCGCACTAGGGTTGTCCCCAACTAAGGATTTACATACTCAAATCAGATTTGTCAAGTCTTGCGTACAGTAGACTGACAGTTGAATCGTGTGTGTTTATTTTATTTCACACCCTACACACAGAAACATCTCTCAACACCATAAAAGTCATTTCCATATTAATAGGAGTTTTTGTGCCAACCAGCCGCGACGGTGACACGCAAAGTATCTATTTTAGAAACGGTTTCTATTTCTAACATCATACAAACATATGACAATTATATTCTCAGGTACTGATTATGTGCTTTATTCAATGTTGAAAGTACCTAATGTGAGTTTGAATGTCATATTGTGTGACATTTATAGCTATACAGGGCTCGAAATTAACTTTTTTACTTTGTAGCACTGATGCTCCCAAATTCAAAAAGTTAGGAGCACCAAATAAAATTTAGGAGCACCCAATGAATATTAAGGAGCACCACAACTGCCAGTTGAGAGGAATGGCCAGCAACATCCTGATGATTAATAGCTTCACCAGTCGAACCTGATCCTGAATTCTTTACCACACACTTCTTTTTAGTAATGCACTGATCTTGATTCTTCATGGCCGATTCTGATTGCTGATGCTTTACAAACAAATGGGCTGATTTTGAAAGCCTTTTTTTTATAATTATGTATTGCCTTAAGAAAGGGACAAGAAAGAATGAAAATATGAGTACATGAACAAGATGCTTATTTTCTCTATTACAGGTCAAACTCTCTGTAGCCATTTAAATTGGAGGCATCCACTGCATTTTTTTAAACTTCATCCACACAAAGATGCTGCAAGCATGAGCCGTTTCTGATTTAAATTAGATTATAATTTCAATATATGAAACAAAAACAGAATGGTCTGACAGACTTTAGCTTTGTGAAATTATGCTACATAAAACACCTAAAAAAGATAACATACTCCAGTAATCAGGGGCTGTTTTTTTTTTAATTTATTATTATTTTTTTTTTTTAACCCTGTAAAGCCCACTGTTGCAGAATTACAACATCACTTTTAACAATTCTAAAAAAGGCCAGAAAATGTTTTTGTTTTTCTCAAAACCACATTTACATATTTAATGGGTCCTATTGTTTGTCCTCACGATGCTATTGGATAGAAAAAGTGTTTATAGGTCTGGTCATCTTGCCGTGAACTTACTCTACCTGCAAACTTCGCATTGAGCTGATCTCCTTTTTTTTGCATGACTGGATTTGTCAAGATTTAAGTAAGTAAAATTCCTTAAATTAAATTTTTGTGTGTTTATTACAATGTCTAGAACATATACATATTTGGTTATTTTAGAAAACATTAATCAAATTTGATTAATTATGATATTTAATTAGAGCTTATTATGTCTATGTTGTAATTCTGCAATGTTGGGTCAGAGTGGTAGCCTGTTGCATTGTTCAGGGACAGGTGTGAATGGTCTTGAATGTGAACCTGTTAGTGCTCTGGGGGGATGCATGTGTCCCTTTTAGTATGATAAGTAGAGAGCATAATAGGCCAATAAGACAGTATTGTTTGAATGTAGTGGAATTTTGATTAGCATTTGCATTGAAATGGTAATACTTTGATGGATAATACTTAGATCTCTACCCTTGATACATGGTCTACCACCCTGTCTATTCTTTGTTTATCTGCTACAATATAAGACCTATATGTGTTATTCACATATTTAATTAAATTTTTCCAAACTTTTTCAGTTTCAGAATGCCACCAGTGCAAAAAGGTCATCCATTCAGTGTGCAGGATGTGATTGCTGCAGTCCAAAATGGAGAGAGCGATTTTGAAATGGACTCGGATGACACTGATGCAAGTGACTCAGAGAATGAAGATGTAGGTGAAATGGACAAAGAAAACCACCAACCCATTGACTCCCCAGCCAATGATGATGTGGACGTCAAGCCCCAACCAAAAAAACACACCGTGCCCCGTGACAGGTTTCGTTGGTTGAAAAAGGAGTTTATCAGTCCCAATACTGATTTTTCTGGTTCAGAAATCACCAATGATGCCACCTCCCTCCTCACCCCGCTGGAATACTTCCAAAAGTTTGTGACATAAGATATGATTGAGACTCTGACAAGAAACACAAATGAGTACAGCTTGCAAAAAATTGGAACATCTGTAAACACCAGTAATAAGGAAATTGAGAAGATGCTTGGCATGTACCTGAAGATGGGCCTAATGCAAATGTCTGGAGTCCGTATGTATTGGGAGACAGACACACACGGTACACCCCTGTTTCTGATGTGATGTCCCAGAACAGATTCCAATCTCTGTTGACTTCATTACACTTTATAAACAATTTAACTGTGTCAGAGATGGAAAAGAAGGACAAACTCTGGAAACTCAGACCATGGCTAAATTCATTTAGGGAGAGATGCCTGCAGGTGGTACCTGAAGAACACAACTCTGTGGATGAAATGATGATTCCTTTCAAGGGGAGATTCAGTAACATCAAACAATATATGCGTGGCAAGCCACACCCATGGGGATTCAAACTGTGGGTGAGAACTGGAATCTCTGGCATGCTCTGTGATTTTGATGTGTACCAAGGGACTGTAGATGGAATACGACAAGCGAAATCTGAACTTGGACTGTCAGGTGATGTTGTGATGAAGCTCGCCTCCACACTTCCAGACGGTCAAAACTACAAGATCTACGCAGACAACTACTTCACCTGTGTCCCACTGGTTATCAAGCTCCTTGAGCGTGGAATCCATTATGTGGGAACAGCGAGTCTACCCAACTGCAACCTTGAAGATGAGAAGAGCTTGAAGAAAAAGGGGAGAGGAAGCTTTGATGTCCGAGTGGAGGGGAACCACAACATCTGCGCTGTCAAATGGTATGACAACAGAGCGATCACACTTGTGTCATCCTTTGCTGGACCTGAACCTGTGCAGAAAATTCAACGCTGGGACAAAGCCACTAAAGCCATCATTGATGTTGAGAGGCCTTACATTGTTGGTACCTACAACAAACACATGGGGGGTGTGGATTTGTTGGACTCATTTGCTGCCAAGTACAAGTTCCCCATGAAATCTCACCGCTGGTACATTTACATCTTCTGGCACACCATCATCCTTGCAGTAATTAACGGCTGGCTACTTTACAAGCGGGACTGTAAAGCTCTGAAGATGACTAAGAAAGAGATACTGAACAGGAGACAGTTTCAGGCACAACTTGCATCCTCTCTCATCCTGGTGAACACACACAACACATCACCCAAGAGAGGGCAACCATCTTCAGGGAATACGGTGACATCAGGGAGCCCTTTGGATCCTCAGAAGAGACCATCCTCATCAGATGTGAGTCCCCCAGCCAAGAGGTCATCGGACCACCCCCCACTGGATGTACGCAAAGACATGATTGCACATTTCCCAGTAAAGACAAAGAGAGGACGCTGCAGACACTGCAATAATGGATACACAAACACACTGTGTAGCAAGTACAATTTTCGCATGTGCTTCTCAGATAAAAAGAACTGTCTTAGGGACTATCACTGCAAGTAAACACAGACTTCATTCAAACCACACTGAATGTGACCAAATACTTTTTTCCAAATATTTTTATAATGTATGTATAAATGTTCTGTATACCTGTTCAGGCAAAGTGAGTACAAATACAGAAATTCTGCTCACAACTAGGCCCAACGTTGCAATATTACATTTCCCTAAAAACTTACAAAAAGTAAAAAATGTGAAAAATCTTTAATTCCTACATCAGAGGCCTCCAAAAACAATATCTGAGAGGTCAAAAATTTTTTTGCTCATTTTTTTTCTATATTAGGGTCTTACAGGGTTAAGTGCGCACACTTCAAATGTAAGTGCATGTCAGAACAGCACGCAAATGAAAAAGCGGCAAGGTTTAAAGCACATGCAAATAATGTACTTGTGTGATTGCAAATAAGTGCAGTATTTAGTGAGTGGAATTCTGCTGCTGAGTAAACATTTGGTGTGAATGTACACTACCGTTCAAAAGTTTGGGGTCAGTACATTTTTATTGTTTCTTTTTTTTTTTTTTTTTTTTTAAGAAATTAATACTTTTATTCACCAAGGATGCATTAAGTTAATAATTAAAAGTTTATTAAAAGTAAATAATAAATACTTTTCATTGTTATAAAATATTTATATTTTGAATAAACACTGTACTTTTTAAACTTGTTATTCATGAAAGAATCCTGAAAAAAAAAATTACAGGTTCCAAAAAATATTTGGCAGCACAACTGTTGATATTATCCAACATTGATCATTCTAATAATAAATCCGCATATTAGAATGATTTCTGAAGGATCATGTGACACTTAAGACTGGAGTAACAGGTGATAAAAAATCAGCTTTTCATCACAGGAATAAATTCTATTTTAAAGTATGTTAAAATAAAAAACATTATTTTATATTGTAAAAACATTTTGCAATATTACTGTTTTTTTCTATATTTTTAATCAAATAAATGCAGCCTTGATGAGCATAAGAGACTACTTTAAAGACTATTACAAGTCTTACTGACCCCAAACTTTTGAACGGTAGTGTATGTCGCGTGAGACGGAGGTGCCAGAACTGCAA
Organism: Cirrhinus mrigala; assembly: GCA_036247105.1. Taxonomy (NCBI): domain Eukaryota; kingdom Metazoa; phylum Chordata; class Actinopteri; order Cypriniformes; family Cyprinidae; genus Cirrhinus; species Cirrhinus mrigala. The sequence goes on along the minus strand of CM070019.1, from coordinate 13,481,165 downwards.
CTGATAGAATGTGCACTGTAGCGTGATAGGCCTACTTGATTTCTTCAATAATAGCAGATCGTAGCGATATTTTAACCGTCAAGAATCAAAAATGTTCATATTGCACACCCCTAATTGCAATGCAGTGCAAAACCGGAACAGAGATTGGTTGAAAGAAAACGTTTGGAGCAAAAACCGCCCGGTTCCGAGTTCCAACGGAGCGCAGTGTCCAAAATCTGCATTATAGCTAAAAATGTAATATGAAGTTTAATTGGTTATGTAAGCTAATGTTCGGTAGAACGGCTCGCTGTATCAGCTCACAGCAGTCATACTGTATACTGTTCAGTACCTAGCAAAAGTTTTGTAAAGAAATGAAAACGAGTTGTCCCACAACAATTACTCGCACTCGCACAAATGCTCCCAAATATATTTTGAGGTCGCGCAGATTGAATTCCAGGAGCATATGTGACCAAAAAGGTCACAATTTCGAGCCCTGCTCCACTGAAAGCAACAGCAGATAATTTACTTCAGATCTTGAAAATAAATTAAAGCAAACATAATACGTTAAAAGTGCAAAGATTATAAACTCAGTTTAGATTATAAACTTGTCCATTTCATTGGGAGTGCAGTGTGCTTCTTGCTACTGAATGGCTGCTATATTGGAGTGATTCTCTCGCGTCACGGTGTTGTGTCACGTCAGCTATGGACAGCCAAATTGCTTGTCACTGGAGTCTTGTCAAGTTGCGTCTGGTTATGACAAGGTGTTAACGTTGGCCGGCAGAAGCCGCCAAGATGCTCCTCTGTCTGTCACAGATCATGGAAAGTGAAACGTAAATCTGTCATGGGGTGGCTTTATTAAATTTTTATTAAAGCTTCATTCTTGCTACATTTTTATTTTCAGCATTATCATAATAGGCTGTAATATTAACTTACTGGGAGAAAATAGGTAGTTCTATGTGAAATCAGGCCTTGAGCACCCCCATATAGCCAAAATGGCATGATCCTCGTTTCATAACACCTCTGCAAAAAGTCTTCCCTATTGTTGTTTTTTTTTTTTTTTCCAAAAATATTAATGTGATTAAGGTGTGACGGGGTTAAAAACTGTAGCACATTTGAAGGTATACATTACATTTATCTCTCAAATTGTCCCCTTCTTTCTGGGTCAAAATATCTGCATGGCCAACATTGCCTTTCTGCTGCAAATGTGGGAGCAGTTTCTGATGTGAGATGCTTGTCAAAGTTTAAGTGGACATATTACATCAAATATTCTATTTCTATAAAAAAAATGAGAGTTTTTGTGATTTGGGTAAGTATATATTTACTGAAACCATTTTTTAGAATTAAGATATAAGTTATTAACTCAACCCTGTAACAATGAGAAATATACATATTTGTGATGGGGTTGTGGTTTTTGCTCAAATTGGGCACTGCTCCTCATGTAGTGTCTGAGAGTAGACCATATATGGCAGCAATAAAATAAGATTATGGATTAAAATATCAAATAAAATAATCATTTTCCATCCTTATTTTTACATGACAGGGTTGAGTTGTTAAGCTTAGCAGTAATATGCCTTAAAAATATGAATATAAAGTATGATACTACTTACTATTTTCTGCACCACTATAAAAGAGACCTGAATGATGTCATTTCTGGTAAATGATGTCCCATATGGGTGGAGTCTAAATTATTATGGGCATAGCATGGTTAGTGTGACAGGGTTGAGTTCAGACTGAGAACATTACTTTAAAGTCTTTTGTTTTTTTACTTAGTCTTTATATATATATATATACACACACAAGAAGGAAACATAAATAAATGCTTACATAACTGTCAAATTATAGACACTGTGCACATTTTATTATGAAATAATTGTTAAAATACAATAATTATTTTAATTTATTAAGAGGGGCATACGAAATTATTGAGAAAAGCTTTTAACACTTAATTTCACCACTTTAAAAAGACTGCATCCCAGGAATGATCCCCATATTATCGAATCCCAGGAATGACCCTTAAACCTCTACAATAAATTTAGCCCAAACCATTTAACGCAGACTACATTCAAATTTCGTTTTCGTTTTGGTTTAATATTAAATTTAATATTAAATGAAGTAATTAATATTAAATATTTCTACATTTTATTTGACTTGCCTTAGTATTCTTCTTTCAGAATGTACGGCAATGGTAATATTTGCATAATGAGTTTTAAACTTCTGTTCTTGTCTTTATTGTATATATTGAACCATTTCTACTCGCTGTTACACTGCACAGAGATTAAGGGCCCTATTTTAATGATTTAAGTGCATGGTCTGAAGCGCATGGCGAGGTGCACTTAGAGTGTTTCCAAATCCACTTTTGCTAGTTTAATGATGGAAACGGCCTGTGCACCAGGCACATGGTCCAAAAGGGTTGTACCTATTCTCTTAATGAGTAATGGGTGTGTTTTGGGAGTAACGTGCTATAAACCAATCAGAGTCTCATCTTCCATTCCTTTTAAAACCCAGTTGCACTTGTACCATGCCAGATTTGCTATTTCCATGAACACTTCTCCGGATCAAATCTGCTTGTTACATTGTAATCCTTTCATTTTTAATATTTGGCATGTTTGTGTGCTGGTACGCGCACACGTTGGCACCAGCCTACTGCGTCCTTTAAATAAATTTGAAAAAATACTGCCCCATTGACTGTGGACTAGTTGGTCAATGGCGCAATCCCTTTCAGTTGCCTCAAAATAGCACCGCACCAACAGTGCACTTGAACACACCTCGCTTTCAGACCAGAATGCCCAGGGGCGAATAGATGGGCGCAAGTGCATTTGCTAATTAAACAATGTGGCGCTGGACGTGAAAATGATTACTGCGTCGGGCTGAAACATGGCATCGCATTGTGCTGGGTGTATGATAGGGACCTAAATCTTTTTTCTTGTGCACAGCCAAAAACAAGGCATATAATGAGTGTCATGACAGTGACAAAGCGGCTCTGAAGCAGCTTTTCGTTTATGCAGCCTTGCAAGCACTGGTCATTCCTTCGGGGTGATTAAAATTTACTTTACTTTAGATAGAATAATAGAATTAACAGGTATTACAAGATATATTACAAATATAATAAAACAAAGAGATACATTAAATATAAATATCTACATTTTCAGGCACAGGGGATTTATTTAGCAATAGCAATTAAGTAAAAAATACCACAGAAACTGAAATACTAAAATGTAAAAATGTCAGCTGTATAAAATATATACTTATTAAAACCTCTAAAATGATTTGGTATGGAGTAGTGAGTGATTATTTTGCTTTCAGTAATTTGTAACATCCAAACATACTTTATTTCGTGATGCATTCGTTCATTTCTTCAACACTCTGATATGAAAATATACAGTATAGCATGGATATATTTACATATCTTTATATAAACACCAAAACAACACACCTATCAATTGACACGTTACGTCTTTGCCATTATATACTAGTGTCAACCATATGACAAAGAGCAAAATTTGATCAAAACCATACCTATTCATTGTCATACACTCTAAAAACAAATGTTTTGGCTCAATAAAAAACAAATGAACAAATCTACATGTTTTTGAGTTATGACAACTTCTTGATAAAATTGTGTTCAACCAACAAATATCACTGGGTGACCCATGAGTGACAGTTTAACAAAACTAATTAATTGCACCTTTTCTGAAATAAATTTTCTGAAATTAATTGTTTTTAACTATATTTGTATATTGCAGCAATTTCACATTCAATCTTCAAATTAATGCAGAAACAACATAAAGACAGTATATTTTTAATATTTGTTAAACGTTTTTATGACTGAAGTCGAGTATCACTGATACCAATAATTCTGATGTCTCTAGCAAAATGTTATTTTTTTCATAATATTTAACCATTGACTTTAGCTATTCAACATTACAGTATCATTGACAGTTATCAATTCTAACATTTAACAAAAAAAATTCTATTTGGCTGTTATTACTTTAAGAGTTGCTGCTGCTGAACATGACATGGATCTGACAGGCACGCTCGTAGTTTAATTCACGCTTTAATATGAAATGATACAGGCTACCGCAATTTAAGCACAGAATAACAGCTGACAGGTCAGGTAAATCCGTTTTTGCTAACATATGGCCTGACAACATCTCTTCTGACCACAGTTCACTGTTGTTCTACTGAAGCTCCTCGTCACCTGTACCTTTTCTGCACTCTTTGACTGCATGGCGCTGAGGCTTAGGCGAAGTGTAGTGCGCATCTGAAAATGCCCGTAAAGACGTTCTGCGACTAAATAAGCGTACTTCTTGTCAAGAAAAAAGAGACAGAAGCAGCAGTTGTGAGTGGGATGCCCAACCCTAGCCCCGCCCCTGTGTTAACGGCATTAAATATTTTTAACACCATTAAACTGGACAAATGAATTGCCTGCATTAATCTGCTAATTTTTTTTTTTTTTTTACGTTTATTACTCAAAATAAAGCTGTTTTAGCTCATTTCAGCATAATTGATTGGTTTCCCTAGACCTTCAGTTTTGATTCATTTTGGTAATTATAGAACAATAATGATAGAATGTATAGAACTGTAACCAGGGATGCTACTGCAAAAGAGAGACATTAATTTATAATTTGATATCAGCAGTAGAATATGTTACATCTGAAACTGCAAACAGTTTCCTCTCACACTTGTGTTTGAGAGTCTCCGCATTATCCTGTCTTCTCGTGCATTTGTCTTACATGGACAACCAGCCTTTTGGGGAGACTTGAATGAATTAACATCCAAATATCCATCAAATTACTGTTGTGCTATTCTGGAGGTAGTTTACAACCTATATAATGCATTAAGGTACACTGACTGCAGTGGCATACAGTGGTTTTTCTGAAATGAACAGACAAAGTCCTCACATTTTTTACCTTTTTTTAATTAAATGAAAATTCATGTCCCAGTCACATTTTCTTATAAACATTTTTACGCTACCAGAATAAAATTCTACATTGTATTTTTACATTATCAGTGTAATTAATAGGCTATTGTATTTAATAAAACCAAGTATAAATCTCATCAGTTACTGTTTTTAAGCATGTATTCCAAAATAATTACTCAAGGCAGTAACAAATTAAACAATATATTTTGTTTAAACAATTATATATTATATATATGAACTGATGTTCAGCTGTTCTTTTTAACAACAAACCTATTTTCGGATCATCAGTCATCAGAGCTTTGTAAACACTGGTCACAGATGCAGAGCTGCATCTTTAATTTCAACAAGCTGATTGCTCACTAAAAACCCCATAGATTATGTTTTCAGGCCATTTGAAGTTTGATTTTGACTAAACAAAGTGGTAAGTGTGTGAGTTGCAGGGCTGCCCTCAACTAAAGATTTTTAGCATTAGCATTAGTCGACTATTAGTCATACATTTATTAATAAGCCATATAAATCATAACAATGAGCCTTTAATTGTCTATACCTAGACTAATAAGCACTCAAACGCACACAAAAAAAAGCTTGCCACAGCACGCCAGCAAAAAAACAACAGCAAGAAGACTGCATTAACGTTTTAATAGTTTATTGATTAAACTAGTGCTTTCTTTGTTTTTGGCTTAAGAGATGAAGTCGGCGACAAAATCTGAGAATATTTGTTTTCTATTTGAATTGGTTCATTTAAAAGTAGAGATTTCACTATCTATAGATATATTTTTTTATGTCCGCAAGGCAAGTATACACAGAGTTTTGGAGTGACGTGCTCAAGTTCATAGAGACCGAGGCGGCAGAAAGCACATCCGTTTGCTTTAATTATTTTACAAAAGCGCAATGTTTCGTTGTTATTCTAAGGGCACACAAATAAACGTGAAGTCTTTACAGATTCGAAAGATGTATTACTTTTATCAGTATGACCAAAAATGACGAAGTATTAGAGCAAGTGACCGCACCAGTGCCTCCATCTGTCATGCAGTGAGCGTGCTACTGTTCAGCTTCATAAAAAACAAAGATTCATAAAAAAACCCTTATGCTCACTTCTGCTGTAAGTGAACCTGGATCATGAATGATTTGCGCGAACATAGACGGATATATGTAGATCGGGAGGCGCATTCCCTTCACAAACAAACGTAATCCACTGCATCTTCAGCGGCTCAGATGTCGGGAGTAAATGACGACCACTATGTTCATTATTACATCCAGCAACACAACATCTCAATCGCTCAATCGGAGATATTCTTGCTCCGGCATCGAAACAAAGAGGGCGGACTGTTACAGCTGATCTGAGGTAAAACGCTCATGTCAATCAACTATGGTGGGAGCAGCCTCTGTCGGTGTGACGCCACAACGACAGGCATCTGAGAATGGCTCAATTTGAAAAAGGGAATATTATTTTTACAGATTAATTAAAAACCACTGCATGGATTTTTATCATTATAGGGTAGATTTGTACATAAACTGCCAACACACATTAATGTTCAAACAACATGTAAGTGAACTTAGCATCCGATGACCCCTTTAAGATAAAAAGTTGTTCCTGTTTAGTCTGTTAATAAATAGCATATTCATGATAGTAAGCTATTTCCGCAAGTCGTTAAAATGGACTCTTCTTCATCCCAGTAAGATGATGCGGGCGCTCGGATGCAACAGTATTGATTTTTGAGCTCATCTGGTCTGTGATGGACATCTGCACATTAGAGTGGCGCTTTGGGCCACCATGAACTGGTGTGAGCTGCTGCTCTCCCATGGCCTCCACTGCCAAAAACCATAAAAGAGGAAAACTGATCTTTCAGTGCTCTGACATGGTGCCACAATTCACAGATCCTTCAAAAGCATTACAAAAAACTATTTTTTTAAATAAAGTGAGGCTATAAACAGTGTTGGGAGTAAAGTATTACAAAAGTAGTAATATTACAGTAGTATATTACTTTTTGCTGTAGCGCAGTAATATAACGCATTACTAATCAATTTTGGGTAATAATATTACTTGTTACAATCTAAGCAACACAAGTTACAAAAACATATTTTAACTCAAATTTAAGTAGTGAATTTACCAACACCACAAAACAGCACCAGAGAAAAAAATCCGCGTGTAAAATAGTTTGTCTATTTCCTGTTGCTGAAATTCTATGACTGCCGAGACGGATTCTGCATGTGTGAGACATACTCCCGTTTTATTCATTTCATCAGAGAAAATAATAAGAATGCATAATCAGGTGTAATCTGTGTGCGACACCAAACTCTCAACAAGGAGAAATAGCACGAATAACTCCTGGAAACACCTGGACTGGTGCCACTAACTAAGCTAACGGAGAGAGAGAGAGAGAGAGAGAGAGAGAGCTGCGGGGTCGGAGAAGAGAAAGAATGCGGCGGACGAGCGTAGACAAGCAAGAAAAATTAAGTTAAACTAAAAATAACAAAATCTGTTTTTATCAAATAGTCTTTATATCAGATGAATCAATATGCGAAATACATTTAACTTAAATAGCCTAATTAACAGATTAACAAAACGAAACGAAAAGACTGAGTGACATATGCTGCTGAGTTTGGTTCATGTTTGTGTGGCACGGCGCTCGTCGAAAGTTTACGGAAAGAAAAACGAGATGACAGAAATAAAAGTAATTATTTTTTTGTATTATTTGTTGTTTGTTTCCGCTGTTCGATCGCGCCGGCGCCTCACGCGCACACATACACCATTGCAAACGTTGCAGCCTGTTCATTATCAGAATAAAATACAGTCAACCAAACATATACATCTGATTAATTAAAATAGTGCGTACTGCATAGTACAATCCGTGCCGTTTAGCCTGAGGTCGGGCCAAACACATATTTGCTCATGTGAGGATGTTTTTACGCGCTAAGTACAAAGCCTGGTTTACTAATAAATAATAGTTTAGGACACATTTAATTGGATTCATGCAGAATGAGAGAGGTAGGCTGCGTTTGCTGTCAGTTTCGCTTTAAATTTGCCTAATTCGTTTTGGCTTGTTTATATATTTTATTCTTGTTTTGTTCCGAAAACCGTTCAGTAGTCTGTAGGCTAAGTATTGTGTTTATTGTTTGTACATTATAACATTTTGTTTTATTTACCAGCGTTAATTATAAATGTAATAATTTTGCGTTTATGTGTTTAACCTAAACTACAAGTAATGTTAATGTAGACTTACATACCGGTAGCCTATCTAAATACGATTTTATAATTTTATGCTATATTGACCTACCTCATTACCCTCCACTGGATGTATAATGAGCAGCAATAAACTACATTTTGGTATTTTATAATGCCTAGTCACACGTATGTGGATATTTTGGTGAAAGTAACTCAAAAGTAACTTAAAAGTAGTGTAACGCATTAGAATTTAGAGACAGTAATATTGTAATGTAAGTAATTACTTTTAAAAGACAGTAACTAGTAATATATAATGCATTACATTTTGGAAGTAACTTGCACAACACTGGCTATAAATAGGCTTATATAAGTTAAAAAGGAAAGGAAATACATTCTAAATGTTGTTTGCAGAAGCCTTAACTTTATGGTTTAGGTTGTAAATATACCATTTTATAAACGCCAGTTCATGCTTCCTTCTTTCAATACAGAAAGTATTGTTGTAGCTTCATAAAATTAAGGTTGAACCACCGATGTCACATGAACTATTTTAACAATATCCTTAGTATCTTTCTAGGCCATGAATGTGGTAGTTTCATTGCTGTCTATGCAGAGTCAGAAATCTCTCAGATTTAATAAAAAAAATATATATATAACAACATGAGGGTGAGTAATTAATGACGATTTTCATTTTTGGGTGAACTCTTCCTTTAAGACAAAATAAAGTTACATCAGAAGAGCACAATGAGATATGAAAGAACTAGAACAGATTAACATGGTTTCCATCAGTGCTAGTATTTCACCCCCACTCCAAATGTTCACGTATGATGTCACTGCTGGTGGGCGGAGCTCCGTCTCATGATTCCCAGGTGCACAGATCTGCAGTTCATCATGGTACAATCCTGGACAGTACTAAACATACACACATACATTCACCATCATATAAAATCTAAATATTGTTATTTATACAATCACAATATGAACTGAAGGCGAGAGGCTTAAACATTGCCAGCTTTTCTCTGATTTTTTCCCTCAAGGTTCTGTCTTGCACAAAGAAATGACTGCATACAAAAAAAGCATGCAATAAATCACTGTATGAAAGCTCTAAAAATATCCCGTCTCTGCCTCACGACCACGCTATAGGTACAAAGCAGTCTCCCACTCACATAGCATGCAAAACAGCACGTGTATGAGCGAGATTTTGAGCATCAGAAATGGATGAGATGTCTCAGATGGGCTCTGAATTTATATCGCTTATTACAATGTGATCTCCGAAGATAGCAAAATCTTCTCACACTCATAACGTCAGTTCAGTTGACCACAGTTCCTTAAATAAGACTGTGACACTGATTTGAGCTCAATATTATAGTTTTTAACTGTTTCGACATCATACTCCTACTTATGAGAATGTCACATCTGGTCATTGGAACACCAACTGAGACAGATGACTCAACCTTTAAAGGGATAGTTCAGCCAAAAATGAAAATTCTACAAATGGAAGGTTATAGAAAGGAAGGGAGTTGGTGGTCATAAAATTTATTAGCATGCTTTACATTCACAGCAAACAGAGACCTAGTTTTGCATGTACGAGGCTGTGTGTAACACTGGATTGTCAGAGCCGTAATGAGTCCCATGAGAATGACCAGCTGTCTTCCAGCCAGGAAATCCACTTTACACCAGTTACTTTTCTCTTCCTTAACTCCTCTCTTCCTATGCCCATCTCCCTCTCTTTCGTTTTCTTTCTCTTTTTCATATCCCTCTGAGCTGTGCCAATGGCTCAGCAGTGCCCTGACACACACACACACACACACACACACACACACAAGCACATACACATTGTTTAACAATACTACACACTGGACAGCACATTCACAAGATACAAGGACTTTAGTATAACTATGGTATTCTTTAAAGTATACTATATGAACAAATGTATGTGTACACCTGAACACTATCCATAAGTATTTCATGATCATTTAAATTCAACATTATTTGCATTAAAGTTGGCATGAAAACTTCTTACTAAATGCGAGATACATTGTTAATGATACATCCATGTATGTTTTCCTTTTTTTCTTTCATAGTTTTTTTGTAGCCTGTAGGTTTTATTCAAAATGTCATAAATTGACCTTTTAGTGAAAATAACAAACTTCTTTCCAGTGACATATGCAGCATTTTGTCTTCATAAACTCCCACATCTCAAAATCCCAACCTGGGGTGCGTTTCCCAGAATCACTGTTAGCCAACTATGGTTGCAAGTTCCGTCGTTACTAGCATGATTCAATGATTCAGTGTTTTCCAAAACCATAGTTCAAACTAACATTCGCAAACAGCGTCACAACCATAGTTCCTGGACTCAATAAATTATGCTCTTGAGCACACTAAGGAAGCTAACATGCAGTACAATCTATATCTTCCATTCTGTCTAAACATAAATGCATATATAAAATACATAAATCTATGTATTTTTGCAATTTAGCTGCATTTTAGAGATCTTTAATCAGTTAAATAGCAGAAGTTATTACTCCACCAAATTAACAACATTGTTGAACTAATGTTGCGACTGTGTTTGGGAAACAGCCATGACTAGCTAGTTAGTTTGCACAACAATGCATCGTACTATTGAGGTTAATCAGCGAATAACGCCGTTGTACCTACCCGATAGTATGAACAAAACTAATGTGAAATAAAATGCAATCGCAAGTATGATGATTTAACTTGTGAGTCATGTTTTTCACAGGATTCATTCCCAAGGATTTTGCATCATAAGTCCAATTCTGTGCCGGCTGAGCTACCACATAAGCTTGTTATGTTCGGAAAGTAAAACATATGGAGCTGTAATCATAACTGTGTACGAAAACAATTACAAGTGCTCACTGTTTTACTGCCTCTAGTGGACATTTCTGATGGAAACTGCAGTGATTCGTTCTAAAAAGTTTCCACAGGTACATATTCGCTATGAGATCACATTACAAAATCCAGTCAATAATGATGCATAGAACCAAGTCCCTACCCTATTTTTTTTTCTTTTCTGATAATCTGTCACACTCAGGTGTACGTCACAATAAGGGGAGAAAAGGTCTGTCACTACTTCCATTTCATCACAGTTTTAATAGGGTGTTGGTCCCTCCTAATAGCCTTCATTTGTCTGGGAAAGCTTCCAATAGATGTTGGAACATGGATGCAGGGATTTTCTCCTAATCAGACACATGAGCACAGTGAGGTCAGGGACTGATGTTGGGGGATCCGGTCTGGTTAACAGTGCAGTTCTGTTGATGTCATTTCTAGCCAAAACGCATTTCACACTGGAAGACTTTGAGTGGCAAACAAGTCTGGATATCAGCCTGCTACATATTTCTCAGGCATCTGCGCATTTCAAAATTCAAACTATACAATTGTCACTTACGTGAACTAATACTGATTTGCCTCAGATTTCAGGTTTCTTGTTGCCGTTCTCCAGAAAACAGAGTAAGTGAAAATTGGGCCTAAAGTCATGTAGTGTGTGGCTGCCATAAGCAGCATTAGCAGTTATAGAACCTCCTCCAGACAATTCACACAGAGCGCAGTTTTGTATTCTACTGTGCTGCTTTTCCATTGTTTTTATATGTAAACATGCACTAGAGACGAACATGTTTTACATGCATCACCGTCATCTTTATCTTCCTCCATCTTCCTGTATTGCTTTAAGGATGTGACAAACATGTGTAAAGTGCTGTTGACATGCAAAATCACAAATATTTCATACCCTCCAAACCCATGAAATCCGCTCCACGTACCACACTTTTAGCTTTGAAGGAGGCAAAGTCTTCAAAACTTTTTTTTTTTTATCAAATGTAAATTCATGTCCCAGACACAATTTCTTGGTTAAATAGAACATTACTTACACTAACAATAAAAGAAAAAAAAATCAGTTTATTAAAGCCAGGTATGAATCTCATCAAGTTTTTTATATTTCCTGCTAAATTATAACTCAAGGCAGTAACAATTTAAACATATTTGTGAACTTATGTTCAGCTATTCTTTTCAACAGTTAACTTTTAGCTATTTTTTAATTTTTCATATCACCAGTCATCAAAGCTCATTAAATATAGGTCACAGACACTGAGATTTACTTTAAATTTCACCAATCTGACTTGTTTTCAGGCCATTTAAAGTCTTATTTTGATGCAACAAAGTGGTTATCTAATTCTGTGATGTGTTTACTTACTTTTTTAAATTAGTCCTCCCATTAACAAACACACAATGCGGGATTCATCGCATGAACCAATCACAGCTGATCATATTCAGTCATATCCAATCATATTGTGATGGAGGCGTTGCCTCCTCTCATGTGACTTTCCCCCATTCTCAATTAACCCCCACCAAACTCATGGCATGCTTTAGGGGGTTTGTTAAAACTAAGAGGGCTCATGGGAGGCCAGAGAGATGTGGAAAGGTCCATGATCCGGGACTCGAACTCGGGACACGCTGCCCATAAGGCTATCGGCACCGGATTTCTACAATTTTTTAAGTTATTTTTTGTAATAATGGCATTGTTTTATTTTTGTACTGTGATTTTTTTTCTCATCCAATAGAGTGTTTTCACGATGCATCATCAATCGGCCATATTGCCGACACTGAACGTAAACAATGCCAATGAACTAAACAAAACTTGTGTATTTTGCTCATTATTGCTGCTGAAAATGGACAATTATTGTCATGTTTTGGGCTGTACTAATCAGTCTGACTGGAAAAAAAAACATTTGGAGTACTATAGACTGCCAAAAGTTATAATAAATCAAGGAGAAGAGTGCAAAAAACAAAACAAAAGGTGTTTGTGTTTAGCCAAACTGAATTAGGATTTCCAGGGCAAGAATCTTGACAACATTCATGTTTGTTCTTATCATTTCCGGTCAAGTAGCAAGTAGGTGAAATATTAGGCTAATATCTTAATTAATACTGCTTGTACACATCTTTATGAACTGTTAACTTAAGTTTGTCAAAATACTGCGCCCTTTCTTGCTTACGAAGTCGTAGACCACATAACCAGTCATAAGTAGCACAGGTATATTTGTAGCAATAGCCAAAAATACATTGTATGGGTCAAAACTGATTTTTCTTTTATGCCAAAAATCATTCGGATATTAAGATCATGTTCAATGAAGATATTTTGTAAATTTCCTGCCATAAATATATCAAAACGTAATTTTTGATTAGTATATGCATTGCTAAGAACTTCATTTGGACAACTTTAAAAAGATTTTCACAATATTCTGATTTTTTTGGCTCCTCAGATTCTAAATTTTCAAATAGTTGTATCTCAGCCAAATATTGTCCTATTCTAACAAACCACATATAAATAGAAAATTCATTTTTTATAGCTTTCAGATGATGTATAAATCTCAATTTCAAGAGACGGAGAGAGCTTATGGTGATATTAAGCCTATCATGTGAGCCACACAGGCCTACTGGTTCACTGATACTGTCCCCTGCCATAACAGTTTCAGTTCTGCTGTTTTCCCATTACAGAGTTGCAAAATGACAAATATGAATGAGACGAATATATAAAAGATCTAAAATGACCCAGTGCTATTAAGAGTGGTAGAGCTTGTCATACACTTCCCCCTAGTGGTCAAACATGTACACGTGATGTGCAAAGACTGACACAGAAGAGAAGAAATGGTTAAATAAAGTTATTTTTGTTTTCTTTGCACTCAAACCGTGTTCTTGTAGCTTCATAAGGTTACTCGCTGAACCACTGATGTCATGTGGACTATTTTATCGATGTCCTTACTACCTTTCAGGGCCTTGAACGTGGTAGTTGCGTTGCTGTCTACGCAGGATCAGAAAGCTCTTGTTTTCATCAGAAATATCTTAATTTGTGTTCTGAAAATGAATGAAGGTTTTACGAGTTTGGAACGACATGAGGATGAGTAAACAGACAGAAGTTTAGTTTATTTAGACACAATATACTTTTGAATGGCCATTTATGGAAAAGTCACACAGAGTATACAGTTATGGTATCTACCAACAGGTGCTTACAGGCCCATGATAGCCAGCCAAAACTTAACCCATTGATATACACCCACCACCCTCATTTATCCCAAACTGGCCCGAAGGCTCCTCTGGTGCAGGCATCGCCACTAGTATGTCAGCGTCTGTTTAAACAGAAGCAAAACACAACACGGCTCCGCTCGTCATGCCCAGCTGAAATCTCAGTGCCCCACAGTCTAGTGCGAGCCAAGCGAGCTGGAGAGAATGAAGTGAAGTGTTCTTTCCTGACGTCAGCAACATCTCAGTGTCGTAAGTCTAGTGTAAATGTTTGCTCCGTGAGCATTCTCCAGCCTCCATGCACTCTTTCCACTGCGTTCACGAAAAGAGACAACTTTCTCCCTCCAAAACACATCTCTCCAAAGACAAACTTTCAAAACAGTTTTATTTGATGTGTAATTCCATCTCAGGTCGACACAAGTGCATACTAAATCTTACACACACTGGCATTTTGTGTCGACACACCATGTCTTTTTGCACAACTCCGAAGAAACATTTAACAAATAAAGCAACAATCTATGGAACACAGAAGCTGTTTCTACTCCAGAGTACAAAAAAAAAAGGAAACTTTTAAATAGGCCACAATATGAGATGAAAACTCATAATTACCCTTTATTCTTTACTCTGAGATAAACAGATTCTCAGTAATGGAAGCACGTACAGTACATTGGCTTTTTATCTAGCAAAATTCTGGTACGTATCTGTATCCCGTCCCAAAAAAACTTTACAACTAAATTTCATTGCACCAAAGTACATTCAACAGGCAGCAAAAGTGCTTATGTGAAATGTGTACTGCCATTCAATACAGTGCAATATGAGTAAATACACAGCTGCTAGAGTGATACAGCATTATGAGTGACCTCTGATTGATGTAAACACTTCATACATAAGCTCAAACATTCTGTGGTCCAAATATGTGAACAAAAGAAAACCAACCAAGCATATTCTTTCTAGACAATTTAAGGAAATTAAATGTATTAGTGATATCTAATTACTGAATTAGATCCACCACTGAATAAAAAAAACAAGGTAATTGCAACTTTTTCTCACAATTCTGACTTTTTCTTGCAACTTTACATTTAACAATTCTGACTTTTTTTCTCAGAATTGTGAGATATAAACTCGCAGTTCCAAATTTTTTTTTCAGAATTGCATGATATAAACTCGCAGCTGCGAGTTATAGTCAGTATTGCGTGATAAACTTGCAATTACACAAAAAAACACAGAACTGCGAGATTTAAATTCACGATTCTGAGAAATACAGTTGCATTTCTGCAAAATAAAGTCAGAATTATGAGATATAAACTCACAATTCTGCCTTTTTTTCTCAGAATTCCATGATACAAACTTGCAGTTGCAAGTTATAGCCAGTATTATGTGATATAAACTCGCAACTGCAAGAAAAAAACCTCAGAACTGCAAGATTTAAGCAATTCTAAGAAATAAAGTTGCAATTCTGGGAAATAAAGTCAGTTGCGAGTTATAGTCAGTATTGCGTTATATATACTCACAATTCTGAGAAATAAAGTCAGAATTATGAGATATAAACTCCTTTTTTTTCTCAGAATTGCGTGATATAAACTCGCAGTTGTGAGTTATAGTCAGTATTGTGTGATACAAACTCACAATTGCAAGAAAAAAACTCAGAACTGTGAGATATAAACTATAAATAAATAAAGTTGCAAATCTGAGAAATAAAGTCAGAATTGCAAGATATGAACTCACAATTCTGACTTTTTTTCTCAATTTTTCACAGTTGCGAGTTATTAAGTCAAAATTGAGATACAAACTCGCAATTCTGAGAACATATATTTTTTCCTCTCAGAATTATACTTTATATCTCATAATTCGAGTTTAAATTTTGCAATTGCAAGAAAAAAAAATCTGAATTACCATTTTGTATTACACAGTTCTGGGGGGAAAAAAGTCAAAATTGCAAGATGAAAAATTACTATTTTTTTTTAAGTTCCGTGGTGGAAATGGGCTTCCATACATATCTAATGGAATTGTAAAAAATGTTCTAACGATAAGCTAGCCCCACCTCCTAACTGTTCTAATTGGTCAGTTTTTTGCGTACTAAGCCTTATTCAAAAATGTGACTTCTGTCTTTTAGTAAACATTCGTTTTAAATAAAGATTACTTACAGCTGCTTTAAATTCAGTGCATTACTATTATATTTTGCTAAATGTGACCGACACAGCTACATGAAGTGCTATATGAACATATCAGCATCTGTATATTGCAAAATACAGAGATTGTTACATACTGAGAATAAGAGTTACAATAAGCAATAGTGTGTAGATGAGCAGTGCCTGCAGTACTCTCGCAGTAGCCAGCCAGAGAAGAGCTGTTGAACTTGTGTCAGCACAAACAAGAAGCCCTCTTTACACAGAGCAGTGTCCTCTTACCAGCCCACATGGATTTACTTACAGGGCAACATGATTTACTGTGACTCTCCCTCCAGCTATTCAGCCCACTTCAAGTCCTCACAGGTTATTATTGTAGACGGCATAATTTCAAGTCATTTTCAAGTCTCGGTGTCCGACTGTTTGAAATTTGAGATTTAAGACACTTATTATAAGCAGACTGTTTTCTGCAGTGGCTGTGTATATATATGTCAACCAGCACTAATATGTAATACTTGGGACAGTCTGTTGTCAGTTCCCTGCACAAAAGCTGTCACTGAGGCTGTACTTTTTCCACATTTCTACCTTATTTACTCATATAAGGTGCATATTAGTACCTTGAAGGTACACATTAGTTCAAGTGTACCTATTAGTACCTAAATTGTACACATTAGCACCTTTTTAAAGGGTACCACTGCCCTTAGTGACAACTTTTGTACCTTTTTTTCTGAAAGTGTATAATCCAATGCTCATAGAATTTGAACTGGTGCGAGAACATTTATAACATTAGCATTCAAGTGATGCACCAAACTGGATTTGACTTAATGAATAACATGTCTTGCATTGCAGTGTTACAAATAGGAACATGCTGACATGGCTGTCATTACTTTTATTGTCTAAGGTTACAGCGCCACCAAGTGGTCTGGCCGATTTTGCTACACATCAAATAAATACGAATGGGACAGGTCTTAAAGGAACACCACTTTTTTTGCTAATAGCTTAGCATAGATCATTGAATCAGATTAGCATTGAGCGAGATGCTAACAAACAAGAAAAAAAAATAAATAAATCAAAGTAAATAAAAAATTAATCCTTAAAAGATAAAGAAAACATAACAATTATACAGACTAAAAATATGTGTGACTGACCCCTCTTATTTTAAACTACGGTGACCGGAAGGGGTGCACACAGCTGATGCGAAATCTTTATTTATCATTTTGTAGAAGTCGAGTGAATTTTGAGAAAAATCTACATCTTAATCAGACCTACGGCGATTTGAAGGCACAGGACTTTCCAATAGAGAATGGGAACGTGACGTCAACAACGCACGGCATTCTGGGACTTTCGGACACGGACACTACAGTCTAGACTGGGTAATAGTGGAGGGAGATGTTAAAATTTATATTGTACATTTAAAAACACATTAGAATGGAGAACACTTGCTGTGACATGAACTGCCATATCTGCTGTCATGACCGGAGTGGAGAACGGATCTAAAATGAAGCGCAATTTTATGCTTTTCAGCTTGAAACAACACAATGGCGAAAGCTCAGTGAAACAACTTCAAAATCTGGCTTTGTCGTTTGTATTTATTACAGATTCATAATTTCCGATCCACTTGAATTTGTAAGTGCTCACGCTAATGAATAACACGTTTGGAAATGTAATTTAATTTGTGATATGACTCGTTGCGATCACTGTCCTTGTTCATAAAGCAACTATTCTGATTTCTCTTCAGCAGCTCTTTGTAAGAAATCGCGTATTTATTCAATTTAAGTCCAGTAAAACTTATTGAACTTTTTTCCTTTAATGAAATTAGGGCGATATGATTAAATACATAAGCGCTTCTCAATTACAGTCCTCACGTACCGTCACTCTGCATATATTGCATGCCTTTCTTATTTAACCTGATTCAAATAACCAGCTAGTTCAAAGAGAGCTCCATGACTGAACTGTGTTCCGATTAACATGGTCCCTACACAATGTTCATAAAAGTGCCCCTATTATGGATTATAAAAGGTTCATATTTTGGTTTTGGGAATCCCCAACAAGAAGTTGACATGCATGCAAGGTCAAAAAACACTTTTATTGTCTTATAATATGCATTTATTTTTACCTTATTTGCTCAATGACTCCCAAACGGTTCGTTAAAACGAATCATTTGTCCAAACCACTCCTTTGCGTGACACTAATCTGCGGTGATTGGTCCGATGACCCAGTCTTTTGTGATTGGTTTAACGTTACTGCGTGCAGCAAATTTCAAACACGGAACACCCATCCCCTCTACTCTAGCCCACAACTCGGTGGTAAACAACAACACTCAAACTGCCATAGTATATGCGTCAACCCAACGCAGAAACGTACTGATAAAGCACTGCAGCTTGTACACCAACGTACTGTTCTATTCTTTATCAGAACTTCAAGTAAATAACAATGACAAACATTCACTATTCATCGACACATTTCTAGACAATAGTGAGTGAACAGATAAAGCTGTCAGCCGGTTAGCCAGAGACCTACGAGCTGTGCGGAGCGAACACAACACACACACACACGTTGTGTTTACATGTTTTATGGGGACATTCCATAGGCGTAATGGTTTTTATACTGTACAAACCCTATTTTCTATCGCCCTACACCTAAACCTAGCCCTCACAGGAGACTGTGCACACTTTTACTTTCTCAAAAAAACTCATTCTGCATGATTTATAAGCCTGTTTCCTCATGGGGACCTCACAAAGGTCCCCACAAGGATAGTAATACCAGTAAATTTTGACCTTGTGGGGAACTTTGGTCCCCATAACGTGATAAATACCAGGTGCACACACACACACACACAACTAAATACGTATTTTGCATGATACAGAGTAACGTTACATGAAAGCAACAAGGTTTAAAGGATTACTCCAATTTTTAGAATAAAAATGTCCTGATAATTTACTCACCCCCATGTCATACACGACATAATATTACACGACATAACACACAACTACGTATTTTGAATGATTCACATGTTCAGAGGAGCAAGCCAGTCCAAATAAACTGGGCACTGATCCATCTTTTAAGAGCAAGCCTTTGGTGAATCCCGCATTGTACTTAGAATACAGCATCTTCTCGACATGACCACATGGAAATTTTACTGGGCGAGCAAGTTGTTTGCGATGTATAACGTGGGCGGACATTATGCAAATGTGTTACTTTGTGACGTGTGGCTGTAACAGAAAAAGATTCGAATTCCTGACGACTCGTTCAGGCGATTGTGAACCGAATCTTTTTTTTTTGATAGACAATAACTTTATGTATCGTGCACTGTCGGCTTCACAACTTTGCAGATACTGCTACATGACACACTGCATGAAAGGTAATATTTGAAAAGGCATAATAGGAGCACTTTAAGTTTACTTAGGAATATTCATTCATGGATTTGCGCTACACCACCGCCTGCATCGTCTATACACACTGACGAAACTTACTAGAGAAGTGTGACATAATATACCTCTGTAAAAAAATGCAGTTTAAATTAATGTCTTGCTCACTTTAATGCTCATTGAATGGAAGATATACGCTGTCTTCGAACTGTAATCAGGGCGGAATATTTCAAGTTCGCAGGGCACTTACTGTTGAATAGACCAGACATCTGAGATACACACAAAATGTGCAGAGCGGTGGTTCACTTACAAGATTAATTGGCTGAGATCAAGCTATAGTGTGTTTATTTTATCTGGCAGATATAACAGTGCCACCTAGTTATTAAAAACTGCAAAAGAGAAATTAATTCCTGTGTGTGGTACAATAGAAGGCGGCCGTATGATTTCTGTGAGTGTGTATGTGTGCTGTTCTGGCCACATGACTGAGTGCTCAAATGAACGCAATGGATTCAAATATTAGTACATTTATTCTAAGCAAGTGCGAGCAGCTCTTAAAAATATTAACGCAAATACAGTCATTTTTTCCTCTAGTGATTTGTATTTGTTGTCATTGTACGCTATTTAGCATGTTCTAAAACATGGCGCCGACTACCCAGAATGCAATACGCAGTGACGTAGATTCCCATGCTTTATTATCCAGCCGGTAAGAGCCATTTGTAAATTTTATGGGTCTGGCTTCCAGTCTCGTCCGTGTCCAGCTATTTTTTTGGCTGCACAGAACAGCTTGTTTTGCTGATTTTGAATTTATGATTTTATGATTTTATGTTGTCATTCTTTTCGTTATTTCCCTATCCATCTTATTTGGGCTGGCACGGCCATTTGTAAATTTTATGGGTTTTGCTTCTGGTCTTATCCACGTCCAGCTGTTTTTAGTGGTACAAAAAAGTTCATTTTGCTGCTTGATATTGCAGGTTGGTGTGTCTTACCATATCATTTTAATCTATTATCATAATTATGAACACACTGGTCTGTAGTGCAAACAGTTTTACCATTTACTGTATGTTGTCATTCTTCTCTTTATTTACTTATAGCAGCTAATGATTCAGAAGTGTCGTCCAACTTTATTATATCCACCTTTTTTTCCCGTAAGAGCGGGCATGGCCATTTGTAAATTTTATGGGTTTTGCTTCCGGTCTTATCTGCATCCAGCTATTTTTAGCTGTATAAAAGAGCTAGTTTTGCTGCTTGACATTGCAAATTGGTGTGTCTTACCATGTTTTTTTATGTATCTTAATTATGAACACACTGGTTTGTAGTGCGAACAGTTATAACGTTTACTGCATGTTGTTACTCTTCTCCTTATTTCCCAATAGTGGATAATGAACTGGAAGTTTCACCTATAGGCTTACTTCCACATTGAAGAAAAAGGTGGACCTGGATTGCTGGTGGTGTCCTTCAGAGTTTAGTTCCAACTCCAATGAAACATACCAGAACCAGCTAATCAAGCTCTTACTAAGCATACTAGAAACTTCCTGACAGGTCTGTTAAGGCAAGCTGAAGCTAAATTCTGCAGGACGTTGGCACTCCAGAAATGAGTTTGGGCACCCCTGCTATATACCAACTTCCAGTGGCGTAACTTTTTTTTAAAAAGTCTGTGGGACAGGAGTGAGTTTTGGTTTTTATATAAAAATCAAAGATGTTAATCAGTGATCGTACATCAAGAGGAGGGACACGTTTGTGTGTATTTTGTTTTGTGATTTAACTGGATGAATAGATAGTCTCTGCAACATCATTAAGTGATAGACGGATTAAAGCGCTCGTGTTTGAAGAAGACTGCAGCACGAGCCGCATTGAGAACATTACGTCATTAATAACATCGTAACAAACATTCAGCGTGATTTTAAAAACAACAGATTCCAGCACCAGATTGCATTATATTTAACGGAAACAAATGTTTCATCAGGTACGTCGACCGTGCTGCGAGATGTCCAGAAAAGTGGTGAGGACAATATCGACCATGGCAAAAAGTGGCAGGGAGATGTCCCACCCGTCCCACCCATAAATTACGCCTCTGCCAACTTCCCATGAGGACTTGAAGACACCATAATACATTTAACAGTGGCAAGCCTAACACTGTCATGTCAAATTACTGTATGGCTGATATCTGCTTAAATTAAATTTATATTTGTTTAACTGAGAGTATAATAAAATTAGCTAAACCTTCAGTTTAAACACAATGGATGCAATGATGAGATTTGAATGAAACCTTTTTGTAGCGGGAGCCAAGAGATTGAGACCACTTATAAATGGTTCCCACCCCCTTGGGAATTCTTACTCCAAGTTGAACTCAAAAGTTGGCAGCCCCAGTGAGAGCTACAGTATGTTTGTCTGATGTGATACACTAATGACCTTTAGAGGGCAGACTTGCACAGAGGAATATCTGTGTTGTGATCTGAAGAAGGTTGTTTCTGTCTTGTGTCTAGAGGAAGCCTGGCATCTGCTATCGTGAGCTAAAAACGTTTTTTCTGTGGTACGGAGCTACTGTGGCCACGGCACCACATGTACCACACCATGGCCAGTGAGTAACATCTTGTCAAAAAGACACAGTCTGAATGATACAAGCATTGCACACTGTGATGTAATCGAACCTGCAGAGATTGCAAACACTCATAAAGCTTGTACCGTCCTAGTTTTATGTATTTTTACACAGAGTAAAGTAGTGATAGTGATGGCTGGTCTAGAAATGTAATTATGTGGTGAAACAGAGGTGACATGAGGACTATGAGGGTTGGCAATAGCAAAGCACTCATCTGTGATACAGTTCTTGTGGATTTTTGGCCTGACATACACATTGATTTCCAAGAATATGTGACCACAAAATAATCATCTTACTGTTTAGAAATATCAAGCATGTCGACTGTGTGAGGTTTGCTGTCTTAGTCTGCTTCAGTGTGTTTGTATGCTTGGCTCGTTGCAGTGTACCGTGTTTTGTTTGGCACAAACTCTCAAATCTCATCAAATCAAGATTGTTATATAAAAAATCTTCACAGCTAAAAGACTTGTAAGGTTATTGAACATTGTAGAAATGTTTTTCATGAACTTCTACCAGCATTTATAAGGTTCAATTAAATCGATCTTGTTTGAGAGAGAATGTGTCTGTGAACACCTAGGGGAAACATTAGGTTAAGCAGGCTACAAATGGTTTAATTATTTTCTGATCATTGCCACTTAAAGAGCAATGTGAAAACCTGATAAAGTAGTGTCAGACTTTGTGTCACATGCTCTTTGTTGATTTAATGAAATAAATTTCAGTTTTTCAGTTTGCAAGCTGAATTCAAGTCAATATTAAGAAGGTCAATATCACCACAGTGTGCCTTTCAACCCTTACAATACTCAAAAATGTTGGTTTTAATTTCCCACTCGCTTTTATGTCATGTCATAAATAGTAGACACTCAAGTGCTATAGAAACATATTAGCTGAGCTTTTTAGATTATTATGGGCCATTATTCAAAGCATAAACCATAAGGTATGTCCACCCTGTCATGGACATATATATTACTGTTAAATACGTTTTCATTGCAATGTTAAGATGCAAATTATTTTCTCTGAAAGGTATGATGTACCTTTTCTAAACAGGGTTATTTGTTTGCTTTCAAACTATAAATACATAAAAGATTTTATGTAAATGTGTTTTAAGGAAACTCATACAATTCGCACATGTACTTTTTCTTATTTGGAGAAAACTGTGATATTTGGATGCAGTTTTTTGTTTGCATGTTATTGTCCCCCACACCTAGCTATTGAACACACTGGATTATATAGATATGATTGAATTATTATTTAAAATATTATTTTAAAATATCAAGATGAGAGGGTGGACCAGCACATGACGGGGTGGACACATAAAGCAGAACACACAAAGCATGACAAAATATGACAATGAAACATTTATTCAACTTCGAAAAAAAATTATATAATGATAATAAACAATATAATTACATTCTCAATTACTTTTTAGCAATAATAACTACAAATGAATGCTATGTTCACCCTGTCATGTGTATGTCCACTTTATCAAGTCTAAGTGGTCAACAGGGTGGACATTTTGGAACAACGACAGGTGGACATTTTGAGCGTTAATTAGCATTTTAGCTTACAGGCATATTTTATGCCGACAGAGTGGACATGTTAAGCTTAGGAAAAGCAAGTAAGAAACTTATACGAAGAAAATTTGTCAATTTAAAAGTCACCAACTTACTCACCTCAGCTGTTGAGATTCCCACCACTAAAGAGACAGAAAATCTGTTGTCCAGATGTCACGAAAGGGGATCGCCTTTTCTTGAAGGAGTCATCGGATGCTAAGTTCACTTTTACATGTTGTTTGAACATTAACAGGTGTTGGCAGTGTATGTACACATCTAACCTATAATGATAAAAAACCATGCAGTGGTTTTTAATCAATCTGTAAAAATAATATCCCATTTTTCAAATCGAGCCATTCTCAAATGCCTGTCGTTGTGGCGTCACACCGACAGAGGCCGCTCCCACAATAGTTGATTGACATGAGCATTTTACCTCAGATCACCTGGAACAGTTCGCCCTCTTTGTTTCGATGCCGGAGCAGGGATGTAAGTTAGACAAGAATATCTCCATGTTGTGTTGCTGGATGTACTAATGAACGTAGTGGTCGTCATTTACTCCCGACATCTGAGCCGCTGAAGATCCAGTAGATTACTTTGTTTGTGAAGGGAATCCGCCTCCCGATCTATATATATCCGTCTATGTTCGCGCAAATCATTCATGATCCAGCTTCACTTACAGCAGAAGTGAGTATAAGGGTTTTTTATGAATCTTTGCGATCGCCTTTCCTAATAATGTGCTAGTTAGCAAGTTTAGCGGCTAAACGCAGCTAAAGTAAACATGCTGGTCTCTCCACAGAGAGAAGAGAAGGGCGGGGCGAGCAGAGCTCATTTGCATTTAAAGGAGCCTCAACCAGAATGAGACCATTTTTGCAGAGCTGATTTTGGCAAGGTAAAAGGGGTGTTGTTTTACACAACTATTGAGAATTTTAAACCAAAGTATATTATAGACTTTTCATTAAGGCCCTAAAGAGTCATATCAACTTGTGGAAAATGGGCATCCAATGACCCCTTTAAAGGGGCGGATTCTCCAATATGACAGGGTGGACAACCATTCAAGAGACATGGACAAACTCTTCTTTTTTATTAAATAAAAATATTGTTTTTATTACCAAGTGGTCAATACACTCAAATTGAACAATCTCGTTTTTAACAAAATATTAATAAGAGAACGAAATTTTAAAATGTTATGATTTGACTATATTCTACTTTAATTCCAATTTAATGAGCAGTGCAAGGGACATAGCAAAATAACACACATCCTCCTACACAAAACTTAAAGAATCTAGAAAATGTATCTAAAGACCCAAGTAATGCTTTTGATATGAATTAAAAAAAAAATTAGCCTAATATAGCACACCTTTTCATAGTCATTTTTATGTTATCATGGCAAATGTACAGGACACCAAAAGGCACCTTATAGTGATATCGACCCAAAAAATGATCACAAGGAAATTAAAAGGGCATTTAATTCATAAAATGTCAGATAATATTCAGTTAAAAGCAGCTGAAAAACATTCCTGCAATCACTCAAGAGGTTCATCATTTAACTTTTAGTGATACAGAACTGCAGTACAAGATTTATAGCTTTAGTTTCATCTACACCTTTCAGAAATAGTTCCATTATTTTAAAATGGCATTGAATATGTCTGCATTGGAGCTGAGCAATCTATTTCCATGAGTTTGTCTGAAACATTTTTATAAAAGTCTGGAAAAATGGTTTCTGCATAAGACCGAATTGACCAGCCAAGACAGACAGATATGAAGAATGCATTTGAGAAAAACATGATGTAAAGCATTTAGTGTGTTTAACAGTGTTTGGCTTGAAGCTGCAGGGTGCAGCTGCATATTTTGTGGTGCTTCCCAACATTCCCATGATGGTTATGTAAGCAAGACAAATGCTGGAGAGTCTGGCTTGGAGGAGAGAAATAAACTATTTTGACGGCATCATAAATTGGTTACACAAAACCATTTGAAATGATTTATATGCTTGTCTCTTTTTTTATTTGGCACAGATAACATTTCTTGCTGAACTTTTTTTAGAAGCATTTTGCCTTGCAGATGAATAGCACTGTTTTGATGTTAAACATTAATGTTTACATGCACTTGTGAATCACTTAATAAAGCAAAGGGCTGGAATATGCTATCAGAGAGGATCCTTGAATGCACCCAGCTGTTACTCAGATACTGCAAAGAGGGAGAAGCGAATAAGCCGAATATAACTGTGGCCTAGAAACTGGTTGGGTGAAGACGATTTGCTTCTCATTTGGATATATTCAGGATGCATCGAATGCTGCAAGATAGAAAACAAACGGTTAGGACTTTATTTTTTACAATATTAACCTCAAATACAGAAATATGTGAGTGACAAATGTACCAGTCTCCAGTCTTCATGAGGTTGATGGCATCGTTGACCTGCTCCAGATTCATTTTGTGGGTTATGAACTCGTCAAGCTTTATTTTGCCGGTCATGTAGTCACGAACCAGGTTTGGAACCGAGTCCTTGCTCTTAAATCCTTGACATAATCAGAAATTAATGTACTGTATGCTAAAGCATGAACTAAAGTTCCTACTCTGACAGCTGGATTACCTCCAAACAGAGATCCTTTCCAGGTTTTCCCAGATATGAGCTGAATTGGCCGTGCAGAAAAATCCTTCACATCAGTCCAGCCAACCAAAACACTCACTCCCCAACCTTTAGTACAGGACTCCAGTGCAGTTCTCTGAGGTCAAAGATGCATGAAGTCACACACATAAAAAAAAATCAAGTACTGAAAGCTTTTAAGTGAGTTAGCAAATAAAAGCCCCTTTTACAAACGTGTCAGGCAGGTCTTACCATTACTTCAGTGTTGCCCACACACTCAAGTGAGAAATCCACTCCTCCATTGGTCATTTCTGTCAGTACTTCAGAGATGGGTTTATTATACGCCTTCGGATTCAGAAAATCAGTGGCACCGAAGACCTTTGCCTTCTCGAATTTCTGCTCGTTAATATCCACAGCAAAGATGCGAGAGGCTCCGGCGTTTTTGCAGCCCATGACTGCAGCCAGACCTACTGCACCCAGTCCAAACACTGCACACACTGAGCCTGGTGTAACCTTCACACAAACACAAATAAAGTAAAATTAAATGAACAACAATTACCTTTCAAGCCACAAAAACTATTGATTCACCCAAAAATTAAAATTCTCTCAGTGATTACTCATCCTCATGTTGTTCCAAAATTGTAAGACCTTCATTTCATCTTCGGAACACAAATTATATTTTTGATGAAAATGTATAGACACCAACGCAACTGACATGTTCAATGCCCAGAAAGGTAGTAAGGACATTGTTAAAATAGTCCATGTGACATCAGTGGTTCAACCATATTGTTATGAAGCGAGAATACTTTTTGGGCCTTGAACATTTCAGTTGCTGTCTATGCAGGGTCAGAAAGCTCTCAGATTTCATAAAAAATATCTTAATTTGTGGTTACAGGTTTGGAATGACATGTGGATGAGTAATTAATGACAGAATTTTCATTTTTGGGTGAGCTACCACTTTAAAATGTATGAATTTATTTGCTGCAGATAACATGTGCAAACTAAATTTGTGGTTATTTTACAAATATATATACAGATGAGGTCAAAAGTTTGCATCCCCCTTTCAGAATCATTAAAAATGTTAATTATTTTACCAAAATAAGAGGGATCATACAAAATGCATGTTACTGTTTATTTAGTACTGACCTGAATAAGATATTTCTCATAAAAGATGTTACATATAGTCCACAAGAAAAAAAAATAGTTTACATCCCCTTGATTCTTAATACTGTATTGTTACCTGAATGAACACAGCTGTGTTTTTTTGTTTAGTGATAGTTGTTCATGAGTCCCTTGTTTGTCCTGAACAGTTAAACTACTTGCTGCTCTTCAGAAAAATCCTTTGGGTCCCACAAATTTTTTGGTTTTCCAGCATTTTTGTTTTATTTGAACCCTTTCCAACAATGTCTGTGTGATTTTGAGATCCATCTTTTCACACTGAGGACAACTGAGGGACTCATTTGCAACTATTACAGAAGGTTCAAACAATCACTGATGCTCCAGAAGGAAACACCATGCATTAAGAGCCGGGGGTGAAAACTTTTGAACAGAATGGATATGTGTACATTTTTCTTTTTTTGCCTGAATATCATATTTTTTTCATTTAGTACTGCCCTTCAGAGGCTACAGAAGATATATACATGTTTCCCAGAAGACAAAAAAAACTTGTAAAACCTTTGCAATCTCAACTCTGCATATGCAGAAAGTGTCCAAATCCTTTTATATAACAGTTAGTTGCAATCCTCAAATCTGCTTGGTAGAGCAGTGTTTCAAGAGTGCAACTGTGCAACCGTGTTTTTTTTTTTTTTTTCTTGTGCGGCTTAATTAATGTAATTTCTTACTTTGGAATATAATTGGTGTTTTTTTGAAAGTAGACAGCTTCAATAATATATGTGACCAACAAATGTGACCTACTGAGGGCACAGCCTTCGAAATAAAACAACTTTTATGCATGAGCCATTGAATTTTTCACTTAACCAAACTGTTTGAACGCATTGGGGTTTTGCGAGTGTCTAAGGGTTTGTGAACTGCAGGGGGGTTGTGAGTTGATGAAACACTAATAATTTATAAAATCATAACATTTAAAATTATAATAAATTAATAGTTTTAAGAATTAAAAAACACTTACTAAAAATTATCCCCCGGTTTCACAGACAAGGCTTAAGCCTAGCCCCAGACTAAAATGTAAGTCTGATCTGTTTCACCTGAAAGAAACTTGCACTGACTGATCTCATAATATATTAAAATTTAAAAATTACTTAACCCTCTGGTTGTGTTCAGGTCAAATTGACCCAAAGAATATTGTCTTTTTCCCAAAAATAATTGTTAATGTTATCGCATTGGACTCAAACTTACTGACTTTTGTTTGCACAGGGTATAAAGTACTTCTCAGAATTTTTTTTTTTTTTGAATTTCATAATTTTTTGTGGGTTTTATTTCACCTTAGTCACACTTGTGGTGTTCCCGGTCAAAAATGACCGGACTCCAAACAACTGCCTATAAATCTCTTATAATGCTATATTATCACTAAAGATTGTATTCATTCTTTTTGTCAACTTGTTTTCTTTCATTTAGGACTGGTTTTGTGTTTCTATTTGCATCTGATTAATCATACCACAACCACATGGAGCAACGAAAGTTCTGGAGTGAAATCGTCTCAGTTTTCAACATACCGGGTGAGTGCATAAAGCTGCTAGCACGCTAACTAACTTTTGTAAACATTAGTTGCTGAAATGACGATCTGTTGCGTAAGATCACGTGAGGTGCTCCCTCCGTCATGATAATCTTAATAATATCTTGTAGTGTGTGATGCGCCACAATTTTCACATCTTGTAGTGTGTGCATGTTTAAAATTTCAAGGAAGATAATCTGCAAAGATTCTTCTTACGTGTGCGCTGCAACCGGATTTCGTAATCGGTTAGGATTTAAAAATTCAGTAGTGTGAGCGCAGCTTTAGTCTAAGCCCTGTCTGTGAAACCAGGCCTAAATATTTGATTTGTTCACTTGCATGTCTTGTGACCATTAACTGACATCAGAGAACTGTGAATATGGGAATGTGTTTTTAAATTATTAAAATATGAAAGTAGTTATATTTAACTTGTGTTTAAAATGTATGTTACTCAATATTAGCGTCTTATTTTATCAGTTGTATAAAAGCAATATCATATCAGCACAGCTGAAATAAACATTTAGTCTTTTTCATGTTTTCTTTAAGTGTCCTTGTGCTCTCTTTCTTTTAAATGAATGGCCCTTGATTCAACATTTGTTATATGAAGCAAAAACATTCATTCAAGTGTGGCATAAGTGTCCAGATACTTCTTGAGTACACCCAATATCTATACACACCCCAGCTGTGTTGACAGCAGCTCCATAACCGGTAGAGATGCCGCAGCCAAGCAGACACACGCGGTCGAGTGGTGCATCATCCTGAATCTTGGCCACGGCAATTTGGTTGATGACGGTGTACTCAGAGAAAGTACTGGTGCCCATGAACTGCAGAATGGGCCGACCACGGCAAGTGAAACGTGTTGTAGGATCAGACATAATGTCATGATATTTACTTGACCTGCCAGAGAAATAAAGATACATTCCCAAAAAGCAAAAGGATGATAAAATGTGAAAAAAAGTTGTGTTATTTCCATTTCCTACCAGCTGCAGTCACACAGGTTTGTTTTTGGACACTTGCAGAACTTGCATTCTCCACACTGAGAGAGGAACAGTGGAATGACCTTGTCACCTGTTCACCAGAATACACAGATTTATTTTTCATTTATGAACATAAATTAGATTGGAACAGATTCATTGAAAAGATTCAGGAAGGAGGATTGAGGAAGAAGGGTCTTATCTAGTGAAACGATCGGTTATTTTTATTAAATAAATACAAAATACAATTTAAATTTTTAATCTCAAACGCTCGTCTCGTCTTGCTCTCCCTAAACTCTGTGTATTATAGTTATGAGCCTTTGATATTAAAAAGTATGTAAACTGTATTATTTTTATGAAAATAACCAATTGATTCACTAGATAAGACCCTTCTTCTTTGGCTGGGATCGTTTGCGACCACATTTGGGATCGTTTGAAGCCGCATTTAAACTACATTTTGGAAGTTCAAACTCGGGGCACCATAGAAGTTCACTATATGGAAGTTCACTATTTTTTCTTAAAAAAAAAAAACATAATTTCTTTATGACCGAAGAAAGAAAGACATGAACATCTTGGATGACAAGGGGTGAGTACATTATGTGTCAATTTTTGTTCTGGAAGTGGGCTTCTCCTTTAAGAAGACGTGAAGGTAAGCTACCGATGACAGAATTTTTATTTTTGAGTGAACTACCACTTTAAAGAAGAAATAAAGACTTAATAAATAAAGACATGTGAATATGTAGTTTTATTTTGTGACCTGCTTTGAAAGCAGTGACTCCAGGTCCCACGCTTTCCACCACACCAGCGCCCTCATGTCCCAGGACGGTGGGAAAACCCCGTTTGTCCTTCCCTTCAAACAGGTGGTAAAGGTCGGTGTGACAAACACCTGTAGCTACAACCTTCAAGACAGGAGAAAAGTTAACCAAAACAAGTTAATTGTACTGATATTAACTGATTTGACAACTTTCGTGGGACATTTTCCACCTTAATTCGTATTTCTCCTTCCTGAGGTGGGGCGACTTCTATTTCCTCCATCATCAGGGGTGCATTGGGCTCCCAGGCAACAGCAGCCCGACATTTAATCACCTTCAGCACACAAAGGAACTTGGTTCAGCATGTTTTATAGACATTTAATGGTTGACTACAGATGTTTACATAACCACTGTGTTTAAGCAGTTACATGATCTCCGCTCTCTAACCGTAGTTGGAGGTTGTCCAGCTGTTTGACTTAAGCGAGTGGTGTCCAAACTTTTTTTTAAAAGGGGCCAGATTTTATGACCTGGACACACCGGGAGGGCCGGATGCTTCTCCATATATATATATATATATATATAACAAAAATATATTTGGCCTATATTTCATTACTCTCTTACATTACATTCAATTGGCCATTACAATACCAGTCAAAAGTTTTTGAACAGTAAGATTTTTAATGAAGTTTCTTCTGCTCACCAAGCCTGCATTTATTTGATCCAAAGTACCAAAGTACAGCAAAAACAGTACAATTTTGAAATATTTTTACTATTTAAAATAATTGTTTTCTATCTGAACATATTCCTGTGAATTCAGAGCTGAATTTTTAGCATCATTACTCCAGTCACATGATCCTTCAGCAATCATTCTAATATTTGCTGCTTAAAAAATTATTATTATTATGTTAAATAGAATTTTTTCAGGTTTCTTTGATAAATAGAAAGTTCAGAAGAACAGCAATTATTTGAAATAGAAATCTTTTGTAACATTACTTTTGCTAAATAAAAGCATTTATTTCTATAATTCTTTCTATAATTCTTTCTATAATTTCTTTCCCAAAACACTCCAAGCTTTTGAATGGTATGTATAAGCTTTTTATTTCAGATAAATGTTGACCTTTGCAGCTTTATTTATTCATCGAACAATCCTGAAAAAATATATTCAACTGTTTTAAATATTGATGATGATGATAATAATAATAATAATAATAATAATAATAATAAACATGTTTCTTGAGAAGCAAATCAGCTTAAGAATGATTTCTGAAGGATCATGTGACACTGAAGACTGGAGTAAGGATGCTGACAATTCAGCTTTGATAACAGGAGTAAATTACATTTTAAAATATATACAAATATAAACCAGTTATTTTAAATAGTAAAAAATATTTCACAATAGTAATGCTTTTGTTGTATTTTGGGTCAAATATATGCAGGCTTGGTGAGCAGAAGAGGTGAAAAAAAAAACATTAAAATTCTGACTGTTCAAAATTTTTGACTGGTTGTTTATGTCCACATTAATAATAATCGGCATGAATATCCTACATCTCTGCCACAATACCACAGTTACTGTTACTACAGTGAATCCATTGTACATGTGGGTGATTTGTGGATTGAAAAGGATTCTAACTGCATTGTTGTCGCACAATGCTTCTCCTGTTTTCCACGTTAGTGTTGTTGCAGCGCTGTTTCTTCTGCCTTTAAACTAGTTTAAAACCACCGCGACATCCGTGGTTTGTATCGAAGACCTCTGCTCCAAACTTGAACGCTGCTCACTGCTAGTGGTCGCGTAATCGGGATCAGTCAAAGAGTAAACGCATTTGTTCTGAGCTCACGCTGCGCTGTCTTTAGGCAGAGCTAATATTGGTCCGTGCGGCGCCGGCGCGGTTTATAAGTTGCGCTCTCCCGCTTTTGGTGCGTTTAACGCTGTGTTTCCACTACAGCGTCAAATCTACGCTCAGTGCCGCCGGCAGCGCTACAACGCCACTGCTTTTTGAATTGTTTTCTATTGGCAGTGAGCGCTCCAACGCATTCTCCGCGCCGCGGCGGCACTGAGCGTGGATTTGACGCTGTAGTGGAAATACGCCGTAAGAATTTTTGCGGTAAAGAAATGACATGCAGCAGCGCATATTTATCATAGTTATCGCTAAGTTTTACTGCTACATCTGGTCAAAAATAAAGTGCTGTCACCTTGTGTTGACATTGTGAAACTGCACATTTTTAATTTGAATAATGTTTGGCGGGACATATATAATACATTTCAGTAGACAAGCTGCGGGCCGTTTGAAATTTATCCACGGGCCGGAC
Organism: Cirrhinus mrigala; assembly: GCA_036247105.1. Taxonomy (NCBI): domain Eukaryota; kingdom Metazoa; phylum Chordata; class Actinopteri; order Cypriniformes; family Cyprinidae; genus Cirrhinus; species Cirrhinus mrigala. Next base: position 13,448,153 of record CM070019.1, on the reverse strand, counting down.
TTTGGACACCCCTGACTTAAGCCAATGGAAACATTAAACATCTGTTTTTAGAAGCACAAATATTTCACAATCAAAGATAAATATTAACCCAATCAAATTGGCAGAGCACACTTTTTTGCAGTTGTAGCGTGGTTTAATAGTTTCCATTTGGTGGTAAACTGGCAGAATGACAAAAACTACATGAAAAAAAAAAAAGATTAAAAGGAAACACTATTGCATTAGAATTATAAGTCACTTGTGCATTGCAATAATAATAACACACAGGCGACATATCTGATGCAAGACATTGTTTTTGCATAACTTTCTTGAGCAAAAGTTTTTGCATTTATGGGTAAAAGCATTGATAACATTCTTATGAGAGTCTTACTAAAACGTTACCATTAAATTTCTCAGATAGAATCTTGCCTTTGCGCTGTAAACTGCTCCTCATTAATAGATCAATGGAAATGAGCTTAAATGCATAAAGGCACTGGAGTCGTATTAAAAATGCATTAACTGCTCTGCAGCACAAATGAAAAGAGACCAGAAGACAAGTTTACGAACCTTCCCTGCAGTGGCCATTTCCCAACGTAGTCGTATTGCTGTGATGAATGCAAAGAGAGGCAGAGATATTTTGGTGCCCGTTTTTATACTCTGGTAATATGTGGATGAAGCAATCTCTCTCTCTTTTTTCTCTCTCTCTCCTCTCCTTTTTTTTTTTTTACTGAAGTAAAACTGTAACTTATTAATACAGTAAATATATATATTAAGATTATTTCTCTCTTGTGTGATTTTGGCAAATCATGGGCAAAGCCAGCTTTATGGCATGTTTTAAGTTTCTTAGCCAACATTGCCCAAACAGGGTACTTATTTATAAGTATATAACAGGGTACTTTAAGCCTTTCCATTGTGGTTTAAAAAAAAAGATATATCTTTTTGATTCTTTTAAAAAGTGAAGTTCAAAAATAATATTTATTTTGTATTTTCTTTGTAAAAACTTCATGTAAAAATATAGCTGCAAGCAGCAATTGCGGGGCCAAGCACAAAAGAGGCAGAATGAGGAGTTAAGCACGGCAAGGAGCAGCAGACCGACTACAACAGTGAGTAACTTAAGCCATTTTAGGATAATATCAGTTGAAATGGCTGAAAAATCATAATTACAACCAATCGTAATAAAATTTAATGGCTTATCACTTTTGACCAACAGGTGGTGCTGTTTTCAAATTGATGTGACGTGTTCTGTGTGAAATGACAATGACACACACAAAGTTTGCCGTCATTATGTCAAAGCTTTGCAGAGATACAGCCTCAGATGTAGTTTGGCATCTTTCCAGCAAATTTGTTGATGCGCTAAACGAAAACGGTTTCGTATATCGACACGAAATTCATAACTTTTTGCCAGCATAGTCTGAAGATGATCTGAGTCAAATTTGGTGAAGATCGGACTAACAGTCTGGGAGGAGTTCGAAAAAGTAGGTTTTGTACATTAATCAAAATGGCGGACAGGAAGTTTGGCCAATTTCGGCATAATGGGTATCAATGTTCTCGACTTGACCCAAGGAATCTATTGGCATCAGTTTCATTCCAATAGGCTAATGTAAACAGAAGTTATTAGCATTTTTGTAAATTTCATTATTAATGTTTAGTGAATGGCGTATTACTTCTGACCCATAGGTGGCACTGTTACCAAATTGATGTGGCTTGGTCAGAGTGTGGTGACAATAGCACATATAAAATTTGCTGTCAATATGTCAAAGCTTTGCAGAGATACAGACTCGGATGCAATTTGGCATCTTTCCAGTAAATTCGTTGATGCGCTAAACGAAAACGGTTTCGTGTATCGACACAAAATCCATAACTTTTTGTCAGCATGGTCTGAAGATGATCTGAGTCAAATTTGGTGAAGATCGGACTAACGGTCTAGGAGGAGTTCGAAAAAATAGGTTTTGTACATTAATCAAAATGGCGGACAGGAAGTTTGGCCAATATTGGCATTATGGGTATCAACGTTCTCGGCTTGACCCAAGGAATCTTTTGACATCAGGTTCATGACAATAGGCTAATGTACGCAAAAGTTATTAGCATTTTTCGAAATTTCGTTATAAATGTTTATGTACATTCAGGGCATGGTGCCGAACATTTTTGTAATTAATGTCGAAACGATACGCTAATCCGTTCTTAAGATACAGCATTTTAAAGCTAAATTCAAAATGGCCGACACCCAAAATGGCTGACATGGGAAAATTGGATATGGTTCGACTCGGTATGACACACCGAATCTAAAGAGACCAGTTTTGTGATTTTTGGACAAATCATTCAGACGTTATAAAGAAAAATAGCCATTTTTCGTATCTCCTGACCACTAGGGGGCACTGCACCGAAACACTGCAGGTAGGCTCAGGTCATGCTTGTTATAACACACACCAAGTTTGGTGTCAATATGACAAACTATTACGGAGATACAGCCTCACATTGATTTTTGCTAGCTTTTCGTAGAATTCTTTCGCGTGTTATTCGTGAACGGCTGGACGAATCGACTTGAATTCCATAACTTTTTGCCAGCATGGTCTGAAGATGATCTGGATCAATTTTTGTGACAATCGGTGCAACGGCCTAGGACGAGTTCGAAAAAGTAGGTTTTACGAACAATTGAGAATAGCGAAAAAACTAAACCTTACGATTTTTGAATTTTGGTGTCCATTCAACTCGGCATAAGCCAAGGAATCAGAGGAAAAAAGAATTTTTGTTGTGTGCCTTACGGTTCAAACGTTATTAGCATAAATCTTTTGAAAGTTTGGACAAGTGGTGGCGCTAGAGAGTTTGAGTTAGAGACTCCAAACTTGCTATGGTTAATGTTGGGACTGTCCTCTATCAGTGTGCAAAATTATACAACTTTCCCGCAAGCGGTTCTATGGGCTGCCATAGACTTGCGGCGGAAGAGGAAGAAGAAGAAGAAGAAGAAGAAGCGGAATAATAATAACGCCAACGGATACAATAGGTGCCACCGCACCTCTGGTGCTTGGCCCCTAATAAAAAGTGTCCCGCATTTTCATGTCACTACTGAACCAGTGTATGTTTTAGTCCATCGGCTGAGACTGATTTTAACTACACATCTACATTTATGATCAGGAAATATTCATGTGTCTCTCTCATAGCTACATTTTGAGTAGATGGGTCCCATCATTTTGAGGTAAATGTGTTCAAAAGTCTGAAACATCTGTGTGTAACTTTAAAGAACGTCACTACCAAACACTTTTTTTTTTCTGCAATTAACCAGAAATGTTTAGGGGGTTATTTTTTATATTTTTTATATGTGTCCAAATGTTCAGAACTGTGCTAGCTAACCATAATGCTGATTAGCATCTTTGAGCTATGTTAAAAAGTATCTAAAATTGTCCCTACCAAAACATTTGGTGGAGTTTCGGTAGTGACATCTTTGATTTTTTTTGGGGTGTTATTCCATAAAATTGTCACTACCGAAACAGTCACGACCAAAACATGTCATCATTGTTTCGGTAGTGGCAAAAGGGTACACATAATATTCATACTTGTGGGAAATAAAATAAAATTTAGTACAGTTATGCAAATTTGGTGTATTTTAGTATGTTTTAGTAGTATTTTAGTATGCAAGTTAAAATTCTGTAATGTGATGTGGTCGCTACCAAAACATTACTGTCACCAGTGTTCGGCAAGTTACTTCCAAAATGTACTTTAAATTACTAGTTAATTACAGTAAATTACTAGTTACTGTCTTTTAAAAGTAATTAGTTACATTACAATATTACTGTCTCTGAATTGTAATGCGTTACACTACTTTTAAGTTACTTTTGAGTTACCAAAATATCCACAGAAGTATGACTAGGGATTATAAAATAACAAAATGTAGCTTATTAATGCTCATTATACATCCAGTGGAGGGTAATGAGGTAGGTCTATATAGCATAAAATTATAAAATCATATTTAGGTATGTAGGTCTACATTAACATTACTTGTAGTTTAAGTTAAACACAGATAAGCACAAAATTATTACATTTATAAATAACGCCGGTAAATAAAGTGAAATGTTATAAACAGTGTTGGGGAAAGTTACTTTTAAAACCAATGCATTACAATTTTGCGTTACTCCCTAAGTAGCTAATTACGTTTTAAAAACAACTTTGTTTTTAAAATAAAACAATTCTAATGTAAAAGCCCTTTTACACCAAGAGTAAAATAAATTCACCTCAGTCCGAAAGAAAAGTACATTTATGCAGGAGATCACTCTTCAGCTATAAAAAAGCACAAATGTTAATCTAAAGTAATTTTTTCTTATTAGTATGGTTGAATTGCATCATCAAAGTTCAGCAGCAAAGACACTAGTTAATAAAATGGGATTAAATACAAAAAGGATATTTGTTTTATTTAACAAATTTAATTATCGCAGGGTTGCGTCATATTCTGAGTTTGCATTTCACTGTTTTTATTCATTTTAAAGTATACTGAATCTGTTCTTGTGAGTGAGATGAATTAATGCATGTTCACATTTAGTCTAGAATACAGTAACATCATGTTTACTCCCAATTTCCAGACAGGAGACTTGTCAAATCAATAAATGGGGAAAAAAAGTAACTGCCGTTACTTATTTGAAAAAGTAACTCAGATATTTTACTAGAATTACTAGAAATGTGTACCTTGGATATTATACAATTTGCATAAAAACACATTTTTTGGAAAAGGAACACTTTTTCAAGACATTTCCCAAATGCATTTTAAGTAAATCATAGAAATGCTTGGTAGCAAAGTTTTATATGATCTATAGGCTTGCAATGTGTATGGTAAACACAACCCAGATGAATTTGATGGAATTCTGTGGGGAAAACTGAATAACAACAAATTATTTAAAACAATGATAGTTTTTATTATGATAACCCAGTTTTAAAGTTCGGTTACATTGCAGAATGTTTTAAAATATAGATTTTTCCGAATAAATTAATCAAAGTCCTAACTACCCACCACCACCCCAAAATACAACACTGTGGAATACAGTAAATGATATGGTGGTAAAATATAATTATGGCACAGAAGACGCTGAATACCACTGAACAGAAACAAGAACATAAAAGCAAAGTTTTGGCATTGTATCAGCAATTATGAATTGTAATATTACCAAATTATTAGTACCAAAAATAATCATAATCAAACATGATTATCATGAAGTGATGTCATCTTGCAAAGATATTCACAGTTACGTAAAGAGCAGCTAAACCTTGCTTAAAAAGTTAGAGTTTGTTTAATCATTTCCATATCATATCATAATTCTCAAAAAAACCATATAAGTGCAATAAAAACAAGCCTTTTCATACTTCTGATCCTGAATATGGGTTATACAACACATTCTATTGTAGCAAAATTTGCATACTAAATATTTCCCTGTTACGAACCTATCCTTTGATTTTATTGATACTGATATTGCAACATGATTCTTTGAAAAGAACAGACAGCATGAGCAGATTACAGTAAAATCAACTCATAAAAATACCAAATAGGAATTTACAGCACATATTACAGGTCTTTTATCATAAAAGGTTTGGTTTTTAATACAGTTTCTGCCTCTGCTCAGACTATTGGAGCCTTTTATTCAATTAAAATTTTAAAATTTGAAAACATTCACATGCAGTAGTATTAACACATTCAAGTTTTAACACAGAATGATTATTATTCCCTGGTATATTTCCCAAGACATGTTAAGGGAAGCATGAGGAAGCTTGCCCTCTAGTGCAAATGTGTGTAGAATGCAGGACTGACGCCTGGCAGAACAAGAGTGATACATTCAACGACGGCAATGACCGCCTATCTGATATGTACAACTGTCATTAGAATCTGGTTATATAAATGCTCTTTAACCTTTGATAGTCAGCGTATCAATATGCGCCCATTTTGTCAATGCAAATATTGAAGGGAAGCATGCTCTTCACAAGTACCTTTCACAGATAATACACAATTCACAAAGACCGGAGGAATCATTCCAGTAGTTAAAGTCCTCTGATTATCTTCAATATCTCACCATCAGGTAAATCATCTTTTGTAGAAAGGAGTTTCTCCTCTCTTTCACTGGCACTGGCTTTAAGTGGCAAATGCACCTTTATGTGTCTGTCCATTTTCACATCTGTTATTTCTGGATATAAATGATAATAATGCATAGAGTTCCCACAAGGCCAAGAGCTTGGATACCCAGGAACCAGAGCAGCATCCAAAACACCAGTATTACCACAGGCTCCACGATCTTCTCTCCGAAGTAAAACTGGGTAAAACCAATGCCCCTCAAACACTTATTGATCTCTCCGAAAAAAGTGCCCAGCCTCTCGCAGTCGTCCACCAATGGAGCTTCTGGCGCAGGTCCAGCTTCTGCCTGTGGCTCTGCTACAGAGGAATTGTGTGGTCTTTCTCTTCCCCTGAGGTCATTCTGAGCACAAAGCAAAGCATGCTCATACAAAGTCATACAAAACAAAATACTGTATAAGATGACACCACATGACTAAGCGTGAGAGTATCTGTGGGAGTGTGATTATATGTTTGCATGTACTCATGCTAAATATAGGAAGGCAAAAAAACAGGTTGGTATACTTGGGTTTCATTATTTAGCTAAAGTAAGCTAAAACGGATATTGTTGAGGCTTAACAGATTAAACTGAATGCCATGAAAACCTTATGTTGTACTAATGAAAGTGACAACATTGCTACAGCTATTTATAGAGCAGGCTGTGGTTTGATGAGGAAATCTCTTGATAAAGAAAAGGAGAGGAAGGGCAGGGTATAAATTTACAGATAAAATCAAACGAGTATTTCGCAATTTCCGAACAGAAACTAAAAGAAATGATGCTAAATACCCTCACGCAGCTCTATTTTTTAAAATTATTATATTTAAATATCAAACAACATATCACGACTAAGTGTTCAGTAGAGGTGAACAGACCAGATTTGACACTCTTACCTGTTCGTTGTGTGCATGTCTGGCAACAGCCTCATGCTGGCAATGATACCGGCTTCGATTTCGCGTCCCGCTTAAGACATCCGGATGACGTACCTCCGTATCATTTACGATCCGATTAGTTTTTGACATATTTTTAAAACTAAATGATTGCTGCTGACCTGAGAAAAGGCCGAAGGGCTGAGAACCAGATGGCTGCTGGCGATACTTCCGGTCTTGGCTGTCAACAGAAGGTACATCTTGACGTCATGAGTCACAGTGCAGTCAAAATAAAAGATTGATCATCTAAAATAGCAGGAATTATTGTAATGTGTTTATTATAATCTTTATAACAGGAAAATATGAATGAATTAAACAGAATTGAACTATAAATGTCGATTACGTAGAGCTGATAGAAGCAACCATAAACATAAACATTTCAGTTCTTTTTTCAAGGTTTAATTTTCTAGACTGTTTCATAGTATAGTCATTCATCTATAAATACGCATTAGAAATATATACAGTTATTGAAGTGCACGGCTGCGTGTTAAAACCTAACGAGCAACCTACGTAGACAACATTTGGGGGCATCATTTCCGCGAATCGGTTCTTTTGAACAGTTCATTTCAACTCACCGGTTAAAAACGATTCAGCTGCTCTTTATTTCGGTCCGTCACGCTCATTATATTCACATATCGTTACTTATGTCTGTTTATTATTGTTTGTGTTTATTATAATTTTATTCAGTTGACTTCCCAGCTCATAAATTTTTTTTTTTATAAAACATAAATATAATTTGCATTTCCATTAAACAAAATATACATCACTTGGCTGAAAATCATCCTAATATGCTGATTTACTGTTTAAGAAACATTTTTTTATTATAAATATGTATATATATATATATATATATATATATATATATATATATATATATATATATATATATATATATATATATATATATTAGGGCTGTCAAACGATTAATCGTGATTAATTAATTTGAGTTTGCCTAATAAATGTATGTGTACTGTGTGCAATTATTATGTATATATAAATACAAACACATTCAGGTACATATGTAAGAAATATTTACAAGTATATGTATTTATTATAATTTTTATATAATTTATATTATATATAAATACAAATATTTTTTACATAGATAACATATTTCTGTTAAATATATACATTCATTTTTGTGTATTTATATATACATAATAATTACACAGTACACACGCATATAGTAGGCAAACTCAGACTTTTATTTTGTATGCGATTAATCGCATAATAATTTTTTAAAATATATGTATATATTTTTATAATGTAAATAATTTTTATAATTTTTTATAAATAAATATGTATATATTTTTTATAATTTATATTTTTTATATTTTTTATAATTATAATAGTAACAAAATATTTTTATTTCAGATGATGTTCTTCTGAACTTTCTATTCATCAAAGAAACCTGAAAAATTCTACTTAGCTGTTTTCAACATAATAATAATAATAATAAATATTTTTTGATCAGAATATTATAATAATTATTTTTAGCTTTGAAATTACAGGAACAAATTACATTTTTAAATTTTACATTTTAAATATTTTCAAATAAAAAAAACAGTTATTTTAAATAGTAAAAATATTTCGAAATGTTACTGTTTTTGCTTTACTTTGGGTCAAATAAATGCAGGCTTTTTGGTGAGACTTCTTTAAAAAAACATTACAAATCTTACTGTTCAGAAACGTTTGACTGCTAGTGTATATTTGTAGATATAATTTGTAATTTACTCATATCAAACATAAAAAGCCAACATATCTGGGTTTTATTATTTCAAAGAGTAGTAGGTGAATCACTGCGATTCGTGATTCAAAAGAATGATTCATTCATTCATTCATCGGTCATGGCTAAATCGTGTTCGAATCATCTCTGGTAGGCGTTCGTTGTTAAGTTTTGAGACACTGCTTGTGATTCGCTCTCAGCTCTGTGTCAGCCAATCAGAGTGAAGCACTGAAGTGAAGCGTAAACGTCCCTTATGAGGCCTGTGAACGACTCACGTAAAATGGCGACGGCGGAGCCGGTGAGTCAATAAACTTCTCAAAGATTATTTTACACTTTCCTGCCCTTCAGCGCTACGCTACAAAACTACCTTCCCTTAACAATACGTTTATACTCCTTTTAAGGCGAAAATTACGTTTAAATGTGGTCCACTGTAAACTTTCAAAAAGTTTTTCGACATGTTTGAATGGGGTGGCTCAACAAGTTTGGCTGAAAGTTGACAAGGCTTGTTCCAGTCGCGTAGGGCACTTAATTACTTTTCCAGATGTCTGTTCGTCACCACTACCCTATATGCATTTAGCCACACTTTTCTATCTCGTTTAATTTTCTCTGGGGAACAAAGTGTGCCCGTCACAGCACAGCTGTCAAAAACTAAGACAGCGAATGAGGAAAGTGAATTGTAGTGTAACGACACCATGCTGGATCTAACTATGAAAGCTGTGCCAAACCATAGTTTATTCACAGCTGTTACAATTCCAGATTGACACGTTAAATTAATTTGAAGTGTATAAATTTGCATCTACATTTTGTAAACTGCTCACATGAGAGACCCTCGCACTCAAAATAATGAATGACTGACTGACTGTAAACACTTGTAGCTCTCACACAAAGCTCATGTTAGGTTCAGGTTACACAAAACTAACAGTGACTGTAGTCTTCCGACTAACATCAGATACAACACAATCACATTTAACAGCCAGGTATTGCACTGGTCCCAGCTGTTGAATTAGTTCTATTCTGGATGCTTGTGTTAAGTTAAATAAATGAGGGCAATAAAGGGACATTGCCTACAGTCTTTCTCTTGTCAACATGGTGTGTGTGTCTTCATACTGACTGCTGTGATGTGAACTTGAATGTATTAGGTTTAAACTAATCTTTTAAAGGTTCCTGTGCAGGAATTAAACTCAATTTCTTGTAAGAGTGAAGAGGAGAACTCAGAAGAGACCAATCAGGAGATTGTCAGCCCTGAGAGCTACATCAAACACCCCCTACAGAACAGGTCGAGTGAATGAATTCACCTTGTTTTTATGGATAAATGCACTTGTTTTCAAATAATGTGCTAGCTTCTAAATGTAGTTTTTTAAATTTAAATCTCTTAAGCTTATATGTATGTATGTGTAAACATAAATAATATTTTCTCCCTATACTACTGTTCTTTAGATGTTGTTTCTATTTTCTCCTTAAAGATGGTCTTTATGGTTCTTCAAAAATGACAAGAGCAAAACATGGCAGGCCAATCTCCGACTGATCTCCAAATTTGACACAGTAGAGGATTTCTGGGCGTAAGACTGTTTTTTTTTTTTTTTTTTTTTTTTTTTTTTTTTTCAAGTGATATGCATATATGTAACCCTGGACCACAAAACCAGTCTTAAATCGGGTATATTTGTAGCAATAGCCAACAATACATTGTATGGGTCAAAATGATCGTTTTTTTCTTTTATGCCAAAAATCAATAGGATATTAAATACAGATCATGTTCCATGAGGATATTTTGTAAATGTCCTACCTTAAATATATCAAAAAGTTATTTTTGATTAGTAATATGCATTGCTAAGAACTTCATTTGGACAACTTTAAAGGCGATTTTCTCAGTATTTTGATTTTTTTTTTTTTTTTTTCCACCCTCAGATTCCGGATTTTCAAATAGTTGTATCTCGGCCAAATATTGTTCTATCCTAACAAACCATACATCAATGGAAGCTTATTTATTCAGCTTTCAGATGATGTATAAATCTCAATTTTAAAAAAAGAGCCTTATGACTGGTTTTGTGGTCCAGGGTCACATATCACAACACTGTCTTTCCCCCCAAATTTGTTGACTAGTCTAATTGATTTTATGAATCTCTTCTTTATAGGCTTTATAACCACATTCAGCTCTCCAGTAATTTGATGTCAGGATGTGACTACTCACTTTTCAAGGTATGCTTCCATCAAAGCTGATGTCATTTTTATGTATTTAAAAAGTTCACCCAAATAGTTCACAACAAAAATGAAAATTGTCATCATCTTCATTAAAATTTTACCCAATAAACACATTATCATGACTTCAAGAACTAATTGACCCTTTGCAAAGCATTGTATTACTGACCAATCATACTATAGCATGCTTTATGCTTTATCAGAATGCATGCTTTATGTGTGTCTCTTTTACAAATCTTACATTTGAGTTTCCATCCAAAGTTGCAAATGCAACTTTTATGCGATATCTAAAATTGGAATATTTGGAACTTTTGCCTAATAAGAATTTTGCCTAATTGTTCCATCCAACGAGAGAACAAAATCATCACTTCCTGATAAACTGGCACTAAATATCACTAAGAAGAGTAGGAGAAGCCACTGAATGTAATAATTTTCATATATAATAAATGACTTGCATCTCATAGTGAGAAGATGAAACACAATAAGTGCGGTCACTGCTTTCGGAGGCGGATGCCTGCTGTTTGGGAAAGCAATCGTGTAAGACAGTTCTGGGAGGCAATTATACAGAAATACTTGGACAACAGACTTTGCTCAGGCATTTCAGAATGACCATAACAACATTTCATATGCTGTGCAATGAGATCGGTCCGCTGGTTTGTCAAGTTATCATGTCCCATAGTGCAAAGTCACATAATGCGTATGGAGGAATTTTTCACAAAATGCGTTTCCATCTCCCATTATTTGCAGTAACCCTTTTTTGTACAATTCAAAAACCACCTCAAGTGAACGTAAAAACTTTTTTGCATATTAAGGATTTTTTTTTCTGAATTTTGACGTTCCCATGACTTGTTTCTGTTGCAGTATTTCAAAATGAACATAAAAACAGAGTGATGGAAACATAGCTACTGTCAGACGCTATTCGAAATGACTTACATTGCATTCAAGGTACATATTTGTGACTCTGGACCACAAAACCAGTCATAAGGGTCCATTTTTTAAACATTGAGATTTATATATCACCTGAAAGCTGAATAAAGCTTTCCATTGATGTATGGTTTGTTAGGACAGGACAATATTTGGCTGAGATACAACTATTTGAAAATCTAGAATCTGATGATGCAAAAAAAATCTACATATTGAAAAAAATCACCTTTAAATTTGTCCAAATGAAATTCTTAGCGATGCATATTACTAATCAAAAATTAAAAAAGTCCATTTCCAGAACAACAATTTACAGATAATTTACTCACCCCTTTGTCATCCAAGATGTCCATGTCTTTCTTTCTTCAGTCGTAAAGAAATTGTTTTTTGAAGAAAACATTTCAGGATTTTTCTGCATATAATGGACTGATATGGTGCCCCGAGTTTGAACTTTCAAAATGCAGTTTAAATGTGGCTTCAAACGATCACAAATGTGGTTGTAAACGATCCCAGTTGAGGAAAAAGGGTCTTTTCTAGCGAAACGATCTGTTATTTTCATAAAAATAATACAATTTAAATACTTTTTAATGTCAAATGCTCGCGCTGTCTTGCTCTCCCTGAACTCTGTGTATTCTGGCTCAAGACAGTTAGGGTATGTTGAAAAACTCAGATTGCCCTATATCGCTGTTTTACCTTTTTTGTTAAGGGTGTTTGGTGTTTGGTCGGAACGTCTGCAGCGATGTAGATGATTTTGAAATGAGTTTTGAAGTTGAGGGCGAAAATACGATCTGAGTTTTTCACATACGTGTATTTCTTTATGACTGAAGAAAGAAAGACATGAACATCTTGGATGACAAGGTAGTGAGAACATTCTGTAAATTGTTGTTCTGGAGGTGGACTTCTCCTTTAAGTTTTGATATATATATATATGGTAGGAAATTTACAAAATATCTTTATGGAACATGATCTTTACTTAATATCCTAATGATCTTTGGCATAAAATAAAAATGTATAATTTTGACCCATACAATGTATTGTTGGCTGTTGCTACAAATATACCCATGCTACTTGTGACTGGTTTTGTGGTTCAGGGTCACATTTAATCAGTTCTTCCACTAGGCTTCAAGCACATGAACTTGGCTATGCTAGTGGCATGCTCTACTGTTTGAGCAACAGAAAATAAACAAAAAATAAATGTCAAGAAGTTGGTAGTTATTATCATTATATAATGTATTTTTATGATTATTTTAAAATAAATTTTCACTCATGTTCTTCCGTAATTTAACTTTTTTTTAGAAAAAAAAGCAAGTAAAATGCTCTCAAATTTCACTAATTATAACCCACATAATAATATAAGATTTGCATTTACCTTTTTATTATTTCGCTGTTCTATTTATGGAAATCCCCAGTGGGACGTAAAAAAAAAAAAGAGGACGGAGCGTAGTGTGGGATCAGTTGCCAAAAGCGCAGCATTTGGGAAACATAACGTTTGTGTATATATCTATTCTTTTTTTGTTCATTTATTTTTGCTTGTTTACTGTTGCTCGCTGCTTTTCAGAGGTAGTGTATGAGATTCTCCAGATTACTGTGGACTTTGCTTTGTGCTTGGGTTGCAGGATGGTATTGAGCCTATGTGGGAGGATGAGAGGAATAAAAGAGGAGGCCGCTGGCTCATCACTCTCAACAAGCAGCAGAGGAAGTATGACCTGGACCGCTTTTGGTTGGAAACTGTAAGAGTTCTGAGTTAGTCACTGAACGCCCCCTTAACATACACGCAATTCATGCACTTCTGTAGCCCTGACTCTAAAACGTTCACCTGTGTCATACCTACAGCTGCTCTGCCTCATCGGTGAGGCCTTTGACGACTACAGCGATGATGTGTGCGGGGCTGTAGTCAATGTCCGAACAAAAGGAGACAAAATCGCCGTCTGGACAACTGACTATGAGAACAGAGAGGCTATAACGCACATAGGGTGAGACTCGCATGCATTCATGCTACTTGAATGATAACATACTCAGATGGTTACAATGTGTTACAATGCGTACAATGTGTTTGTTTGGCAGGAGGGTGTACAAGGAACGATTAGGCATCCCTATGAATATGACCATTGGCTACCAGTCTCATGCTGACACAGCCACCAAGAGTGGCTCCACTACTAAGAACAAGTTTGTGGTCTGAATATCATCAAGGGCCTGAATCTTCCCTCTCTCTCTCTCTGTTCTGTCTCTTTCTCTGCCTCTTAAAACCAAAGCAACAAAAACAGACTGGACTGAACTGCCATGAAACCCCTCTGCAAATACACTTTCCCCAAAAGCCCTTCACAAACACACTCCTGGACTTCAGCTTGCACAAACAATAAGGTTTGCAGCACAGACAAAATTTGAAAATAACAGTACCTCTGCTGCTTGTTACATTGACACATGTTATAAGTATTACTTCTTTATCATGCTACACTACACGTTCTCACTTTAACCCACCAAACTTTCACACATCACTACACAGTTTCCCTGAGAAAAAAAACAAACAAACATGCGCATAATGAAGTCACACTTAATGTTTACCCCTGGCAAGTCGTGTTCAGAGTTTGTAAAGTATTTAATATTGTTTTTTTTTTTTGGAAGAAATTGTCAATTTATTTAATGGCAGAGGAAAAGAAATATCTGTGTTCTTTTATCCAGCAGCTTTGCTGCTTCAGTGCCTAATGAACATAAACATTTTAATTTATTCAGATTAATCGTCAACATTTCATTGAGATCGCCATTGAGTGCATGTAATCAAGCTAATCTTCATAGAGCTGCCTTACGTCTTTAAGCATTAACTTGATTAAATTTGGGGGTTTGCAATTCAATTAAGTGTTTTTATATTGTGAATTTTTGATGCATCATAAGTTTACATTCCTTGTTAGAATAGTAAACTGTGGGATTTTTTGCAGTGCTGTAACAGATGAATTGTGCTTGTGTGGATGTCACTGGCTTGAGTTGGCTCTTCAATAAGATAGGATCATTATCACATAGGCCCTGAAAATAAAATAGATTTATGTTGATTCAATTTATTTCACTGAAAAGGGGGTAAGGCTTCTCGGTATTCATCACCAGTGTGTTGCAGGGTGTTAATGGGCAATTAATTATTCAAAACATCAGAACATAAAATCTCACCATGGTAGATCAAAGAGGTGGCATAAATATCTTGACCGAGAAGGCGAACCAGAAAAAAAAAAACATACTAATATTAATAAAGATAACATGTGACCCTGGACTACAAAACCAGTCTGAAGTAGCATGGGTATATTTGTAGCAATAGCCAAAAATACATTGTATGGGTCAAAATAATCATTTTTTATTGTTGTTTTTTATGCCATAAATCATCAAATGAAGATCATGTTCCATTAAGATATTTTGTAAATTTCCTACCATGAATGTATCAAAACCTAATTTTTGATTACTAATATGCATTGCTAAGAAAATCATTTGGACAACTTCAAAGACGTGTTTCTCAATATTTAGATTCCCTCAGATTCCAGATTTTTAAATGGTTGTATCTCGCCCAAATATTGTCCTACCCTAACAAACCATACGTTATTTATTCAGATGATGTATAAATCTCAGTTTCAAAAAATTGACCCTTATGATTGGTTTTGTGGTCCAGGGTCACATATATGTGTATTTTTCAGCATTTTAAGGTGGAATCAGTAGTTTTTAAGAGTTTTCTGCAATTTGTGACACCTGACATACTCAACTTTCAAACTTTTTGTCGATCCTGTCTATTTTTGGATGCTATCTAGGTTCGAAAACTCACATTCAATAAGCGAGTCACCATCCAGTTTGTTTTTTGGAGACGTAAGCTCCTTGTTTGTCGTGTTTTTGGCTGGAGGTTTGCAGTACACTGTATTCCACACTCAGTTTGGTGTCAGAGCAAAACTCGATTGTGCTCACACAGCCAAATTATTTTCTAAATCCAATATTAGTATCTATTTAACTAAATTCATAGAGCTCTGAATAAGTTAAAGGTTTCGTGCAGTAGACTTTGAATGGTGCTGTGCTATGATATCGCTCCAGAATGTCACCTGATACTGGCTGCTGGAGCAAGGACGAGGGGTTACTGCAAGCACACGGAAAGAAAATAATGATTTATTAGAGAGGACTTTGTTCAGAATCAAACCGGTGTTTAAACTGAGCTTTTCTATTTATTTCAAGGACAGGTGATCAATGCTGGCATTTTTGTGCTTATGTGCTTTTTCTTTTTTTTTTTTGTTTCCCTAAGTTTTAAAAGAAGTCTCTAATGCGTACCAAGGCTGCATTTATTTGATCAAAAATACAGTAAAACAGAAAATATTGCAAATTAAAATAACTGTTTTCTATGCTATTATATTTTTAATGCATTTGGTGCTTAAGAAACATTTCTTATCAATGTTAAAATCAGCTGTGCTGCTTTATTTGTGAAGATACGTTTTTGAGGATGTTTTGATGAATAAGTTGAAAGGTTCTACTGAAAAGGATTTAAATGCATGCTTGCTAAATAAAAGTCATTATACAGTTGAGGTCATAAGTTTACATACACCTTGCAGAAACTGCAAAATGTTTATTATTTTACCAAAACAAGAGGGATCATACAAAATGCATGTTATTTTTTTATTTAGTACTGACTTAAATAAGATATTTCACATAAAAGACTATTAAGACTATTAATAATAGTTGAATTTATAAAAAAGACCACGTTCAAAAGTTTACATACACTTGGTTCTCAATACAGTGTTGTTACTTGAATGATCCACAGCTGTGTTTTTTTGTTTAGTGATAGTTGTTCCTGAGTCCCTTGTTTGTCCTGAAGAGTTAAACTGTTTGCTGTTCTTCAGAAAAATCCTTCAGGTCCAACAAATTCTTTCGTTTTTCAGGATTTTTGTGTGCATGAACCCTTTCCAACAATGACTGTATGATTTTAAGATCCATCTTTTCACACTGAAAACAGCTGAGGGACTCATATGCAACTATTACAGAAGGTTCAAAGGCTCACTGATGCTCCAGAAGGAAAAACGATGCATTAAGAGCTGAGGGTGGAAACTTTTGAACAGAATAAAGATATGTAAATTTTTCTTATTTTGCCTAAATATTATATTTTTTCATTTAGTACTGCCCTTTGGAAGCTACAGAAGATTCTTGCATATTTCCCAGAAGACAAAAGAAGTTAAATTTACCCTGATCTTCAAATTAAAAAAAAATGTCACTTTGAAAAGATGAATCTCAAAACCATTACAGTCATAGTTGGAAAAGGTTTAAATACACAGAAATGCTGAAAAACCAAAGAATTTGTGGGACCTGTAGGATTTTTCTGAAGAACAGCAGGCAGTTTAACTGTTCAGGACAAACAGGGGACTCCTGAACAACTCTTACTACACAAAAACACAGCTGTGGATAATTTAGGTAACAACACAGTATTTAGAATTAAGTGTATGTAAACTTTTGAACGGGGTCACTTTTTATAAATTCAACTATTTATTGTCTTTATGTGAAATACCTTATTCAGGTCAGTACTAAATACACTAAAAAAAAATGACATGCATTTTATTTTGGTAAAATAATTTACATTTATGTAAACTTTTGACCTCAACTTTTTTTTTTTATTTATAAATATTACTGACCCTAAAATTTTGAATGCTTTATGTTCTTTGTTAACCAAATCCCAATTTTACTACAACATCAGATCATTTGTAATAAAATTATTTCTTCTAACAAGGATAACCTTCCCTTAATGATGCCTTAAATAGCAAACATTTAAGTTCAACTTTGTCTTGAGTATATAGACAGTGTAAACATACTGCAAAGAAAAGATCTTTTTCATTGATGGTTCATTGATCTGTTTCACTCTAGATTTTGTAGTCAAGCTGTGAGAGTATGTTTGCCATTGTAGTGCATTAGTGAGAGGAGTGTGTGCATTTAATTGCCTCACTTTTAATTTACTGATTTATTTGGGAACACTTCGCAATAAGGTCTTATTTGTAAACTGTCATTAATGCATAATAGCTAACATGAACAATGAAACAATCTTTGTTAATGTTAATAAAAAATATAGTTACCCATTGTTCATGTTGGTCTTGCTGGAAAACGTAACTATTTTGAAAGGTGGCATATGAATTGTTATGATGTAAATCGTATGAAAATGTATGGTTCTTAGCAAAAAAGCAGGGATGTCCACACCAAAGGTCAGTGAGGTGTAAGCAGATCATATGAAAATGTACAAATGAATATAAATGAGCAAATTCGCTAAAACAAAATAGTTCGAAATTGCAATGAGATTGGGTTGTACTAAATGCTGTAGAAGTATTCTCATTGTTAATGAAACCTTATTTTAAAGTGTTACCTTTTACTTCGATGGCATCTTCTGTTATGTTGCATGGTGATGTTTTTATGTTTAGTATCTTTACTGATCAGTGGATCGACTGATGCTTTAAAAGAGAAGTCCACTTCCAGAACAAAAATTGACAGATAATGTACTCACCCCCTTGTCATCTAAGATGTTCATGTCTTTCTTTATTCAGCCATAACGAAATTAAGTTTTTTGAGGGAAACATTTCAGGATATTTTTTTTTTTTCTAAAATGCAGTTTAAATGCGGCTTAAAACGATCACAAATGCGGTTGTAAACGATCCCAGCCGAGGAAGAAGGGCCCTACTGTATCTAGCGAAGCGATCGGTTATTTTCATTTAAAAAAATACAATTTAAATACTTCTTAATCTCGAATGCTCGCCTTGTCTTGCTCTCCCTGAATTCTCTGTATTCTGGCTCAAGACAGTTAGGGTATGTCGAAAAAATTGGAAGTGGACTTTAATAGTTCTTTAATAGTTGAACAAACAACATGGGAGGAGCTTGAACAAAATTAACATTGACAACTACAAATCTCATTTTGCCATAAAAGAGTATTCTGGCTTATTTAATGGCTGGGATCCAGGGTCACTAATAACAGCACAAAGAGATACATACAGATGTCAATAGTCTTTAATATCATTTTGATGTCCTCTGGTTGTTTACGTGGTGCTGGACATCAGGATAATGAGATGACAGTCTGATGTGCCGTTTGAGCTTCCTCGCTTTACACCTCTAGCATCTCTAATGAGAGACCCTTGAATCAGTCTTAGTGACCCTCACAAAACTCTAATGAGGAGCGCGTGGTTTGTTCACCAATTACCGGTCTCAAGCAGATGGAGATATGCGGTGCTGAAATCTTAATTTAGATGTCTGTGTTGCATGTAGTGTGAATGCTTGTGTGTGCACAGACACATAATCTGAGATGAAAGTGTGGTCTTTGAAAATGAAGGACTCATTGGAAGGAAAAGCTAATAACAGTCAGACCTCTGAACTGAGTTGAGACTAAGTGAGGGTATTATACAACCGCTCTAAAAAGGAAAAGAGCCACTAGGCATATCTTTGACATTAAACCCCATCCGACCTCTGAATACCATAGTATAAATGGTTATTCACTAGGCAGGATGCTCTTAGGCTAAGTCATGTCTTATTACTTTACATGTTTGTTCTAGCCTCTAGCTGCCAGAGAGCATGAAAGTATCTTCGTTGTTACAGCAATCCTGGCATGTGGCTTGGGGTTTTTGCCAAACATTTTCAGTATTTCAGCAGTGGATGGCAATGATATAAGTATGTAAGGAGAGACTATATATATCATCACTGTAACAATCTCACTTTCAGAATTTCTCTAAATACGTTCTACTAAAATATATGATTATTTTCACTTTTTCTATTAACATCAAGATTTTAGGTGAAATGTAAGGCAAAGTTAATATCTCTTTTGGCCTTTACTGGTGCATTTCAGATGGCCCTGTGTCAAATTAATTTTTAAAAGTATAAATATTTCATGTTGCTCAATTAATATGAACTCATAAAAGATGCAAGCAAAGTGATTATTCAAAAAATGTCAGGATACCTTTGAAAATAGTTTTAGATGGGTTTTAGCATGTCAGTGTGTGTATTTATATATTTATATTTATATTTATATTGTATGTACTGTATATGTTTCCTCTGAATATTTGTGTGTGAGTGCGTAATCTGCGTATGCATTTACAGCTGTGGTTAGAAAGTTTACATTCACTTTGCAGAATCTGCAAAATGTTAATTATTTTACCAAAATAAGACGGTTCATACAAAATGCATGTTATTTTTTTTTTTAGTACTGACCAGAATAAGATATTTCACATAAAAGATACATACTGAAAAAACTTTACATACGCTTGATTCTTAATACTGTGTTGCTACCTGGATGATACACAGTTTTTTTTTTTTTTGGTGATAGTTTTTCCAGCATCTTTTGTGTATTTGCACTCTTTCCAACAATGTATGATTTTGAGATCCATCTTTTCACACTAAGGACAACTAATGGACTCATATGTAACTATTACAGAAGGTTCAAACGCTCACTGAAGCGTCTGAAACGAACCATGATGCATTAAGAGCCTGCAGGTAAAAACTTCTGTAGCATTTGAAAGGAAAAAAAAACTATGATATTTAGGAAAATATGAAAAATATGCATTTTTCGAAAGTTTTCACCCCTGGTTTTTAATGCATTTTTTTTCCTTCTGAAGCATCAGTGAGCATTTGAACCTTTTGTAATAGTTGCATATGAGTCCCTCAGTTGCCCTCAGTGTGAAAAGATGGTTTGCAAAATCATACAGTCACTGTTGGGTTCAAATGCACAAAATATGTAAAATATATGTTAATGTTTTTTATGTGAAATATATTATTTAGGTCAGTATAAAAAAAATAACATGCATTTTGAATGACCCCTCTTATTTTGGTAAAATAATTAACATTTTGCAGACACTGCAAAGTGTATGTAAAATTTTGAGCACAATATTATACACTACCAGAGACACAGAGATTTACAATAAATTTCACCAAGCTGATTACTCACTAAAAACTCCCACAGGTCATGTTTTCATGCCATTTTAAGTCTTATTTTGACTTAACAAAGTGGTTATATCTAAGTGTGTGAGTTGTTTATTTACTTTTTTAAATTAGTTTTCCCATTAACACCATTATATTGTTCATTCAGACTGATTTGCAAACGTGCACAAATTGAAGAGGCGGGATTTATCGCATGAACCAATCACAGCCGCTCATATCGCAATGATTTCGGAGGAAAGTCTCACGTGACTTTCTTCCATTCATTCTCAATTACCCTCCCACCAAACTCACGGCACGCTTTAGGGGGTCTGTTAAAACTCATTGGGCTCAGTGAGCAATAGATATTGCTGTTGAACAATGTTTCCTTAGAAAAACAAGCGATATATACACTTTTTAATGTTATATTTTGTAATACTGCCATTGCTTTATTTTTGCACTATGAATTTTTTTCCTCATTCAATATTCATTCAACATTCACTGCCTTCTTTTCCCTCCTATATATATATATATTCCCCAACTTAACGTAAGGTTTAGATTGCACAACATTGAGATTTAGTGGTATCATCATTTAAATGCTTTGATAATTGTCACTTACACAATATGCACTTTCCTGTGCAGCATTTTCTTCTGCCAATAACCTAAATGTGAAAGTAATATACTTCAAGAGCATTTGGGAGGGAAGACTGTGAGATACACATCTATGAATATTATGATTAATGACCACAAGATGGAGACTCAACCTTCACTTTGTCTCTGCCAATTAGTCACCCCCTCACTGACTTGAAGAGCTTAGACCTGTAGGTCTACAACCTGAGAGATCACTGCCACTGAGTTCACTTGACTTCTGTGTTTGTTTGAAGAATCGTACGTCTCTGTTTGATATACTGGTGTAATGTAACACCACATTTGCTTGCAGTAAAAGAAATGTTAAAATGTCATGCATACATGTATGTTTTAACACAATACTAACTGAATTCAGTATGCCATGTTCAGGTATAAATGGTATACTTATTTATAAACGTTACATAAATCACAGTCCAGGTCTCACCAAAGGGTGATTCATGTACAGATTTGTATCTATTTGCCTTGTTCTTTAGATTTATATTTGTACTAGCCAATAATTATTCCATTTTCTAAAATGTCTCGCTCAATATCCGAGCACAGCATGACCCCTAAATGCTTTCCTGGCCGTTATTAGACTGCTGACAGATGAGTTTCTATTTCTTTTATGAGGCAAGGGGTGAGAAACCGAATTGTCCGCATCTCGGAAACGGCACTCTGTCACACACACTGTTAAGTGTGTTTCAGTGGATAGGATTGCTCGTGGCAGGAGTCCCTCGAGGGCTCGTTTTGATGTGCTCTGATGGTTTCCCATAGCAACCGACTGGCCAGTGAACGGCTACATATGGAGTGTGTGTGAGAGTTGAGGAAATGTGTTCTGTTCACACTTAAACTCTGACACACAATGCTGCACGGTTCTCACTGGCGCTTCTTTTTGCACGGCAGATGTGTGAAGAGACATTAATGAATGTGTCTCACTCTGGGCTCCTTTTTTTTAACGTCAAAGTGAGCCGCCGTGTCTCTGCGTCTCGGTTTGTTGCTTTCAAACAAAGACGGCTGAAATGATCAAACATGCAAAGAAACATCAAAGCGTCCCCTGCATAATTAAATTGGTTGTTTTTACATTTGTTTACTTTAGGATGTTTCATTCTTTATTCATTAAGAAGAAGTAAAACAGTTGTCTCTTCAAATGTTGTCAGTTCAGTGCATCAAGCCTTTTCATTGGTGAATTTAGTCATCTGTTTATTTGGGCACATGATGGGTGACATGTCATTTCTGCACCACAAGCAGAACGAACCAGAATTGTATACAATATGTAGTCTATGTAACAGGTTTCCTAAACACTCCCCTAATGTTCATATGTTTCTTTAAGCAACTAGATCCAACTATTCACTCTTGGTTAAACCAGAAGGCGTTATGTATAGCTTAAAAACCAATTTGACCGTTTTGGGAGTGACAAAGTATTTAAATACAGAGGTAAAGGCCAGCTCACACAAAGAATGACAACAGTCAGTGATAAACAGGCTGTAAAATCCCTTAAATGTTAAATTAAGTGTGAACAGACTACAGGAAAGGAAGGGTAGGTGATTTTTTCCAAGATCCCACCCTTCCTACATAACCACTCTCTAAAGCCATAAGCACAAGCATAGGCCAGTGTTGCCAAGTCTGCAGTTTTCCCGTGGAACTGGGCTACTTTTATACTGCTGCTGCCTTGGGATGTTTTTTAGTTAATGAGTTGAAGTGAAATCCCTCCTGGAAGCAGGTTTTGACCCAATGGAGCACGATTTTGTGGCTCTTTAATGTGTTGTGCCTTATTAGATAAATGACACGTGAACCGATTGTTTTTTTCTTTACCTGAAGCATTAAAAAAAACATGAATAAACATCAGAACCTATTTAATTTCAACTACGGAAAGACATCGGATAACCTGTAAATCAAGCTGTTTGCGAAGGGTCGATTGACCTCTAATCAACGTAATTTTCCCATGTCGGTTATTTAGTTTTTTTAATCCTGTAATACTTTCTCATTAAAAACGTAGTACCGTAGTACAAGTTTTGACCCACTGGACCACGATTTTAGAGCGATTGATAGCCATTGTGATGCAGTTGGGCTAGTTTTGGGTATGATTGGGCTATTTTTGAGTAACAACTTGGCTCTGTTACGTAGACCTGGCAACCCTGCCAGAGGCTAACCTGTGACACGATAAGAGACGGTTTTGTTGGAGGGTTGAATGCAAGGCTGTCAGATTACCTAATGTTTCATTACAGTACAGAGCGCATATGGCTATTACATTATGTTCTCACACAGTGAAAAATACATAGCGGAGCAAAGAGGAAACTGACAACATACTGACATACAAGAAAGAGCAGGTTGCTTCTGGTATGAAAAAAGGTCTTAGCTTTAAAATGTCATTTTTTAAGAAATTCAAACAATAAATACAGTTTTGTGGCTCTTTACCTAAAGCACGAAAAAACACGAATAAATGTATTTTATTTCAACTACGGAAAGACATCAGATAACCTGTAAATCAAGCTGTTCTCGAAGGGTCGATTGACCTCTAATCAATGTAATTTTCCCATGTCGGTTATTTTGGTTTTTTAATCCTGTAATACATTCCCATTAAAAACATACTACCGCGTGTGTACTCAGCATTTTATGGGCGGGTATGATTAGTGTTGCCAACTTTAACACCGTTGTTTTTCATGTCCGCGGGTTGAAGCAACCCCAGTAACGTTATATTTAGCCCCTGGAATGCAAACTACTAGGGGAACGCTGGAAAGCAATGTGTAATTTACCCCCCCAGAACGTGATTTTTACTGGGGGACCCCCCTCGAAGTGCAGTTGGGCTACTTTTGGGCTAGTTTTGAGTAGCAGTTGGGGAGGTTTTATTGTGAAAACCTGGCAACCCTGGGTATGGCCATTGCGTTCGCATCTTTTGCAGCTTCTCGCACATGTGTGCTGCATTTAAGACACGTGTCAAGTTAACACGCGAAGTGCCGCTCATCAATGTGAGTTCCAAAACATTGGGCCAATCAGAAGACCACGGAGGCGGGGCAAGTGTTCCCAGCTTTTGTTTACAGTAGCAGGTTGGCATGGCGCAAAGATGTGTTCTGTGTGAATGGCCAGTAAGAACCTAGAGTAAATACTTGCGCATATAGAGTGACAGGACAAGATCCCTGAGAGGAAGATCACATGCAACAGTGTTCATGAGTCAGATTCACATCTGTACCTATAAAAATAAATAGATAAATAATAATAATTGACCCTTTGCAAACAGCTTTATTGGTCAGATCGTCTGTCGATCATAATGCCGAATCCATCATTCTGGCCGACAAACAAATCAGACAGGAGAGTAGATTAACATCGGTGACACTTAAACTTGAAACACTATTGACTGTATTGACTTCTTTCCGCCGTTGAAATAATATACGTTTTGATGTTCATTCATGTTTTTTATGCTCTAAGTTAAGAAGAAAAGTCAATCGGTTCACATGTCAATTGATCTAATAAGGCAATACAGTAATCTATCATGATACATTAAAGAGCTACAAAATGGTATTTATTGTCTGAATTTCTTAAAAAATGGCAAAATTTTAAAGCTGACACCTTGTTTCTTACCAGAAGTAACCTGCTTTGTCTTGTCTGTTGGCGTGTTGTTAGTATCCTCTTTGCTTTGCGATGTATTTTTCACTGCGTGAGAACATGACGTGTAGTGTGAGAGCAACATTGTTTCTCGGACATAGCAACAGTAACTAATAAGAGCGTGTTTAGGTCATATCATCCAGCCCTAATATCACCTACCTTTCTCGCATTGTCTACAATTGTGTGATAGAACGCACTGATGACAGTGTGCGCAGAGCTATGCAAATACATATGTTAAAAGGCAGGTAGGAAAGCCTATGGTAGCTCTCAAACCGAGGGGTATGACTGGATGAACATTTTATAGTTCTCCATCTTCCACAGATGATATAAATACATTTAGACCACTTAGTGATTGCTATCGGGAAGTGAGGAGACTTTCAACCAGCATAAAAAAAAAAGGATTTTTAACCATATCACCTAGCCCGCTTGTAACAATAAATGTGGATGCCGACAGATTAGCCTGTTTGTGAGCGATGTAATATTAACATTCAGAAATGTCTCATCATCTAGAAAGTTTCTCTTTTAATTCAGCTGCTTTTTAAACAGCATGCTCTCTCTGGACAGTAATGGATCGCCATTAGACCACAGAGCTGGTAGAGAGAGACAGGTGGATGTCAAAATTTGCGAGTAAGTCCAGACACGTACCTCAGTCTCTGTAATTTGCCAGCACTGCTCAGAGTGAAGGAAGACCCACATCGACGAGCTGTCAGTGTCCAAAAGAGAGAGAAGCATTACTGCATTAACAACTAGTCGTTCAGTTCGGTTCTATACACAGTATTCCGGTTTTATATTCATTTGATTGTCAGTACCTGTATTTTCAAAGCGAACTTGGTTGTAGAATCCAGTTGTCCCTCTCATAAAAGACCAAATTTAGAGTGTATAGAACAGGACTAAGTGGTTAAAAGAGGGGTGACTCTGGATTAAGCTCCAATGTGAACGTAACGTTTTTTTTGTTACCACACCTTTTGCTTGCACCAAACAGAATGCGATTTTTTTTTTTTGTATTACTGTAATGTGCTGAAGTCTAGCCTTCCCCAGCTTCGCTGTAATTGTCTCTGGGTGTATCCAGCATAGCATGTGTGGGATTCCACCTCGTGGAATGTGCAATCACAGTAAGCTTTCATCTCTTTCATATCAGATCAGCATGACAGAATCAGATGATAGAGCTCTACAATTACAGCTGCACCTTTGAAAACACATTTGGCATTCGGCAGAGCACATGCTGCATACATTGACGCCCCAGATACCGTCGACTAACTCGTTACTATCAGATCATATACATCAAGGCTTCATCTGTATGGCCGACGACCTCTTCAGTCAATTATTTCCTTGTTAGCGAGGCTTAAACCTGATGGGGAGTGGTTTAATTATAACACCCGCTACATAGTGCACAATTACTGGCTGTAGCATCCTTTGTTTAGTATGTAGAATGAAGAGCCTGTCATACTCCCAGTGGCAGATTGCCATCTACACCATGTTAATAGGAATTAGACATGGCATTTTGTGAAACCTAAAGTACCATCAGGGAATCTGCCCTCGCTTTGTCCCCTCAGCAGGGTTTCGTATTGAAGCTCACGTTGCCGGACAAGCGAGTGCTTTGTAATCTTAGAAAAGGCGGCGGGTTTAAGGCATTTGGCTGCAGCTATTTTAATCTGAAGGCTGAGACGCACGATAGAAGGGCCTCCCCGAGGGCTAGCCGGTTACACGAGTAAAGCTCAGGAGGAGAAAGCGAGAATATGTGCATGCAAATGAGCATGATTCCCTTTTTAGCGAGATGGTTCTTCGCTTTCATGCCGAACTGAATCAGAAGTGCCGTTTCTGTCTTTATCTCATGTCATTCACCCTACATTCCCTTCACGGGCGAATATCTCCATGACGACCCCATCCTCTGTCTCTCCATCTCCGGTCTCTTTCGCCCTCTCTCTCTCTCTCTTTCTCTCTAGTGTGCGTCATGAAGATGAAAAGTGCCTAATCCCCTTGTGGAACTCAGTCTAACAGACACACATGCAGAATCCCAGCTTTTGGGAAGACGTCACACACAAGCGCGTCACTCTCTCCGAGTGAGCGCGGCTTTACAGCGGGAAGCGGCGGATGGAGAAGGAAGAAGAGAGAGAGGGAGGGTGGCGATAAACGCTTATTGTTCTTGAGGAGCCTGAACTGGAGGTGTGGCATCTGCCGGGCGTTGTCGTGGAGACAGAGTGCTGGCTGTTCCCTCTTCCTCTTAGCTGATCGCTCAGACGCTGATCACAGGGACGCTGATCCTTATGGCATCTAGAACAGCAGCCACAGGTAACCAGCAGCACACGCGTTGAGCACGTAAGCCTACCTATGCCGTGAAGTCTGTGTGTGTTTGCGATAGAGTTAAGACTGTTTAAACTGTAAAAGAATACGCTTTAAAGTGCGCCTTCATTTGAGACGCTCCGCATGTGGCAGGTAGGGACGGATCAGAGGTGTGTATGCGTGTGCATTGTGACTCATAAAGGGGAAAGTGGCGATGTATTCTGCCAGGGGTTTCAGCGAGCGCCGCTGCGAATTTCCCGCTGCGCTTTAGTGGAGAGGTGGGAAAAAGAGAGAGACACCGGAGCTAAGGAGACGTCTCTGCGATATTTCATCAGCGCGGTGCACGTAAGTGTGTCACTAGTTCACTTTGTCTGTGACGGTCAGGTGTCGTTAATGCGCTCGGTCTTAGCGGAGCTCCTTCGGCAGACGGCAGCCGCCGTGATTCCCCCCTTTCAACGCTTCAGATCTCACGCGCTGATAGACTAGAAGGGCTCCGGACAGTGATGGATGCTGTTCATAGGTAAAGAGCAAAAAGTGTGGATTTCAGGGGGTGGAGAAGGACAGGTTCGGGGCTGTCAGACACAATAAAGAAGACCTGCCTTCGGGAGAGACACGCAGAGCTTTTGACTGACTGACTGACTGACTGAATAAGTAAGTAACTTACAGGATGAATTATAGTGTCAGGGTGTGATTCACCCATTTGCATTTTCATCTTATCAAAGTGTGTCGTCACATGTGGCGAGAGCACGATTATTTGGTTTAAATCACGTTAAGACAAAATAGAAACTCAGCAGATCTCTAGGATATGCAATTCCATTTTCACATCCATTAGGGGCTGAAGGAAGAGGGGGGAAAAAAAAGAAGGATTGAGAAAATGGACCTGGCAAGTTGATACGAGGCTATTTAGAGGTGTAGAGCTTCTGTATTTTCTGTAGTTTCCTTTTTAAAAACATTTGTGAATGTAACTTTTTCAACTAGCTGTGATTTAGTACATACATGAATGAGTTGAGTGTGCAGGATGTACAGAGTCCTATAACAGTTTGTAACACAACTTAAACCAAAAGACTCAAGACGTCTTCGTATATTCCAGATCATCATGTTGCTGTCTACACCCTAACACCTTCTGATGTATTATCCTTTATGTCCGACCTGATTTAATCACAGCATCGTGTGTCGCAATCACCCCCCAGAGAAACGGCATTCTTTACTTTCAGGAAAAAAAGTGTTCTACCTCTTTACCATTTTAGCTCCTAATTAGGCTCTAGGGGAAATGTTCTTTAATGTGGTTTATTACATGGTAATTACCATGTAATTATTATGTAACAAACGTAGCACACATTTCACAGTGTTAAATAGGTTTAATCTCTTCTTTATTCTCCTTGTCTAAGCCACACCAACAGGTCTGTATTGACGTTGTGTGTGCACTGCTTTTTTTTGCTGACACTTTGTACTAACTAAACTGTAAAATAAAGCTTTTTAAGCAAAGCAAAATGGTTTACCTAGATTAGTGCTGCTATATTTGAGAAAAGCCTTCAGATTGCTTTTACAGAAATTCACAAATGCTGCAAGAACTGAATGGTATTTTAAATGATTGCTCAGTGAATTAAATTAACTTGTTTTAAATGTTAATGTAAACACTGGAGACGTAACATTCTGCCTCTGTTTGAAATGCTTTCGGGAGGCATGCAGAAATGCATTTACATTAACATAAATACATTTGTCTTGTATACTTTTTATACGCCGTGTCTTACACTGCCAAAGTGACTTATTAGAATGTGCATATATTGTATTGTTAAAATTACTGTTCAGCAAGATGAAAAATATATGAATCAGGAAGAAAACCAACAAGAATGTGCCACTGTCTGAAGAAATAGTTATCTGATTTGGATTTATTTAGTAAATGTGGTTAATAATGAGTGTGTTTATTTTCCTTGCTCTTTCTGATTTATTTATTTATTTTACAGTTAATTGGATGTATACTTTTTACACTGTTAGCGTGGCCTAATAGGAGGTTTGCTCTCTAGTTGGTTTACTGTTTTGCTTTAATTGCCTATGTATCTTAATCTCTTAATGATTCGTCAATCGCTTCGATTTTTCGATTATAAGCAGTTCACTTCCACATAGCCTTGGCTCAGGCTCAGACAGGACACGACTGTGTTTGTTGTGTGACAACATGGTTGCAAACAAGTAAATAGCTATCTACCAACAAACAGCCAAATAAGAGTAAAGACGTTTCTAGATGCAGAAAGGTGGGCATCTCTCCCTGTAGTGTAACGCAGCTTACTCACAGCAAACTAGCACAGATGTACTAAGATATTGACGTAATTGAGAACTAGTGGCAAGTAATGTAAACCCTACCTCCCCTGGGGATTTGTAAATCACAAGTCTGTTTCTCCAGAGCCAAGCCTAATAAGTCTGACAGTTTAGCTGGCTTCATTAAGGAACTTTGAGGGGTGCCAACAGGGTTACAAATTAGACACACTTGTGTTAACAATCTGCAGTATATATCAGGGGCATATGGGGTGGATATGCAAGGGATGTCTAAGGGATCAGAGCAGTATGCTTACTGAACTGAACCAGATTTTACCTGAAGTTTTTATGTTATAAAGTCTGTTCTCTCTCACTCCACATATTAAACACTGTTAAGGTCCCCATGAAATCAAAATTGAAGTTTTTTGGCTTTTAATATGAATATGTTAGCCTTATGGTTATCTATAAGCTAGTGTGCTCCAAAACAGTTACAAAGTTCTCATTTACAAGATATAAGCATTTAAAACTTACAGTCTCTGACCTCTGCTAATATGGATCAACAGTTTTGATGACATCACCCTGTACTTCAGCTTCTCATCAAACATTCTGTCCAATCAAATGCTCCCTAGAATCCGAAGCGTCCCTCCCCCTACACTATAAATAGATGCTAATGCTGCAGCTGAAATTGGTCACTTGTTCACAGAGTTAGTATTTTCTATATGGCAAATGCCATGTAGTGGACTGTATAGGGGAGAGGAAACAATTCAAGCAGTGTAAATATGCTTTCTATTGGGGTGAAAGTCTGGTTTCGCACTGTGTAACACGAACTGCCACAGTGTGCACAGAGTATGCTTCAGTTCGAAAACATGATAGCACGGAGCCAATCGTATGCGTAAATCAATGTAGAACACAAATTGTATCGGCTTGAATTCGACACTGAATGTTACATTTTATAGTGATGTGGATGAGATTGTGTCTGTCATACACTGTCAAATGTGGCTTTACTGAGCTCAACGGCTAGGGATGCCAGGTTTGTGTAACAAAACCAGTCCAATTGCGTTCTGATGAAAATCAGAATCGCTCCAAAATCGCATTCCAGGCCAGGAGGACAAAACCTGCTTCCCCTCCAAGGACGGGGGATTTTGCTTCAACCTGCGGACTAAAAAATGTCCCGCAGAAGCAGTATAAAAGTAGCCCGATTCTACAGGAAAACCGCAGACTTGGCAACACTGTCAATGCCTCTGGCCCAAGCTGTGATATAAATGAAAAAAAGGGGACGGGACTGCTTGATACGTCTTCTTGTTTCAGTTGAAATTACGTCAACACATAGAATAACACTGCTTATTTCAAAGCACTTCTGTGGACCTTTAATAGACATTTAGCTGTCAGAATGAAATGGAATTTGTTATATATCGTTATTAATTATTGTTAAAGTCCCCATAAAATCAAAATTGTAATTTTTTTTGTCTTTTAGTAACAATATGTATACCTTATGGTTATCTATAAGCTAGTGTGCTCTAAATCAATGACAAAATTCACATTTACAAGATAGAAGCATTCAAATCTTACAGTCTGTAACCTCCGCTAATATGGATTAACGATTCTGATGACATCACCCTGCACTTCAGCTTCTCATCAAACTTTCTGTCCAATCAAATGCTGTCTAGAATCCAAAGTGTCCC
Source organism: Cirrhinus mrigala (assembly GCA_036247105.1). Classification (NCBI taxonomy): domain Eukaryota; kingdom Metazoa; phylum Chordata; class Actinopteri; order Cypriniformes; family Cyprinidae; genus Cirrhinus; species Cirrhinus mrigala. The sequence goes on along the minus strand of CM070019.1, from coordinate 13,417,003 downwards.
GCCCCCTACACTATAAATAGACGTTAACGCTGTGGCTGAAATCATAGCTGGGTCACAGAATTAGTATTTTCTACACGACGAATGCCACGTAGTGCAGTATAGGGGATAGGGAATGATTCTGACAGTGTAAATGTTTTCCATTGGGGTGAAAAAAATCTAGTTTCGCACTCTGTCACATGAACCGGCGCAGCGTGCACAGAGTATGCTCTGGTCCGGAGATACGAAAGCATGGAGCTGATCATATGCATAAATCAGCGTAGACCACAAAACGTATAGGATCCATTTGAATTCTACACTGAATGCTATTTTTTATAGCGATATGGATAAGACTGCAGCTGTCATACACTGTCAAATGTGGCTTTACTGAGTTCAACAGCCAGGGTTGCCAGGTCTGCGTAACAAAACCAGTCCAATTGCGTTCTTCTTCCAGAATTGCTACAAAATCGCATTCCAGACCAGGGGGACAAAACCTGCTTCCTCTTCTGAGGACGGGGGATTTCGCTTCAAACTGCATACTAAAAAATATCCTGCAGAAGCAGTATTAAAGTAGCCCAATGGCAACACTATCAACGGCTCTAGCCCAAGAAGTGAAATAAATGAAACAAGGGGGCAGGACTGCTTGATATGTCTTCCTGTTTCAGTTGAATTTACGTCAACACATAGAATAACACTGCATGTTTCAAAGCACTTCTGTGGACCTTTAATAGACATTTAGCTGTCAGAATGAAATGGAATTTGTTAAATATGGTGGGAAACCATTAATTATTGTTAAAGTCCCCATAAAATCAAATTTTTTTTTTTTGTCTTTTAGTAAGAATATGTATGCCTTATGGTTATCTATAAGCTAGTGTGCTCCAAATCAATTACAAAATTTGCATTTACAAGATAGAAGCATTCAAATCTTACAGTCTGTAACCGCTAATATGGATTAATGGTTCTAATGACATCACCCTGCACTTCAGCTTCTCATCAAACTTTGTCCAATCAAATGCTGTCTAGAATCCAAAGCGTCCCGCCCCCTACATTATAAATAGACGTTAACGCTGAAATCAGTAACTGGTTCACAGAATTAGTATTTTCTGTACAGTGAATGGCACATAGTGCACTGTATAGGGGATAGGGAACGATTCAGTGTAAATATAGTTTCAATCTGGCACACGGTCTGCTTCGGTTCGGAGACACGATAGTATGACGTGGATCACATGCGCGAGTCGTTGCAGACCACAAAACGTATCAGACCCATCTGAATTCTACACTGAATTATAGATTTTTATAGCGATATGGATGAGATTGTGGCTGTCATACGCTGTCAAATGCGGCTTTACTGAGCTCAACGCCCAGGGTTGCCAGGTCTTTGTAACAAAACCAGACTCACTGCTACTCAAAAGTAGCCCAATTTTTTTTTGGGGAAAATAGCTATCAAAATTGTGTCAAAACCTGCTTCCTCTCCGAGGATTGGGGATTTAGCTTCAACCAATGGACTAAAAAATATTCTGCAGAATGGAATTTGTTAAATGTTGTTGAAAACCATTAATTATTGTTAAGAAATATTATTGTTTCTCTGGATTCCCCAAGTGGGATTTTTCTGACCTGTGAATGGGAAGATGGGAAAACATGGAATATGGTTGGATTGGAACAATTACCAATTATTTTCAGCAGAAAGAGATTTGATATTAAGCTATAATATTGATTTTATGTTGGGCTAATTTGAGTTTCGTTATAATTACAGAATATGAAATGTAAGTACAGGGCTCACTGACCTAAATATTATAGCAACCTCACAGGAGATATTATCACTGTATATTTTGCTCCTCACAGAGGAGCTCGCGTATACTTGCTAAAATAGCTAATATTCACAATTAGACGGATTCATTATGTTGTCCGAAGTATGACATGAAGAAAAAAGTTCCTGCTCTGAATCCTGTCTAAGCAAGTGTTTTTGCTTTTTAATTAGGCTTTCTTTCAAAGTGCAGATTGCTCTGTTTTAACTCTGGCCCTGATGGCCTCCAGGAGCTTCCTGAGCGTCCTCTAGGGAGACAGCACAGTAGCAGGTTTTTTTTTTTTTTTTTTCTAAATTTATTCTCTCCATTTATACTATGAGTCATCTTTGAATAACTAGTTTTGAATAACTCCTTTCTTCAAAATTTCTAAAGGGAGTTTTTTTTCTCATATTCAGGAGTGGCCAGTTCTCGTATTTGTGCCTGAATGAACACTAACAAGGTTCTCTGTGGTTCAGCCTTACATCTGCACGCTTTTCACACCCTCGGTGCCACCAACTACTAGGGTAGCTCTTGCTGTTTTTGTTAATGTATTTGTTTCTCTGGCTGTTCTTTCTTAACGCAACGCTGCATGGGAGAATGAGGTCATATATTTGTTCCTCCAGCTCACTTGTTAGCTTGTTTGGGGACAAACAGTTCTCAAAGAGCTAAAGCCCGATAACTATCTCAGTAATCTGCATTATGTGCATGAATTAGCATATATCAGGCAACAAACTAAATATGCATGTGTGGCTGTGTCAGTCACGTCTGTATGTGAGATTTTGCGAGCTTTTGGCAGTTCCGTCAAGTTGATGTGAAACTTATGCAGCCACTTGCCAAAGTAATTTCACTTAGTGTCTCACTTCACTTATTTTAAATTAAATTGCCTGACCAGCGCCTTCCATTAAGTGTGCTACGGTTATTTAGAAAAATGATTTGGGTGAAGCAATGATATTGTAGGGGAAGATGTGTTTGTTTAATCCACTTGTATGCGAATCAGGTCATGTGTTTTGTTGGTGGCAGTGGTTTTTGCGTTATCTTTATCCATCTAAGAGCCAAGATTTTATGCCAGAGCTGGTTTGGACTTATAATGGTAATGCACTCTATGGAATCAGAAACAGACTGCTTTTAAGAGCACTGCTTCTTAGAGCAGCTGACATAATCCTGATTCAATTCCCTGGAAATGCCAAGCAAGGATAGATGTTCTGTCTCACTTCCAAGAAAAAAGTGTCCTCTAGAGTGTGATCACCACCACAGAATCCTCATGAAAATGATGTTTTGTGGTTGCCATGACCCAAAGATGTTATCAGCTCTTGCTAATTAGTGGTTTTTGGTTTTTAAAATGCACTTCCATTCCTGAATTTGATTTGAATTTAAATTGAGGTTGCAAACAGCGACTAGAACCACACAGAATTAGAACATTAAATTAGAACTGCAGGAAGTAGATTTAAAATGAACTACCAGTCAAAAGTTTTTGAACAGTAAGAACTTTAATGCTTTTTTAAGAAGTCTCTTCTGCTCACCAAGCCTGTATTTATTTGATCTAAAGTACAGCAAAGGCAGTAACATTTTAAAATATTTTTACTATTTAAAACAACTGATTTGAATGTAATTTTTTCCTGTGATCTTAAAGCTGAATTTTTAGTATCATTACTCCAGTCACATGATTCTTCAGAAATCATTCAATATTCTGATTTGCTGCTCAAAAAACATTTATTACTATTATTATTATGTTGAAAACAGCTGAGTAGAATTTATTCAGGTTTCTTTGATGAATAGAAAGTTCAGAAGAACAGCATTTATCTGAAATAGAAATATTTTGTAACATTATAAATGTCTTTATCATCGCTTTTGATCAATTTAAAGCATCCTAAAAGTATTAATTTCAATCATTTTTAATCTTAATCTTCATTTTATAATCTTAATATGTAAATAAATAAACAAACTTGAATTTCTCTAAATTTAGTAAATTTCACTTACAGTGGTGTGTTGCCAGATCAATTCAAATTTACAATATTACACAACGCTTCTTCTAAATTACATCTTCTTACACCTCTTACGTTCTCATTCTTCTCTCATATTCTTCTACTTTTTTCTGTTATATCTTCACCTATTTTCTCTTCCCTTACATAATATCTGTGTTCCCTTTGAGGCCGTTTTGAGCTTTACTCTTCAAGATTTATATTGTATTTTTATTTTCTGATAGTTAGGAGATTATAAACTGTCAAATATAATTATTTTTATTTTTTTTATTTTTTTTTTTTAGAACAGGCAAAATGTGTACGGAAATGAACTGAAATTTAAGAAAGTAAACCCCAAATAAGTATTATTTTTAACAAAGGAAAAAAAACTAAATAAAAACTTGGTTTGACACCATTGTTTAATAGTTTTTATCGTTTTTATTTGATTTTATTTTTTAAAAAATGTCCCCTATAGAAATCTGTATTTAATTATTGTATTTAATTTATATTAGACCAATTTTTTGGACCATGGTGAAAAACAAAAAAAATCCACCTGTTAAAATTCCATTTCAAATTCCAATTTTAACTTCTGGTGGGGTGTGGTCTATTAAATTTAAATGTTCATATTTTCACATTTTTACAAAATTTACACAACCCTGTTGCATGGACAAGAATAATACTGCAAATTGTTTGACTTGTTGAGAAAGGGTGTTCTGTAAAGCAACCAGATTTTTTCTGGTTTTGACTAGTAGCATTACACAAACACCTAGCCACCACACATTGCCTAGCAATGCCATGGCAACCACCCAGAACACCTTGCTATCACAGCCATGACTTTTGCTTGTGCAACCACCACACATTTTCTGCATGAAATGTATAATCTAGCTCTCTGTTGTGTTTGAATATACTTAATTAAGCATAATTATTAAGTGATTAGATCACCTTTTAAATTAGAAGGAAAATAAATGTGAAGGGAAATAACTCCGAAGCATCTAAGTAAAACTTTCATACACGGTTAACACCGAGGTCCTGTGTGTGTGGGAGGGTGTGTGTGTGTTTATGTTTAAGGGTTAGTGTCTTGGTGGTGGATTTTGCCTGCAGGGTTAATTAGCATTGCAGAAGCAATGTCTGGAGGCAGTCGGCTCATCAAACCTCGCCTTTTCTCCGTCTCTCGCCTCGCTTTCTTTTTTGTGTGTGTAATTGTGTACACTCAGAATGTTGTGTATGCAGAAGAGAAACCAACAAGAAAGCCTAAATGATGCTTCCACTGCACAGTATGGTGGTGATGAGCACACACACAGACAAATGCCAAAGGGAGGAGGAAACCTGTTGGCCAAATAAACGTGACTGCACACACATTAATGTTATTACCCAGGCGCGCAGGTGGAAAGATGAATCAGTATGCCTGATTTCTGTGTCTCGTTGTTTTCTCTTATGCATTACAACATGTTCCTCTTTTTTTAAATTGCCTCTTCGTACCCCTTATATTCTCCTCACCAGCTCCTGTTATTGTATCTTTGGATTCCTTTTTCTTCAACTGTTTTCTCTTCCCTTACATAATATCTGTGTTTCCTCTGAGGGCGTTTGAGCTTCACTCTTCAAGATTTACATTGTATTTTTATTTTCTGATACTTTAGAGATTACTGTTAAATAATTCTTTAGAACAGACAAAACATATGGAAATGATCTGAAATTGAAAAAGGTTGAATATAATCTCAAAAAGTGTCATTTGACTAATGTCATTGTGCATGGTTTTAACCTTATATTAATTATGAGAATTCACATATTATTTACATTAACAAGTTTTTAATATCTTGTAAGCAGGCTAACCAATAGAAATATAAATTATTTATACCGTTTATGTAATAGTAATCAGCAAAGCTGGGTAGATTACTTACAAATTACTGATTCCATATTACATGACAAAAATTGTAATTAGTAACTTAAACCATTATATGTGACCCTGGACCACAAAACCAGTCATAAGGGTCAATTTTTAAAAATGGAGATTTATACATCATCTTAAATTTGAATAAATAAGCTTTTTCTATTGATGTATGGTTTGTTAGGATAGGACCATTTTTGGCTGAGATACAACTATTTGAAAATCCAGAATCTGAGAGTGCAAAAAAGTTCTTACTGCATATTACTAATCAAAAATTAAGTTTTGATATATTTTACGGTGAAAATATCTTCATGGAACATGATCTTTACTTAATATCCTAATGATTTTTGACATTAAAAAAAAAATCAATAGTTTTGACCCATACAATGTATTTTTGGCTATTGCTACACATATACCCCAGCGACTTAAGACTGGTTTTGTGGTCCGGGGTCACATTTTACAGACTACTTTTAGATTACTTTTGACCTAACTTGTTTATCGCATTGATTTAAATAGGATAATCTTCTACCATACTGATATAAAAATCTAAAGAGTAAGAAAATATATTTTGTTTGTTGTTATTAACAACAAGAAGTGCATTAAACATTACATTATCGAAAAGCTGATGATTTATTATATCATAAACATGTCAAATTAAAATAAGGCATTAAAAAAACATGGTAACACTTTACAATAAGGTTCATTAACTAACATTAGTTAACTACAGCATTTGTTAATATTAGTTCATGTTAATTTCAGCATTTACTAATACTAATTATTAAAATCACAAATTGTGTTTGTTAACATTAGTTATGAACAACAGTATTTTTATTAACCAACATTAACAGATTAATGAATAGTGTAATAAATGTATTGTGCACTGTTTGTTCATGTTAGTTAATACATTATTGTTAACAAATTAGGTAAAGTGTTTCGTAAAGAATTGCGAGTTTATATCTCGCAATTCTGACTTTATTTCTCCCAATTGTGAGTTTATATCTCACAATTCTGACTTTATATCTAGCAATTCTGACTTTATAACTCACAGTTGTGCATTTATATCACAGTTCTGAGAAAAAAAGTCAGACTTGCGAGATGTAAACATGAAATTGCGAGGAAAAAAAAGTCAAAATTGTGAGATAAAAAGTCACAATTATCTTTTTTATTTTTTATTCAGTGGCTTCCATAGTAAACCCTGCCAAATTTGTCAATCATTTTGACACTGACTAGCGATGTTAGACCGCTGAGGCAGGCCAATCTAAAATGTAAATTTTTTAAATCTTTTTGTAATCCTAACAACAAATTTGGCCATTTCTAACCATTTCTAATGATCCCCTTCAGCGCCTGTAGTGGTTACAGCCCTATATTGATTATAATTTTATATCGATTTTAAAAGTAACAGGGGTAAGATAATACTTCTGCTAATCGACCAAGTAGACAGGGTTATTTATCTCAAAATGGCAAATATTGAGCTACAAATGAGCTTTGGGTGTATAATTGTTTATGTGCTTGTATTTTATGCTTCTTAGTATCTAAAGTCCTGTCATTTGAAGAACAAATGCTGACGGGCTTGACAAATGCACCCTAAATTAAGGCATTAGCAGCTGAGCCCAGACACCCTACTGATTGTGTGCTGAATGTCCATTAAACATAAACACATTGCATCAGCGCTGCCAGCGAGACAGCCACAGATGTACACAAACACGCACGCATGCATAAACATGCTCATTTATACCAATAAAGATGGCTGACATCATGCAAACATGCAGGAAACACAGTATTCCTCTATACTTCCTTCTTGTGGGGGAAACGGTCATCCTAATTCCACAGAAACTCAAATGTGCAAAGCAACACGCTCCAACACGGCAAAATCATTTGGGTATTATTAAAGTATTCAGTGGTTTCTCACCTGAGCTCTAGGGATATGAAACATGCAGAGATAAGGGTTTGATTGACAGCTCGGTTGCCATGGGTGCAGAGCTACACAGGGTTTCAGTCTTGTGCAGTGTGAGAGACGTGTGAAGAAGCGAATGTGTAATAACGCAGAGATCAATAGCAGGAGTCAATAGAGCTCCACTGGGCTGGATCAGAGCATCGTAGCGATACTACAGCATGCCGTCTGAAAGCGACACACAGGGAACACACACAGCCCGTGGCACCTACATTTAGACACCTCTGTATGAAATGATCACCAAATGTAGTTCAAGCTCGCGCTGTAGTGCTGAATTAAACATGAGATCCAAAGACCCCGAAGGATCAAGGTCAGCATACACACTCTCTCTCTACCTGATATATGTACATATGCATGCTTCCTTCGGCTTCACAAACATCCCCAACAACAAACTTTTGCCTTTTCTCCCCCCGTACGGTCTCAAATAACTCAGACACACAGCCTATACGCACACGCACCCGGTGGGAGACGGGACACTGCGCTCTCAGTGGCTGTGGTGGTTTCACTCAATGAAAAATGGATGAGACTAAAATTAGATAAACTAAAATTAGACTAAGTTAATCTGCAGAATGTCCTCAAAGTAAGAGAAACCACAGGCTTCACAATCGCTGTCTGTGGAAGCGAGACGCTGATGTAGAGCAATGAGGAGACACGGACAGATTGTTTTCCACAGCTCACCTGCAGTGTATGAGGAAACGCTCTGATCTTTACTTTGATAAGAGGACAGAGAAAGTACATTCTCACAAAAGAAAAAATCTCGGAGCGCTACTATAGTGTGATCTCTGCGCACCCCTATTGTTTGATGTCTGTATGGGGATGTTAGCTAAGGTTAAGTTGGACGTTCTGGCATCTTTGGTTTGAAAAAAGAAAAAATATATATTGTCAGTTTCAGTACATTTCATTTATTTTATGTTCCAGTTCAAACCTTTAAGCAAACTTTTAAGCCCAAAGTTTTTATTGTATAAAAATAAAAAAATAAAATATTAGATCTGCTATTTTCTTTTGAAGGAGTCATGAACTGCCTTTGTTTTTTTATTTTGTACTGTTCTCTGAAGTCTATTTTCTGTCCTTTTTTGACCCCCCTCATCTGATCGCTCTGTTTGAATCGGCGTGGCAGATTGTAGACTCGGAAGTAAACGCCCACTGCTGTGATTGGCTAACGCTTGTGTATGTTTGACAGCCTGCATTCCTCATAGATGGACACTACTGTGATTTAGGTCAAAAACGCATTACTTAATACATATCAAACGATCTGTAATAAAAGACAACAACAGTGACCATGTAATGAAAACAGTTACTCACACTTGTGTTGTGACATTACTGTCAGATCCAATGTAGGTGGCACAGCATTGTCTTTTGGTTTCAATCTTTTTGAAAATCCTGTGTCTGGTTTGTAAACAAAAACTGCCGGAAAATGAAGTGAAAAAAGGAACAAGTTTTTACTGATGCGATCTGGATCTTCATTAAAAATAATGTTCATTCACTCTTTCCTAACATTGGGATCAGAAGGAAGGCAATGCGAACAGTGTTTTTCCACAACTTGGCACTACACAGCGTCTTGTTGTCTTCAAAGCCATCTTTATCGTTTGGTTTCTGCGTAGACCTGTGTTTGCCTATCGTTATTTACACTATGGGCCATATCGTGCACTTGGCACAATGCGGCGTCAGCCGTGATGCAAGTGTTTAGTGCTAGTTATCATTTTTACATCCTGCGCCACGTTGTTTAAATAGCAAATGCATTTGCGCCCATTTGTGCGCCCATGGGCGTGCTGGTCTGAAAACGAGGTACGTTTAGGCGTATTGTTTGCTATTTTGAGGCAACTGAAATAGACCGCCATTGACCAACTGAACCCTGTTCTAAAGTCAATGGCGCAATATTTTTTTGTTATGGAAAGGGGTTGCACAGTAACTTATTTGACGGGGCTCAGCCCGTAAATCTGCCCTGCTCTCTGGAGAAGTGTTCTGTTTTTGTTCTAGCAAATTCCGCTGTGTAAATAGCAATAGTGGATTCGGACATGCCCTAAGTGCACCTTTAGACCATGCGCTTAGATTGTTAAAATAGGGCCCCATGTGTGTGTGAATCGGTGGGCGGGGCTAAACAAGCAGTGTTGTCTAAACAGGCGTTGATCTTCTACTGTGGAGGCGGTTCTATTACATCATAGAGTAGAACATTCCAAAACTGTCGTTTTGACAGATTGGCTTCAATAAGCTGTTTTTAGACTAACGACAGAGTTTTGAATTCTGAAACTAACAAGACGTTTTTATAGTGCAATGATTGCTTAAATGTCAAAAGACCAAGGGAATTTTGGTTTCTCAGTTCACGATTCCTTTAAGTTGATACAATATTTTATTCATCCATCATTAGTACTGTTAGACGAATAAACTTGAAGCCAAACATAAAGTTATGGCTGTCAATAAAATAACTGTGATGAATATTTATTTATTTTATTTATTTAGTTATTATTTGCATTAAACATCATTATAATTTATTATTCATTTTTAGTTTTACATTTATTTTACACTTCATCTTATTTCAAAACCAGCTCTGTTTTGGTGAAGGGTTTGAACAGGTTCTGTTTTTGAGTCATGTCATATCTTATGCTCTCAGAAAAAAAAACAAAACAAAAAAAAACATGTACAAAAGCTGTTACTGGGGTGTTACCCTTTTAAAAGGTACACCTTTTACCTTATTTACATCTAAAGGGTGCATATTAGTACCTATATGGTACATAGACTATTAGTACCTTCTGAAAGATGACAGCCTTTGTATGGGGTGACCATGCATCGTCTTTTTCCCTGACATGTTGTGACCAGGATTTCTATATTGCCTAAAATATCCAGGTTTTGCACGTTTTCATACTTGCTGAAGGTAATGATCAAAAAGGTGTTTAACCAATAACATGCAGGCATTGTACATAATCAAACAATTGTGGTGCATGAGGTGGAATCTACTGAGATCGGTCAAAGCAATGCAAATATACGTACCTATGTTACCCAGGACCACAAAACCAGTCATAAGGGTCCATTTTTTGAAATCGAGATGAATAAATAAGCTTACCATTGATGTATGGTTTGTTAGGATAGGACAATGTTTTGCTGAGATACAACTATCTGAATATCTGAAATCTGAGGGTGCAAAAAAAAAAAAAAAAAAAAAAAAATCGAAATATTGAGAAAATCGCCTTCAAAGTTGTCCACTTAAAGTTCTTAGCAATGCAAATTACTAATCAAAAATTAAGTTTTGATACATTTACGGTAGGAAATTTACAAAATATCTTTATGGAACATTATCTTTACTTAATATGATTTTTAGCATTATAGGAAAAATCTAAATTTTTGACCCATATAATGTATTGTTGGCTATTGCTACGAATATAGCCTGGCGGCTTATGAATGGTTTTGTGTTCCAGGGTCACATATTAGGTGTGTTCGTCTTGAAAGCGGCACTGCGCAGACGACTGGAGTGTGACATCAAAGTACCATGAGAGTGATTCGAAAGCATAAGGAGCTGTCTGCTCTCTACAGCTCTCACTGTACTTTGATGTCATGCAATGATCGGATATTTTAGGCAATATAGAAATCCAGGACAGGCCAAGACAGGTCTGGGGAAACAAAAAGAACATATGGTCATAATACCTTTGTACCTTGTGTATAAAGATTTGGAATCACCAGCAGATTATAGGGTTCCCCAACCTCCAAAATCCTAGTTTTATTCCCTATGTGTAGGTGATGATCATTCAGCGTATTTCTGAGCGGTACACTCGGCTGCCTTGTCTGTGTGCTGTAGAGAGCGTGACAGATTGCTTTTGTGAGATAAAGATTTTGCGAAAGACCGAGAAGAATCTGCTCTCTGCCGTGCGACAACATATCCTCTCAAATAATGTCTTATCTCCATTCCCAAAACGAGGACTTTGTAATGATTAATTGATAAACTTTGCCTTAGAAATGAATCTCTAATCCAGACACCTTTATCAAGAATTACATCAACGCTCGTGCTCTCCCCTGCTGCTGATACTGTCATCAGATCGGCTGGGATGAATTGAATTATTAACTCATTAAAACTTAATAAACTTCTCCTGTCAGTGAGCTGCTCCCCGTAACGAACCACAGGCTTAGCGCTGCCCCCTGATGTTCCACCCAGACGCGTCCTCTGTCTTCATTCTGACACTCACGCTGGCAGGCCAACATTTGACGTGTCGCATCGCGACAGTCCTGATGGAGTTGTGAATGAAACTGAGAGCCGCCAATGTTGAGAAATGCTCCTCTTGTACAAGCAAGGACATTTGCAGTCACACTCCTGGAAAAGCAGAACAAATGTGGCTGCAGATTTTGTGCATGCATTGATATGGATTTCAAAGAAAAGCATAGCCTGGCTCTTACTAATCAGCGTTCGAATGAGGCAACTTGTACTCGTCATGCAGAGTTTGAGTCATTTAGGCCAGTGTGAGGCGAAATAGATTTTTAAAAGAATTCGCACCTCAGCTTCGTCTTGGTGATTTTAATAAGTTATTTGCATTAGGCTTATACAAATAAGTAAGGAAATTTGTTGTAAAAATGCACAGTAGATTATTTTAGACGTTTTGAAGCCACGTCTAAATTATACATTAGAGGGAAACTAGGCACAAGGTTTATTCCGTGCATGCAGGTCAATCTGTTGCTATATCGGTTATGAGAGCGCTCCATGGTGGCTTGCCAGTTCACTGAAAATTGTCTGCCCCATTTTTCAGTCCACGATTATGACCATTTCTCTTTATGGTCATTTTAGAGCAATAATGGAAACAGATGCCTTTATGCTTCTATTCTATTAATAATTAATTGAGAATATGTCTATGTAACCTTTTCTTAAATTATGCCCTTTGATAATTATGTTTTCAAAGCAATTATTACACTCATCTCTCTTTCATTATAACTAGAAATGCATCATCTTGTAGTATGCAATAGTGTGGATTATGTCTGTGGGAGTGTTTAAAATATTAAAAAGCCTAAAAGAGAGAAACATAGAAAGATGTATATAATCAAGAGATGCTGAATGGGTTTGGTGGGTGTTGTAAGATGTAATTATCCATTCCAAGCCAACCTCGGTTTTTACGATGTAGCCATTCATTTTTAATTACGAGACTAAATGACTGTAGTTTAGATGCGCGTTTAAATGATGCATTCTCATGCAAGATAGATACCTCAGAAAATGTAAAAGCTCCCCTGCTGGTGATTCTTCTCTGAGAGGCTTTCTGTTTGATTTTCATATTATCTGAAATAATGGGTGTATTTCAACACCCATTATTTCAGACAATATGAATACACCCACAATTCTAAATTTTATATCGTATGACTATTTTATTGTCTTACAGTTACTAAAATACACTCTCCCTCATCTGCCCTAATTACCTTGTGATTTTCACATAGACATAAAACATGTAGACAGACATGGTTAAAGTCAGTCTACGTATCTAATCTAAATGACACATTTGTGATCTGAGTCTAGCAGACCTGTGGAATGCCTGCCTTTTGCTTTCCTCCATTATTGATTTCGATTGGCAAAGCAGGACTTGTGCCAAGGGAGCATGGGGTTTCCATGGTTATGGCATGTTTGGAGATGTCTTTCTGAAAGCAGGTTTTGTGTGTGAGTGTGTGCGTCTGAGAGACAGAGAAAGAGACGATCGATGCACCACAGGGTTCCTATCAGCTAGAATCAGGAGAGGTCTTGCACAGAGGAGGTGTTGGGAAATTGGGATGGAACAAAGGACATGACGTGCATGTATGTGCATTACAGGGGTCGTTTGACAAAACACAGGCTTATTTTGTGTCCCTCATGCATGTATAGAAATAATAAACAGCTGATGCCAACTTTTACTATAAACCTTTTTATAAACATCCAAAAAATAACAACTATGTATAGGTTATATTTTTATTTATGTATTTTATAAAAGACAGAATCCGGGCTTCCATTCAAAGTTTGGAATTTAACTTGGAAAACTGGAATGTCGCAAAAAACATTTGCAAATAAGCGTCGTTTCCATCTGACAAGAACAAAAGAACAAAATCGTCACTTCCTGATAAACTGGCACTAAATATTACTGAGAAAAGTGGGAGAAGCCACTGAATATAATAATTTTCATATATAATAAATTGCGCCTCGGAGCGAGTAGACGAAACTAAATAAATGCGGTCATTGCACCAGTGTTAAGTTTGCTGATGAGTAATTTTCGTCAACGGCATTTTTTCACTGATGAAAACGAGATGATAACGAAACAAAAACTTGTTTTGATTGACGAAAACTCTGACGAAAATCTTTCGTCAACGAATAAAAAGTGTACTACCCTAAATAGTACATATTAGTACCTTAACCCCCTAACTGTCACCGTCCCGTATAGCGGAAGCTGACATTTACTTAAACATATTACAAATAAATCCTAATCTAATCATGAAACTATATATCGTTGGAAAGGTCTAAGACTCCTAAATAGATATTTTACCACTGTTTTGTGTTAGAAATTATGTAGGAAAAGTAATAGATTAATTTACCTCAAAAATCTACATCATAACAGGAGTTCTGACCTTTGTCACAAAAAGACTTTCTCCGTTGCCTTTTTCCCTATCATGCTTTAGATATCATAAGAAATGATATATCAGCTGAAAACTTAAAATCTCAAAATTCATCCTTTGAAAACCATTTTAAAATCAGACATTGCAATACCATTGAAAACATTAAAATCATATTACAAAAAAAGTTTTCATGCATGAATTATAACAATTTAAGTTTGAATAGTGCATTTTCTTGTCTATGTTCAAAATGGGAGTGACAGTTGAAGGGTTAAAGGTACATTTAAGTGCTTTGAAAGTACATATTGGTACCTTAAAGGTACATGTTAGTACTTTAAAAGTACATATTTGTACCTTTTCACTTTGTACCTTAGGATACCACCCCAGTCACAGAACTGTACCTTTTTTTCTGACAGTGCAGACGAAAATGTTAGGGAGGGACAATTTGGGAAGAGATTCATTCAGAATGAATCTGCTGTGTGGTTAGGACATCAGATGCGTACATTTGAACAGTATCATAGCCAATTTATCTATCCGGCGGGACATAAGCTAGCATACAATTGGACAGGAAGGAAAGGAAAGGACGTGAGGCCAAGTATGGTGACCCATACTCGGAATTTGTGCTCTGCATTTAACCCATCCAAGTGCACACACACAGTAGTGAGTAGTAAACAAACACGCAAACACACACCCAGAGCAGTGGGAAGCCATATTGCTATCACTGCGGCGCCCAGGGAGCCTTGCTCAAGGGACTCACCTCAGTCGTGGTATTGAGGGTGGAGAGAGCGCTGGTTATTCCCTCCCTCCACCTTCAATCCCTGCCGGACCTGGGACTCGAACCCACAACCTTTCGATTACAAGCCTGACTCCCTAACCACTAGGCTGATTCCCTAACCAAAAATGTCAATATCTGAGAGTAACAGAAGAGAGAGAAATTTGACGACGCAACGCAAAAGAGAACTCAATTAGGTCCGGTTTTCTGAGTGCAGACACCGAAGCAACGCCTCTCACACAACACACAAGTACTCTTTAGCATTGCATGAATGGAGAAATACGAAATTATGTCAAATTGTCCATTTTGATGAGTATTCACCTAAAGACACACGGTTACATCTTAGGTGAACATAAACAGTAGGGAGAATATTGGACATTCTTCAGTACATTGTATCCATGCATTTGGATTTAAAGGGACAGCAGCCTAATTTAGATGCTGTTGTCTGTGGCATTAATGTTAATCAGGCAACAAAAGAGTCAGAAAATCACTCAATGACAAAAAATAACAACAATAACAATGACAGAAAATAACAACAATTCAGATCCTGTGCAACAAGATCGGTCCACTGGTTGAGCCTAAACTATGCTTCACATTTTACGCATACACGAGGGACAGTGTACAGCATACAGTGCGTGACATGAATTTCGTCATCATAATAGTATGCGCACCACTCGATTTTTGTACTTTGTACACGCAGGTCGCACATCCGCATTGAAGTTATTTTGCAGTAATCAGTTGTTCCTCAGGGTGGCAACGCTGTCCCGGGCCGTTGCTTCACAGTAGAAAAACAAAACGAAAGAGACAAAACAAAAAAATAGTGGAGATTGCAACAACAACAGAGGTTCACATTGACATCCGCTTGAGAGTGAAAGGGTATGAGACAACTCAGCTTTGGTTTAAAAGGTCATAACTTATAGGAGAATATAAAGCAGACACTGGACATGGATGAAGCTTTCTAGAGTGGATGTATTGACCATCCACATTCACACACAACATCAAATGGAGTGTACTTTGAAAGGCTACATGTTCGGCTGTACGCATACGCTATGTGTACGTGTACAAAAACTAAGTATATTTTGGGCTTTATTTTGGGTCAGGTTATGCCATCCCATAGCACAAAGTCAGCCCAAGATTGTGACGTTTTGATGTTCATGGAGGAATTTATTCAGCAAAGGCGTTTCCATCTCTGATCATTTGCATTAACACTTTTTAGCGCAAGTCAAAAACCACCTCAAGCGAACATAAAAACTTTTTTGTGAATTATGAATGTGTTGTGAATGTGTTATTTTTTTTTCGAAATTTGGTATTTCCATCACTTGCTTCTGATGCGATATTTCAAAATGCACATTAAAGAAGTTCACTTCCAGAACAAAAATTTACAGATAATTTACTCATACCCTTGTCATTCAAGATGATCATGTCTTTCTTTCTTCAGTCAATAAGAAATTGTTTCTTGAGGAAGATATTTCAGGAATTTTCTCCATATAGTGGACTTCAATGGTGCCCCCAAGTTTGAACTTCCAAAATGCAGTTTAAATGCAGCTTCAAATGGCTCTAAATGATCCCAGCAGAGGAAAAAGGGTCTTATCTAACGAAACAATTGTTTATTTTCCTAAACAAATTGACAATTTATATACTTTTTAACCTCAAATGCTCGTCTTGTCTCTTCTCTGCGATGTGCATGCGTAGTCTTTGTTATCAGGGTCAATACAGTTAGGGTATGTCGAAAAAAACTCCTGTCTTGGTTTCTTCTTCAAATTCAAATTCGTCCTACATCGCTGTTTTACCTTTTTTTGTAAAGGGCGTTTGATCTTCTCTGCATGTTCACTTTGTAAACACTGGGTCGGTTCTTCTACAGCAATTTAGGATGATTTTAAAGTTGGGGAAGAAAACGAGATGGGAGTTTTTCAACATACCCTAACTGTCTTGAACCGGAAAAAACAGAGTTCATGCAGAAGTAGACAAGACGGGCGTTTGAGGTTAAAAAGTATATAAACTCTCAGTTTGTTTCGAAAATGACTGATCGGTTCACTAAATAAGATCCTTCTTCCTTGGCTGGGATCATTTAGAGCCTTTTGAAGCTGCATTTAAACTGCATTTTGGAAGTTCAAACTTGGGGGCACCTTTGAAGTCCACTATGTGGAGATAATTCCTGAAATGTTTTTTAATTTTTTGAGAAACAGAATTTTTTATTGACTGAAGAAGGAAAGACATGAACATCTTGGATGACAAGTGGGTGAGTAAATTATCTGTACATTTTTGTTCTGGAAGTGAATTAATCCTTTAAAACAGGGTGATGGAAACATAGCTCATAGTCACTAGTTCTCAATCAGGGAAAAAAAAAATCTGGATGGTAACCAAATTATATACAGTACTGTGCAAAAGTCTTAGGCCACTAGTATTTTCACCAGCTAAAAAATGGTTTAAAGTAAGTTATTTGTATCCTTTGCTGTAGTGTGTCAGTAAAAAAATGTCGGTTAACATTTCCAAACATTCATTTTGCAATTAATTGTAATAATCTAGTGAGATTTTTGTTTGCACAAGGAGTCTGACAACAACCAGTACTCCACACAGAGATCTGATCTCATCATCATCCAGTCTGTCTGGAATGACATGAAGAAACAGAAAAACTGAGATAGACTAAATCCAGAAGAACTGTGGCAACATCTCCAAGATGTTTCAAGTAACCTACCTGCAAAGCTACCTGAAAAACTATGCACAAGTGCACATAGGGCAAAAGCTACTTTAAACGCAATGGATGGTCACATCAAATGCTTATTTATTTTAGTTAATAGAAGTTCATTGATAAAGAAAATCTGTTTATGACATTGTTTTTGACAGCATCCTCATTTTATGTGCCTAACTGCCTAAAAATTTTAACAGTACTGTAGCTTTGTAGGTATAGGACTCTTAAAGCATCTTGGAGATGTTGCCACAGTTCTTCTAGATTTAGTCTGTTTCCATATTTTCTGTTTCTTAAGACAGACTGGATTGAATGATGGAGAGATCAGATCTCTGCTTGCACAAGGAGTCGGACAACAGCCTGTGCTCCATACAAAAATCTCACTGGATTATTATAATTAATGGCAAAATGAATGTTTAGAAATGTAAACTGATATTTCCCACAGACACACTACAGCAAAAGACCGACTTTAACTGACTTTAAACCATTTTTTAGCTGATGAAAATACTAGTGGCCTAAGACTTTTGCACAGTACTGTATTTTTTTGTACCCCACAGTAACTATTATTTTTTTTAGAAGAACAAAAATTTCTGGAAATTTCTTGAATCACAAACTGAACTGTGTCTACAATCTATTATATCAATACACCCAGTTTCTGTAAAAAAAAAAAAAAAAAAAAATCGAAAACAAGCCTTACCATACCCCATAATTTTAATTTAAAATGACCTTGTAGAATGACCTGTTTTGTACAATTATCTATAGCCTCAGAGTATATGTATGTGCATGTTTATAATACCCTGAGTAATATATCATATTTCTCTATCTCTGTTGTCTCTCTGTAGGTGGCCATGCTGTTCTCTCCGTTCTCTTGTGCTCTGGGGCTCTCCCTCCTGCCACTCCTCCTGTTTCAGTGCCCCGCCCACGCCTGCCCTGCCCGCTGCGAGTGCTCTGTGCCCACGCGTTCTGTGTCATGCCATCGCAGGCGGTTAGCGCAGGTGCCTGAAGGCATCCCTATAGAGACAAGGGCATTGGACCTTAGTAAAAACCGGCTGCGTATTGTGACGCCACAGAACTTCTCCTCGCTGCTGTTGCTAGAGGAGCTGGACCTCAGCAACAACCTGTTGTCATCTGTGGAACCTGGCAGCTTCCGCGCTCAGCCGCGGCTGCGCTCGCTCCGGCTACGCAGCAATCAGTTGACTCTGCTGCCGCGCGGAGCACTGGCTGGCCTAAGCGAGCTCACTCTGCTGGATGTCAGTCAAAATCGTCTTGTTATTCTGCTGGACTACGGTTTTGAGGAGCAGCGGAGGCTGCGGGTACTAGAGCTGAGTGATAATGAGCTAGTGTTTATCGCCCCACGGGCCTTTAGCGGCCTAGCGTCCCTGCGCTCTCTAACGCTGCAGCGATGCAACCTGAGCACAGTGCCCACGCACGCTCTCGCACATCTGCATGGTCTAACCAGCCTGCGGTTGAGGGACTTAGGCATTGCAGAGCTTCAGGCACACGCGTTTAAGGGTCTACCACGACTGAAACACCTGGAAGTGGACCGCTGGCCTTTGTTAGAAGGGTTTCCAACCTCCGCTTTGCAGGGGCTGAACCTCAGCACACTGTCCATTACCCACACCAACTTGACGTCCGTGCCAGTGGTGACGCATCTGTTATATCTAACGCATCTCAACCTGTCCTACAGCCGTATACGTGTCCTGCCAGCAGGGTGGTTGCGAGGAATGGACCGGCTGGAAGTCATACGTGTGCGACAGTCTAACCTGCTCAGCGTGGAACCCCAAGCCTTTCAAGGGGCCTCCTCACTCCGCCTTCTTGACCTTTGTTACAACCGCCTTTCCACGCTCGAGAGGAGTGTTTTTCCTGCTTCTGAGGCCCTGCAGACTCTTCTGATTGGCCAGAACCCATTAGTGTGCGACTGTCGTCTACGCTGGCTCCTGGAGAGGACTCCACCATTGCTGTATGGTGATGTTCAACCTGAATGTAGTGCTCCTGCTCCCTTAGCTGGGAAGCCTCTTAGGGACCTGACGGAAACTCAGATCTCTCGCTATGTTATTTGCACCAAGCCCAGGGTGGTCTCCATGGCAAGTTACCCAGCACAAGCGGAAGAAGGACAAAGAGCTTGGCTATACTGCAGTTCAGACGGGTCTCCACCTCCTTCTGTGTCATGGCTAACACCTCACAGGCGGCACATTACCACAAAGAGTACGGGAAGAATGGTGGTCCACACCAATGGCTCACTGGAGTTCCGCATGGCAGAGCCTCAGGATAGCGGCATGTATGTATGTGTGGCATCGAACCCAGCAGGCAATGCCACTCTGTCCATCACGCTTGCTGTTAAAAGCTCGGGAATCAGGGACAGAGCCCTTTACGCCAACCGCAGCTTTCTGTTCGACTCCGACTACAACAGTTCCCTGATTAACGGCACGGAGGAGTACACCATCAGGGTGGTGCTGGACTTCACCACCATCCTGGTCTCCACAGCAATGGGCTGCCTCAGCTTCCTGGGTGTTGTCTTGTTCTGTTTCTTGTTGCTGTTTGCATGGAGCCGTGGCAAAGGGAAGCACAGAGGTAGCGTGGACATTCAGTACGTCCCACGAAAGCGTAAAGGCGCGAACTCAGAACTTACAGAAACAAGCGGGCCCAGACGAGTCAACATGAAGATGATCTAAACTTTTTATACACGGCCGAGGATTTCACGGGTTGCATGGTCGCATTTGCGTGTCTGTTGGACTTTGTGAGTCTTTGGGTATATGTGCTGCAAAACATGCAAAGGATGTATTTAATCATGAGAGTTTACATGTGGTATCCCAATGAAAAAAAAGAAAGAAAAAGAAAAACGTCAAACCGTATAATGCGCGTCTTCTGCGATGCTTCATCTGTGGAAAGCATTATTTGGACAGTGCAGACGTGAATAAGTTCAAGTTGTTGTATATATTTCATATTTGTGGGAAAGAATGGTATATTTCTATATACATATATATATGAATATATCTATTTACAGATACGTTACAATTACCTTTCAAAACGCTGCAAAAACTCAAGTTGTCTTCCCCAATAAGCAAAGTATCTACTGGAAAAAGCCTCGGCAGTGCTGTGTTGTGAAGTGTTTGGTTTTGCTCAGAATTCCTGTTCTCCTGGGACATTCTCTTCTTAGCAGAACCTCCGGGGGAACCGGAGAGTTTTCTGCCATTTTGTTGTAAAGATGTTAAAATGCAAGAAGCCGTTTGACATGGTGGGTTCCAGGGGCTGTATTTGTGACTCAGTGGAAGTCTGTGGAACTGTGTGAAAATGTTTTTTTCTTTTCTTATGTTCTGTCAAATGCTGCTCAAATGTTTTTACATACTAAATATCTGGTTATATTTTCCAAAGAAAATAAATATAAATCGTTCAGCTTGATATCTGTCATCTCAAATCGTATTCTTGCCCGTTTCAAATAGATATGAACCTACACCTTGTTAGCCTTATTGCTTTTGGTGCCTCTGTGTATTTGTTTTATTTCTTTATTTTTTGCACAGCTATATTTTTACACACATATCCAGCTTCTCATGAAGCATAAATTGTCCTTGTTTACATTTTTTGTAAAGTTTGGCATCTCACTAAAAAGGACGTCTCAAGTAGTTCTGACTAAATTTCTTCTTCAAACAAATACATAAATAGCAAATATTCCATTACAGTACAGTAGATGTCTTGGTTTTGACCTTTTTTAGAGCTCTTAAAAGCATGAAATGGATTTATATTTGTCCCTGTCTGCTTCCTTTGACGTCACAGCTCAGGATAGTCACTAGTGAAGGGTTTGGGATTGTGCATGTACTTGTGCTGTGATCAACAAATCAATGTAGTCGTGATGTCATTTTCCTACTTCTCCTGGGTAAAAAAAAACTGGCTCAAAAATGTTATTAAAAAACAGAGTTCCCATAAGCAAAGAATGCCAGACTTCCAGCTGGTCACATGCCAAGCAAGCAACTGCCACTGAAATGAATAGGAATTCTAACTGATAGCTTTCTTCTGTTATTACTGACCTCCTTGATTTGGGTGTACAAGTGCAAAGCTGCTAAAGCTCTATTGATTTTTACTTAGTACAGTTAATCTAAATTGGTCAGGCAGGAGTATTTAGAATATTCTTGAAATATTTCACATTGCTTCTCTGAGTGAGTTCATATCCATTAATTTGATTGGTGAAACACACACTCATCTGTAATTATCTGTAATACATTCATATTATATTTCTTTTGTTGTACTGAATACAAAAGACTCTTCCTCTTGTGTCTTAAATGGTTTTCTTTTCAATACATAAAGACCTAAGCTATATTTGTTGGATTATGTCTATGGTGTCATATGATCCTTTGTTCTACAAGTGTCATTTTTAAAATCATCATTCCAAATCTTGATGTCAGTTGTATTACATCTAAGCATTTAATTACCTACTTCTTGCCATTCAGGTTAGACCTTGTATATTACAACTTAAAGCTATATTTATACTGTATTTCTTCCTGACTCCAAATCAATTTTAAAAAGGAAAGACAGATGGCTAAAAATTGTATTTGATATAAGCACTACACTAAATTAAATTTAGCCTATCCAAACAGATTATTATTTAGTCTTTCCTCCACTTAAACTGCTTTAGATTGATCGTGTTACACAAAAGCGCAAGGACAGAGTTTTCCATCAAGACTGTGTGCCTCAGGATACTACTTTTTGTCCTCTGTGCAAAAAGTAGTCCAAATGTATTAAAGAAACTGCAGGCCAAACCGTTAACCTCTATGTGCTACACTACCCACTACCTTAAAGTACCCTGAAGGTTTGCTGTTCTTTATAAGCTTGTTTTGTTACTCAATCAAAAGCTTCTAAATATACCTGAACTAATCATGTCCATGCCTATGACTCACAAACTGAAACAAAAGAAGTAGCTTTTTACGAGCGTGTTAGAGTGTGCGTCATCATCATATGACTACATGGTGCTCTGTGGTGAGTGCTTGACCTTGCAGTGTTCTGTCAGGACGCGTTTGGGGTGAAAATATGAGCAGGGGCCACTTTTCTATGTGAATGAGTCTTCCTCAGAGACACATTAAAGTATCAGGAACTGATGCATAAAGGCTTGCTTCAAGATGGACCTGGGGAACCGCCTACTACGCAAAAGAAAATGCGAGAGAGACAAACACATTAGACGGACTTAGAAGCACATCCGTAATCCAAAGAAGAGTAATTTATAAAATCAAATATTACTACAAACACTTAAACTTTAATTACTCAGACATACCTTGAATTAATTTTGCCAAAAAACATCCTGTCGATAACCTGCAGGGTGTTCAAACTGTGGGCTGCAGAGTGTGAGAATGATGCCATGTCAAGTAAATAATAATAAAAGTACTCGAAATCAAATCTGAATTGGGCATAACTTACCATACGTATTTTTCAAGAAGCACCACAAGTGTGTCGCACACCACAGCGGTGTTTCTTGTGCCGTTTTTCAGCGGTGCTGCTCCTCATGCATTTCATGCTATCTGCTTATTAACTCATGCCAATACAATCTCAAGAGCTGTTTATGAGCACTATTTATTTATAGCACTGTGTCTGTGAATCATAGTATCCCGGACAGCAAAATTTTAACAATAAACTTTAAAGATAAATCACTGTCTAGCCATTTGAGATTTCATTATGGAGATAAAGGTTATGATTAGCAGTAGAAGTGTCGTTTGTTGTTTTTGGGATCTGATTAGAGCTTCACAATTCTATATAAAATGAGAATAACAATTCGTTTTTTTTCAAATAGAGATTACGATTCTCCCACGATTCCGACCTAAACAAAATAACGTTTACTAAAGGCTGTGACAAAATGTTAATTGCTGGAGTCTCTTTAAAACGAATTAATTTGTATGAATTAAAAGAAAATGGTTTGATTAAATGATTCAATGACTCACTCATAAATACTTGTTTGTTTCATAACTGGGTGAATCAGTGTTTTTGAATGAATCGCTTGAGTGAATGATTCAATGCCAAATACATTTGTAAGTCACTTGTCGCCACCTAGAGGCGATACAATCAACATGATCGTTACCATGGACATTAGCATTTTATATCTGAACTATACATTTTTATTTAAGTACTTCTGTGATAATATAAATGATTGTAATAAATAATACTGTGTTTGAAAACACTGTTTGTGAAGCTGTTTCATATCTAAACATAAAAAGTGTCAATGTCAGCATGAACGCAGATCTGATATGACTTTGTTAATTTGTAAAGGATTAATAGACATGGCCAAATCTTTGTGATTTAGAAATAAGATTGAGTGAGTGCTTGAATCAAAATCGTGCAGCTCTAGATATGATAGAGCATTTGGACCTGGAAATGGTGACACTTCACGTCACATAACAAGCATTTAGGGTTACACAGTATACCGGTACTACGGTAGTATCACGATGCTAAAGTTTAAAAATACTGCCGATGCCACTGTATTTTTTAAATGTTTTTCCGAATATCAGCACGATTGCAAATGTGATTTTATATAACTGTTCAATAAACAGAAAGTTAATATTAAATGACATTTTAGACACAACATTGTCAATATTTCTGTTTTAGCTCTATTTCGCTGATAAAAAAGGTTTTAAATAAAGTAGAACTGTTATGCTTCCCGCAAAGCACAACTTTTTATCTTTCTGAATTAATCAGTGATTTTGAACAAATCAGGCGAATCAATGCTTCACTGAGCCATTCATAAAAACAGTCATTTGGCTTTGTTCTTGAGTGAATCAGCCATTTTGAACGAACTGTTTAAACGAATGATTCCATGACTCAATTATTAAGGCTTGCTGCCACCTACTGGCATTTTTTTGATTCCTATTTTAAAAAGTAGGCATATTGTTTTAATTTTTTATATTTCTACATTCAGTTTTTTATTTTAAAACATTAATCTCATATCTTATTTATGCAGTTGGCATTGCAGTGTAAATGCTCTCTTGATACTGGCAGCTGATTGTCCCGGGAGAGAAAAAATTGTTGAATAAAGTCGTTATTTTTGTTTTCTTTGCACACAGAAAGTATTCTCGTAGCTTCATTAAAATTACTAAGTTGAACCACTGATGTCACATGGACTATTTTAACGACGTCCTTACTACATTTTTGGGCTTTGAACGTGATATTACACTTGCTGGCTATGGAGGGTCAGAAGGTACTTGGATTTCATCAAAAATATATTAATTTGTGTTCTAAAGCTGAACAAAGGTCTTATGGGTTTGGAACGACATGAGGCTGAATAATTAATGGCAGAATTTCATTTTTGGATGAACTATCGCTTTAATACCACATCTAAATGTCAGTTAATGCAGCTTCTGTGCTATTGTACAGTGTGCTAAGATGAATTTAGACTACACTGATTTCATTTGATTGGTATCAATGGCCATTTCTTAATTTTTATTAATAAAGTATTCAGATGAAAAGATTGTCTGTTTTCATTTACTTAAATGTATTTATGAAAAATTGGTTAATTCTGTTTTTTAATTAACAATACAGCATGGTATCATGATACTATACTACTACACAATACTACTTGGTGTTGTGGTATTTTAGGTGGTATAGTATCGTAAGACATTTTTATGGTATCATGACAACAAGCAGTTAATGTAAATACAGTGCCAGGCAGTCCGATTCACAAGCATTTGATTCTAATGAACTGGCTGTTATTATGAATCGTTATGTATGACTCACAAACTCAGGCGTTTGAATCAGTCTGATGAATCGTTCACAATATGAACACAACAAATTTGTCAGAGCACCTACTAAATCAACAAATGACTCACCTACTGAACTGAATCTTTACTCTATTATAGCCATTAGCCTGCTCTCACATACTGTGCCACCACGAAAGCAAAAATATATTCTCTTTTTTTGCATACACTTACACCCCATTTTTTAAGTTTATGGTAATGCAATGAAATTCTCAGCCCACCACAGAAAACAAAAGACTGTGAACAAATAGGTCTTTCCCCCTCATTTTTCACTAGAAAATGTTTTTGGGAGTTCTTGAGAGTAATTATGCCTCTCTAGTAGGGTCATAGCTTGAAAAAGCCTTAGAACCCCTGCTGTGAACAGTCCCAGTTCAGCAGTTATTTCAGCAAGATATCTTTCACCCACTCTGCTCCCAGACAAAACTCCAGGGAGGCTGTCCCAGCAGTTGGTGTACTGTAAATCACTTCAGATAAAAAGCATCTGCTAAATGACAAGTAATCAATATTTCCACAAGGTCCTGATTTTTTGGGGAAAAAACGCTCCACCCAAAACACTTTTTAAAATCTTTACCCTGTGGATTAACGTCGCTGGAAAATGGATGTTGGCTAATGATTACCAAGATGGGGTTTATCTTCCCCATATATTTCACTCTGATTGATGGTGGAGGATGATGAGTTTAGACTAAAGGTTTGCCAGCGGTGCCTATCTGCCTGCCAAATAAGCAAAATAAGAAACAAAAGGGAACAACGTGTCACCAGCTGAACCCTAGTCATAAATCTCTGAGCTTCTCTCATATTTTAAAGTGGCTTCAGTTACACCATCACACAACACAACCATCCCCCATGGGTTTGTTTGCCAGGTTTGTCCTTCTGTTCGGACTTTTTGCCGCTGAAGGCATGCTCGATTTGAGCTTCAGCCTGCTAACATGACGGTTGTGTTGCGTATGCGATCGACCCATGGCATTAGCAGGACTGTTCTGGAAATAATAACCCATTACCCGGCTCTGTGCGGGCTGGGGCGAGCAGAAGCCGTGCATCTCCACTCTTCCACACCACAGAATGATGGGATGAGGAATGGGGTGGAGGGAAATCACTCTGGCAGATGTAATGACTCTGTAAGGAGCAGACATGACAACTGCTAATCAGCGCAGCGAGCCCTAATCAGTGAGCACGGAGGTTACGTTTAGAAACGCACACACACATACACACAAACTCATCAAGCCTCACTCATAATCAGCTTCTCATCACGCTAATACCAAAGCCACACACTCATCCGTGCTGAACTGCAAATAATTTGTTGCTATATTTCTAACACATTATGTAGCCAAGCAAATCAAGCAGAAGGCAGCAGCTCTAACAAAAGCCTGCACAAATGATTTCCTTCCCGTGCTGTCTTGTAACCTGGCCTTTGGATGCATGGATACGGTTGCTAGGCGCCGCCTAAAAGTGTCGCTAACGCTGCTTCTCACTATTGTTGCCATGGCAACCTGAAATGCCTCTGTCTCTCTCTGCTCTCTGCCATCACAGTAAGTCAACGAGGTTTGTGGCATTGTAATGGAAAACCGAGAGCACAATATATATCATCCAACAATAGTGGTTCGAGGTGGTGAGGGTCAAGTGATGTATTTAACCACAAAATTGAGATCAGTGGAACAGTTCAGCAAGGCCGGATGGTGTGTATTACAAACCCATGATGTGCCAATCAGGAGGTTAAGCGTGAGGACGATACTGCAGCTGACCAAGAGTGACCACAAGAGACATTTCATCAGTACTTTTTGAGCTAGGCTACAAGTGAATTCCCTCATTCAATTTCATATCTGCACTTAATTTTACAACCTAACGTTCACCTTCTCATTGACCCATGAAAAATAAATGTATAGAGTATTTTCACAACGCCTCATCAATCAGCCATACGTAATGTAAACTATGCCACTGAACCAAATGAAACTTGCATATTTTGTTTATTATAAGCTTTTTCCATCACCCTGTTTTTAAGTGCATTTTTAAGTATCGCATCAGAGACGAGTGATGGAAACACCAAAATTAGAAAGAGATCTTTTCGCAAAAACGTTTTTATGCTCCCTTGAGGTGGTTTTTGAATTGTGCGAAAAAGGGTTAATGTGTATAATAGGAGATGGAAACACATTTTGCGAATTAATTCCTCCACACGCACCAAAAAAGTCATGTGACTGCATTATGGGACGGGATAACTTGACTAACCAGCAGACTGATCGCATTGTGCAGCACCTGAAATGTTGTTATGGTCATTCAAAATTGCCTAAGCAAAGTCTGCCGTCAAAGTATTTTTGTGTAATTGCCTCAAAGAACTGTCTTACAAGACTGCGTTCCCAAACAGCTGGCATCCGCCCCCCGAAAGCAATGACCGCGTGTATTGTGTTTCCTCTGCTCGCTCTGAATCGCAAGTAATTTATTATATGTGAAAATTATTATATTCGGTGGCTTCTCCAACTTTTCTTAGTAATATTTAGTGCCATTTTATCAGGAAGTGACGATTTTGTTCTCTTTGACTCATTGGATGGAAACAGTGCTTATTCGCAAATGTTTAAGGAATATTCCAATTTTGCGCACAAAGTAAATTTGCAACTTTGGATGGAAACCTGGCTATTGCTGCTGAAAATGGACAATTATTGGGCTGTACTAATCAGTCAGATCAGGAAAAACATTTGGAGTATTATAGACTGCCGAAAGTTTTATAAAATAAAGGAGAAGAGTACAAAAGACTGTCTGAGGAAAGAAGGCGTTTGTGGTTGGATTTCCAGGGCAAGAATTTTGACAACATTTGTGTTTGTTCTTATCATTTCCGGTCAGGTAGGTGAAATATTGGGATAATATCTTAATTAATACTGCTCGTATGTATCTTTACCACCTATTAACTCAAAATATTGTGATCTTTTCCTGCTTACTAAGACCTTCTTTATATAATATAGCAGCTTCCACACGTTTTTTATGTGGTTTAGATAGCATACATTAGCAGAACAATGTACTGAGTCATACATTAAACATGCAATCCATGCTGTTGTTTACATCTGAGTATCTCCAATATGGCCACGCATCTGGGTAACTGACCAAACTGTGACGTAAGTGCAAACTTTCTACATCTATCTCACTATATTTATTCATACATTTAGCAAATTTGGCCTCAAATTAAACTTAGTTTAGCCTGCTGTTCTAGCACCATTGTACAATGATGGTATCATGCAGTACTTAAAGATTATTTTATTTATGTACTGGAAAATGTCTTTACCTGCAGTGAGTCATTCACAAGCTGCTCTTGCAGATGTTTAACTTAATAAAGACGTTTGTCTCTGGCAAACGATACAAGGCACTTTCAGGTTTGTTTCAGTGGATTGTAGGTGAAAAGCCTCTTCATCTAAATTTCATTTAGCTCTCCGTGTTGTTATAAAGTAAAAAATTGCTCCAAACGATTCAGTCCGTTGGTGAACTCTACGACTGATTCAGTCAAAGTAGCGGATCGATTCATACTAAATGGCGAATCTTGTGGTCACGCTAGCATGCTACTACCTTTACCATTTCTGCCTTATAAACATATGGTAAAAACAGCAAGAATATTATGATAATTCAGTCTTATTCCTCTAAAAGGAATCGAAAGATTCATTCGCGAATCGGGTTGGTTGTTCTGACTGGCAGCCGACAGAAAATAGACACATGAGAAATCGTTAATTTTCCACGTCAGGAACAATACAGTCGGACACAGCCAAAAATTTCTATTTTGTAGTGACGCCACTAGTATAGTGTATATTAAATAACCTACTGAAGTAGCTATGAAACTCCATTTAGCTAGTGTCAGAGCATTGTAAACATAAAAATCAATTGAGTGTAATTGCAAATAGTCTGCAACACAGTTCGATACTATAATATAATAGCGATATCTTTCTCAATACAGCTCACAGCCTAAAGTGATGGTTTGACAAAACGACTCGTGAGGTAATTGAATTTTCCCCCGGTCTCTCCGGTCTCGAGTAATCAAATTACTCCGTCAGCCGCCAGAGGGCGCTACTGCGCCCTGTGCTTCAACAACACGCTTCTTCGCAGCCTTCAGCCTAATGACAGCAGGAAACCAGGAAAAGGGCTGACGAATGTGTTGTTGTTGTGAGCCATAACAGGTAGGATTCTGCATGTGTAACATACTGGCAACAAAATACTGATTTATCACGATTGTTCGAGCTAATGCAGGCGTGTTTTATACAGAAATGACGTGGAAGTGATTAGCTCAATGTATGTTATGAACAGATAACGTACATGCAGCTCTGTAAAGGCTGTAACATATTTTGATATTTTGCTCCAGTATGATATATTCTGAAGTCGAAAAGCTTCGAATTAGAAATGAACAACGCACTTTAATAACGTTACGTTGTCCTGGCTTAAATGTCATTCTCCTGTTTTCACTTTCTAGTCCACTCCACTGTATTTTCTGTTCCTCTTTAACAGATTGCATGGGTGCAGTGCAGCAGCAGAGGGATGTTGCAATCTGTTTGTCACCACTGACTTCTGCATTGTGAGACTGACAATAGAGTTACTGTAGGTCTGTGTGAGTGGCCGTCATGTCTGCAGCCTGTCCCCCACAGTCTCCTGGTGTGGCAAAGACTGAAGTGCTGGTTGAGGACTGGTGTCCTGTGCTGGCTGCAACCTTTGCTTACTGGGACAACATCTTGGGACCTCGTGTACAGCACATCTGGGCCCCCAAAGGTCAGGGGCTGTCACTCCTCAGTGATGGAGAGGTCACGTTTCTGGCCAATCACACGCTGAACGGCGAGATTTTGCGAAGTGCGGAGAGTGGCGCAGTGGATGTAAAGTTCTTTGTCTTGGCAGAAAAGGGAGTCATCATAGTCTCGCTGATTTTTGACGGCGAGCTCAAGGGTGATAAGAACACTTGCGCGCTGTCAATCATCCTGCCGCAGTCAGAGCTAAGCTTTTACCTGCCACTGCACAGCGTGTGTGTGGAGAGACTCAAACACATCATCCGCAAGGGACGCATCTGCATGCAGAAGGTCTTTGCTTAGAGTTGGGCATCTTCTACTTGTAATCCAGTTGCTGTTTGTTAGTTTTCGTGATGTATGTGCTGTGTGTGTTTTATCTCATAGGGTTACAACATAATCTCTGTGTTGTCATCCGAGATTGTTCCCATAATGGAGCTTCTTACTTCCATGAAGAAACATAGTGTACCAGAGGAAGTGGATGTGAGTATTTTGACATTTTTGAGGGGCTTTTCGACACCTTTTGCTCACAGGGGGAATTTAGAGTAGATAGTAAATGATGAGGAGAGAGAAGGAGATTTGGATGTGAGCTGGACCTAAACTTGCTTCAGCCAGATTGATAATTAAATTAATTAAGATAGAAAAATACAAATAAAATAAAACAGTACTAATACAACAGTACTAATACAAAAAACGGTGCTAATGCAATAATTAATAAGAAAAACTAATAATACAATGAGATAAACAAACAAGCAAACAAACAAAAACACACTAAAGAGCAGGTGTCCTCTCGATAATATAATTTTTTTTTGTCATTTTTTGCATGTTGGTTAAACAACATGACTATTAAGAAGTGAGCTGAACTGAAATTATAATGAAGATTATGCCAAACTTCTTAATTTGTTATTCAAGAATTTAATGGAATTAATTAGTTTTTTTCTTTATTATAAAATCAGGACAGTTTCATGCTAACATTTTTGTGTCCCCCAAAACTGTCACAATTAATTTTAATTCAGAAAATATAAAATCATGCATCACAGCATAGAAGAAGTGTCTTCAAGTCATTGTATATACGTTGCCAGTCAAAAGTTTTTGATTCAAGATTTTTAATGTTTTTTTAAAAGACCAAGCCTGCATTTATTTGATCCAAAGCTAAAAACAGTAAAATTATGAAATATTTTTACTATTTAAAATGATGGTTTTCTATTTGAATATATTTGTAAATGTAATTTATTCTTGTGATTTCAAAGCTGAATTTTTAGCATCATTACTCCAGTCACATGATCCTTCAGAAATCATTTTAATATTCTAATAATAATATTCTATTATTATTATTATTATTATTATTATTATTATGTGGAAAACAGTAGAGTAGAATTTTGTCAGGTTTCTTTGATGAATAGAAAGTTCAGAAGCACACCATTTATCTGAAATAGAAATCTTTTTTAACATTATAAATGTCTTTATCATCACTTTTGATCAGTTTAAAGCATCCTTGCTAAATAAAGGTAATAATTTCTATAATTAAAAAAATATATATACTGACTCCAAGATTTTAATGGTATAGTGTATTATGTTACAAAAGCTTTTTACTTCTGATAAATGCTGATCTTTGGATCTTTATATTCATCAAAGAATCCTGGAAAAAATATACTCAACTGTTTTAAATATTGATAATAATAATAATAAATAATATAATAATAATAATAAAAAAAATGTGTCTTGAACAGAAATCAGCATATTAGAATGATTTCTGAAGGATCATGTGACACTGAAGACTGGAGTAATGATGCTGAAAATGTAGCTTTGATCACAGGAATAAATTACATTTTATAATATATATTAAAAATATTTTACAATATTAAATAAATGCAGGCTTGGTGAGCAGAAGAGATTCTTTAAAAAAACATTAAAAACTTTTGACTGGTAGTGTATGAATTGTATTTTTAATTTATTTTTTAGATACAAAAAAAAAAATAGCATAATGTCATTGACCTATTAATGAACATTGTAAATACTTAAATTAACTATTTATTACATTTAATGTATTGTATTAAAGGGTTTGACCGATAATGTGTTTTTCAGGGCCGATGTCGATACCAATTATTACCGATCAAGTAGACCGATAACCTATATTTGAACCGATATATATGTCTGGTGTAAAAATGAAAATTAATGTCAAAATTAAGGATAACAAGATCTCTGACAAAAACTTTTGTTGAATGCTTTTAAATTATTTTATCCGCAAATCGGTTTTGAAAAAGGCCGATACCGATAACCATAAAAATGCTTAATATCGGCGCTGATAATCAGCCGACACCCGCTGTATTGTTTATAATTCATAAACACTGTTGTACAAACAAAACCGTGGTTGGTTCCCAAGTGTGTACAATATGTGTCTTGCTGGAACAGATCCTCATTTAGTGACAATTTCATTAGATATTTTTCTGACAATTTTGAAACACTAAATGTCTTTCTCACTCTCACTGAAGCACATAAAGAAATAATTTTCCTCGTTACAGCTAAAGGACACTGTGCTCAATGATGATGATATTGGAGACAGCTGTCATGAAGACTTTTTACACAAGTAAGACATATTGCATCTTTAGTAGAAGTCAATGATCTGAATTGAGTTGCTTGTTTTCGTTGTTTAGATCGTAATGTTTGTCATTCTTCTCTATCACAGGGCTATCAGCTCTCATCTTCAGACTTGCGGCTGTTCAATGGTGGTTGGCAGCAATCCTGAGAAAGTCAATAAGGTGCACATCCCACATTGACTTAAGGTGCACATTCCCACATGGACATGAGTATGAAAGTCAAATAATGATGTTTCCTTTTGTAGATCGTGCTCACGCTGTGCCTCTTCCTCACTCCTGCTGAGAGAAAGTGCTCTCGACTGTGTCACCCCGACGGCTCTTTTAAATATGACACCGGCCTCTTTGTTCAAGGCCTCCTTAAGGTATCCAGAGTGTCCCTCTATGTGAAACTCATAACTACTTGGGACTTGGGTCCATAATCATTAAGGACCCCTGGTAGCTTTGCTGTATGATAGTATTATGAAGTCCCTCTTCTCTTTTTCCCAGGACTCCACAGGCAGCTTTGTGTTGCCCTACCGGCAGGTACTCTACTCCCCGTACCCCACCACCCACATCGACGTGGACATTAACACGGTGAAGCAGATGCCACCCTGCCACGAGCACACGTATCATCAGCGGCGCTACATGCGAGCTGAGCTCAGTGCCCTCTGGAAGGCCGCCAGCGAGGATGACATCAGTTCTGACAACCTCATCAATGCCCAGGACTCCTTCACCCCAGACTTGTATGACCTTTGACTTTCTACTTACCTTCTTAGTCTGGAAGCTGTATTATGATTGGCTGATTCTTACTATCAGGGTAGCAACATCTCATGGTCTTTAATTTTTTTGGATTAATGCAGACTGCTTGTGATTAATGACCTACTGACTGTACATTATCCTGCTTATTATACGGCTAATTACCAAATTTATGAAGAGATTAAATGTGCGAAGAAAGAGATCACAGAGAGATACAATATGTATCAGCTAGCTCAGTGTTTGAAATCAGGGACGAAGGATAGTTTAGCGGTCATTGTATAAAAAATACACTATCAGCCAAAAGTTTTTGACCAGTAAGTTTTTTAATGTTTTTTAAGGAAGTCTCATCTGCTCACCAAGCCTGCATTTATTTGATCCAAGTACAGCAAAAACAGTAAAATTTTGAAATATTTTTACTATTTAAAATAACTGTTTTCTGTTTGAATATATTTTAAAATGTAATTTGTTTTTGTGATCAAAGCTAAATTTTCAGCATCATTACTCCAGTCTTCAGTCACATGATCCTTTAGAAATCTTTCTAATCTTTTCTTTTTCAGGATTCCTTGATGAATAGAAAGATCCAAAGATCAGCATTTATCTGAAATAAAAGCTTTTGTAACATTATACACTATACCATTCAAAAGCTTGGAGTCAGTGTAATTTTTTTTTTCTTCTTTTTTCAAGAAATGATAGAAATTAATACTTTTATTTAGCAATGATGCTTTTATAGTAAAAGATTTCTATTTCAGATAAATGCTGCTGTTCTGAACTTTCTATTCATCAAAAAACCCCTGAAAACATTCTACTCAGCTGTTTTCAACATAATAATAATAAATGTTTTTTTTTGACAACAAATCAGAATATTATAATGATTTCTGAAGGATCATGTGACACTGAAGACTGGAGTAATGATGCTAAAAATTCAGCTTTGAAATCACAAGAATAAATTAAATTTTTAAATATATTTAAATAGAAAATGACTATTTTAAATAATAAAAATATTTCCAAATTTGATTTTTTGCTGTACTTTGGATCAAATAAATGCAGGCTTGGTGAGCAGAAGAGACTTCTTTAAAAAACATTACTGTTCAAAAACTTTTGACTGGTAGTGTATATAAATTTATTTTTTTGATAAAATCAAATAAATATGAATTGATCTTAGGACCTGATAACAGTTTAGAATAAGATTCACAAATTGGTTCATGCTTTAGGGATCATAAACTAACAAAAAACAATCATTTTTTACAGCATTTATTAACCTAGGTTAATCTTAATTTATTAATATACTATTATTTGTTTTAAAGTCATGTTGTTTCCTAATATACACTACCATTCAAAATTTGGGGTTAGTAAGAATTTTTTTAAAGAAATGCATTTATTCAGCAAGGATGCTTTAAAATGGATCAAGAATGACAGTAAATGCATTTATAATATTAAAAATAAATACTGTTCTTTTGAACTTTCTATACATCAAAGAATCCTGAAAAAGATTTTTGCAGTTTCTACAAAAATAAGCTGCATAACAGTTTAAACATTGATAATAATGAAAAATGTTTCTTGAGAAATGATTTCTGAAGGATCATGTGACACTGAAGACTGAAGTAATGATGCTGAAAATTCAGCTTTGTTTCACAGGAATAAATTACATTTAAAAATATATTGAAATAGAAAAGTTATTTTAAATTGTAAGAATATTTCAGAGTATCACTGTGTGTAGTGTATTTTTGATCAAATAAATGCAGCCTTGGTTAGCATAAGAGACTTCTTTCCAAAGCATTTAAAAATGTTTCAACAAATGTTTGATTGGTTGTGAATAAATGTATTTCAAAGAACATGTTCTTAACCAAGATTAGTAAATGCTGTAAATGATTATTATTCAGTGTTACTAATGTTAATGTAAACTGCTAATGTAAATGTATTTTGATCAGGGCTCTCTTTATTAAAGAAATTAGCCTTGAGATGCTTGTGTATATGGATGTGTGTCCTTGAAATTGTGAATACTCTCCACTCTCTGTTAATGTCATGGTTCAGGGCTGTGGCCTGCATAGGGCTGCATCATTGATTTGTTTTCAAGGACTGTCAGTGACTGTTTGACCGAGAATTTTTCCATTAAAAGTTCACAGAGTTGCTGAGAGGTGAAACAGAGACTTTTTACATCTCATTTAATGGCACTCACAATATCATTCGCTCGATACGCTGTGTAGACATGCGCCAACAAAGTAATCAGCGTCACATGTCAAGTTGTCAACTTCTGAATATTTTTCTTTTTGAGAATTAAAAGCAGCTCTCAAGAGCAATTTCTCAAGAGGACACGAGAGGTTTCTTTACCCTCTGAATCACTAACTAAACTTAATGTCTTTTCCTAGGAATATATTTCAGGACGTGATGCACAAAGACACACTCGTGAAGTCCTTCATAGATGAGGTAAGCCTGCGCGACTCCCTTTCTCCTGAGATTTAGAATAACGTCCTCCGCTTTGGCCTTCATAATATGTACGTGTTTGCATCTTTGTCGATCTCTAGGTGTTTCTCTTAAAACCAGGTCTGTCTCTGCGGAGTGTGTATTTGTCCCACTTCCTTCTCCTGCTGCACAGGAAGGCCTTGACACTGCTCAGATATATTGAGGATGAGACGTAAGTACAGCAGCTTTGAGCTCACAACTTCTACATTCACTACACAGTGTTATTTATCAGTAGGATTTTTGATGCTTTTTTTTAAAGAAGTCTCTTCTGCTCACCAAGTCTGCATTTATTTGATCCAAAATACAGCACAAACAGTAATACTGTGATATATATATATATATATATATATATATTTTAATTTAAAATAACTGCTTTCTATTTAAATATATTTTAAAATGTAATTTATTTGTTTGTTCAAAGCTAAATTTTCAGCATCATTACTCCAGTTTTCAGTGTAACATTATACACTATTATACTATTCAGAAGCTTGGGGGCAGGGGAGAAATTATAGAAATTAATAGTTTTATGTAGCAAGGATGCTTTAAATTGATCAAAAGTGATGATAAAGACATAAAAATGCTGTTCTTCTGAAAAGATTTTTAACTTGTTTAAATAAGTCTCTTCTGCTCACAAAGCCTGCATTTATTTGATCCAAAGTACAGTAAAATTTCGATTTTTTTTTCTCTGTTTATAATAACTGTTTTCTATTTGAATATATTTTAAAATGTAATTTATTCCTGTGATCAAAGCTGAATTTTCAGCATAATTCAGTCACATGATCCTTCAGAAATCATTCTAATATGCAAGAAACATGTATTATTGTCATTATTATTATTATTATTATCAACATTTAAAACAGTTGAGTATGTTTTTTTTTGTTTTTTTTTCAGGATTCTTTGATGAATAGAAAGATCCAAAGATCAGCATTTATCTAAAATAAAAAGCTTTTGTAACATTATACACTTTACCATTCAAAAGCTTGGAGTCAGTATAACTTTTTTTTTATAGAATTAATACTTTTATTTAGCAAGGATGGTTTAAATTGATCAAAAGTAGTGATAAAGACATTTATGATGTTACATTTCTATTTTAGAAAAATGCTGTTCTTTCTATTCTGTTCCGAACTTTCTATTCATCAAAGAAGTCTAAATTTATTTTTTTTACTCAGCTGTTTTTAATAATAATAATAATAATAATAATAATAATAATAATAGTAATAATAATAAATGTTTTTGAGCAGCAAATCAGAATATTAGAATGATTTCTGAAGCATCCTGTGACTGGAGTAATGATGCTAAAAATTCAGCTTTGAAATCACACAAATATATTACATTTTAAAATATATTCAACCAAGTAGAAAACAGTTATTTTAAATAGCAAAAATATTTCAGAACTGTACTGTTTTTGTTGTACTTTGGATCAAATAAATTCAGGCTTGGTGAGCAGAAGAGACTTATTTAAAAAACACTAAAATCCTACTGTTCGAAAACTTTTGACTGGTAGTGTATTTGACAACATTTTTCAGCAACATTAAGCTAAATTATTGTACTCTCATGTAAAGGTGGTTAATATATACTAATGTTAAGAAGTTTTAAGTTTTTGAAAGAACTCTCTCTTTTGCTCACCAAAAAGACTGCATTTATTTGATCAAAAATACAGTAAAACAAAAATACAGTAATGTGAAATATTACTACAATCTGAAGTAACTGTTTTCTATTTTAATATATTGTAAAATGTAATTTATTGCTGTGATGGCAAAGGTCAATTTTCAGCATTAGTACTCCAGTTTTCAGTGCCACGTGATCCTTCAGAAATCATTCTAATTTGCTGATTTGCTGCTTGATTTATTATCAGTGTTTATTATCAAATTTTTATTAAATAAAAGTCATGAATATTGTGATGAAATTGTGTCAATAAATAAATTATTTAATATCATATTTAGCTATAAAAAAAAAAAACAACAACAACTAAAATTGTCTTTTTAGTTAAACTTGATAAACGGTGTGCCTTCAGCATACCTTGTTGTTTATATTCAGGTAGACTCATTGTGTCATATTGATTGTTATTGATTATAGGCAGAAGGGCAAAAAACCTTTCAGATCTCTACGCAACCTGAAAACCGATTTGGACTTAATGGTGGAGGGTGACTTGAATATTATCATGGCGATGGCGGAGAAGCTGCGGGCAGGCCTTCACTCCTTTGTTTTTGGGAAGTCTTTTCTTACCAGTGTGCAGGAACGTGACCTCCTCATTAACTTCTGACCTCTGAACCATGTGGTCATCACACCACACGACACTTTGGCCACTCTTGTATCCTTATGTTTATTTTAGTATATTTATATGTGCTTTTTGTTTACAGCCTTTTGAACCTGCTGCTGAAAAACATCAACTGATTCACTTGTGCTTTAAAAGAATGCTAATTGGCTTTGTGATGCTTATAAATTCATATTTGTGTGTAGAAGGTTTGGTGCGCATGAGATTCTTGAATGGCCGTATAAATTTAATAGGTTTATCTTCTATGGACATGACTTTTCTCTTGTTTAAATTGGAACACCATGAAGTAATTTAAAATATGGTTTAATTAATCTAACCTTTACTCTGTAATAACATTCCCTGACCTTTTATCTATGATTGTCTGTAGACTTTACAGATGACAGATCTTTTATTTTGCAGAACCCCATTTACTGGGAGACTTTTCTTTGTTTCTTAACTTGACACTAACAAACTAAACTAACGGTTAATTAAATGGCTCATACTTTTGCATCTGGCTTGGGGCATGAATATAGGAAACCTAGTGGAAATGTGGGAAAACGAAGTGCAACTTAAATCACAAGGCCAAATCTCTGGTGTACAACGTGCAAGGAAGTCAGCAAATAACAGGAAGGGCCCCATAGACATCTTGCTTTGATTTTGAACTGTTCTTTCATAAAACGTTACATTACTCCACTGCTATGAATGTTATGTATCAAACAGACATTGCATGAATGGTAAACATAAATGGAGTTCGGAATATTTTGGACTATTTATGAAATCATAATCTGAAGTTTATTTTTAACTGTGACGGATATTGGTACATTTCAAGTTGTAAATGTGTTGATAAAGTGTGCCTTTTGTTTGTGAAATGTGACTTATTTGATTATACTGTACCTGTCAAAATCCTTTTCTTGTTTACTGTTCTAAATAAAGAAAACGGCTTTTTGAGGTTTATAATGTGACCCTGGTCATAAGTCGCATGTGTATATTTGTAGCAATAGCCAATACATTGTATGGGTCAAAATTATCAATTTTTCTTTTATGTCAAAAATCATTATGATATCAAGTAAAGATCATGTTCCATTAAGATATTTTGTACATTTCCTACTACAAATATATCAAAGTTTTATTTTTCATTAGTAATATGCATTGCTAAGAACTTCGTTTGGACAACTTTAAAGGCGATTTTCTCAATTTTTATTTTATTTATTTTTTTTATTTTTTGCACCCTCAGATTCCAGATTTTCAAATAGCTGTATCTCGGCCAAATGTTGTCCTATCCTAACAAACCATACATCAATGGAAAGCCTATTTCACTGTCATGGACTGGATTATGGTTTGGATGATGGTTTGAAGAGACAACAGTACACTTTATTTCTGTAGTCATAAAGAACAATGTATTATCGATCCCCAATGTTATTTTATTTGCAGTACTGTGTCAAAGGTACTTGAAATCAGTTTTGTCAAAGGTTTTAAACATTTAAAGGCTTAAATATACTAATATATTCCCACATTTTAATATTCATTAAAATATTAACCAGCACTGACATCCAGCACTGCTAAATGTTATTTAGCGAGCCTAATTTGCAACGTACCACAAATACAGTCATTACTTGAAAAAAAAAAAATCAATTGTATTACTTTTTTTTAAGACCACTTTAAATATTTTGTCAAAAATCTTAATTACTGTATCACTTTTCAGCGTTTTCTTTCCCCCCTCCTTGATAGTTTATTAATCTAGTTTATTGATTCGAGTCTTGCGTTCAACCTGACACAAATAACTTGATTTTTATTGGCTGCGGTTCATGTCACTCACGCCAGGGTTCCATGACCTCGCCCTCTGATTGGCCCCTGTCGTCCACAACAGATCTGTGATTGGTTAAACCTGGCACATGACCACAAAACAGGAAGCACAAGCGTTGTCCATGTAAATACTCCGGAAAAGAACTAGTTTGAGAAATGGGTGCTGTCGCCTGAGAGGAGTATGAGAGAACAGCTCTAAGGATCATGGCAACGTGAAATGTAATTCCACACTCTGCAAGGCGAGGTGGGTACGCTGCGTGTTCCCTAACAAGTCGTATGTGTGTATGTGTGATCACGGGCTGCGGCCTATGATACAGCAGAGATTGTCTGGATTTGATCCTGGATCACCTGCTGAGCGCAAGCGCTGCTGTCATACACACAGCCATCTGTTCGTTGCATTAAATATGATCATATTTCCAAGTACTAATGCTCAGTGATATCTGGTCTTACTGTTTACAATCATCAAAAGGTTGTGCTTGACATGCCAAGAGCGAATGCGTAATTAATACCTTCTATCAAAATCATCATCATCATCATCATCATCATCATAGTTAACATCATTGTGTCGCTTGTTTTATAAGGGCTATCCCGTCATATTTGAACCTTTAATTTGGGTGAACTGTACACATTCGAGTTTCATTATTTTACAGGAACCCCTTTGGTGCCTGTAGGACGCTGACGTACAATGGTCCAGTTGTTACACATAGGAATAATGAGCTCTATTATTGTGTAACATGCCTCACCTTTTGCTGAAGCCGTTCATAGGACAGAATGCGTTATATAAGATGTAGTGTCTTTATTTAGAATCATTTTTTGGGCAGAATTAAAGCACAGTTTCGCATTACCGTTTGTTTGATGGAGTAGCACTAGTTGTCATATGTCACAGTGAGCTGCTGTGATCCTGTCATGTTAATGCATTGGATCACCGAGTAATTAGACTCAGCTGACACTGGATTCTAGAGTTGCACAGGTGTTAACATCTCTTTTTCAGTTTCATTTTGACTCTGACATTAATAGTTAATTTTCTGCCAATTATTTTGAATTGTTGACTTGGTATATGATACCCAGGATCTTTTGTGTAAACACAAATACAGGGTTACAAATTTGAACAGTGAATTCATTTACTTGATAAGTAGCTGCTAGCTGTCAGGGTCCTGATTGATTTATTTTGCTGTAATGACCAGCTAACTATACATTATGCTGCTTATTATGCTCATAATTAATAAATGAGATGCATAGACATAATTATCAATTAGAGTTTGAATTATTTTATTATGGTGAACAGACAAACACGCATAGCTATGTAGGAAACATGCTGTGATTGACCATGTAGTAACTAGTCCAAACGCAATATTTGAATGATCTGTTTTTGTGTAAGCTCTTTCTAGCACAATTAGTTCAGAGCAGAGCATGCCACAACTCATCCAAGGAATTCTGCTGAACTTTACTACACTATTTGTCTCTATCAGGCATTCACATCAAACTAAAAGAATGCAAGCCTGAGCTAATACTATTTAGCTTAAACCTTAGTTTGATGGAGATGATTATAACCATGACACTTAATGCAGATAAAAAAAAAATATTGTGCTAGAGTCGGCAGGTTTAAATGCATCTAAGGTCAGAAAACATTACACTTACTATTGGAGTAATTTTGCAGTGATTTTGAAACGATTTGTTCGAAGCAGTTCTGAGGTTAAGGTCTCTAAACCCCTCTCTTCCATAAGCCTACTCTGCTCTGATTGTTCAGCTGACCAAGTCTGTTGTGATTGGTCTTTCTGTATACAATGCGTGTCGGAAATGAAACACTTCACAAAACGATAGTGGTTGATACGTTGACCGAGTGCTAAAGTGACTAACTGATGAAACAATACAATGGACAAGTGTTTAGTGAATCCACCGTTGAACTCACCAAGATTAGAGAAGCTTGCTGTGATTGACCATGTAGTAACTAGTCCAAAAAACTAGTAAAATATAAAATACTTGGTAAAATATCATCAAACACAGTGTCTTCCTGACATGATATAAACACACTAACTAGTGGAAGTATTTGTGGGCAGGTCTCAGAGTGTTCATATTTCGCAGGCGGGCGGAGATTATGCTAACGTGTTACCGAGAGACATTTATAGGTAACAGGCAGAAGATTCGAAAATATGACAACTCGTTAAGTTGGTTCAGAGTCAACTCTTTCTTTATTTATCATGCACTTTTTTTGATGAACAACTTTGTAGACTGTTTACATTGAAGGATGGCTGTTACAAACTGCAAAAGAGATATTTTTTGACAACCCATATTACCTGCTGTTTAAAATAAATAGTAGATACAATGTAGTTATTGTGTACATACATGTTTTACATTGTATTGTTATTTAAAAATATACCTGCATGTAGTTAAATATGTAATTAATGTCTGTAGTTATGTATTTTAATTACACTTCTGACCCTACCTACTTCTTAACCCATCTTAAACCTAACAATACCACCTAACCTCAATCGTATTCCGGCTCAATAGCAGCAAAAGTGTTTTTCAATGCAGAATGAACACAATAAGTACACTGTATATAATATTTATTGATTGACTGATACACGTTTATAGTAGTAAAAACACATGTATAAAGTGGGACCCAAAAAGTCAAAAGTGTAAAAGTGTCTGTTGTTACTGGCTGTGTGTAGCACCTACAGCTTTGCATATCCTTCAGAAGGATGTTGATAAGAGGGGTTGTTTTTTAACAAGCTTTCTGATAATTCTTTACAGATTGTGTGACATTTCAGTGCAGATTGCTTTGTTGAATCTGTCTTGATGTAATGCAGGCTTGGTCGAAAGGCTTTTAATGAAGGGGTAGTTAAGTTAAACTTTCAGCAAATCTGCTGCAGCTAATAGCAAAGCACAGTGGTTCATTTCACACACTGAAAAAGTAAGTAATAAGATAAAATACCTTTACCAACTAGTTTTTCAAAGTTAGACTGGGTTTTCACTCATATTACCGTTTTAGTTTAATTTACTTTATTAACTTTCCCAGCAAGTACATGTGAATAGTCATTTAAAATTTGTTAAGAGGGAATGAATGAACTACTAGTCTAACTTTACAAAAAAGAGTGACTGCAACTGTGTGGCATCGATGTCTATTGAACTTAAAGGAACACTCCACTTTTTTTGAAAATAGGCTCATTGTCCAACTCCCCTAGAGTTAAACAGTTGAGTTTTACCGTTTCGAATCCATTCTGCCGATCTCTGGGTCTGGCGGTAGGACTTTTAGCATAGCTTAGCATACATCATTGAATCTGATTAGACTGATAGCATCTCGCTCAAAAATGACCATATATAATGACAATATTTTTCCTATTTAAAACTTGACTCCTCTGTAGTTACATCGTGT
Source organism: Cirrhinus mrigala (assembly GCA_036247105.1). Classification (NCBI taxonomy): domain Eukaryota; kingdom Metazoa; phylum Chordata; class Actinopteri; order Cypriniformes; family Cyprinidae; genus Cirrhinus; species Cirrhinus mrigala. The sequence continues at coordinate 13,373,766 of CM070019.1, read as the reverse complement.
ACTAAGACTGACGGAAAATAAAAAGTTGCGATTTTCTAGGCTGATATGCCTAGAAACTATACTCTCATTCTGGTGTAATAATCAAGGAACTTTGCTGCCGTACCATGGGTGCAGTGACGCAGTATCGGCCTAGAAAATCACAACTTTTCATTTTTTGTCTGTCTTTGTACACGATGTAACTACAGAAGAGTCAAGTTTTAAATAGGAAAAATATCGAAACTCTTTGGTCATTTTTGAGGGAGAAGCTAACGGTCTAATCAGATTCAATTATTTATGCTAAGCTATGCTAAAAGTGCTAGCGCCAGACCCAGAGGTCGGCTGAATATATTCGAAAACGGTAAAACTCAACTGTTTATCTCTAGGGGAGTTGGAAAAACTCACGTTTGACCAAACACACAAAATTGAATTATTAAAGTGCAAAGGATTAAGGGAAAAGTCTGTCAAAATCTAAAAAAAAATCTAGCTGTTTAATAAAGGGTAGAAAATGACATGAAAATGACCGTCGGCAACACTTTACAATAAGGTTCCATTAGTTAATGTATTAACATGAACAAACAATGAACAATACATTTATTACAGTATTTATTAATCTTTGTTAATGTTAATGAAAATACAGTCATTCATGTTAGTTCGCAATGCATATCTAATGTTAACAAAGACAACTGAGACTAATAAATGCTGTAGTATTGTTCGTTCTTGGGTCATGTTAACTACTGTAATATAGTTAGCTAATGAACCTTACTGTAGTTAAGTGTTACCAACTATTTGAATTCAAAAGAATTGTATGTTTTGAATGAAAAGATGTCTGATATGACACCTTTAATGTTGATAAAGTTATGGTGGTAGCTACATCAGTTGTTGCTGAAGTACTTGCACAACTTCTCTTGACGAGCTGAGGAAAGGGAACTGGCCGTTTCTGTTTCTTGTCTTTTGTCTTTTATCTCTTGCTCAATAGCAGGCTTCGTTTAGCTTTAAATCACTCAGACTTCACCAGAGGTTAGACTAGAGTCAACTTCAACACTAATTCAAATGGATTCTTATCTTGAACCTGAGGAGTCAGCTGAGATGAAGGATGTGTCTTAACTTAAAGAAACGTCACGTATCCTTGATATTCAGCAGAACAGATTATATGCTGTTTTTATCATCGAATCGCATATAAATCACTATAGAATCTCATTATTTTTGAACATATCTGCTGTTGTCGCATGATGGGTTGTCATCATTGTTTGATCGTAACTCATTGTTTCTTATTATCTGAAAATGATGTCTCATAGCAGAGCTGTCTGGCCAAACCTGTCACACTAGAATAAAAAAGCATTATCGAAAGCAATATGTTCCTAACAAATGACGCAGCCTCTGGTTTCATGGTCACAGAGATGTGTTGATACCAAGTGTTAGAAGTGTTGCATGCAAATAATAAGGTACAAGAATCATATGCTGAGCATTGTGACTGCTTTATTAATTGCCTGGATGAGCTGTTTTACATTCATGCATTTGGCAAACTGATTTTCTGCAGTATTTAGAGGTGTTAGACTTTGAGAAATGTTATTTTATACGATAAATGAAGAAAGGTGTGTGAGTAAGTGTTTACAGATGGTTCTGTTTACAAATGTATTACAGTTAGGTTTAAAGTCCACTTCCAAAACAAAGATTCACATATAATGTACTCACCCCCTTGTCATCCAAGATGTTCATGTCTTTCTTTCTTCAGTCGTAAAGAAATTATGTTTTTTGAGGAAAACACTTCTGCATTTTTCTCCATATAATGGACTGCTATGGTGCCCTGATTTTGAATTTCCAAAATGTAGTTTAAATGGGGCTTCAGACGATCCCAGATGCGGTTGTAAATGATCCCAGCCAAGGAAGAAAGGTCTTATCTAGTGAAACGATCAGCTATTTTCATTAAAAAAATACAATTTAAATACTTTTTATTCTCAAACGCTCGTCTTGCTTTGCTCTCGTTCAGCAGTTAGGGTATGTCGAAAAACTCCAATCGTATTTTCTCCCTTAACTTCAAAAATCATTTCAAAATCACCCTACAAAATCACTGCGATTTTGAAGTTGAGGGAGAACATGAGATGGGAGTTTTCTGACATACCCTAACTGTCATGAACCGGAGAACAACAGTCCAGGCAGAGTAAGACAAGATGAACGTTTGGTATTAAAAAGTATATAAATTGTATTATTTTAAAATAACCGATCGTTACGCTAGATAAGACCCTTCTTCCTCGGCTGGGATCGTTTGGGATCATTTGAAGTCGCATTTAAACTGCATTTTGGAAGTTCAAAATCGGGGCACCATAGCAGTCCATTATATGAAGAAAAATGCTGAAATTTTTTCCTCAAAAGCATACTTTCTTTACAACTGAAGAAAGAAAGACATGAACATTTTGGATGACAAGGATGTGAGTACATTATATGTGAATCTTTGTTTTGGAAGTGGACTTCTCCTTTAAGGTGCATTTGGGTTGTTTTGGATTTATGGTGGATTACATGTGGATTTGCTTCTTTTTTTTCAAACAAAAAGGCACAGTTCACAGTCACTGTAATTAGTGTGTGATTGGTAGTAATTAATTAACCAGCATTTGCAGACAATGACTCTTTTGTGCTGGTTCTCTTTGTTATAAGAGTTTCTTTCTTATGAATTTCAAATATATGTCCATTACATTTCCCTTACAGCTTTCTTTTTGTTGTCCAACAGGAATAGTTCACCCAAAAAGTTTAATTTGCAGTAAATGTACTCCCCCTCAGGCCATCCAAGATGTAGATGAGTTCGTTTCTTTATCGGAACAGAGAAATTTAGCATTACCTCACTTAGTCACCATTGGATCTGTTGCAGTGAATGGGTGCTGTCGGAATGAGAGTTCAAACAGCTGATAAAAACTTATCAGAATAATCCACAAGTAATCTACACAATTCCAGTCCATAAATTAATGTCTTGTGAAGCGAAAAGCTGCGTATTTGTAATAAACAAGTTTATCACTGAGACATTTTAAACATTAAACCATCACTTCTAGTCAAAATAATAGTCCATAATCCATAATAACGCTTCTTCCCATAAAAAAATTCTTCTGTTGTCTTCTCACATCAGAATCCACCAAAATATTTGTAAACTTTTATAACCGTTTTGCATGATTTTTGTGTTTAAATGCTGCTCGATCTGTGCATATTTCTCTCCTGATTCAGATGAGACAACTTTTTTTTTTTTTCCTGGAGAGAGCGATATTACAAACAGAGAATTTTTTTTAGCTGGAAGCAACAGTATGAAATGAAAAATGTCTGAATGATGGATATGTTTATTACAAACACACAGTTTGTGGATTACTTGCATTGTTACATTTTTATCGGTTGTTTAAACTCTCATTCTGATGGCACCCATTGACTGCAGAGGATCCACTGGTGAGCAAGTGACGTAATACTAAATTTCTTCAAATCTTTTCTCATGAAGAAACAAACTCATCTGCATCTTGGATGGCCTGAGGGTGAATACATTTTCAGCAAATCTTAATTTTTGGGTTCACTATTCCTCAAAGATTTTCTCTCACAGTTCCACAAGATCTAAATTTAGATGAGATATAATGTGTCTTATTTTGCCACCAAATGTTAATACAAAAACTACAGGGTGGGCCATTTATATGGATACATCACACATCAAACTTATTGGGAATTTCACAAGAAAAACAATGGTGTGCTTGGTTTAAACGTAACTTTATTCTTTCATGAGTTATTTACAAGTTTCTGACCACGTATAATGTGCCACAAACAGGACGTTAATATCACCAACCATTCCCATTTTATTAAGGTGTATCCATATAAATGGCCCACCCTGTACATTTTGGTGACTTTCTGGTGACTTCCTCTTCAGCAAAAGCGCTCCACTAAAAAAGGCTCAAACTGAATCACACGACTGAAATTGCACAACATTAGCAACAGTTTACTAAAAACACTGAAATGTGTCGTACACAACACGGAGTCCTAATTATGTAAATGATGGTTGATTACTTTAGAACAGTTAATGAACTAGTTCTGTCTTTTGCCTAAGAACCTTCCTTGCACACTGCGTTTGTGAATAGTCTGCTGATTGCGCTTTGGCAGTGTTCTTCAGAAGTCAGAGGTTGATGCAAACCCTGTGTAATTTGATAGTGATGTCTATTCTCCTTATCTGCAGTGGGGTGTAACCATGGAGAAAGCCAACACCAGTTTCCCCAGTTATAATGAATTAGATGACTACCTCACTAGACGCAACTCCAACTTTGTGTGGCTCCTCGTGGGTAAGTGGGCTAATCTAATGTGATTTCGAAATTGTTTTCATTCTGCAGATCATAATTAGAAAAATGTCTAGACTGGAGGTACCTTGTGCATCACATTGGTGGACAAGTTGACAAACGCACCATTTCTGTTTTAGATTACTTTATTTCCGTCTGTCTGAAAATAAAGTGATTTTTTTTTTTTTTTTTTACAAATATCATTTATTAATTTTCTTTGTTCTATATATAAACAGCCCTTAAAGGATTAATTCACACCAGAATTAAAATTACCTGATAATTTAAGATGTTCATGTCTGTCTTTAAAAAGAAATTAAAGTTTTTGAGGAAAACATTCCAGGATTTTTCTTCATATAGTGGACTTCAATGGGGATCAGCAGGTTAAAGGTCCAAATTGCAGTTTCAAAGCAGATTCAAAGGGCTCTACACGATTCCAGCTGAGGAATAAGGGTCTTATCTAGTGATACGATCAGTCATTTTCGAAAAAAACAACAAAAAAAAACAGATGTACTTTTTAACCACAAATGCTTATCTTGCACTTGCTCTGCGGCCATGACTTAATGCATTGCGTAGTCATGTTAGAAAGGTCACGTGTGATGTAGCCAGAAGTACCGACTCAGGGTTTACAGATTTGTGACAACTTTGCAAATCTATTAAAACTAAAGTACTGAAATAAGTACATTTCATAAGTATTCATAAGTATTGGTTTAAGCACCTTTAACAGTCTCAAGTCTTTTTGGGTATGATGCGACAAGCTTTGCGCATCAGCATTTGGCAATTATCTGCCATTCTTCACCTCAGCTCTTCACCTCTCAAGCTCTGTCAGCTTGGATGGGGGCTGGCAGACATTTTTATGTTTCTCCAGAAATGTTGGATTGGGTTAAAGCCAAGGCTCTGGCTGGGCCACTCAAGGACATTCACAGAGTTGTCTATAAGCCACCCTGGCTTTGTGCTTAAGGTCATTGTCCTGTTGGAAGGTGAAGCTTCTGTCCACTCTGAGGTTCTGAATGCTCTGGACTGGGTTTTCATTAAGGATCTCAATATTTTGGTGCATTGAGCTTTCCTTCTACTCTGACAAGTCCCTCAGTCCCTGCTGCTGAAAAACAGCCCCACAACACGAGGTTGCTACCACCACACTTTACTTTTGGGATGATACTCTTCAGGTGATGAGCAGTGCTTGGTTTCCTCCAAACATGATGCTTGGAATTGAGGTTCATCAGACCAGAGAATCTTGTTTCTCACAGTCTGAGGGTCCTTTAGGTGTTTTTTTGCTACTTTCAAGTGGGTTTCATGTGTCTTCACTCAGAAGAGGATTGAGTTTAGCCACACTGTCATAAAGACCTGATTGGTGGAGCGTAGCAGTGATGTTTGTCCGTCTGTAAATTTCTTCATCTGCATATATAATCATGGAGCTCAACTAGAATGACCATCAGCTTCTTGGTCACCAGTCTAACCAAGCCCCTTCTCCATCGATTGCTCTGTTTGGCCAGGAGGCCAGCTCTAGGAAGAGTTCTAGTTGTTCCAAGCATCTTCCATTATGGATAATGGAGACTACATGCTTCTGTGAACCTTCAGTGCAGCAGAGTTTTTATCTGAACTCTTCCCCAGATCTGTGCCTTGACGCAAGCCTGTTTCTGAGCTTGGTTTTTGCTCTGATATGCATTTTCAGCTGTTAGACCTGAGCTAAATTTCAAGTGTCCCAGAAAAGGGTATGAATTCTTATGCAATGGAATCAATTCAGTTTTTTATTTCAATAAATTTGTAAAGTTGTCAGAAATGTATTTTGTGCTTTGTCATTATAGAGTATTGAGAGTAGATCGATGTGGGGGGGGGGGGATTTAAATCAGTGCAACATAAGGTTGAAAAAAAATGCAGGGTATGAATACTTTGAGTAACTCAAATTAATAAATGTTGTAAATATATGTTTGTATAACAATGTTTTTATGAGAAAATAAAGTAGGATATATGGTTATTCACTCAATCACTCAAATGGCGGTTTAAGTATTTGGATTTATGTTTTCCACAGCCACTATTATGTCATGTGGGTGGATCATATACCTGACATACTACAATTCCCGTAATATTGGACTCGTCCTCACCCTCATCATTAACCGTCTCTATAAGAATGGATACATACACATCGGTGAGTTAGACTCGATATTGTTGTCTTTTGTTCATTTTTTCATGATTGATTTTTCTGTTTCATACATTTATTTATTATTTTACAGGTTCATTTTCATTCTCTGTGCTGTCTGGCAAGGTCATGTTCCGAGATGTCTATTTCATCAACGAAGACATGTCGATCAGGTACACAACACAGTATAAATTAAACTCTGTCCTTTTTTTATTTAATTCCTTTTTATGCTCCATTGCCTTATTCTGAGACTCTGCTTATTCTTGTTGTCTTTGTGTTGAGCATGATCTCATTGTTTATGGGTTATTTCCCATCTTTATTCACTCTGTTGGTAACTTTTTTCAGAATTCAAGATGGATTACTTATATTCCGTTGGTGGAAGATGTACAACCCCAAACAGAAACAACACGGTCAGTGCAAAAGCATAACAAACAACCCACAACAGTTGTGACAGATTTATGTTGTGCTTTTCTTTAAGGGATAACATCAGTCCCACAAATTTTGAATATGTTTTTTTTATTGTTGCTCCTTGTTCGGGTTACTTAGTCTTTTATTTTCAGTGATAATTCTTCATTAATTGTGTGTGAAATGCGTGTGCATTGATACATTGTTGGTTCTGCTGTTTCCAGACCCGAAGGCTGAGACACGGCTCTATGTCACTGTTAACGGCTTTGAGTTTCATGTGTATAATCGCACGGATTTGTACGCTCGGCTTCAGGAAATATTTGGCCTAGAGCCCAGCCTTATCCCACCCCACCGGGATGAGGAGAAAGGCCGAGAGCAGAGGGATAAATCCCTGGAGAGGTAAACACTGCACTAATACAAGAAAAAACGCTTAAAAGATTCTGGTACATAAGATTAAAGGTGAAGTAATTTTTTGAATGTTGAAATACGTTCTTGTAAACCAGCTTTTGCAGAAACAGCTACAAATAAACTATAGTCTGATTTCCTCAGTGTAAACACTGACCATCCCAGCATAGAAACGTTGGCCCAACCATCCATCTGTTTGCTGAATAATGGACCACAGGAAATGTTTGTGAAACCTGTTTAAAAAAAAAAAAAAAAAGAATATTTTCCTTTTGTTTTTTGTTTTTAAAATGTGCAGATATTACTCATGTCACCTTCAATGTTGCAAGTGAGGATCTCCGTGTTACTTAGCAATAAAATGGGTTTGTTTAAGTGTTTTATATATAACTTCATGTTGTTTGAGCTTTTCTGCTACAAAGCCATTGATTTATTGTTCATTGAGTTTTCTAAATTGAATCTACATAATGGCTTGGAGGCATTCGCAAGTTTTTTTTTTTTTTTTTTTTTTTTTCCCTTAGACAGTAAAGCTTCAGTACTTCATGTCTAAAGGTGCTCATGAATGAAGATGTGTTTTTGTTGTTTTTGAAGTGTTCACATCAAAGCTGAGACTCCAGACCCGTCATCTTCTTGGAGGTCTCTCATCCCTGTCATCAAAGTCAACATCAGTACAGTGAGTACTGCATTCAGTGTTTCTCCCATTCACCCATTTCCTGTCTGACATCAGTACATTGATACCTGCGTCGTTCATATTCCATACTGTAACAAAAAAATGGAAATAAATCTACTTAATATTTAATTTCCCATGTCTCAGCTTTCCTAACTCTCGCTGGTCTTGCCCTTAGGGTCGCGTAGCGTTTGGTAATCACCATCTTCCTCAGACCCTCTGTATGAATTTTGACGATGCCTTCCTGACATATGCCACCAAACCACCCAGCAGCCACTTGGATCAGTTTATGCACATTGTGAAGGGTTCTCTGGAGAACGTGCGCGTCATGCTCGTGCCCAGCCCACGATACCTGGGCCTTCAAAATGATGAGTGAGTCTAATAATCTCTACTCTATTAGAGTAAATTGGATTAGATTGGATTCAATTTTTTGTCATTGTGCTAGTACAGAGCCATTGAAATAGCTGTAATCTAATCTGATGTGCAAATAGGCATACTGTACATTATTTAGATATTGTATGAAATCACCTGGTAAGCAGTTTCTTGTGTTTGCATATAAACTATTGAAACAGACAATCCCTTAATTAGTTTTCATTCAAAAGTTTGCGAGTGATAAGATTTTTTTTTTAATGTTTTTGAAAGAAGTATTTTATGCTCCTCACCAAGGCTACATTTATTTGATCAAAATCTTTTATAGTTCTATGATTAATAGAATATCAAATAAACAGTATTTATTAAGGCATTTTATTATTATTATAGTTTTTATTTATTATTATGACAGAAAATCAGATATGTTTATGACTATGACTACAAAATGTGTCAGTGGCCAAGTACACACTGCAAGTATCAGGACTGACAACCACATTTAAATGCGGGAGTGAGTCCCGTAAAATTATCCCAGAAGAACATTTTGCCATCTTGCAGGAGTGAATAAGAATTTAGCAGTTTGTTATCTGCCATTTTTTTGGCTAAAGACTCTTTTTGTCCGTCAGTTTAACTAAACTACCTCTGACAGACGTGCTGTGTTTTGTTTGTGCTGTGTTTTGTTTATGCTCGGGTGGCTGCTTTAGAGAGCACTGTCTTGCAGTGTTGCCATGTCCTCAAATCTACAAGTGCTTTTAGGCATGTTGTTTGGCTATAACTCATAAAAGTAGGCACTTTATGGAGTTGCGTATATGAGATGTATGTTTTTTTTTTTTTTTATGTTATAAAACATAAAGCATTTGGGTGTTTTAGAGTTTGTTTGTTTTTCTATGAAGGTCTGGCAACTTTACCGCAGGGCTCGTAAGCACAACTAGCCCCGTGTCAAAAGAGACTTTTTTCACTGTTATTTTCTTGCATCTCACATACAGACGAAGATATATTTCTGATATGGGTTTAAATACGTCATTACCAACTAGTAGTTCAGTTCAGTTCAGTTCAGTTCCGTACACACTGCATAGAAAGGTTGTCACTACCTTTATTTTTTAGGAGTTAATGCGGTTGTGACTCCCGCATTTTAGTGAATTATGTGTGTTCAGAATGCCATTAAGGAGTAAAGCGTGAACTGACAAACAAATTTAGCTCCCATGTGTACATGGTCACTAATATCTCTGGTGAGTTTCTGTGTAAAATTCTAAATAAAATGATGATAATAATAAAATATCTTAATAGATACTGTTCTTTTGATGTTTCTGTTAATCAAAGAACCATAAAACATTTTGATCAAATTAATGCAACATTGTAATGTTTCCAAACTTGTGGAAGGTACTTTAATAATAACAATTCTATTAATACTATTATATTGTATTATATTATATTATATTATGTTATATTATTTAGTGCTGTCAATCGATTAAAAAAAATTACAAATTAATCACATTTTTCTGCAATGAATCACGATTAATTCTAGTTAATCCCACTTAACATTAACATTTTTAAATATAGTTTTATATTGCAATAATTTCACATTCAATCTTTAAATTAATGTAGAAAAAACTTAAAGACAGTATATATATTTAACCACTGACTATAGCCATTCAACATTACAGTATAATTGAGAGCTATCAATTATAAGATTTATTAGACTTTAAAAAATAGCAACTTCTAATTAACTTCTACTTAAAACAATCTTCACATAACCCATTATTTACCTGTGGCCTTCAGCAAGTAGGAAATGTACAGAAATTGAATAAGCTATCAAACACTAAATACTAAATTAAATATAGATGAATGCTTAAAGCTACAAAAGTTATTGATTTCCTCTTTTTTTCTTTAGTTCTTTGACATTTTGTTGTTTGAATAAACATTTGGCTGCTATTACTTGATGCAGATCTGACATTGTTACTATTAATATTAATACTATTATTTTATTTTTTTTTTTTAATAAGAAGTGCTGGCGGCGTGGCTTAGGGGTGTGGTTGGATTTTCCTGCGTTTTTGTCACTAGCTGATCACATGCCTGAAATGGCATATAGTATAAATAGAGAAGGTGCTGTGTACAAGTGATAATGAGGTATATGTGGCCGGTGACCATTACAGTGCACATTACATCATGTATAAATAGAATATGGGAGAATATGGCAATATGACTGGATTGATGCAGGGTATAATAAATGGCAAATTACCACAGCAGTTCAAGTGACATGGTGTACAAATAGAGGTAGGAAAAGAAAAATATTTTATTAATACCCACAGGGAAATACTCGCACGACATTTGTGCAGGTTTTATACACACGGAACAATATGGTCAGATATTAAAGTATACAAGTTATAACTGATGTAGGTGAAAAGTGACCATTCACATAATTAAAAAAGCACAGAGTAGCTGAGTGAAATGTTTTTAAAATAGTGCAAATCTGCAAACTGGCAGAAATATAGTACAGATTGTTCAGCTACAGATGTAGAGATGCTAAGGACACTTTTTTAAAAGTTGAATCAGCCATAGTGAGAGTACCATAGTCTTTTGCTGCATTAGGAGCAATGAATTTACTCTGTGTGTGTGTGTGTGTGTGTATGTATTGTTATTTAAACATAATTATCTAAGGTTATTGTTGTGTTGTTTTAAATGCAAGGTTTGTTTAATTAATCAGAGCTGTTCATTTGTTCCGTTAGTTACAATTAGACGCGCCGATCTGTGTAATTTAATTTGGATTGAAAATAATATTAACATAAGGACCTGAACATTAATTGCTTCTTGTATAGATAAGCGTTTTCCTGTGCCATTTATGGTTTATTTGAAAATAAGCATGGGTTAATTTTCATTGATGTAATAAATTAGTATGCTTGAAAATTAGCCTAGATTGCCAGCTGCTCGATTGGTAACGATTAGTGATCTGTTAGAGTGATGTAGTGGTTGTTTAAAGAGTGATTTCCTGTCTTTAGACCTCCCAGGCTCATGGGAGAGGGATTTGTGGTCATGCAATCGAATGATGTGGACATTTACTACTACCAGGATGAACCAGGTAATCATTAGTCTTTTTGTCTTTCATTAATTTGTGAATAAAAGTCTGATCTGTTGACGTGTATATTGGTATAAAGGGTAATAAGAATGATTTTACAAATGCTTCCTGTGTGTTTTTAGGTTTGGTCCCAGAGGAACTAGAGAATGGAGATACAGAAGCCTGCTCTGAAGATGCCAAGCTACAGGACTTGCCTCCATGCTGGGGTTTGGACATTGTGTGTGGCAAAGGAACAGACTTTAACTATGGTCCATGGGCCGACAGACAGAGGTACCCACACACAATGTCTAAAGTAACAGTTTCCAGTTTTTATGTTTTAAAATGTAATTAATTCCTGCAAAGCTAAATTTTCAGTGATCGTTACTTCAGTTTTCAGTGTCACATGATCCTTGATGAACATTGCTTATAATTGCCAATGCTGAAAGCAGTGGTGATACATAATTTTTGTGCAGAATGTTACATTTTTTTCAGGTTTCTTTAATGCATGTAAAGTTAAAAACAGTGGCGTTTATTTAAAATAGAAACTTTTAGATAGATACTTTTATCACCCATTCATTACATTGTGATTTTACCCTTACAGAGACAGCCTATGGAAGTTCTTCCTCCCTGCAGACTATCAGCCAATGAAAGTGAGCGAAGTCGCCACACCAGGCAAACCCCGACAGATCCTTGCCTTTGAGCTCCGTATGAACATCATAGCTGATGCGACAATAGACCTGCTATTCACAAAGAACAGGGTATTTACACACATACACGCCTAATGATTCATTTCCCAGTCGCACACTCCTCTGCATAAACGTTTGCTGGGGCAAAGTTTGCTTGCATTCATAGGAACAATGTGCACCCTCTTTTGCTTTTGTTTACTCACTAACCCATAATCCATTTGTCTTCACAGGAGACTAATGCGGTCCATGTGAATGTAGGAGCAGGTTCTTACCTCGAGGTCAACATACCCATGACTGTTGGGGAGAATGGTAACTTTCAAACTTGACATTTGACAGTTTTTGACACTTGAGTCATTATTATTATTATTATTATTATTATGAACTGCAATTTTCCCTCTTCTGATTTGTATTTTTCTATTTCTAACCCTGTTTTTCTGTTTAGGTTATTCTCCCACTGTTAAAGGCCAGTTATTACATGTAGATGCAACCAGCAGTATGCAGTATAGAACGCTGCTAGAAGCGGAGATGCTGGCTGTGAGTGCGGCACATGATTTTTATTGTTTATAAGTGTTATTCAAAACTATGTATTGTGACTAGTTGGTCTTAAAGACACCCTGGATAATTAGGCTAGCTTAGGGTTATGTTTACCAGACAAGTGTAGCTCTTCAATACACTGAGTAACTTGAAACTTTTAGTGCACAGAACTGATAATCTCCAGAAAATAGGAACATTGCTTGCTGCAGGCTATTTGAGGTCTGACAGTAATTGTCTTGAAATTTATTGTTGTAGATGGGAAATTTGTTACAAAACATGAGTTTAGAGAAGTAATATTTGTAATAATTCAGATATTGCATTTTGCGAGGCCCTTTTCCACTTTGCTGACATTCACCCACGCAGCACTTTAGGGAGGTTTGTCACGTCAGCATAGATGTGTATAGTGTGTTTGAAACAAGTGATGAATATAAATTCAGAATTTTTGTTTTAGTGATGATTGTAATAGTATGAATAATGAATAAAATCAAATCCACACATTTTCTTAAAAGGATGGTTTAACAAAGAATGAAAATTTTATTAATTACTCACCCTCATGTCATTCCTAACTCATGAGACCTTTGTTCATCTCATCGGAACACAAATTAAGATATTTTTGATGAAATCCGAGAGCTTTCTGCCCCTGCATAGACAGCAATGTAACTACGTTCAAACAGCCCGGAAAGGTAGTAAGGACATCGTTAAATAGTCCATGTTACATCAGTGATTCAACCGTTATGTTATAAGAAGAAATTGTTGAATAGTTATTTTTGTTTTCTTTGCACACAATAAGTATTGTTCATAATAGCTTCATAAGAAGGTTAAACCACTGCTGTCAAATGGACTATTTTAACAATGTCTTTACTACCTTTCTGGGCCTTAAAAATCTATGCAGGGTCAGATAGCCCTCGGATTTCATCAAAAATATCTTAATTTGTGTTCTGAAGATCTATGAAGGTCTTACGGACTTGGAACAACACAAAAGTTAGTAATTAATGACAAATTAAATGTCTTTGTAAAGCATGAGACACTTTGCATCACATCCCCCTCGCCTCCAACTTTAGATGCAAAAGCTAAAATAACCAGATGGAAAAAAAAAAGCAAGATAAAGCAACTAGTGAACCATCCTGTATGCTAACAGCTGTCTTTGAACTCCTCAGTTCCATGTCATAGCCAGTTACCCACGTGTTTGGAACATGCCCCAGTCCTGGCAGTGTGAGATTGAGGTTTACAAAGCCACGTACCACTTCATCTATGCACAGAAGAACTTTTTCACAGGTGATGTTTCTCTCGGACCTTTAACTACTGTGTTTAAAGTCAGTCCACTGGTTGACCTCCACCTGTTGTGATCTGTAGATCTGATCAAGGACTGGGCCAGCGACAGTGAACCGGACATCTACTCATTCGTTCCATATTCGTGGAAGTTTAAGATCCTCTTTCACCAGTTTGAGATGATTTGGGCTGCCAATCAGCACAACTGGATTGACTGCTCCACCAAACAGCAGGAGAACGGTAAGAGACTTTCATAATGGATGTGACAATGGAAGAAATCTAATATGTAACCCTGAACCACAAAACCAGTCATAAGGGTCAGTTTTTTTTAAATTGATTTGTACATCATCTGAAAGCTGAATAAATATTGATATATGGTTTGTTAGGATAGAACAATATTTCCCGAGATATTTGAAAATCTGGAATCTGAGGGTGCAGAAAAAAAAAAAATCTAAATATTGAGAAAATTAACTTTAAAGTTGTCCAAATGAAGTTCTTAGCAATGCATATTGCTACTCAAAAATTAAGTTTTGATATATTTATGGTAGGAAATCCACAAAATATCTTCATGGAACATAATCTTTACTTAATATTCTAATGATTTTTGGCATAAAAGAAAAATCACTCATTTTGACCAATACAATGTATTGTTGGCTATTGCTACAAATATACCCATGCTACTTATGAATGGTTTTGTGGCCCAGGGTCACACGTGGTGTTTAATAAATGTAAACACTATAGGAAATCTAACAAATTAATAAGGATTTGTATACACACTGCACAGAATTTTGACAGTCTCTCAGTTTGGTAGTGATTTAAGAAAAATGACGGTAATTTGGGTTGGATTTGTTGGATTGGATTAAATTAGAATGAATCTATGTGTGTAATATTTATTTAGTTACATGCTTGCTTATTGATTGATTATTGAATATTAATTATAATAAACTTATAATAAAAATTTCAGGAAATTCAGCTAAAAGGGTTTTACAATACAAAAATTAAAACAAGTACCATTAACTTCACATGAGAACAAAGAAACAACAACATTAATATAACATAAAATAAAAGATGGAACACACTTTGTTATGGTAATAAAAGATAAAACTAGTTAATAATAATAGGTTACTAATAAAAGGAAACATACCACATAGAATGCTTCAGATAAGTCATTTTTAGTTCAAAGTCAAACTAAAAAGATACAGTTTAGCTTCCTTTTAAAAAAAAAAAAAAAAAAAAAAAATCTGTAGAGGCTATAAAGATCTAAAAATTCCTAACAAAGCCTATTAGTCACTTTAATACTTTGTTGTAGTAGTGCCAAACGTAAGGAATGCAGGCTGTGAAACAAGGCACCAAGCTTACTTCTGAACATCACAGAATCAGTTTGACTTTTTTTCTTGAATTCTGAACAGCTTCTAACCTACTCATGCTCTTTGTCTGTAGTTTATCTCGCTGCCTGTGGGGAAACGCTGAATATTGACTTCACTTTGCCATTTCACGATTTTGTCCCGGCCACCTGTAACACACGTTTCTGTTTGAGAGTGAGTGTACACCCTAGCAAACAATTACACGCACTTGTCTGTTGTGCTGAATGATGTGTAATCAAGCATTACAACCTTAAATGACATTATATCATGAGCAGCCACCTAAATCTCCTTTAAATGACGCTGAACTCTTGTACAGGCTGAGGACACGGATATGCGCTTGTGTCTGCCTGACTGTCACCCCAGCCGGTACCCGTTCCTCACCCTCGCTAAAGATTACCAGCACTGTAAGACCCCTCCAGACAACAATATGCCAGCAGAAGGGCAAGGAGCACCTACCAAAAACAGCAAACCTCGCTGGAGGAACATGACTCATGCAGAGTAAGAGGGCATCATTGATCTATTTCTGTCCCTCTTCTTTTCTGGCACTTCTGTTGTGTTTATGCCTGTGTGTTTTTGTTTCCAGGGCTGGTTGGGTGGACTGCTGGAGTGTGCCGAACTTCATGCTGATTATAGACTATACTTGGCATCCCATCTACCCTCAGAAAACTGACCAACAGCTTAAACAATCATGTAAGTGTTTAAATAAAAACAGTAATAATAAACTTATTGTGTAGATATTGTAAACCTACTATTTTATTGTTAGGTCTGCATTCTCCATCAAATCAAATGAAGGTAACTAGTTGAAAATTCTTAAGCAGATCAAAACTACATTTCGGGGGCCTGCATGTAGCCCAAGCTACAAGTGTAAATGTGGAAGTAAATATGAATATTTGCAACAGATCCTCATATAAAATACTGATACCAAATATTTTAACTAGAAATGTATGTGATTGTTGTTGTAAATTCAGTCAAAGGAGACATATTATGCCTCTTTTTACAATATGTAATATAAGTCTTCGGTGTCCCCAGAATGTGTCTATAAAGTTTTAACTTCTAAAATACCCCACAGATCTTTTATTATGTAATTTTGAAAGTGCCTATTTTGAGTGGAAGCAGAAACGCTGTTTTTGTGCATGTCTCTTTAAATGCAAATGAGCTGCTGCTCTCCACCCCCTTTTCCAGAATAGGGCTGTGCCTTTACAGCTCTACCTCAGATACTCTGCCAAGAAACATCTGTTTGGTTTTGATTATCACGTCTATTGCGCTGAAATCATGTGTTTTAAATCATATTAGTTTAAATTTCTGATATATGGTTTTCTGAGCGCACACATCCAAAGCACACGGCCAGAAAGCAGTGGTCACACGGCATGTGAGTAGGGCTGTCACTAACAATTATTTTGGTAATCAAATAATCTGCCGATTATTCTGATGATTGACCGAGTAATCGGATAATTATAATTAATTTTTTGTAGTAATAAAAATGGACCTAAGTGAACAATAGCCTTTAAAATGAGCAATGATGCAATAATAATTAGCTCAAATAAATTATCAAAAGCAAGTAATCATATGGTTTTATTGAACAAAACTGTTAAAATACATAATGTATTACAAACAATATAGTCTCAGCGTCAGACGTCACGCCCACGGACTGTTGGCTAAACGTCTGATGCATACGGCACACAAAAGTTGTCATCAGATTGGTTAGATTGCACATTTCCCAGAGAGGTTTGTCACGTTTTTTAACATTCTGCCTGGAAACAAAAATGCTGTGGCGCCAAACCCCCTCACGAAAGAAGAAAGCTGTTGTGTTTACAACTGTGACGATGAGAGCTTATCAGGATCAACTAACACTGGATTTTCAAAAGTATATGAAAAATGTAAAGTTTGCGGCATAGAATCTTTAATTAAAAGCGTTTAATGTGGAATGCACCGCTTTGGGTATTTTGCTAATTACTCGACATGGGCAAAATGCAATCAAGGATTTTTTTTAAATGGAATACGCTAATAGAATCAAGGAATCGTTGCAGCCCTACATGTGAGTGCTAAACTAAGTTCTCTTTCACGTCTTGTGAACAATCAATCAGATAATTTGCAGTTTAGACCTGACTTTCAATCATACTGTAATGTTGAATTGCATTAATTACTCATTTTAGCCCGAGAAATTAAAAATAAAACCCGTGTACTGGTATCATCAATACTGGTCGTCATTCATAATACAACAATTTAAAATATCAAATATTTTAAATAATATCTTTGCGTTGTTAATTAATTTGGAATTTTATTGTCAAAACTGTAATTGAATAATCACGGTTAATTACAGTTACATTTTTTTTTTGCTTGATTCACAGCACTAAAACATTTAATTAAAATGTTAGTTTAGTTTAAAAAAAAAAAAGCAGAAAGCAAAATACTTTCACCACGACATGAATCCGTTCAGTCAAGTGTGCCAAAACTTTTGACACTTATTCTATCTCTGTTGCTGTTTTTACTTCCCAAGTACATTTAATAACCTGACCTTTTTACACTTCACTTTACATTCCATGCAGTGTCAGAAATAGAGGAATCCATGCTGTCAGCACTGCGACCGCCAGAACACGCTCCACCTGTGCCACCTCCACCTCGAATCTCCTCTGACCCCAGCTTGTTGCCCCCTGACCGTTTACATGTGGAGATGGAGCTGAGCCCAGACTCCCACATCACCCTTTATGGCCCTCTCCTCAGAGCGCTAGTTTCCATCAAGGTAAACATGTATATGCATGTATACAGATATATTTAATCAAACTTTTATCCTTGAAATGCAAAAAGAGAAGCAATGACACACTCATCTTTTCCTTATAATGATGGTTTAAAATGAGACTAATGACTTTTTTTGGCTCCGGTTTCCCTTTAAAATGATTGTTGTTATATTCTACGCAGGAGAACTACTTTGGAGAGGACGACATGTACACAGATTTTGAGGAGTCTCTGTCCAGCCCTGTTCTGAGCTCTTGCTCTTCTTCATCTGGTTGGATTGGGGTAGGCCTGGAGGAGAACCGGTCTAAAGACGCACCCAACCCTCTCTCCTTACGGCCCTGGGATATCACCGTACTCATCAACCTGCATAAAGTCCATGGACGGCTTCCAACGGTCAGTGGCACTTCAGTGATTTCATTCATATAAGCCAATGTCCTAGACTTCAGTGAACACATCATTGTTAAACTCATCGTGATTGTGAGCCTATTCTTTTGTTGCCTTGCAGGCACTGATATTTTCCTTCAGGAATCACAAGTGTGGTTGTAAATCGTATTTGTTCTCTCTTTGCAGCACTGTAGCAGTGATGGCCCAGAGGGTCCTACAGGCTTCCTGGAGCGCCTGTGTTTTGAGATGAAAAAGGGTTATAAGGAGACCATGCTACAGCTCGTTCTCTCGCCTCTACATGTGTTTGTCAGTGATAACTATCAGGTGAGAGTGGGAGGAGGTGACCTCATTCATATTCTTTCAGGTGTTTGTGATGTTTCTGATTTGTGAAATTTATTCCCGTGCGTATGTGTAGCGGCCTGCTGTTGATGCTGTGTTGCGAGATGGGCATCTAAGCCTCACGGGGTTGCAGATGAGAGCCCACGCTATGTTCTCAGCGGAGGGCTTACCGGCAGGCAGTGACACACTCGAATATGCTTGGCTCATTGACGTTCAAGCTGGAGCTCTTACGGGAAGAGTCAGTGTGCCACAGGTGACTCATTTTGACACTACAAAAGAGATGCATGACTTTTGTGTAGGAATTTTTCTAGGGATGTGTTCCGCACGATGACCTCGCACAAAGATTTTGACGTATCACTCATTGTTCTCAGCACTTTTAATTGAAGTGTAGCATGCATGTGGACTGGAGAGTGAATGTGAAGAATGTGAAGGTTAGATTTTTTGTTAAAGCACTTGCGTGAAACCTACAGAAAAATGTGATTTTCACAATTCCTTTCTTTGAAATTTATATATTTGCTAAGCACAGTAGTCATCTCAAACATCTTCATTTAGCCAATTAATGCTGAAAGTAAGTGAGGAAATAGTACATAGACATCAAAAAGTTAAATTAAAGCAGCTTTTCTTGCTTGTTTTTGTCTTCTTTACCTTCACAGCGCATTAGTTAGGCTCAAGTACCAATCAGCAAATGTTGAACTTATTTTAAATATCAAACCAAAATATTTCTCATAGATGTTATTGTAATATTGTTACAAAAAAAAGAAAGATATGATAAAATGCACAACATTGTGTTTTGTATTATATGTTATCCTAACAAATAGCATACCTTTACATGTGTTTTTTTTTTTTTTTGCTCTAAAAAGCTACTGAATGTGTCACCAAGAGATTAGTCAAGAATGATTATTTTAATCACTGACAGCATTAATCACTGTATGCATTTTGTGCAGCAGATGTGATCTGGTAGTGTTTGTTTTTCAGTGTGCGTCTCTTCTGGAGTGGGGCGAGAGCTTTGTGTTTCACGTAGTGTCCCGAGAGTTCCAGCTCGAGCAGCCAAAACCATCTGTCACCTGCCAACATGGAGTTGATCGTAGAGTCTGTGATGCCAAGGTATTACAGAAACACGCTCGCACATCTGCGCTGACATTCACATCGATTTCAAAAATGACTACACAACTGAATGTGTGTCTGTATGTGTAGTATGCAGCCCTGCCGGGTCCCTGTCGTACATCGGAGGATCTGAAGTACACCATGACTCGACTAACGGTTGATGGAGCCCAGGTTTTCATTGTTGAACACGGCTGTGCGGCCAATATTAAGGTATGATTACTGACTGATCAGATGATAATACAGCTATTGATGCATTGAGATAACACATATTTAGATGCAGTGTTGGGCATGTTACATTAAAACAGTAATTAGTTATAGTTACTAGTTACTGCTCACAAATAGTAACTGAGTTACATCATTATATAAGTAACTAATTACCAGGGAAAGTATCTATTTTGTTACTTTTTAAAATTTTTTTTTAAAAAATGTCAAATAACTTCAGTGCCCCCAATATTAAATATGGTCAATGAATAAAACATTGTACACTAATCTACAGTATTTTAATGTTGCTGTGGGACAATGTGAGAGATGCCTTTTAGGGGCTAAACATCACGTTACTGGGGTCGCTTCAACCCGCGGACATGAAAAACATCACAATAACAAGAAAACAATGTGCGTTTGTAAAATAAATAAAATAAACAGTGTGCGCTCTCTGCCGTCTCGGTCTCCATCACCTCTCTTCACAGACACGTAAATAAAACAACCTGAATCTCAGTGAATACCTGCCTCACAGACATGATAGAAAGCTTAAAATGTCTGCTTTTAAATGAAGTCGTGTCGAAAACAAATATTCTCTGAAAAAGTAATCTGTTTGATACCAATGTGAGCTCCAGTATTTACCGTCTGAAGTCATCTCTACAGTAATCACGCCTATGTGACTTGTCTTCTTAAATTTTAAACATCCACGTGAGACGTGCGGACATGTAGGTAAACACCCACATCACCTCCGTAAACACGTGAATATTCATCAAGTTAATTAAGGCTACTTTTTGTTTCTGGAAAAAGACGCGCTGAGAAGAATATGCCAGAATTTACCTCAGAAGAAGAATGCGACGCAAAAATTATAGTAATGCCGCATTTTATTGTCAGTAACGGTAACGTACATATTGTAATTCATTTGATTACTCGTTACTGAAAAACTAATGCTGTTAATAACGCTGTTTATTTATAATGCCGTTATTCCCATCACTGTTTAGATATAGAATGATTTCTGAAAAATCTGCAACACTAAATGGTGGAGTAATAACTGCTGAAATTTCGGCTTTGCATGATGGAAATAAATTCTATTTCAAAATATATTCAAAAAGAAACAATTCTTTTAATTTGTAATAATATTTCAAAATTCCACATCGCTTTATGCATATTTTGGACTATTAGGGGCGCCATTATGTTGCTGACATTAAATGGTTGCACTTGGTGAGTTATTGGTGTTACCTGTTGCTATTTTTATCGCAACACAACTCAAAAATAAAATACCGATACAGTGCCTGTTTTGCATTTTTAGGTTGTAATTTTTAGTGAAAGGGCAACACTTGAGCCCTGATGCCTTGGAGGCTCTTGTTAGACCACAGCTACTGAAAGAGCTTACAAATGGCAGAGACGAGAAATGCTAGATGCCATCTTGGCAGGATGTAAACATGCAACGCTTTTCTTGACGCCACAGCCACTAAAGGAGTTTCTCAGTGCGGATTTCACTCGATATCCGAGGGCATTTAGTTTCCTTGTGGGGAAAATAGATGGTATGGCAAATGGTTTAAGCCTACGCTTATATCCATCGCCTCCTATAAGCTCTTTCATTAGTTGTGGTCATCGTATCAGCATTTTATTTTCCAAGTTGTGTTGCGGTAAAAATAGCAACGGGTAGTGCCAGTGGCTCACTGAGTGCAACCATTTCACGTCATCAAAATAATGGCGTCCCACATAGTCCCCGATATCTATAAAACAATGTGGATTTTTTAAGCAACATAAATTGTTCATGGGTTTTCTATTACGTATTTTAGTAAGAGACATCATTTACAGTAGATTAAGCCTTACAAGTCTTAATACTTGGGGTTCCCTTTAAAAAAAATGAAATGATCTTAATTATTCCAAACTTTTGACCAGTGGTGTATGTATGTTTGCCCATCAGACTGGAGCCTTGCGGTTGGCCACGTGTAATCTGCACACAGCTGCTGTCGGCGAAGGCATCAGTGCCGTTCTGCAAGATGTAGTGATTGCTCAGTTCATTGAGCAACAGGAAGTTGCACGACTTGGGCTGCCTCCGCCCCTCCTTCGGCGCTCTCATTGGCTCGAAGCCGGTTCGGTGACCTTTAACCTCATCACAGCTGATGTGGCATTGGCCGCCGACCATCCAGCCAAATATGAGGTTCAGAGGCAGTTCCTGGAGCTTCATGACACGAAGACAAAAAGGTTTGTGGATATTCTTTGATTTTTTTTTTTTTTTTTTTTTTTTTTTTTTTTTTTATTTATTTATTTATTTATTTATTTTTGGTGTATTGCTTAAAGGGATAGTTCGCCACAAAATGAAAATTCTGTCATTAATTACTCACCCTCATGTCATTCCAAACCCGTAAAACCAAATTAAGATATTTTTGATGAAATCTGAGTCAGAAAGCTCTTGGATTTCATCAAAAAAATCTTAATTTGTGCTCCGAAGATCTTACGGGTTTGGAATGTCATGAGGTATTAGTAATTAATGACAGAATTTTCGTTTTTTTGGGTAAGCTATCGACAATATTTTCAATGTGTGTTTATGTGTGTTTTAGACTTTGGTTCCTTTGGCCTGAGGAGAAATACAAGAGATGCCGTAATCGATGTGGTTGCCTTGGTGGATGCCGTTTTTTCGGCGGCTCAGTTGGTGGTCTAGACTTCTTCCGCTTGGAGGAAATCACACCCTCATCAAGCTCTGCCTTCTCTAGCGTCAGTGCAGAGAGTGACATGTCCTACGGCCAATCATTATTACATCCAGGAGAATGGATTGTCACTAAGGAAACTCCTAAACTCTCTGATGGTATGTTGTGTTTGTGGCTGTCATGATGCTGATTGCTCGTCATGCGAATTGTACTTATCGGTTGATTTACTTACAGCTAAAGGTGTTGCTATGCGGAAAGACACTTGTTCCCCTGCTCCGATGGTGGACTTGGAGAGACGTGGCCAACACCTCAGTCTACACGTACCTCAGCGCTCTCACAGCTCTGCCTCTTCCTCTGAGGAAAACTCTTCCTCCAGTGCTGCCCTGCCTCTATTAGCTGGAGAACGAGAAAGTCCCTCTCCCTCTACAGAGTGAGTCAGACACGTGACACTTACGACACTTATGTCTTGCAGTTGGACATTTTTATAGTTCACGATCTCACTTTTCTTATTTTAAACTCATAGTTTTTTTTATTGTATATCGGAAATGGGCTTCTATAAGCTCATCTGTCATATAACCAGTCAATCATTAAATACACTATTGTTCAAAAGTTTGTTTTGTCCTTGACCCAACTTGACACCTTCTTTTTCTCTAGTGTTTGAATGTGTGTTTTACTATGTGTGTGTGTTTTCAGGTTAATGAATGTAACCACTGATGGTCCAATCCCTGAGGGTCCGCCCTTGCGCTCTCCACTCCGCTCTCCTCTTAAGCGCCAGTCATCTGTCCAATCAGCTCGCCTTGGCAGCACCAAGAGCCTATCGGCTGCCGTCTTCGCAGAGAAAGCCACGCCTCCCACTGGCGTGCAGTTTAGCAGCGAGGTTTCCCGTAGCGACGAGAACGTTCTGGACTCGCCAAGGCAGAGAAGAAGCTACGGGTCATTTCCTTTCACTCCATCTGCAGATTCTAGCACATTCCATCAGTACCGCTCAGTTGACTCCTCCATGTCTGTGGCTGACAGTGAAGCCTACTTTAGCGCTAATGAGGAGTTTGAGCCGATCAGTAGCGATGAAGGTCCAGGTACCTATCCAGGGAGGAAACGCAGGCGGAGACAACAAGGTCAACCTCACACAGAGCACAGCCGTACATCTATATACCACAGTGTTGAAGGGCCACTGTCGATCGCTGAGATCCGGCCACCTCTGCTGCCTAGCCACACCTCCCAAGCCTCATTTGTTTCTGCACTTGGATTGGAGGAAGAGGGTTCCATTGAAACTGAGAAAGCGGAGCCTGGCCTCCTGACAACACAGCCACATTTAATGGCTTGTTACCAAAGTTACCTAGCGCATTATCATGTTTCTAACTGGTCTGTTAAGCAACCAACCAATAAGAGAACATCTAAGTCATCGCTGCATCGCCCGCTTGACCTCGACACGCCTACAAGTGAGGAAAGCTCCGCCTCATTTGACCAGCTGTCCATCCCGTCTTTTAAGGTTAATATTTTACCTTTTTTCTTAGTTGGTATATATTACTTAAGCGGTTGATAATCGAAACTAGATGAAGCTTATTAAGAAATGTCCAGGTCATATTTCACCAACAATATCAAGGAAAAATGTATGGAAGCCAGGTTCTACTAAATAAAAAATAAAAAAAAAGTGTTATTGCGACTTTTTATCTCACTATTCTGACTTTTTTTTTCGCACAATTCTGGGGAAAAAAAAATCAGAGTTGTGGAGTTTATATTGTACAATTCTGACTTAACTCGCAATTCTGAATTTATTTTTCAGAAGGGAAAAAAGACTATGTTCTCACAATTGTGATTTTATAACTTGCAATTCGTAATTCTGATTAAAAAAAAAGTCACAATTGCAAAATGAAAATGTGCAATTCTAAGAAAAGAAGTCAAAGTTTATATCGCTATTCTGGGAAAGTCAGTTGCGAGTTTATAATTTGCAATTTGCAATTTGTAACTCGCAATTCTGAGAAAAAATCTACAATTGCGAGATATAAACGCACAATTCTGACTTTTTTCTTAGAATTGCGAGTTTATATCACGCAGTTCTAACTTTATAACTCGCAATTGAGAAAAGATGTACAATTGCGAGACAAAAACTCGCAATTCTGAGAAATTGTCTGATATAAACTCAATTGTGAGTTGTAAAATCCAATTTTGAGGGGAAAAAGACTATGTTCTCAGAATTGTGATTTTTATAACTCACAATTCGCAATTCTGATAAAGTCAAAATGTGCAAAACTTGCAATTCTTAGAAAAGAAATCAAAGTTTATATCTCGCAATTCTGAGAAAGTCAGTTGCGAGTTTATATTTTGCAAGTCTGACTTTATAAATCGCAGTTTTGAGAAAAAAATGTACAATTGCGAGATATGAACGCACAGTTCTGACTTTTTTCTCAGAATTGCGAGTTTATATCACACAATTCTGAAAAAAAGTCAGTTGCGAGTTTGTCTTGCAATTCTGAATTTATAACCCGCAATTTTGAGAGAACTTTTGCAATTGCGAGATATAAACGCAATTCTGAGAAATAAAGTCGCTATTCTGAGAAATAAAGGCAGAATTGCTAGATATAAACTCACAATTCTGGCTTTTTTTTCAGAATTGCGTTTACAGTATATAACGCAATTCTGAGGAAAAGGTCAGTGTTGTGCGTTTATGTCTTGCAATTCTGACTTTATAACTTGCAATTGTGGGTTATAAAGTCCATTTTTGAGATAAAAAAGCCTGATATGTTCTCAATTTCAAGTTTATATCTCACAATTCTGACTTAACTCCCAATTCTGAGATAAGAAGTAAGAACTTTGAGTTTATATCTCGCAATTATTAATTGCGACTTTATTTCTCAGAATTGCGAGTTTGTCTCTTAATTCTGTCTTTATAACTCGCAATTCTAAGAAAAAAATTACAATTGTGAGATATAAAAAATAAAGTCGGAATTCTAAGAAATAAAGTCAGAAATGCAAGATATAAACTCACAATTATGACTTTTTTTTTCCCCTCAGAATTGCGAGTTTATATCACGCAGTTATGAGGAAAAAGTCAGAGTTGCGAGTTTATATTATGCAATTCTGACTTTATAAATTGCAATTGCAAGTTATAAAGTCCAATTTTGAGAGGAAAGAAGACTGATATGTTCTCAGAATTGCGAGTTTATATCTCACAATTCTGACTGAACTCGCAATTCTGAGATATGTCAGAACTGAGTTTAAATCTGAAAAATGATTCGAATTCAGAAATGCGATTTTATTTCTCAGAATGGCAAATTTGTCTGACAGTTCTGTTTTTATAACTTGCAATTGCGAGTTTATATCATGCAGTTCTGAGAAAACGTCAGAGTTGCGAGTTTATATCTTGCAATTCTGACTATAACTCACAATTCTGAAAAAAAAAATTACAGTTGCGATATATAAACTCAATTCTGAGAAAAAAGTTTGAATTGTGAGATATAAACACAATTGTGAGGGGGAAAAAGTCAGAATTGTGAAATTAAATGTCACAATTACTTTTTTTTTTATCTTTCATTCAAATAAAAAAGAATGATGATTTCTATAAGTAAAATGAATTATATTAATAAATTCAAAATGTTATTGTTGTCCTGACAATTAAGCAACCTTTCCCAAATCATTTGAAAAGAAATTAACTATATATTAAATATAATGTATTAATATAAATTTTATTATAATTAAAATTAAGCACTCTCCTTAAAATTAATATAAATAGAAAATTGTAACTTATTATGTAAATTGTAATGTGTATATATAATACAAAATAATAATTTGAAAAAAAAAATATTTTTCATAAATAGCAATTATTGATCATATGAATTATAATAATTTGTTACTTGATAGTAATTAATATTAATAAAATGTTTGTTTATAGATATATGGACATATAATAAAATATAATAAAATGTTCAGTGTGCAGATGAATTTTTCACATTACATGACTGAGGATTTGCTTAATTGTCATGGGGTTTAATTTTCTCTATGCAGAGAGTAACTTTTAGGTAAAATATGACTTGGACATGTTCTTTGTGTAAGCATGTCGCTTGTTCATTCATTATTTGTTGTTAATAATTATATTTGTGCTTTTTTCTATAGATGGTGAAGGGTGGTTTGTCTGCCAGCTCGCTATTGGACAGAGGAGTTCAGCTCATGGGCGATATAAACAGGTAATATGAGAAATCCTAACAAACAGTGGTAGTTTTAGTATCATGAATCACAATTTCAAGGATGCATTTTGTATGCGTTTATCTGCAGCACACCGTACACACCACTTGACAAGCAGGCAATGGACAACACCGATGAGGACACGGTGACAGAGGACTGGACTGTTGATCAGCCTCTTGCCCAGACAAGAACCACAGCCATCGTAGAGGTCAAAGGGGCCGTCAATGTGGTTCTGACTCCTTTAGTAGCTGAAGCGCTAGACAGGTCAAACATCACAGCAACTCTCACATCACCCTCCTAAAATTTTGACTTTTAGTCTGTTAGCTTTCAGGTCATTCATTTGGTAGTGTACTCTTAAAATTAGGCATTTGATTAAAAAAAAGGAAAAAACAAGCCCTTCAGTGTGTCTTGCTAAAGCAGGAAACAGGAAAGAAAAATGCTCCCATCAAGCGATTTAATGTGGTCTTTCATAAATGTCACAGTGTTTGTGAAATTCTCTTTGCTGTTTGTTCCAGGTACATTGAGTCGATGGTTCACTTTGCCAGTATTCGCCACCCTGCATCAATCCTGGATGACCTGCATGGGAAAGTGCTTAATGAAGTGTATCAGATCAGCAAATCCACTGTCTCTGAGTCTGTAAGTAATCAATACAGCACACAGAGACGTGACAGCACACTTAGACCCTAATGTGATCGTGATGAATGCTGTGTTTTCCAGAGCACAGTGAAACCAGAGCACAAAATATCTAAGACGGAGGGAACCACTCCTGGGTCTCTGAGCACACCGCATGGACAAACTGACCTGTCAATCAAACCTGACAATGTGAAGATCAAGGGTTTGCAAGCTAATGTGACTGTCCCAAAGGTACCTTTTTGTTTGTGTGTATATAAAAGAAAGAAATCTTGTCATGTAAATATGGAGAATGTAACCGTATGTGCGTGTGTTTGCAGGTGAACCTCTGTGTACTTCAGGCGTCTGTAGAAGAAGGTTCACCGTCCAATAAGAGCGTCACACACGTCTCTCTCGTGTCCTTGTGTTTTGACCGGATTGCTACTCAGCTGCGCATGAATAGGTAATTGCAAACGCCCGCATATATTATGTGTTTTTATTATCTGAATTCTTTTTTACAATTTTAACTTTTTGTGCCCTGACTGTTCATGTGTGATGTGTAGGGGTATAGTGGAGGACACAGAAAAGCCCTCTGTTATGATGGAGAAGTTCTCATCTGCATCTAAGATGGCACCTCAGTCTAGCGGTTCTCTCCGCTCTAATGCTGGGATTGAGAAAGGCAAGGAGATCGCAGCCAGACTCAACATACACCGCATACACAGCCAACTTCGTGGCCTGGACTCATCAGGTACGTACATACACTCAAATTAATATCCATGTGTATTTATTATGCGCCTCCTGAGAGTACTGTGATTAGAATAGCACATAGAATTACTGTTTTAATTACTCCTTAAGTTGTAATGATGTTTAATTAAACAAGAAAATGTTTTGTATTATTTTATATTATTAATTTTATTGTTGGTTTTATTCCTTGAATTCCTTGAAATGTAATTTATTTTAAATTAAATCCAAAATGCCTTTTGGAATTGTCATTGTTTGTTCACTATTTTATTTTATTTTATTTTATTTTATTTTATTTTATTTTATTTTATTTTATTATTATTTTTTTTTATTTTATTTTATTTTATTTTATTTTATTTTGTTTTGTTTTGTTTTATTTTATTCCTTGAATGCCTTTTGTAATTGTAATTATGTTTGTTCAATATTCACTATTTTATTTTATTTTTTATTTTATTTTATTTTATTTTATTTTATTTTATTTTATTTTTTATTTTTTATTTTTTATTTTTTATTTTTTATTTTATTTTATTTTATTTTAATTTATTTTATTCTATTTTATTCTATTTTATTTTATTACTTGAATGCCTTTTGGAATTGCCATAATGTTTGTTTACTATTTTATTTTATTTTATTTTATTTTATTTTATTTTATTCCTTGAATGCCTTTTGTAATTGTAATTATGTTTGTTCAATATTCACTATTTTCTTTTATTTTTTATTTTATTCCTTGAATTCATTTTATTTTATTTTATTTTATTTTATTATTATATTATTTTATTTTATTTTATTTTATTTTATTACTTGAATGCCTTTTGGAATTGTCATTATGTTTATTCACTATTTTATTTTATTTCATTTTATTTTTATTTTATTTTATTATTTTGTTTTATTTAATTTTTTATTTAATTTTTTTATTTAATTTAATTTAATTTAATTTTATTTCATTTTATTTCATTTTATTTTATTTTATTTTATTTTATTTTATTTTATTTTATTACTTGAATGCCTTTTGGAATTGTCATTATGTTTGTTCACTATTTTATTGTATCGCATTGTATTTTATTTTATTTTATTTTATTTTATTTTATTTTATTTTATTTTATTTTATTTTATTTTATTCCTTGAATGCCTTTTAAAATTGTAATTATGTTTGTTCGATATTTATTTTTTATCTTATTTTATTCCTTTAATGCCTTTTAGAATTTATTATGTTTGTTCAATATTTTATTATATTTTATTTTATTTTATTTTATTTTATTTTATTTTATTCCTTGAATACCTTTTGGAGTTGCAATTATGTTTGTTCAGTATTGTATTTAATTGAATTGAATTGAATTTATTATTCCTTGATTACCTTGACTTGTAATTATGTTTGTTCTTTATTTGATTTGATTTGATTATACTTTAGTTTACTTTATTCCTTGAATGCCTTTTGGAATTGTAATTATGTTTGTTCAATATTTATTTGATATGTTTTTTTGTTTGTAACAGACCTTGGAGCTTGTGCCATCACTGCCATTCCTTTTGAAAAGTCCAAGGTTCTCTTCAGTTTGGAGGAAACTGATGACTTTGTTTTAGTGGATGAGACTGAGCCCTCTATCTCCACTGAACATGTCCCAGAACACACCCCTGACCACGCTCGCTCTGGGGCCAATCCTGAGAAATGGGGTTGGATTATGTTTGAATGTGGGATTGAGAACCTCACTGTGAAAGGTATTAAACATGCTATGAATTTCAGATAGCATTAATCATTTATATTTCGGGTGTGTGAAATGCATGTCTGACTTTTCCTCAGGTGGACGGCAGTCAGGAGCTGTACTCTACAGTGCTTTTGGCGTGATGGGCGGGGCTGACAGCGGCGTCAGGGACGGAGTCTCAAAATCAAATGGCTCTAGTGGCTCTCAAACTGGAAGTGGCTACAGCACTGATGTGTCTGATGATAACCTGCCCAATGATGCGCAGAGCCCTGCTTCTGAACCCAACAACAATTCAGACTCTGACGAACAGGTTCTCATATGTTGTTGTTCATGTATAGTTAATGGACATTTGAGTCCATACGTTTTGTTTGGGCCTTTGTTTCTCATGTTATTTTTCGCTCATGGTTATCTGTGCAGGATGAGGGAGTGGAGTCAGATGATCTGAAAAAAGACCTGCCCCTCTTGCCTCCTCCTCCTGACTCCAGCAGTATGAAGCTGACGATAAAGGAGATCTGGTTCAGCTTTGCTGCACCAACCAACATCCGTTCTCGTGCTCCAGCCATGTCCAGGTACACACATAAATGCAAATAAATTTCATAATCATTTTCATCTTGATTTTCAGCCATTAATAAAAACAAATTACATATCAAAATATAGCTGCAAGCAGTTACTGGGGATCAAGCATGTTTAAGCACATATGAAAAAAGACATTACACTTTATTTAGCAAGCCTGTAACCACCTAAATTACTGATTTAAAAAAGCGTTTTTGGCAAATACAGGTCATTTGTCATAGAAAAATTATGGTTTTTAACGTTTATGACTCTTATAGCTAGCTGTGGTCCGATCTCCATACAACTTTGCATGCTTGTTTAGAATCACCTGTCAAATTTGCTTAGCAGGTTTCATGAAGTTCTGAGTTTTCATTTAGGCTTTTGGGTAAATTTAGACTGACCCCTTTTCTAAACAACCCCATTATAGCTTCCCAAAGGGTAAATGTCAACATTTTTTGATAGTTATTGACCTAGAGAGTCTAGAGAAGTGTACTGCAGTGGTTTTCAGTCCTAAAAACTTAGGGCTAGTTTGCAAAAGTAGGTTTTTTACATTTTCTCAATCAGTCATTTAACAAATGGTTTGATTGACAGCAATGGTCCTAGATGCAAAGTTGTTTGGAATGAGGAGTTCTGTCATATGATACGAATATGATATGCCCCCCCAGTGGCCGATTTCTTTCAAATTTCTCACAGACCTTTAGGGTCATGAGTCAAACAGGCCCACCAAGTTTCATTCCGATCGACCTCTGTTAACCTTGGCTAATAGGTGCTCAAATTTCAAAGTTGTGAGTTTGGTGAAGATATCTCATTCCGTTCAAAAGTTATAGCCGTTTTAGTAAAGGCAGTTGCGAATGTTTTGGTGTCCCTTTGCGACGAAGAGTCGAAAGTTTAACATTTTTGATAATTATTGACATTCACTCACCAGAGAATTTTCCTGCACTGGTTTGGTTCCGATCGGGGCGAAAAACCTAGGAAATTTCGTTGTGCTGAACAATGACAATAAAATACTTGATTAGTTTTTCAAAAAAATGCAAAATACCTGAAAATTTTGCAGGGTGATGGACAAATCTGAGACATGTGTTTTGTCCCAGGTGAGCCTAGGATTCCAACGACATAAGACACTTGAGCATGTGACGAATGGGTTCGATGTTATGAGCGATTTCGTACTTTTGATCGCTGTAGCGCCCCCGTCAGGCCGATTGGGGCGAGACTTGGTGTCGTTTTAGACTGTGTAGGACTACCATCCCTCCAAGTTCCAAGTCTCTACGACGTAAGGTTTGGTCTGCCCGATCAGTTTTACATGGAGATTGCTGATCCTTGGCCATTCTTGCAGTTACAATAGGGTTTTGGTGCTACGTGCCTGAACCCCTAATAAAACTACATTGCACATGTCTTTGGTTTTTGTTCGTAATGAAGTCTATGTTGTTGAATGTGCCCGCAGGCAGTTGAATCTGTTGAGTACTGCAACCCCTGCGGTCGGTGCGTGGCTGGTTCCTATTGACCAGCTGAAATCCTCCTTGGAGAAGCTGGACATGGAGGCCACACTGCGTGTGTGTGCAGTCATGGGCTGCATAATGACTGAGGCCCTGGAGGTCAGACTTGTTAATACACCATTAGACACTCCTGGACTTGCAATGTAATTCAGCAGAACTGTGGACCTAATTTAACTGGCCTAATGTTATGTGCTTGTGCATGTGTCCTTCAACCCAACAGAAAAAGAGTATCCACATTCCATTTCGCAGCAAGTATAACCGTGTTACAAAGCGAGCCCGATATCTTCACGAGAACCCATCCTGTTTACTGTGTAATATTCTACATCGCTACCTGCAGCAGGCTGATTACACCGTTATTGAAGAGGCCACCATGGTAAGTCTGTATGCTTGCATAACTGATACATAACACATGTTGTTGAATTCTTGATTGGTTGATTCTCATTCCAAGGCTTCAAGGTTCATTGGCCACTGTAAAGTCTGAAATTACTTCACTATGTTCTTCTGGATTTTACTAGCAATGACATCCTGGCCTTTTTTGGAGCAAGATAATATCGAACAATGTATTTCAATAAATAACTGCAGTTTAAACAGAATAATCATGTACAGTTGAGATCAAAAGTTTACATACACCTTGCAGAATCTGCAAAATGTTAATTATTTTACCAAAATGAGAGGGAGCATAAATGCATGTTGTTATTATTATTATTATTTTTTTTAATTTAGTACTGATCTGAATAAGGTATTTCACATAAAAGACGTTTACATATCGTCCATGAGAAAAATTGTGATTCTTAATTCTGTGTTGTTACCTGAATGATCCACAGCTGTGTTTTTTGTGTAGTGATAGTTGTTCATGACCTTCATGTTCATGTTCCCTTGTTTGTCCTGAACAGTTAAACTGCCTGCTGTTCTTCAGAAAAATCTTTCAGGTCCCACAAATCCTTTGATTTTTCAGCATTTTTGTGTATTTGAATACTTTTCAACAATGACTGTATGATTTTGAGATCCATCTTTTCACACCGAGGACAAGGGTTGAAAAACACAAAAATGCTGAAAATCCAAAGAATTTGTGGGACCTGAAGGATTTTTCTGAAGAACAGCAGGCAGTTTAACTTTTCAGGACAAACAAGGGACTCATGAATAACTATCATTAAACACAGCTGTGAATCATTCAGGTAACAACACAGTATTAAGAATCAAGTGTATGTAAACTTTTGAAAAAGGTCAACTATTATTTTCTCTTGTGGACTATATGTAAACATCTTTTATGTGAAATACCTTATTCAGGTCAGTACTAAATAAACAAATAACATGCATCTTGTATGATCCCTCCCCCCCTTATTTTGGTAAAATAATCAACATTTTGCAGATTCTGCAAGGTGTATGTAAACTTTTGACCTCAACTGTATTTTGCAAGTGTTATTTTTAACAGTCTGTCATTGATTATCCTCACTAATCTTTTCTACTTATTCATCTTTATCTTTCAGAATGATGGTCTACCTGCTCTGGTCACCCTGAGGAAAGGTTTGGTGGCGCTTGCTCGTCAGTGGATGAAGTTCATTGTTGTCACACAGGGCTTTAAGGCAGTTGGTTTGCCACGACCCAACCAGCTTCCTAAGCCCAAAGAGCAGGATCCCATCGAGCCTGATCAGACACAGGGGCCGGACTGTGGCGCTGCCTTGCAGAGTGACACCAGTGCCGACGGAGCCGAGTTTGAGTTTGATGCAGGTAAAAATCTGTCATCCTTTACTCCCAATCCTGCTCCAAACCTGTGTGAGTTTCTTTCTTCTGAACACAAAAGAAATATTTTGAAGAGTGTCAGTAACCAGTTGCTGGTAGCCATTGACTTGCATAATATTTTTCCTTACTATGGAAGTCAGTTGCTGTCAGCAACTGTTTGGTTACCAACATTCTTCAAAATATCTTCTTTTGTGAAGAAGACAAAAGAAATACAGGTTTGGAACAACTTGTAGGTAAGTAAATAATGACGATTTTCGTTTTTGGGTGATTTATCACAAAACTGATTTAATATGATGTTTGGGGTGTTTATCTGTTTTGTGTTGTTTATGTGTGTTTTAGGTACTGTAAGTGAGCATACAATGCTGTTAGAGGGAGTATGTAGTCGTCCTGCTCCTACCGGTAACTCTGCCCCTGTCGAGATCATGAGAAAACTGTCCAAATCTCACACACACGGCGAGTCTGCCCTTAGGATCAAGGTTTGTGTGGATCCATTTTGTTAGTACTGAAAGTCTATAATAAATCTGGAAGCTGAATGCTTCTTTTTTTTTCTTTTTTAGGGTTCCCACCCTTACCAGTCCCTGAGCTACACAAGTGGAGATACAGCAGCTGATTCTCCTGCTCATGTCAGTCGGACAGGGCTGCAGTCCAATCACAGCCCTAGGAAAGAGTCATTGCTAAGCTACCTAACAGGAAGCATCCACAGTCTGCACAACCTCCTTGAAGCTACGCCTCATCGCGCAAACGAACAAACCGCAGCCAAGAGCAGCTCCCTGACACGTACAGGTACATGATTTTCTTCATTCTGAGTTTATTGCTTTTGCAATCTAATATTAGACAGTCGAAAATGTGAACTAGGAGGATAAATGCATTTTCGTGATATATGGTTTTCCTGTGAGAGCAGGTTACTACCCTATTGTGTTTGATTTTTCTTCTTTTCTAGTATTGGCCAGAAAATATCAGACACCATTAAAGTGTCAAGGCACCATACTAGGTTGAATGGTCGCAAATCCCATCCAGTGCTCAGGGGAGCACACAGATATATCACACTAGGTGGCACAATAAAAAAAAATAGAATTGTATGTTTTGCTAGTAGCTTCAAATCCGTATAGATTGTAAAGTAGGTCATTTTTTTTCTTCTGGTTTTTAAAGGGATAGTTCACCCGAAAATGAAAATTCTGTCCTTAATTACTCACCCTCATGTCGTTCCAAACCCGGAAGACCTTCGTTCATCTTCACACAAATTAAGATATTTTTAATGAAATCCAAGAGCTTTCTGACCCTGCTTAGACAGCAACGCAACTGACACGCTCAAGGCCCAGAAAGGTAGTAAGGACATTGTTAAAATGGTCCATGTGACATCAGTGTTTCAAAAATATCTTAATTTGTGTTCTGAAGATGAACAAAGGTCTTACAGGTTTGTAATGACATGAGGGTGAGTAATTAAGGACAGAATTTTCATTGTTGGGTAAACTATCCCTTTCAGTCTTTCAGTCTCCAGATGGTCACTTGTGACTTACGGACTAATAAAATAGGGATGTACTGAAATTAAAATTCTGGTTGATATTAAATATCTATACATTTTTATCAAATAAATGTAAAATAAGGCACTGTGAACAAATATTTAATTGATTTAATTCCTATAAGTGAATTTTGGCATTGCAACATTTTAATGTACTTGAAAAAAATAAATCTTGAGATTTACTGTTAAGATTACAATTAAACAGTTATTAAATTATTAATATGATTAAAGATTAAATTTAATTGATCATTAGATGAAGACAAATGGTAAAATAGTGAAAATAAGTGTGCAGAATTTTATATCCAGTATCTGATACCTGATATCTGATATCTGATAATGAATAACAAAAAAGTTTCTAATATCCCTCAGTATTATTTTAGTATTTTTTATTATTTGTTGAAGTATTTATCAATATTTTGAATTAGCCTTTATAGTTTTAGTAATTTTATGTGCTTTTGTCTTTTTTTGTAGTAATTTTAGTACTTCAACTTAAAATAAATGTAAATTTTATTTTATTTCAGATAGTAGCTATTTTTTTTTTAAATTTCTGTTTATTTTTGAGTTTATATCAAATATTTGTTTTATATCAGATTTATTTCTTAACAAAATTAGTTTTTAATACTTTTCAGGGTTTGAACCCCAATTTGGCTACTAAATTTTTAAGTTAGCGGCCTTTCACAACTTCTGCCAGTCAAAAAAAGAATTAATAAACAAATAAATATATAAATAACAACAACAAAAAAAGGTCAGCGGCAGGTTTCAGTTGTGTGTGTGTGTATATATATATATATATATATATTATATATATATATATTATATATATATATTATATATATATATGTATGTATGTATGTGTGGTTGGTTTATTAAGTTACATATGCTAAGTGGCAGGATTTTATTTTTAAAAGCCAACTATAGGCCTACTTAAACTGGAATATAGAAAAATGAAATGAAAGAAAAAAAATAGAATGATACTTTTAAATATGAAATTAAAATTAGGCCTAACTGTAGGTGGTGGGTCGCTGAGTCATTTATTCAGTTGGTTCTTTCAAAACAAATGATTAATTCAGAAATAAAGTAAGAAATTGTTTTTAATGAATGGATCAGGGAATTTGTTTATTTGTTCAATTTGTTTTGTTCAAAATGCAAATTCATTTGTTAACACCGCTGTGTGTTGTTGCAGAGACATACAACATGGCTTTGTTTAGAACCATTTTCTTTAGCGAAATAGAGCAAAAAAGACAATATTATCTCTACAATTTTTATCACTTAATATTTATTTCTTGTTCGATGAACTGTTGGCCTAACATGAATAGAAGACTGCTACAGACCATGCTAACCAAAAGGTTCATATACTCACTCTCGCTCGTCTGTGTGTCATAAAAAGACTGCATATAATTCTATGAATAAATATATTTGGTGCTTCACAGTCACCGGGCTCAGTAAAAAATAACCTAATTTTACAAATGGCAAGATCGGTATTAAAGCTATCAGTTATACAGTAAGTTACAGATAGGCTACCTGAAACAGCTGCTGTAACTTTTTATCGATATTTGATGACAGTTCTTGACAGGAGTGAATGACAACATAGGTAGACCTGTTAGATGTGCAGAGAGCAAATCTGCAGTTCTGGAAACTATTTTTATGCTTAATAACTTTTTGTTATTGCTTCAACGCAGTAGAAACCAGCGCGCCCGCCATGCCGTTATTTGTTGCTTAGTTCATTCTATAATTGTGGGTACATCTTATGTCCGTGAAGTATATTTTTAACACAATTATATTTTTCCCAATCACACTACTATATGTTGAAAAAGCCATATGTTTTGTTCAAAAATTATGTTCATATCACATACAACCTTGGTATTCAGCTGTCCAATTTTGTAAAGCTGCTCATTCTACTCTGCATTTAAGCATGAAAATTACCTCAAATATAAATGAATTTCATAGTTTTGCTTTCAGTTAGATTAGGTTTTCAAGACATTTGTGTGTGTGCTTCAAAAATAATAAGTGTTTATTTGTGATATAACTTGTTTTATTTGTGTCTGAAAAACCATTGTCAGCTAAGTTACCCACTAGAACCCCCCCCCCCAATAATATTATCCATAATATTATACATAATTTGGACAGTATAATGATATTTCCTCTAGAAGCACATGGATGAAACACTAGAAGTTGTGTTCTCTCTCCTTCCCCTAATATTGGTTAAACTAGCAAACCTGTGTCAAGAGTGGTTTAATTGACTGTCAACAGTGTTACACAAATATTATTGCTTATTAAGACAATCGAACTAAAACTTATGTTTTGTTTATGAAAATATATTTCTAAACATACCATATGCTCAGTAGTTCTAGGCTTCCATGTTGAGTATAGGCCCAAAAAAGTTACCTGTCAAAGGTAACATGGTGTACAATAGCAAACATAGGTGGTATTTTATGCACATATTCCTACAGATCACATTTTATATAGCACTTTATACAATATAGATTGTTTCAAAGCAGCTATGTAAGGTCATGTTTGGGTTTCTGGAAAAAAGGAAAACTTTTCTTCACACTGTCAAATTCTAAATGTACCCCTAATTATAGAATGACCCGGGTATTTTCAAGTAAGCTAGATATGCGCAGATGCTGCGTCATTAATATATCATGGTGAGGCACGAGTTCAGTATTTATGTCAGATCTGTGCAGATTTGGCTTACATGAACTTCCCCAAAAAATTAATTTACTGAACATAATTTATGAAAAGTAACCCGCCCTAGTGATTTGACAGGGTTAGCTGACCCAACCCCCCGCATTTGGTGGGTTGACGGGTGTTAATTTCAGACCCTGTTTGTTTTAATTAACAATAACAGCACTATTACACAATAACCGATATAGTACCGATACGTAGTGCATCCCTGAACCATTACAAAGACTTACACTGCTAACATCTACAGAACTTTAGAACAGAGCATCATAGTGACTTCTGTGCCAAAAGCACAACTCTCATTTTCTTCATAAAAAGTACAAATCTACTTAATGTTAAATGTCTGTTGTTGTTGTTTTTTTTTTGTATAGGAAATAGTGTGGGTGCAGACGTGTTAACAGAACATCCTCTTTTGTCGGAGCCATTTTCCGTCAGCTTCTACAACTGGATGTCAAATGCTGTTGGCAACCGCACAGGCGGCAACGTCCAGGACTCGCCTCTCAACCGCTCTCAACACAACAGCCTGCAGACCGGAGGTGAGCGATTAGTGTAATGACAGATAAATATGAGTAGTCTGTTGATTGTGTGTAAACATGCAGCCATATCCATCCATATGGCTGTGATTAGAGACTTAATTGTGTACAGTGATTAGAGTGTGTTCATCTGCACTGAAAATCTTCGTTAACTCTTTGTGCACAGGAGTCCTCCCCACCATTCCTTCTGCATCCGATTTTAACACTGTACTGTCCAGCGATCAGAATACACTGGACACACACTCTCAGCACACACACTCCCAGCACAGCACGAGTCAGGATGACCTGCTTGATCAAGACGAGACAAATCTCTGCCCTGCAGCTGTGCAGCTAGCCGACGCACAGGTGTGTGCCCCAGGAATA
The DNA here is from genome assembly GCA_036247105.1 of Cirrhinus mrigala. Taxonomy (NCBI): domain Eukaryota; kingdom Metazoa; phylum Chordata; class Actinopteri; order Cypriniformes; family Cyprinidae; genus Cirrhinus; species Cirrhinus mrigala. Next base: position 13,335,105 of record CM070019.1, on the reverse strand, counting down.
CTTATTATTTTGTTATCATTTATTTATGACCATGCATATGTTACATTATGCCCCTATTATGTTTGTCTGTGTGTCATTGGATTGTCTGTACAGGTTGTTTTTAAGCCTTTGTTGAGTCACATTGGTATCCAGCCCCAGGATGCTCCTCCACTCAGTTACAAGATGTATTTTGGGGAGCATCTGTCCTTCAGCGGCACTCTCGAGTGTTTGAGAGCCGACATTGTCGACTCTGACACCAGCAAAGAAAGGAAGAACAAACGAGCACACAGGTAACACAACTTTCCCAAGGTAGCTTTTGTTCATCTGTCTTGAGATATCCTAGGAAGAGTGCTTATTTTTTTATTTATTGATTGATTACTCTTTTTTTTTTTTCTGCTAATTTCATTTTATGTACTCAGAAGTACACAATAGTTAAATGACTACAGTGTTGTTATTGTTAAAGGGATAGTTCATCCAAAAATTAAGATTCTGTCATTAACTACTCATCCTTATGTCGTTCCAAACCCGTAAGACCTTCGTTCATCTTCAGAACACAAATTCAGAACACAGAGCTTTCTGACCCTCCTTTCTGACCAAAGTTTACACACACCTTGCAGAATCTTCAAAATGTTAATTATTTTACCAAAATAAGAGGGATCATACAAAACGCTTATTTTTATTTAGTACTGACCTGAATAAGATATTTTACATAAAAGACATTTACATATAGTCCACAAGAGAAAATAATAGTTTAATTTATAAAAATGAGCCTGTTCAAAAGTTTACATACACTTGGTTCTTAATACTGTGTTGTTACCTGAATGATCCACAGCTGTGTTTTTTTTTTTTCGTTGTATTTATTTATCTTGTTTGTCCTGAACAGTTAAACTGCCTGCTGTTCTTCAGAAAAATCCTTCAGATCCCACAAATTCTTTACAGAAGTATTACAGAAGGTTTAAATGCTCACTGATGCTCCAGAAGGAAAAACAATGCATTACGAGGCGGGGGTGAAAACTTTTGAACAGAATGAAGATGTGTACATTTTTCTTATTTTGCTTAAATATCATATTTTTTTCCATTTAGTACTGCCCTTCAGAAGCTACAGAAGATACTTACATGTTTCCTAGAATACAAAATAAGTGAAATGTACCCTGATCTTCAAATTCAAAAAGTTTTCACCCCCTGGCTCTTAATGCATTGTTTTTCCTTCTGAAGCATCAATGAGTGTTTGAACCTTCTGTAATAGTTGCATATGAGTTTCTCAGTTGTCCACAGTGTGAAAAGATGGATCACACATACAGTCACATGTAACCGTCTTTTATGTCTTATATCTTATACCTATGTTTAATCTTATTCAGGTCAGTGCTAAATAAAAAAATAACATGCGTTTTGTATGATCCCTCTTATTTTGGTAAAATAATTAGCATTTTGCAGATTTTGCAAGGTATATGTAAAATTTTGACTTCAACTGTAAGTCTTGCATTCAAAAACAGCTAGACAGACCACAGCTGAATGGAACAAAATGCATTGAAAAGTATTTTTTTTTTTTTAACTTGGCACTGTTTCAAAATGGGACTCACATGGATGCAAAGATCAAAAGAGAAAGACAAACACAATAGCTTGGTTCATATACATAGACCGGCAACTAACACGCAGTCCAGACAGAACCTGTACTGGACTTTTATTTGAGTATAATTTGAATAATTTATTTGAGTACTCAAGTATTCAAAATGTTGCATATCACTAACTTTATAAACGTGTGTTTTTGTGTTCAGGCAGGGCATGGTGAACCTCCCCCCGCTTGATTTCAAGCCAGCCCTGATGATTGAGACGTTCAGTTTGAACGCAGTCGTCCTGGAGAAGTGCATGTCAACCCCTCCCTCTGCCAGCGCGCTGTCTTTCCACGAGCTGAGCCGGAGACCCCAGGCCAGTGTGCACTGCCATTTTACCCTCGCTTGCCAAGCGATTCGTCAGCACGTAGATATGGCCCTGGTCCGCCTCATTCACCAGTTCAGCACGATGATCGATGACATCAAAGCTACGCAGACTGACATCAAACTCAACCGCTACACTGCCGGCTCCTCTTCCCCGACACCAACAAAGGCACGGCCGTATCGGGAATTTCGCTCCTCTGATTTCAGCCGTAGTTCTCGTGGGAGCCTGAATGGAGCTGCACGACTGGGCACTCAGAAGAGCAAACGGACCGTGGTCGGGCCGGGACTAGACACGCTGACAAGGAATCGAGAGCCTCGTGGTCGGGGGACACTGGGACGTTCGGAGCGAAGGACGTCAAAAGTATCGCGGAAAGGTTCACGTGATGTAGCGGACCACATGACCATTCAGATGGATGACTCGGACTCCATTACAGTGTCAGAACAGAGCGAGCCGTCGGCTGAGTGCTGGCAGAACATGTACAAACTTCTTAATTTCTACTCGCTCATATCAGACCCCACAGGCATCCTGGAGAAGAACCAAGATAATGCCCTCTCAGGTAAGAGTTGCTCTACATTTGTCTGTTAATTTGAATTATTTTTTTTAGTCACATTTATTTATTTTTTTTATTAAATAATGTAAATATATAATATGAATTTTATAAGAAAATGAAGCACATTTTTGAACCCAAATTTTTTTTTTTTTTGCATTGCAACATTATTTTCATGAAAATTAGTGATGATTAATTCATCAAAGGAAAAGAAGACACTCTTAATTATCATTAAAATAATGTCAAATTGCATAAAATGGTACAAAAATATCTTCCAGTTTAATATTCACTGCCACTTAGCCCAGTTCACCTATTCACTTGCTCTTCAGAGGGAGGACGGAGCCCTGCGGATCCTCCATGTCGATTGGTGTTTGAATCTGAAGGTGAGACGCCCCCCAGTCGAGTGGGTCGTAGACGGAGCTTGGTAAGCTCTGAGCCCCAACATGTGACACTGATCGTGTTTGGCGTTGGCATGGTGAACCGCACGCATCTGGAAGCAGACATTGGAGGACTGACCATGGAGGCGGAGCTTAAGAAAATACATGGCAGTTTTACTCTAAAGGAGAAAATGAAGGGTAAATAAGACAGCTTTTTAAATAAAATTAACATTTGAAAATATCCTGTATGCTTACAAACACTGAATCCTATAATTTCTGTTTTCTTGATGTAGATATTCTCCATCAGAAGATGACTGAGACCTGTGCCTCGGCCCATATCGGATGTGTGAACATTGTGCTTCTGGAAGGAATCACACCAGACATACAGTCAGTAACTCATTTGAAGCTCTACCACTTATCAGCGTCCACTTTTATATAAATCCATTTACCTTGAAGTGTCTAATTTCCCTTTTTTTTTTTTAAATAAAATAAAAAATACACCCACACCCAGTTTCACATGCAAAACACTGTGAAAAGTTGGTAGGCTGGCTTCCAGAAGAGTATAGACACTTTGCTCTGTTAATTTGATCGATCTGGCATATCAACTTATGGACTAAACAATAACATCAACTGCATGCTTGCTGTATAAAAGTATTAATTTCTTTTAAAAATATTTTTAATGATAGTGCATTTAAACTTTTGAAAGATAGTGTATTTAATGACCAGCATGTAACAGACACTTGTTTTTAGAAACCACATGGCAGCAAGCTAATAGCTATAATAATAAAAAAAAAAAAAAAAACTTTGGTAATTAATGAGGGCTTGTGGCAAAAATGCTACCAAAATGAACAAAAATGCCCCATAAATTCAAGACAAAGGGGCAAAAAAATGCCTCTGCAAATTAAACAGTGTGTTATGGCTGTCACGATTAAAATGAAATGTGAAAATGAATGAAAAGTGTCAATTCGCAGAATGACATTCCGATTCGCTCACACTGCATCAGATTGCATTTACATGCTGTTTTGTACAGCGTTGACCCTTATAACCAATCAAATGCATTCCTGTTGAACTTAGGAAAGCATTGCCCAATCAGAGGCGGTTAGATTAGTCAGGGTTGAAAAGCTGTTGATGAGTGTGCACATTTGTGAATTCCCTCATCATAAACAGCACAGTGCAGATATGATGAAAATAAAAGATTCATGTTGTAGCTTTAGTAATTATAACGGGAATTTTTGCATAACTTGTGCTAGACTAGGCTAACATCATGGACTGACATGTTTGTTTGTGAAGCAAGAATGTGACATGCCTAAAATGCAGACATGAAACAAAAACGTTTATTAATCATCATTACTACAATACAGTATAAAGAGCAATAATCTACAATAATGATTTTTTTCATAATATTGCAGCCCTATGAGCTCCTGTTTTTTACATCTATAATTTAGATACAATTTTAAACAGTCTGTTGTTATTAACAACAGTTTAAAATATTGATTAAAGTAATTGGGTAAATTTAAGTTTTTTAATTTAAAGACAACATAGTATGATGATTATAATAATAAGGTGATTATAAAAATTGCTCTCACGAATGTAAAAAATGCCACTGGAAATCAATTACACAAGGCAAATATTGTTCCTTAATGAAAAAGTTAATTTCTGACTCTCTAATGTACTTTAAATGCACTTTGTTCCTAGCATATGCTCTTGCGATTATCATATTTTAAAGTTATTTTAAAGTCATTCTTGGATCTGTTTTTTTTTTTTTTTTTCTGGTGTTTTCTCTTTCTACAAATGTATTTTTAAGAGTACAGATGTATCACAGCCTATGTGACAGTTTTGAAATGTTTTCTCTGTGGATAACTTTCCCCCTTTTCTACCTTCCTGCTCTCTACTCTCCTCTCTTCTCTTTATCTGTCATCTTTTTGTTGTTGTTTTTTTTTCTGCCTCTCTCACTGGCAGACTAGAGGATTTTCCAACCTCACCTACCAGCACAACAAAGCAGGAGTTTCTGTATGTCTAAGTTTCCTCAGTAATGTAGTCCAGTCCTCCATATCCATTCATAACATCTCCATAATATTTGTATATCACAGTACCTTCCATATGTCAAATATATGCCATATACCGTTCACTCTCACTAATCCAAATGCTGTAATGCTCCAAATCCCTCTCATGTAAACAGTTCACAGCATTATAAAGCGTCCTCAGCAGTGGTCAGTGAAATCTTAACATCCTCTGACACTAGTTTTACAGTCATTTACTTCATTAATGCATTTTTCCATTGTCAAGCACAGTCAAGTTTTTGACTATTGGCATTAAAGGGATAGTTTAACCAAAAATGAAAATTCTGTAATAAATCACCCTTATGTCATTCCAAACCTGTAAGACCTTTGTTCATCCTAGGAACACAAATTAAGATATTTTTGATGAAATCCAAGAGCTTACTGACCATCCATAGGCAGCAAGAGTCCTACCACGTTCAAGGCACCACAGACATCGACAAAACATCCATGTGACATCAGTGGTTCAACTAATTTTATGCAGTTACAAGAATACTTTTTGTGCACAAAAAAAAAAAAAAAAGATTTTATTCAACAATTCTTCTCCCCGGAGTCACCCTTTGCCTCCATTATTGAGAGTACCACGACGCTCTCCGTTGTGGAGGCAGACAGTAACTCGGGGAAGAATTGTTTGATAAAGTCGTTATTTTTGGAGTTTTTTTGCACACAAAAAGTATTCTCATAACTTCATAAAATTACAGTTGAACCACTGATGTCACATGGACTGTTTTGTAGATGATCTTGGTACCTTTCTGGGCCTTAAACATGGAAGGATCCTTGCTGTCCATGCAGAGTGCAACTCTTGGATTTCATCAAAAATATTTTAATTTGTGCTCAGAAGATGAACGAAGGTCTTACAGGTTTGGAACAACATGAGGATGAGTAATTAATAACAGAATTTTTGGGTGAACTATCCCTTTAAGTCCACTTTATAGCTTATTCTGAACTAGATCAACCCACTATCATGTTTCTTTTTTCGAAAATACGGATGGTGCACTGTTAATAACTACCGGTCTTATTTTCACCATCATATTTTCATCAACAGTATGTTTTATTAAAATATTTTCTTTGTCATTTTCATCATGACGTGCATAGCCCGGTCCCCTCAGTTAATCGATTAATTGTTTTACTGAGCTTTCCAGTACTACAAAGGAAGAAAATCCCTAATTTATCATTGATCTACCTATCCCTAACTTACCATTGATCGGAATTCCTTGTTAGGGTGAAAGATTCCCCAGTGCAGATTTCACAACAGCTTCAAGTGAGTCACGTAAATTTTCGCTAATGCAACTTTAGGCAGGAAGAGACTGGATAATTTTGCTTTTGCTTTCATGCGCTGTTTTAATAAAGACTGATCTGAATCGGTGATAAAATCTGGCATGAAAAAATGTTGTTTAATGGCAAAGCAGTCTTTGATAGCAGTTTTACTGAAACAGCAGAAATGTGTGAGGACTTTTTTTCCTGTTCTTCCAAAAGTAATAAGTAGGGAGTATTTCACGGACTCATAACTCGGAACAGAAAGTAGATTATAAAGTTCTGCTAGTGGTTATTGAGTTTATGTGCTACTATGTGCCCCTGAATATCTTTTAAATACTTGATGTTTCCATCCTAGCAAAAGTTGTCAAATGATTAGGCAATGATTAGTTTCTTCTCAAAGGTTCTCATTGCAGTGGGTTGGTACCTAAACCCAATCTAGGTTCCCGGTGCACCTAGACTCTTGGATGTTGCATATCCATCAAGCTGTCTGATTGGATCCTGTCATTTTGGCAAGTGTTTGCCAATTTTGTATGCGGTATGAAACAGATGGACAGTACATTGTAATGCCATCAGGGCTTGAAACTCTCCCTTTCGTCTTTTCTATTAATCCATCTAGATTTCTCTCCTCGCAGTTTCCACATCTACAGGGCCTCGTTTTTAGTCTCATGAACATTTCATTTGTACATTTTGCCAGTACATATTTCACAGACATTGTTTTATGTTACTGCTCAATATTACATCCAAGCTGTGATTTCAAAGGGAGCGATTGTAGTAAATTCCCTTTGTTTGTGTGTACTTGTGTGTTAGGACGGTGGTAAAGTGTAACATCGCGAAGTCCCAGGCTTTATATAGCGCACAGCGTGGGCTGAAGACCAATAACGCTGCCATATTTAAAGTGGGTGCAATCTTCATCAACATCCCGCAACACCCTGCAACGCTGCACAGCATGATGGTCCGCAGCTCCCACCAGCTATCAAAACAGATTTCAGACCTCATCCGTCAGCCCTCCAACATGTGAGGCAAACCTCTGCACTTTCTTTTCATAAGTTTTAATGATTTTTTTTTTTTTGCCCATATTAAACTCAAATCTGTTTATATCAGCCCACCGCCCAACCGCGAAGACACGCCTACTCCACAGCCCTCTGAAGTGAGTGTCAATCAAACTCCGGTGGAGGCCAATGAGTTTCCTCAGCTGCCTGAAGGACTGGAGAAGAAGCCAATTGTGTTAAAATTCAGCGCTATGCTGGATGGGATCACTATTGGTGCAGCTCTGTTGCCCTCTCTCAAAGCAGAATACAAGATGGGTCGCATGAAGAGCCATGGCATGACAGGTACCCAAAATTACACTAGCACATTTATTTTATTTGCAATTACAATGATTTAACCCTTTGGTGTCTCCCTCTCACAGGTGCTCAGACGCGGTTCACTTTCGAATTACCCAATCATAAGTTGTGTTTCCAGTCGAAGGTTTCCCCTGTGGACGTGACGGCCATGCCTCCCACTGCCAGCCTGACGCTGCCTCCCGTCACCATGTCAGGACAGTACATCATACAGGAGCACGAGGGCCATAGCGACACTGCCTGGGCCCCAGAATACAGCAACTATCTTCAGGGAAACTACTTGCGCTGTGTAGCAGAGGTGTGCTGTTGATGTAGCAATGGGATATTGTACTAAATGTGGTGCTTGGTTGTTAAATTATTAAGTTTCAGCAGATGGATGGATGTATTTTGCTAAAACACAATATATACTGGTTTCTAAATTTTTAGATTGGGTCTTTCGAACACAACTTGACCACAGATTTGCTCAACCATCTAGTCTTCCTTCAGAAGGTCTTCATGAAAGAGGTCAATGAGGTCATCCAGAAGGTGTCAGGTATGTGATGAAGAACAAATAGCATAAATGGATGACTTTTTTATCTATTTATTAGGGCTGTCAGTTTAACGCATTAACTTAATTAAAAACAGGATTAAAATATTTTAACGCAGTTAACATGCTGGCCCCATCTTATATTTCATACAGTTGACTGTTGACAAATATGATGCAGGGCAACAACTCCATAAATGCCGTTATGCCCTAAAATTCAAGATATTGGGGCAAAAATGCTCCTTCATGAGTTGTTGTTTCATATTTATATAAATCGCATATCACACAATATCACACGGGCAGCAAGAGCAATATGACAAATAGCAATAGAAATTGTATCATTTTCTTGTCAACACTGTAAATATCACACAAAAACTTAAAAAATTAAAAAAAAAAAAAAGCTCAAGCTAACTGAAGACAAATAGTCAGCGATTTAAAAAAAAATAAAATAAAAATAAAAATAAAAAAACAGCTGATTGCTATTATTAAACACTAATTACAACCAGTAGGACAAAAAAATTATAGTAGAACAAATAAGTAATGCTACATACATTGTATAAAGTAATCACATGTACAAAAACACTGCACTGAGAGACATTTTCTCTCTTTTGTTGTTTTATTAACATGAATGACAGACAGCAGGAATATTAGACTGCTGTTACTTTAAGAGCTGCCCAGATCCAAAATAGTGTTACATATGTTTTCTTACACAGCTGTTTGCTTTCATTTACAACCTAAATTACTGTGTTTACGAGGATACTTGCAAAGATGGGCATTTTGGGAAATACAAACGTGTGTATTTAACCATTTAAGGCTTTCAAAGTGACAAAAATAGCTCAGTTCAAATCTCCTGCCTCTCTGACAGCACACAGAAGGTCTTTCAGATATAGCAAAATGAGTTCTTATTCACTGCTGGTTACATTTCAACGACTTGAAATCTCCACCTTTTGACAAATTTCTACGGGTTAATCGTGTCTGCCGGTTAGGGTTGCACGATATACCGGTACTATGGTAGTATCGCGATACTAAAGCTTAAAAATACCCGCGGTGCCATTGCATTTTTCAAACGGTAGTATCGTCCATACGGTAGTTCCGTAAGATATGTTGTATGCACGGCACGTGCACGTGTTCATTTGAACATGCACGTCAGCAGAAACCACAAGTTGATTGCCAAAATGTCTTTCTGCTGTGCTTTGTGTAGTACATGCTGTGTATACGCTTTATGTGGTATTCAGTGTTTCCTGACGCTTCAGTTCAGTTTGAAACGAGACGTTGCACTTGCACGACGTTGTTAATGCTGCAGTTTATCAGAAGAGAGGGTCTAATTCAGACCGTCTGATGTTATTTGAAAAAATAGCAGCTCAAGAATCACTTATTCAACATCATAATATTTTACAAGAAAGTATTTTCGCAGTTTTATTCATTTGCCCACTTTTAGAACAGGTGTAATAATTCGTTTCTGGAAGCATCTTTGCGATCACGAATGCAATTCCATTCATTCACATAGTGGCTTTGCACTTGGTTCTTATCAATCATTATATATATATATTTTTTTTAACATTTGAAATGAATGTTTTAATATACAAACTGCTAACTTGGTAATTTCAAGATATGCAAAAATGCTCCTGACAGTTCAGCAAAATGACACGAGCAAGAGCGTGCTGTTTTTGTTTCGTTTCTGTGTTCGAATACGAATCCACTTTGGCTTGGGCGAAACACTGATACACTAAGCCAGTGGTTCTCAACCGGTGGGGGGGCGCGGACACTCTTGCGGGGGGGCGCGAGTAGGCTACAGGATGGGAGCAAAAAAAACAGAAAAAAAAAAAAAAATGCAAATTCGTGATCTTTGTTTGGATTCATCGGATCTATTTTCGCTGCTAAAATAGACCAAAACAGTCATTATTTCATCAAAAATATAAGTGACTTAATATTATTAACTTGTTTGTTGAACTGTCATATGAAATCAGTGTCACATTTTCAATCGTGAGGTGAAATTAAGTGATGGTCAATTGTCAGCTCTCTTGGTCGTCAGGTCGTGTGATGTATGTTGCTGAACTGTATTCAAATGTTATAAATATAAAAACACCACATTTTGAAATTTAACTGCAGTATGTCAATTTAGTTTATTTGTGTGTGCTGCGCTCATAGACTTTAGAAAACGGCGCTCATTTGTTTGATCAGTGATGCGCGGGTTGATCCAAAATGAGCGGGTGCTTGCGGTCACCCGCGGTTACCCGCAGTTACGAGTCATCCAAAAATATTTGTAATGATATTCGGGTCGCGGCGGTCGGGTCGTTTGAAATAAAGATTCCAATTAAACCTTTGTAATTTATAGGAAATATTCAAGCAATAATATATAAATTATCTCATGTATATCCTTGTTTAAAACCAGGGATTAAAAACGAATTCCAAGTAAAAACGGTATTTTTCTTTACATTTCCAGAGAGCGAAACGAACGAAATTAAACATTACTTAATAAATTCAAGGCATAATTTCCTTATTCATTTGATACAACTATTATAGCTATACAACTAATATATAAAAAATAATATTATTTTGTCATATTCGTGATTCCTGAATTTATATATGAAAACTTCGTTTTGAAGTGCATTCGTTAAGTTTGTATAAGAAAATAAGTTTGTAAAACAAAATAACCTAATTAATGCCGAATGATTTTTGACAGTGAACGCATCTCCACCGCATAGCCGCATATAATCGCTGCTGTCAGTCGCAGATATTAAACATGCGGTTCAGGAAGCGGGTCGGGTACAATATTTTCTTTTTCTTTTTTTGCGGTCCGAGTTGCGGGCGGGTTATTTGAAAACTTCTGTCGGGTTCGGGTTGTTTATACATTGACCCGCGCATCACTGATATAAAACGAATAAACTAGTCAGAATATAGGCTACATTTAAAGCTTTCCTTTAGTTTTTGTGAAATACACGCACGCACACAGCCACGCACACACAAACATGTTTAAATACATTTATGTTGTTAATAAATAAATTACAATAAATTGTTGTAACAGCAATATCTCCAAGTTTTGTTTTTCACTGTAAAAATGTAATGATTTTCCAATGCAAATACCGCCACCTTTTCCCCCCACTTCAAGCACTGATTATAACACAAACAAATCATCCTCCTGGCGACTTTTATTTTTATTTATTTATTTATTTTTTGTCAAAAGCGACAAATCCAGTGATTTTTACTGGTGTTTTTGGAGACTTTTGTGGTGTTTGGAGACAACTGCAATGAACCAGCTTTGGGGGGGCCCAGCTTGCAAAAGGTTGAGAACCCCTGCACTAAGCCATTCATAAATACAGTCATTTGATTCGCTCCTGAAGGATTCAGCTGTTTTGAAAGAATCGTTTGAATGACTCAGTGATTCAATCATGAACACTTGCTGCCACCTGCTGGCGATTTTAAGTTTCTCATTATATTACGTTCTTTTCCAACATATTTCTATATTCAGAGTTTTGTATTTAAAACATTAATCTCATAACATTATTTATGCAATTATAAATACAGTCTAAATGTATAAATACCACATCTAAATGTCACTTCATGCAACCTCTGTGCAATACTAAGATTTTTGTTTGCATGATTTTATGGGTAACGATAGCCAGTCATTGATTCACATTAAGTATTCCGTTTTCATTTACATCTTTTTATTCATGAAATGTTGTAGAATTGAATTTTAAATTAACAGAATACTGCATGGTATCGTGATACTACTTGGTATCATGATACTTCAGTTGGTATAGTAACGTTAGTCATTTTTATGGTATCGTGACAACCCTACTACTGGTATATCGCCCACCCCTAGCTATCATTTTATTATTTACTTGAATTGGCTTGATTTTACACCAGCTGTTTGAAATGTGTTTGTTTCTGTAGGAGGCGAACAGCCAATCCCTCTGTGGAATGAACACGATGTGTCAACAGATGGCGACAAACCTAAAATCCTGCTTTATTCTATAAATCTGACTTTTAAGGTTTGGATTTTCTTAAATTGTGTCTTTATTTATTTGGTGAGTCTTGCTGACTTTTTAGACTTCTTCAATATGTTTGTTTTGTTGTAGGGAATTCAAATGACGGCCACCACTCCTTCTATGAGGGCTGTGCGCTTTGAGACGGGCTGGATTGAGCTTGAACTGTCTAATCGGGTTCAGTGCAAGACTACTCCGACAGGAAGCAACTACCTGAAGCTCTTTGGGAAATGTCAAGTGGATCTTAATTTGGCTTTGGGGCAAATCGTCAAACATCAGGTAGCTACAGTCACAAAAACATAAACGCTGTTATTCATTGCTTCACTGCTGTAATGACACTGTCTCTTGCAGGTGTATGAGGAGGCGGGGTCAGATTTCCACCAGGTGGCGTATTTCCGCACTCGAATCGGTTTGCGCAATGCCCTGCAGGAGGAGATCAGTGGAAGCTCTGACAAAGAGGCCGTCCTGATCACACTCAACCGTCCTATCGTTTTTGCTCAGCCAGTGGCATTTGACAGAGGTCAGTCCACACCTAGCCTTTTGTTTTCATGCATATCCATTGGTGGATTTTATGGTTTGTGATTGTGCATTTGTATGTCTGTTGCAGCTGTTCTGTTCTGGCTGAACTATAAGGCTGCCTATGATAACTGGAAGGAACAGCGCTTGGCTCTCAACTCGGACATTCATATGGCCACCAAAGAGGTGGTAGACAAACTGCCAGCCATACAGCAGACCAGCGTCCAGGCTTTCAGCACTCTCTTCCTACAGCTCACTGTCAATGACTTGGGCATCTGCCTGCCCATTACCAGCGCCACACAGGTGGATCCTCACTGATACACAATCTTTTTAATGTTTAGACTCATTAGATTGATGTGAACACGTCTTTAATAGTATAAAATATTGTAGGCTTGTATTTCACCCTTTATACACATTAAATATTTCCGTTTCTGTTGGTCAGAATGATGTTAAATCTTTGTTTCTTCTTTTTGCTGTACATAGGCCAATCACACTATTGATTTTGACACTGGGTCAGCACTGGTGTTAACCATCGAGAGTACGCTGATCACAGCCTGCTCCTCCGAATCTTTAGTCAGCAAAGGCCATTTCAAGAACTTCTGCATTCGATTTGCTGAGGGGTTTGAGACAACTTGGGATGACTGGAAACCTGAGATCAGAGGTGACCTGGTCATGAATGCCTGTGAGTATCACTCAATGTTAACTTGGCTATGTCTGTATTTGGCCCCATAACATTCCCTGATTCTTTAAATGCTCATTGTGGCTTTCCAGGTGTTGTCCCTGATGGTACTTATGAGGTTTGCTCCAGAACGACAGGCCAGGCCTCTGCAGGTATGAGTCAAACAGTGTTCTTCAGTGTTCTGAGGAAATGAGCAATATCACAGGAGTAGCAGTGCCATATGGCTGTATATCAGCATTGCTCTGATTCGGCCGTAGGCACAAGGCCGCAGGCTATGAGTGTGATATTGCACTTACATAACAGTTTGACTGCACGAGTGTGTAGATTAAAAAAGAGAACAATGGAGTGTCTTTAAAAACCCTCTTTTGTCCAGAACTTCTTCCTTCCACCATGGATTCAAGTTTCAGTTTGACAGTTTAAAAGCAGAGCCCAAGCCTCCATTACTAATTTGAAAAAGTCACTGAAGAACTAGTAATGAAGGAGCATTGAGTTGCTTCATTAAAAGCTTATTGTATTACTGTATTTAAGAACTCACGATATTATGTAGGGTCGAGTATTATGAGAGAGAAATGGACTGAGTGAGTCTGAGTACCTGCATCTGATAAAGCATTAATTTTTCAGCTCAATTCAGCTACTATTATTTATATAAATTTTATTTATTGAATAATTATATTAAATAAACAACAACAACAGCCATTATAATAGCTCATGATAAAAGTAAATTCAGTCAAAAGTACAAAGGCAGTGGATATACAGCATTAGTTATATAAAAAAAATAACGTGATGAGATTTTCCCCTTAGCTAAAACTGTTTGCTCTGGAAGAAATAATAGATTAATGAGACCAAAGATTGCCTGTTAGGTTTACCCAAAATGAATTATATCTCATGTTTAACCACTATAGAGACATCAGAGCCAGCAGAAAATTCCAGAAGAACTGGCCGAGGTAAGGCTGCTCTCGACAGGTTCGTGAGCGCTGAACGGCTGCTGACGCCCTGGAGCTCACATCTCCGAAAACCCTGAAACGGTTTTTTAAATAGATGTTATCTTTATTAACAAATCACACATTTAAAATCTAAACAACTACTTTCTCACCTGAAAAAAAACTCGTAAAACTACATTCCGTGACAATGGATAAAATTACAGCGGATTTGGGCGTTTGTCATGGCACTCACTTTGAGGAATACTTCAAACAGTGTAATACAAACCGTGAAACAGTTGCAGTTCTGTTATCACTAGAGTATTGCACGCCTGGAAAAGGCTCTCAGCCAATCAGATTCGAGAACCAGAAAGAACCGTTGTATAAAATATGGGGTTGTGCCGATAGATGATAGTATCGTGTATCGACGCTAGTCACAGATATCGCCTGTTGCCTTTGACGATAGCAAGACTATTATTATTATCCATCAAAAACAGACTAGGCGCCTAACTTCAGTGATGCAGTGCAGAGAGCCCCTTCTGGGGCGCTTCAGAAACTTGTTGCGAGGTGGCTGGTGTAAACACAAGTATTGAAACACAAAGGCACAGATCACAGTGAGCGGGAGGGGGTGCTTCCGGTGGGAAGAGCGCAATCTGCAATTGCGTGCACTTTCTTATGCGCGCTGTTTTTCCGGTTTTACTTTCACTTTCGAAATCGATCCCGTTCAGCAAGGACACGATAGTTAGCAAGATAATATTGTGTATTGCGATCTCACAGGCTGACGATAGAACGCTATAAAAAATTAAGCATATCACCCTCGCCCAACACTAATAAAATAGTATATTCAACTAGAAAATATAAACAATATAAAAACGTTGAAATGTTTGGGGTCGGTAAGAGTTAAAATATTTTCAAAAGGAGACTCTTACCAAAGCTTTATTTATTTGATCAAAAACACAGTAAAAACTGTAATATTGTGAAATATTGTTAAAATTTAAAAGATCTGTTTTCTATTTAAATAAATTTAGGGGTTTTAGCGCTACGTAATTGTTAGAATGGTTAAGGATCAGCAATCTCCACGTAAAACTGATCGTGCAGACCAAACCGTAAGTCGTAAAGACTTGAAACTTACCTACAACGTGACCAAGGCTCACCCCAGTTGGCCTGACGGGGGCCCTACATTGATAAAAGGTAGAAAATCGATCATATCTCACAGGCTCAAGTGTCTTATGTCATTGGAATTCTTGGCTCATGCTGGACAAAACGCAGATTTGATTGTGTGCCTTTCAAAATTTTCGGGTATTTTGGATTTTTTTGAAAAAACTACTTTTGCGAGCTAGTCCTAGGTTTTTCACTTGATCTGAACTAAACCAGTGCAGAAAGATTTTCTGGAGAGTGAATGTCAATAATTATCAAAAAAAAAAAGTTGGACTTTCAACTCACTGTCGCAAAGGGACGCCAAAACGTTCGAAAGGGGCAGGGCCACTTTCAGTAAAATGCCTAGAACTCCTGAACGGAATGAGATATCTCCGCCAAACTCAGAACACTTAGATTGAGCTCACAGGGCAAAAATTGTGGAGCTTGGCCACTTGGTCGCGCTGTAAGAGGGGAAAAAAAAAACATAATGGCAATACCTTCGCAACTAAATTGCTATGCACAGTCTTGTTCCAAAGTGCCACAAGTGTCTACAAGGACATCTGTGTAGCTCAAAAAAGCATGGCTGCCGTCAGCTGATGAGTTTGAGCACCTGTTAGACAAGGTAATGGAGGCCGATTGGAATGAAACTCGGTGGGCCTGTTTGACTCACGGCTCCAATGGTCTGTGAGAAACTTGAAAGAAATCAGCCAAAAGGGGCGATAACAAATTTTTTAAGGGTGTAAACGAATGTAAATTGTGTGGTTTTTTACATATACGTGCAGTATTCATATAGAACTCCTCATTCCTCTAGAACCGCTGCTGTAAATCAAATTTTGTTAAATGACTGAGAAGATGTAAAGAATTACCTGTATTTGGCAAAAATGCCTTTTTTCAGTCATTTATATAGGACGTTACAATCTTGCTAAACAGCATGTAATGTTTGCTTAAATGCCTTAAAGCGCTTAAACCCCGGTAATCGCTGCTTGCAGCTGTATCTTAAAATGTAATTTGAGTTTTAAGAAGATATTACCTCAGCTTCAATGTCACATGATCCTTCAGAAATCATTTGAATAGGCTGATTTGGTGATCAAGTAATGTTTCTTATTATTATCGACCTTGAAAATAGTTGTGCCGCTTAATGTTAAACTGTGACACTTTTTTCAGGATTTTTTGATGAATAGAAAGTTCATTTGAAATATTTTTTTTGTAACTGTTACTTTTGATCAATTTAATGCTTGCTTCTTGAATAAAACTGTTAATTTCTTACTTACCCCAAACTTTTGAAGTGTAGTGTGCATTAATGCACAAAACAAGACCAAAAACAAAAAAGGACAAAAAGGACGTAAACACTGTCGGGTTGATTTCATGCTTACTTCATATTTGATCTTCGTCTGTTATTTACTTACAAAATCTTTCGATACTTCAGACAGCAGCAGTGCAGGAACGTGGACGCTAAATGTCCTGTGGAAGATGTGTGGTATTGACGTGCACATGGATCCTAATATCGGCAAGCGTCTGAATGCTCTGGGTAACACGCTCACCTCTCTGACTGGTGAAGAGGACAATGATGACATCGCAGACCACAACTCGGTCAACATGGCTGACCTGTCAGACGAGGACGAAAGTGATGGCATGTCTCCCCCCTTACACATGGTCAGAGCTCGCACTCTTTTTGTCACTAACATTTGTTAATGTCAATGTAAAGTGTTTGTGAATATTTAATTTACATTGTCTGTTTCTTTGGTTTTATTGTTGTCTGTACATGTATATTAATGTCAGTGTTTGTGTAGTGGTGTGCTTTTGTTTAAAACCGGCCCATGTTTGCAGTGTCCTGAAGGGGATCTCAGTCCCAGACTTTCATTCAAGAGGCGGCTGGTGAACAGCATTCTGGGCTTTAGCCCCAGCCCCCCTCCCCTCTCACCTTCTGAGTGTCGTAATATTTCTCCATTATCCACAATCACTCGGCTAAAGTCGAGAAGTGTTCGCCTGCCATCCACAGCCAATGCAGAACGAACTAGACATCCCAGACCACTGTCCTGGGGCTGTGTATGTACTTCAGAGCTCCCATTTGTCTTTCAATCCTCTCTGCTTCTCTGTCTCATTCTTTCTCTCCATCTTGTTCAAGCTCTCAGGGTGGAAGTTGCTTTTAAGATCAGTCACATCACTCAAAACCTTGTTGAATCGTGCTTAGAACTGAGATATGTCGAGCGAGTCTGGATTCTACAGTTTCCTGCTGCTTTTTAGTCTTGTCTGATTCCTCTCCATGAGAAATGAGTGGCCAGTGACTCCTTATTTCCTGTTTCCAAAGGATACATTTCTCATGGACAAGCTGTTTAGTAATCATTTTTTTGGGGTGGTGTTGTGATTTTTCTTTGTCTGATGTGTTGTAATGATCCACACTTGTTTTGACCGTTCAGCAGTCAGTGTGATTTTCAAACCCTTATGCATGATTTTACCTAGGGCTGGGCGGAATGATGGTAAACACTGTGCGACTGTTAAAATAAGGCAACAGGTTCTGATTTTGCTATGTGTTTTTTTTTTTTTTTTTAATTAACTTGATTTATTTTTATTATCAAATTAACAAAACAACAAATAAGCCCTTTTTTAATTTCCTTCAAAATATACACTGTCATTTTTTGAGAAATTAATGCTTTAATTCAGCAAGGACACTTTAAATTGATTGAAAAAGACAGTACAGACTTTTACATAGTTAAAAAAAATTTGATTTCAAATAAATGCTGTTCCTTTGAAGTTTTTATATATCAAAGAATTCTGAAAGCAGGGTCAGAAAGTAACTTTTCTATTAAGAGGCAACATTTGCCCACTGGAATTGATTTCCAGGGGCATTTTTTTTTACATTTGTCAGGGCAATTTTTATAATCACATTATTATGAAAACCATATTTTGTCTTTAATGTCAAATACTTAAAATTACCCAGTTGCTTAAATCAATGTTTTAAACGGTTGTCAATAACAATAGGCTGTTTAAATCTAAATTATCGAAATTACACGTAAAAAACAGGAACTCATAAATAAGGCTGCAATATTATGACAAAAAACAATAATTATAGATTATTGGTCTTTATACTGTAATGATTTATTAGTATTGTATACATAACAATATGAAATGTTTTTGTTTTGTTTTGGGCACGTCACATGTCGGTCCATGACGTTAGCCAAATCTTGCACAATTTATGCAAAAACTCGCATTGTAATCACTGAAGTTACGAAACTAATTTTTTATTTACATCGTATCTGCACTGTGTTGTTTATGATGAGGAATCAGTGAGTGTGCGCACTCATAACCGCTCTGGCGTTTTGAGCACTGACTAATCTAAGAGCCTCTGATTGGCCAATGCATTCCTAAGTTCAACAGAAATGCGTTTGATTTGTTATAAGGCTCAGCGTTGCACAAAACAGCGGGTTAAAGCAATCTGATGCAGTGTGAGGTAGTCTGAATGTAATTCCACTAATTGACACTTTTCATTCATTTTCACATTTAATTTTAATCACAACAGCCGTAATACATTGTTTGATTGTGCAGGGGCATTTTTTTGCCCCTTTGTCTTGAATTTATGGGGCATTTTTGTTCATTTTGGTGGCATTTTTGCCACAAACCCTCGTTTACGGTCTGAAAGTTTCCAAAAATATTAAGCACCCCAGCATAATGACACTAAAGACTGGAGTAATAGCTGCTAAAATTCAGCTTTACCATTACAGAAATAAATAGCATTTTAAGAAAGAACAGAAAACCGTTAATTTAAATTGTAATAATATTTCACATTACTGTATGTACTGTATTTTTAGTCAAAAAAATGCAGCCTTGGTAAGCAAGTCTTCCTTCAAACACATTTAAAAAAATCTTACCAACTGCAAAGTTTTGAATGACAGTGTAAATCAGGGGTGGTTAACCCTGTTCCTGGAGGGAACACACCTGATCAAACACACCTGAACCAACTAATTAGGATCTGAAGGAGCACTTGATAAATACAAACAGGTGTGTTTGATCAGGGTTGGAACTAAACTCTGCAGGAAGGTAGATCTCCAGGAACAGGGCACCCCTGGTGTAAATGTATAATTTAATACTTGTAAAAATAATAATAAAATAAAATAAAATCAATAAATAAAAATCTCTGAACTGCTCATACCATGATAAAAAAAACGATCAGATTTTGTCATACCGCCCACCCCTTAAGTGCGTCTCTTAATGCCTCTCTCAAATGTATTATTTTGACAGTTGTTTTCCTCTTACAGGAGTCTGTTGACCTGCGCAGACAGGCAGTCATGAGCAATCAGATAATCGATGCTCGTGGACGGAAGTTCTCCAAGCGTTTGGTGGATATTAGAGAACTCAATGAGCAGGCCAAAGTCATTGACGATCTCAAGTAATGTCAGCCTGACATTAACAATAAATATACCTTAATCTCTTTATTCTAACAGAAATCTAATTCCTTAATCTAATTCTGATTAAAAGAAACCCTATCATTCTTAATTTTTTTTCTCTCTCTCTCTAAGGAAATTGGGAGCAAGTGAAGGCACTATAAACCAGGAAATCCAGCGCTATCAACATCTGGAATCTGTCGCTGTCAATGATATCCGTCGGGATGTGCGCAAGAAGCTACGGCGCTCCAGCATGCGGGTAAAAAGACTTGATTCAGCTCACTACATTGTAAATAAGGTGGAGATGAAATGGCATTTATCAAATTTGTGCTTTGTTTAGGCTGCGTCATTGAAAGATAAATGGGGTTTAGGTTACAAGCCCAGCTACAGCAACAGTAGGTCAAAGAGCATTTCAGCAACAGGCAGACCACCAGTGAAGAGGTCGGATAGACCCAGGTACCCACTCGCTTACATTTAATCACAGATGGGTTAATGTTAATGTAATGTATAATGTACCACAAAACCAGTCTTAAGTAGCACTGGTATCTTTATAGCAATAGCCAAAAATACATTGT
The DNA here is from genome assembly GCA_036247105.1 of Cirrhinus mrigala. Classification (NCBI taxonomy): domain Eukaryota; kingdom Metazoa; phylum Chordata; class Actinopteri; order Cypriniformes; family Cyprinidae; genus Cirrhinus; species Cirrhinus mrigala. Next base: position 13,314,901 of record CM070019.1, on the reverse strand, counting down.
ATTGGTCAAAATGGTTGATTTTTTTTTTTTTCTTTTTTTCTTTTTTTCTTTCTTGTCAAAAATCATTAGGATATTAAAGATCATGTTCCATGAAGATACTTTGTAAATTTCCTACCGTAATTATATACCAAAACTCAATTTTTGATTAATAATTTGGACAACTTTAAAGGTGAATTTTTTTTTTTTTTTTTTTTGGGTACACCTCAGATTCCAGATTTTCAAATATTGTCCTATCATCATAAACTATACGTCAGTTACAAGCTTATTTAAAAAAAAATTTACCCTTGTGATTGGTTCTGTGTTCCAGGGTCACATTTCAGTTATACATCCTTCGCTTGTTCATTGTTTTGTTTTTTTTTGTTTTTTGTTTTTTTTTTTATCTCTCTAAAGGGATGACCTGCCAGACATTAAAGTGGATGCAGCATCTCCAGCACCAAGGGTTACTTTCAACATCGACACGGTAGAGTGCATGTGTACATCTGTGTGTGCCTGAATGTGTACATTTGTTCATTTAAAATGCTGTTTGTATGTTTTTTTGTCATCATTTGTATTGTTTCATCTTTATGTTCATTGTTTATGTCAACAAAGTTGTAAAGTTAAAGCTTTGCTTTTTAAATTCACTACCATTCAAAAATTTAGGGTCAGTAAGATTTTTTGAATTAGGATGCATTAAGGATGCATTAAATTGATCAAAAGTGATAGTCAAGACATGTTACAAAAGATGATTTCAAATGCTGTTTTTTTTTTTTTTAAACTTTCTGTTCATCAAAGAAACCATTAGTACAAATATTGCTGTTTTGACTGTATTTTTGATCAAATAAATACAGCCTTGGTAAGCATAGTTTTTTTTTTTACTGACCCCAAATTTCTGAAAAGCTTAGACAGATACACACATATACACACACACATATTGGTTTTATGGTTTCACCTGCAAGTGCTTCACTCTTAATGAAAGCCGTATGTATGCTATACACATACTATGCTGAACACAAATGATCATGTACTGTATAGCTCAGTAAGTCTGTTTGTGTTTAAGATGGAAACCCCAAACTCAATCCCAAGTCCAGCCGACTCTGTTTTTAAGGTATCCAGGAAAAACGGTCCAAATCAAATCTTAAAATCACCTCTGAATCTCTGCATGAAAATCTTGTGGTGTGAAATCGCTAAATCTGCTGTTCAAAATCCAATCAAAAATCATCAACAACTCGAATGATTTTAGACTTTTTGAATCCTAGGTTGAAAAAGTGATCTTATTTTCTCTTGATCTCTCTACTCGCACATTCATTAACACACACTCTTGCTCCATATGTTGAAGCTGCTTTTGTGCTCTGCTGGTTTGACTAATCAACTCTTGTTTCTTCAGCATGTCTGGATCTTTGTCTGTTGCATTGCTCATGATGACTTTCTTGTCATCTGTCCATCTTTTCATCTCTTCATTTCTCATCCCTCTCTCCTCCGCTGGGTCCTAGTGGATAGCATGAATTGGGAAAAGGAAAAGCTTACTAAAAAGTGCTCACTGGTTATGAGCTATAAGCCAACAGATACAGTTTGAATTGGCAGGGAGTCAGAATTTGTTCAGTTTAGGTTTTGAGTACACCAACAGAGAGACAGAATGATGGATGCATAAATAAACTGACATTCAAGTAAGCGTCAGGTGGGAATATTATAGCACTCTTCCACTCTGTAATCTCAACAGAAGCCCAGTTGAGGAGATTATTTGTAGATGTTAGACAGTTGGATAAAAGGATTTCTATTTCAGTTGCAATCTTGATGAGAATTAATCTAATAGACCCAATATAATAGCTTAGTGGCCATTAAGCTTTTAGCCATGCCAAGGTTATATTTCACCACAAAATCACAAAAAAAAATAGAAATTGTGTTTGCTTCAGTAACATGAAGGCTTTGTTTATTTGTTTATTTGGAGCAATATTTTTAAGTAAATGTATGTATTGCGGCAATAAGAATCAACATTGAATGTAATGTTGACCCAATGTAAAACCCATAAGTAAAATGCCCTGATATGTGACCCTGGACCACAAAACCAGTCATAAGGGTCAATTTTTTGAAATTGAGATTTCTACATTATCTGAAAGCTAAATAAATAAGCTTTCCATTGATGTATGATGTATGGATGTATGTATTTTTTAGGGTAGGACAGTAAATAGAAACAACTATTTGAAAAATTGAAAAATTCATATTATAAGCAAGTCTAAAACTGATAGGAAAATATTTAGTTTCTATTAAATAAGATTATTATTTTTTTCTAAAAAAAAATTATTTAAAATGCAGTTTAAAATAAAGTACAGTATTTATTTATTTATTTAATCAGAATGGTATAATTCATTTTACTATAATTTGTATTTTTTTCTTTGTTTTAATTTTTAATAATTTATTTTAATCTATTTTTGGACAATTTATTTCTTTCATTCTTTTTGTATTAATTCATATTTAATTAATTCATATTTTATAATTATTATAATTATATAATTGTATATAATATAACTATATAATGTAATTATAATTACAATAATAATAATAATAATATAATTTTTTTTTTTTTTCAAACATTTCCAAGGACCCCCTAGCACTTCCTTGTGGCCCCCTGGGGGTCCCCGGATCCTGGTTTGAAAACCCCTGTATTTAAATGTCTGGAATCTGGGGGTGCAAAAAAAAAATCGCCTTTAAAGTTGTCCAAATGCATATTAGCAAAGCACATTCTTAGCAATGCATATTATTATGCAAAAATGTAACTTTTATATGATTATTCAATTTCTGTCCGATGTTTGATAAATATTAGATTGTTAGAATTATATTTTGCTTACAAAAATGCTATAAATAAATGTATGCATTATAACATTAACACAAATCTTTCATACTTTAATTTTTTTTTTTTTTTTTTTTTTTTTTTTTCATTTTGAGATTTCTTAAATTTAAACATCCAGTAGTGGGAGATAATGATAAACTTAAAAAGTCACTAATAAAATGGTCCTAAAAGATGCTTTTTTTTATGTTGATTTTGTGGTGACATGTGAGCTGGATATGTTTTTGTAAGATCCACTTACGTAGTCAAAGAAACATCCTTTAGGAGAGATAAATGGGTGAATAGATGGATAGATGCATAGACCAATCATCTGACTGTTGGCTTTCACTGATTGTTGAAGTTCCCGGAGGAGACAGAGTTGGACCTGTTGTCTGTCACCATTGATGATCCTGCACATTACCCATCATGCTCAGTGTTCAGTGCCCCTGGCACACCCGCAGTCTTTTCACCAACCGTTCCCTTCCAGCCTGATGATAGCCGCCGTGACGACCTATCCTCAACTTCTTCAGAGGATTCAGACAAAGAGGAAGAGTTTGACAGGGACAGGCCGCCTAACTATTATCGCAGACCAGGGTGCGTTTAACACGCAGCACATGCAAACACTCCACGAACACAATTACATTCACTAAACAGTCTGAATGTTTGTGTTTCTCAGGGGCTCTCAGAGAAAGCCATCTGCACTGTCCGCATTATTCAGCGAGCGCTGGCCGCCCACACCCCCTCAGCGTGGAGTATTAGCTCCACCCACCGAGCGGAACATTGACTTCGAGCTGGACGTGCGTGTTGAGATCGACAGCGGCAAGTGTGTGCTGCACCCCAGCACCCAACAGCCAGAGCATGAAGATCTCGCACTGAGGAGGTGAAGAGAGACAACAAAATGGTCACACTGCCCTGTGTTGGCTTTAATTAAATGGATAGTTTATCCAAAAATGAAAATTGTCATTAATTACTCACCCTCATGTCGTTCCAAACCCGTATGAACGTCGTTCATCTTCGGAACACAAATTAAGATATTTTTGATGAAATCCGAGAACTTTCTGACCCTGCATAGACAACAATGAAACTACCACGTTCACGGCCCAGAAAGGTAGTAAGGACATCATTAATATAGTCCATGTGACATCAGTTGTTCAACCATAGTTTTATGAAGCTACGAGAATACTTTCTGTGCGCAAAGAAAACAAAAAACGACTGATGTCACATGGACTATATTAATGATGTCCTTACTACTTTTCTGGGCCTTGAATATGGTAGCTCCATTGTCATCTATGCAGGGACAGAAAGTTCAGCAATATCTTAATTTATGTTCCAAAGATGAACAAAGGTTTTTACAGGTTTTGAAACAACATTATGGTGAGTAAATAATGACACAATTTTCATTTTTGGTTGAAATTTAATAGTGTGTTGTAGGGATTACATTTTTTTTGTTGGCCACCTGGTAGTTGGCATCACTTTTGTTCCCTCAACAAAAACCCAATAGGATTTTTTGTTGGCTTTTGAATTATTGCAGAAAAAAAGCTCTGTGATTTAGCAAACATAATGCAACTTTTCTGAATTTTGAAGCCTAAATACAATCGTCAGAAGTAAAAAGACAAACTATACTCTATAGTGTCATGACGACAGCAACACTGCTATTAAAGGAGAAGTCCATCGATCGTTTCGCTAGATAAGACCCTTCTTCCTTAGCTGGGATCGTTGAAGTGATGATTATGAATATCCTCAACAATCTCTATAGTTCCATTTAGCCACTTGTTAGCAGCTACCTTTTTCAAAACAAGTAAAAGCTTCAATGAAAATCACCTTTAAAAAAACACAAGGGAGTATTACTGATGTATTTTGTTATAGAATAAAACATTTAAATATCAAAAACCCCACTGACCGCACAATGATGGAACCACAAGTACTAAAAAACCTGTTTCTGTGTTTTGGCCTACAAAGAAGTGTCATCTCTGCATCACTCTGGTTTGGATTTTGTTTAGGGCTGCAGAGCGCTCCTGTAAAATGTTGTTCTCCCTCTCGTTCTGTTGTTTAGGAGTTGTGAGCGAAGTTCAAGGAGTTTGGATCAAGACTCTCCTCCTAAGAAGCGAAAGCAGCAGCACAGTTTTGCCTCTAGCTCCCATCTGCTGAATGCTAAGCGGGTGCCCACCTCTCTGCAGAGCAAGAGCAGTGATATTGAGACCACTGTCTTCTACATACCTGGAGTGGATGTTAAGGTCTGCTGTGGATCTTTTGACATGCTTCACAAAACTCTATGCATTTTCTTGTGGTTCAAGTAAAGTCTGGTGCACATTGCAGAATCTGAAACTTAAATTTTGAGAATTTGAATGTCAATAATGTTTGAAGTATAAAACATACATAAATATACTGATAGGTCTACAGACCTATTTAAAGGGATAGTTCACCCAAAAATGAAAATTCGTCATTAATTACTTACCTTCATGTCATTTTAAACCCGTAAGACCTTTGTTCATCTTCGGAACACAAATTAAGGTATTTTTGGTGAAATCAAAGAGCTTTCTGTCCCTGCATAGAGAGCTACACAACTACCACGTTCAAGGCCCAGAAAGGTAGTAAGGTCATTGTCTATGCAGGGTCCAAAAGCGCTTGGATTTAAAAAAATATCTTAATGTGTGTTCCGAAGAGGGTGCTTAATTAATGACAGAATCTTAATTTTTGGTTGAACTACCCCTTTCAATGCATCTGATTTATAGCACTCATTCCCCCTCTCTCATTCCCCGTCTCTTTTACAGCTTCATTACAATTCTAAAATGCTGAAGACGGAGTCACCTAATGCCTCGCGTGGATCCTCCCTTCCAAGAACCCTTTCCAAAGAGTCCAAGCTGTATGGTATGAGAGACGCACCCGCACCACCAGCCTCAGGCCCTGGCAAGACTAACACACTCCTCCCCCCCCCTCCCCCTCCTCTCCCTTCAGGTACACACTCTCTTCTTGTCTAGTCGTCTGCCGCTGGCTTCCTGCATGCGCTAAGCCTCATCTCTGTCACTGGAGCATGGCCCATAGCCCTGAGCTCCACTGTAGCGCATGACTATCTGGGATCAGTGTTCACAGTTGCAGGATCTTTTTTTCTGCTTGGTTCTGGGTGTTTACTTGCTGATTTGCTTGGATTGAGACAAGCTTCCTTTATTAGTTGTCTTTAGAATATTATTAGCAACAATTTTTTTTTTCTGTTTGTCCCTCTTGGCTGTTTGCTTTATCTTGCTGACATTAATTAAGACTTGTATACTGCCAGTCAGAAAGATTTTTAATGTTTTTCAAGTCTCTTCTGCTCACCGAGCCAGCATTTATTTGATCCAAAGTACAGTAAAAACAGTAACATTTCGAAATATGTGTATATTTCGAATAATGTTACTAAAGCCTTTTGTTTCAGATAAATGCTGATCTTTGGATCTTTCTATTCATCAAAGAATCATGAACAAAATGTACTCAACTGTTTTAAATATTGATGATAATAATAATGATGATAAATGTTTCTTGAACAGCAAATCATTAAAATGATTTCTGAAGGATCATGTGACACTGAAAACTGGAGTAATGGTGCTAAAAAGTTAGTTTTATTCAAATTTAGTTTAATTCAAATAGAAATCAGTTGTTTTAAATAGTAAAAATGTTTCACAGTATTACTGCTTTTGCTGTATTTTGGATCAAATAAATGCAGGCTTGGTGAGCAGAATAAAATTTGTTAAAAAACATTAAAAATCTTACAGTTCAAAAACTTTTGACTGGTAGTGTATATACACTACTGTTCAAAAGTTTTGGGTTGTTTGATCAAAAATGCAGTAAAAAAGACTAATATAGTTGAATATTATAAGAAAATATCAATATTTTTCTGTTTTAAATAAAATAACTGTTTTCTATTTTTATATATTTATAAATGTATTTGATTCCTCTGGCAAAGGTGAATTTTTATCATCATTACTCCAGTCTTCAGAATCACATGATCCTACAGAAATCATTCTAATATGCTGATTTCATGCTTTAAAAAAACAAAAACAAAAAAACAAAAAAACATTTCTGATTATCATTTTTAAAAACAGTTGTGCTGCTTACAATTTTTTTTTTTTTTTATAAAAACTGATAATTAATTTTCAGGAATCTTTTAAGAGAAAGTAAAAAAAAAATAGAATTTATTTTATAAATCTTTCATAATGCATAAATCCTTGCTGAATAAATGTATTTATTTCTTTAAAACATCTTACAGACCTAAAATTTTAAACAGACATGTATAATAGTTAAAAACAAATACAACAATATATATTAAATAATAGTAAATCCTCAGTAGTCACTTTGGATAAAAGTATCTTCTAAATTAGTAAATATGATTAAATACATATGACTCAGTATCACAATTGCTTCAAGGAATAGTTAACAGAAAAATGGGGGGGGGGGAGTACTCAGCCTCATGTTGTTTCTTTGAAACATAAAATGAGGTTTTAGGTTGAATGTTCATGCTTCTCTTTTCCATACAATGAAAGTGGATGGTGATTTAAACTACAACCTATAAATTGCTCTGGACACTGCAATTCATTGATTCCGCTTTTTATTTAGCTATGACATTTCATTGCATCTTCTGCTTGTGTGAAACAATTTCTGGGTGTTTTGACTGCGTTACTGTGCATCATGCATATTGCATGCATGCTGGAGATGCATTAGATGCCATATGGCTGCATCCTGAAGAAGAATCTTGTGCTTTCAATGCATGATAAATGGGCAACAGAGAAGGCCTATTTTTAACTTCATGTACATCTGTTTTTGTGTTTACATAAACAGCTAAAGGTAAAGCAAGTGTAGGGGTGAAGACGGCCAAGCTGTATGCATGGGTAGCTCTTCAGACACTGCCAGAGGAAATGGTCATCAGCCCATGTCTACTGGACTTCCTAGAGAAAGCGCTGGAGACCATTCCCATCACACCAGTCGACAGGAACTACACAAGTCAGTTTGCTTGCTTTTTATAATAACAAATCACAATTCTGTGAGGTATTTGTGTATATACTTAATGCTGATAATGTGTTTTTGTATAGCCCTGAATGTTCCTGAGGAGGATGTGGGTCACTTTGATTCTGTGGAACCTCTGGAGGAGTCTCAGGTGTCTCTTGTGTCTTCTGCTACATCTCCATACTCCTCCTTCCCTGTGGATGTGGTAGTTTATGTCAGGGTGCAGGTATGCCAGCATTCCTTCAAACAATACTTACTAGTAACCGTCTCAGAGTGGGTGGTTAATTTCATCATGTTTGCTTCTCAGCCATCTCAGATCCGGTTCAGCTGTCTGCCCATGTCTCGAGTGGAGTGCATGCTGAAACTTCCCTCTCTGGACCTGGTGTTCTCATCCAATAGGGGTGAGCTTGAGCCCACCAGCACCACGCATCCATTTGAGGGCCAACACACACCCTCCTCAACACCTCCATCGGTACACAATGCCAACAGAGTGCCTGGAAGCAAAGGTATGAATGTACTGTACTGAAAATCTCTGTTAATTTCAAAACTGAAAGTTTGAGGGTGTATTGGTTAAAGGTAACTATTGGAACTTCTTTCATCCTTCAGGTCCATCCACAGGGTTAGGCAGTCCTCTAGGCCGGAGTCGCCACCACAGCAGCCAATCAGATCTAACAGGCCCACCTGTAAACTCATCAGGTCTGAGTTTCACCGCCTGCATGTCAGATTTTTCACTGTATGTGTTTCATCCATATGGAGCCGGCAAACAGAAGTCTGCAGTTACTGGACTCCCACCTGGACCGGGACCACTGGGTGAGAGCCCCGTGCAGAGATAATACTCAGAAATATTATGATAGCTTATATGTAACATTTTAAATACTGTAAAGAACATTATTAGACTCTGGAGATGACTTGGGTTTTGTGTAGGAGCAGTGGACGAGGAGGCCTCTTCAGTGACGGGCAGGAAAGACTCTCTCTCCATCAACCTGGAGTTTGTAAAAGTCAGTCTTTCCAGGATGAGACGGACAGGATGTCCAGCATTTATTGATACTTTTATTGCCAGCAAGGGCGGGAAGATGGACACAACTCTTATCAACATTTCAGGTGAGGAATTCAAAATAAAGTGCTTCTGATTGAAGCAGTGTTGCCAAGTCCGCGGTTTTCCCGCGGAATTGGGCTACTTTAACACTGTTGGCGCGGGTTGTTTTAGATGTCCGCGGGTTGAAGCGACTCCAATAACAACATATTTAGCCCATGAAATATGAATTTACCATGGGGACCCCAACAAAAAAAATATGTACTTTGTCCCCAGGAACGCGATTTTTAATGGGAGACCCCCCTCGAAATGCGATTGGGCTAGTTTTGAGTAGCAGTTGGGTGGGTTTTGTTGTGAAAACCTGGCAACCCTGGATTGAAAAGCATCAGTGAATGAAATGTCACAATTTGCAATATGCTTTGAAAATGGCAGCAAATAGCCTAGAATTATGCTTTCAGTTCGAATATAAATCTTCTACAGTATTACAGTTTGTCAATCTAAAATGGTAATTGTGCATTAACAGCTGTCAGCCATGCTGGTACGCAAATGCACGCTCTGAACTTGCAGACCACTTATGTGTACCCCTGATTATAAAGGGTTAATAAAAGGGTATAATGCATTATGATTATTCATAATGTGCATTATAATACATTATATCTTGTTGTAAATAATTATAACTGAATTTAAATTGATAAGTGTTATAATGTAATAACTGCGGTTACAATTACTCATGAGGTTGTGCATTATAAGGTGTATTACAAGGCATAATTAATGCATTAAAACTGCTTTTATACTGCATTATACGTAAAGGCTTTATGTGTCACTGATTTTTGATATGTCTCAAACTTTAGACTACCATTCAAAAGTTTGGAGTCTGTATTATTTTTTTTTTAGGCAAGAATGCATTAAATTGAGCATGAAGTGATTTCTTTCAAAAAAAGTCTTAATAACCACAAAGTTTTGAATAGTAGTTTGTTTAATAATAAAATGCAATAAAAGGGAATCTTTTAGTTGTCTCAATAGTAATTCATTATACAATGTGTGTGTGTTTTGTTTTTTTCTAGCGGTGTGTGATATTGGTTCTGCATCCTTCAAGTACGACATGAGACGTCTGAGTGAGATTCTTGCATTTCCACGTGCTTGGTACCGCAGAAGCATTGCCAGGAGGTTGTTTCTAGGAGACCAGACAATTAACTTACCAGGTTATACATATACACTCTCATCATTACAGCACTGTTCAACTGTTTGAAATCACTATTAAAGGATTAGTTCACTTACAGAATAAAAATTTTCTGATAATTTACTCACCCCTATGTCATCCAAGATGTTCATGTCTTCTTCAGTCGAAAAGAATTTAAGGTTTTTGAGGAAAATATTCCAGGATTTTTCTCCATATGGTGGACTTCAATGGGAATCAGCAGGTTTAAGATCCAAAAAAAGATAAAACAGTGATGTCAGATGGTTTTGAAGTTGAAGGAGAAAATAAGATTTTGCGTAAGTACACAGATAAAAAAAAAAAGCTAACCACGTGTGACCTTTGCAACGTGATTACGTAATGTGTCAAGTCACGCATGCACATCGAAGAGCTAGTGCAAGACAAGCATTTGTGGTTAAGAGGTATATACATTTTTATTTTATTTTTTTTTAGAAAATGGACGATCGTTTCGCTAAATATGACCCTTATTCCTCAGTTGTAATCATGTGGAGTCCTTTGAAGCTGCATTGAAACTGCAGTTTGGACCTTCAACCTGTCGGCTCCCATTGAAATCCACTATATGGTGAAAAATCCTGGAATGTTTTCCTCAAAAAACTTAATTTCTTTTTGACTGAAGAAAGACATGAACATCTTGGATGACATGGGGTTGAGTAAACTATCAGGAAATATTTATTCTGAAAGTGAACTAATCCTTTAGGTTTTTGAAAGAAATTCATCATCACAAAAATAGCATTTAATTGTAATATTGTAAATTATTATTTTAAATGCCTTATCATCAGAGTTTAAAAGTTGTGGTAATGAAGTGTGGCAATCACAACAATGTTTTTTTCAGTTGTTGGAGTATTGAGTACACTTCAATTTCTGAAGTCCAATTTTGGTTTCAGAAATAGCCAAAAATAAATAAATAAATAAACACACATTTCATCAGACTGTTGTTTTTTGGAGAGATGGAGGCTATTTCATGCACTGCTGTCTGGAAAGACGAAAGCAAACTGGATCTAACAGTGACAGATGCCTGCTGGACAACAACAAGCACATCAGAGTTTCTAGTTTAAGAAACAGACCCCTCACTGGTGCTCAGCTGGCAGCTTCATTGAACCGTACATGCCAAAACAACAGTTTCATGTGCAAGAGTGAAGAAATGTGTTTTAGGCAGAAAGTTATTGACAGAGCTACATCCAAAACTAGAAAATAAAAGAGAAAGGGGTGGAATAGTCGAAAGGAAAATAGTATTATGAATAGATGAGTCTGAGGTTGAGATAGTAAAAGGGAAAAAATAACCTAAATATAAAATATATCATCATTTACTCACCCTTACGCCATTCTAAGACCAAAAGACCTTGAAACGCAAATGAAGATATTTTAATGAAAGTCATAGAGGTATCATTAAATGAATCCATATGAATCAAGCAGTTTAATCCAAATCTCGTGAAAAGATACACTACCAGTCAAAGGTTTTTGAACAGTAAGATTTTTAATGTTTTTTAAAGAAGTCTCTCACCAAGCCTGCACTTATTTGATCCAAAGTACAGCAAAGACGGTACAATTTTGAAATATTTTTATTATTTAAAATAACTGTTTTCTATGTGAATATATTTTAAAATGTTATTTATTCATGTGATTTCAAAGTTGATTTTTTTAGCATCTTTACTCCAGTCACATGATCCTTCAGAAATCATTCTAATATTCTGATTTGCTGCTCAAAAAAAACATTTATTTTTATTATTATTACATTGAAAACAGCAGAGTAGAATTTTTTTTTTCCAGGTTTCTTTTGACTAGAAAGTTCAGAAGAACAGCATTTATCTGTTCTTTATTTATTTTTATCAGCACTTTTGATCGATTTAAAGCATCCTTGCTAAATAAAAAAAAATAAAATAAAAAATTATACTGACTCCAAGCTTTTGAACGGTATAGTGTATAATTTTACAAAAGCTTTTTATTTCAGATAAATGCTGATTTTTAGATCTTTTTATTCATCAATGAATCCTTAAAAAAAATGCACTCAACTGTTTTAAATATTGATAATAATAATAAAAAAACGTTTCTTGGTTTCTTAAACAGCAAATCAGCATATTAGAATGATTTCTGAAAGATCATGTGACTGAAGACTGGAATAATGATGCTGAAAATTTAGTTTTGACCACAGGAATAAATTAGATTTTCAAATATATTCAAATAGAAAGCAGTTATTTTAAATAGTAAAACTATTTCAAAATGTTACTGTTTCTGCTGTACTTTGGATCAAATAAATGCAGGCTTGGTAAGCAGAAGAGACTTTGGAATGGCATGATTGTGAGTAATTGATGACACAATTTTCATTTTTGGGTGAATTATGGCCTTTAAGACGTGCTTCAGAAAGCTTCTGATGAAACGCATGAACATCTTAATAAAATCTGAACTTCTGAACAGTCATATATTCCACTTACCTGTTTCCAGTCATCTTATATCTTCAGAGGAATGCTGGAATGTGTTGGTAACAGCTGTATGTGTGTTGTAGCCTCAGGTCCTGCAACCCCAGACTCTGTGGAGAGCATCGCGCAGCACCTGTCTCCTGAGTCCAGCCGTAAGGCGTACTGGAGGACATGGGACGGCCAGCCCACTCAACACCCCTCTTCCTCCGTCTTCACTGATGCCACACCAAGCCACGCACACCTCAAATCACCTGCCACCGGACGGTCTCGCAGCGTATCTGACTCCTCAGCACCGCGCAGAGGTACGCACATACATGCTTCTGCTCTGGGGCTCTTCCAAAAGTACATATAAAATCAATGATGTGTCTGTGTGTTTCTACAGACTCTGTTACCAAGACCTCCACCCCGTCGTTCCGGAATGGAAAAGCAGCAGCACAGCAGGGTTCTCCATGGGAGACGCTGGTGGTGTTTGCCATCAACCTTAAACAGCTTAATGTCCAGATGAACATGAGCAACGTCATGGGCAACAATACGTACGAGAGACATATAGAAACTATTTGATTGTTACCGTGCTTAATGTTTCTCTGTCTGATGTGTGTTTATGCATGTGTGTGTGTTTGAACAGTTGGACAACGAGTGGGCTGAAGAGTCAGGGCCGTCTGTCAGTGGGAAGCAACAGAGATCGTGAGATCAGCATGTCTGTTGGACTGGGACGCTCCAAACTGGATTCCAAAGGAGGAGTGGTGGGTGGCAATATTGACGTCAACACGCTGGAGATGGTCTGTGAGTATACTTATTTTATTTCTTTATTTTTGCCATTTCTCGCCACATAACATCCAACATACTGTTTTCAGATAGCTTTATGAAAAATCGACATTAACTGAGTCTATTGATTATATATGTAGTTAATTAACATTTTTTGTTAAATGTGTTCTCCACCATAGTCCATAAACTGCAAGTTAATATAAAGTTAAGTCATATAATGATATAATATTATTATATGATTTTTTTTTTTTTTTTTTTTTGTCAAAATAATGTTTGTGTAATTCATACTGAAAAATTAAATGTTATTGTTCTGTTAAACTTAGCGTCAAATGATTTATGCATGTTTAATTTGACATTGTACTTTTTCATAAAAAAGGCATGACTTGACCAACTTCTCTAAACATTTAGTTCACTTAAACTAAAACCCATTTCTTACATTTGACTGTAAGCCTGCATTCAGATCTGCCTCTATCAAAAACTGATGAATCGAAACAAGCCCCACCCTACATTATTCATTTTGGATAATTCATTACAACTGGATTTCAGTCACAATATAGAATAAAAGATCTGTTGCCACTTTCATTTCATTGTGATTTTACACTTACAGTTGAGGTCAAAAGTTTACACCCCCCTTTCAGAATCTTCAAAAAGTTATTTTACCAAAATAAGAGGGATCTTACAAAATGCATGTTATTGTTTATTTAGTACTGACCTGCATAAAATATTTCACATAAAATGTTTACATATAGGCCACAAGAGAAAATAATAGTTGAATTTATAAAAATGACCCTGTTCAAAAGTTTACATACCCTTGATTCTTAATACTGTGTTGTTGTTGTTTTTTTTTTTTTTTTTGTTTATTGATAGTTGTGCATGAGTCTCTTGTTTGCCAGCTGTTCTTCAGACACAATTTTTTTTGGTTTTCCAGCATTATTACAGAAGGTTCAAATGCTCACTGATGCTCTAAAAGGAAAAACCATGTTTAAGTGCTGGGGGTGAAAACCTTTGAACAGAAAAAATATGTGTACATTTTTCTTATTTTGCCTAAATATCGTATTTTTTCCATTTAGTACTGCCCTTCAGAAGCTACAGAAGATACTTACATGTTTTCCAGAAGACAGAATAAGTTATATTTACCCTGATCTTCGAATTCAAAAAGTTTTCACCCCCCAGCTCGTAATACATGTTTTTTCCTTCTGAAGCATCAGTGAGTGTTTGATCCTTCTGTAATAGTTGCATATGAGTCCCTCAGTTGTCCTCAGTGTGAAAAGATGGATCTCAAAATCATACAGTCATTGTTGGAAAGGGTTCAAATACACAAAAATGCTGATTTTGTGGGACCTGAAGGATTTTTCTTAAGAACAGCAGGCAGTTCAACTGTTCAGGACAAACAAGGGACTCATGAACAACTATCACTAAACAAAAAAAAAAAAAAAGCTGTGAACCATTCAGGTAAGAACATGGTATTAAGAATCAAGGGGATGTAAACTTTTGAAAGGGGTCATTTTTATAAATTCAACTATTATTTTCTCTTGTGGGCTATATGTAAATGTCTTTTATGTGAAATCTTATTCAGGTCAGTACTAATTAAACAATAACATGCATTTTTATTTTGGTAAATTAACATTTTGCAGATTCTGAAAGGGGGGTGTAAACTTTTGACCTAAGCTGTAGAGCTGCTGTGTAAAAGTAATTCCATTTTAATTCTACCGAACTGAAATTTAGGAGTTGAGTTCTGTATGGCACAAAACTGTGTCTGGTCACCTTCTTCAGTGACTGATAACTGGTTGTTCTTTTAGCTCATATTTCAGAACATCCAAATCAGCAGCCCAGTCATAAGATCCAGATTACCATGGGCTCCACAGAGGCACGGCTGGACTACATGGGCTCTAGCATACTGATGGGCATCTTCAGTAATGCTGACCTGCAACTCCAGGACGAGTGGAAGGTGAACCTCTGCACGACTGAGGCCAGTCTTTCTGAGAAAAGGTAAGAACTGCCAATCATACTGAAACATCAACAGAAGGAAATTAATGTGACTGCCACAATCATAACAAATGTTCTCTGTTAAAATTTCCTCCAGTGAGATCTTTGTGCATGGAGACCTGCAGTGGGACATATTCCAGGTTATCATCTCCCGCTCCACCACCCCTGACCTGATAAAGATCGGCATGAAGTTGCAGGAGTTCTTCACTCAGCAGTTTGACACCAGCAAGCGAGCCCTGTCCACCTGGGGCCCGGTGCCCTACATGCCCCCGAAAACCCCAGTCATCAACATGGACAAAGGAGCAGCTGAACTTTGTTAGTGTGCTTGTGTCTATTTTAGAGTTAAAATACAATTTAGTTGTTAATGATATAAAAAACGAAATTTAAAGACCAACATAAATGTCTTTTTCTTTCAGATATGGATGCAGCTCATCACAGGCATTGGCCCAGTGTGTTGAAGATGGTGGCAGGATGTCACATTTCCCTCTTCCAGATGCCTCTTCCAGAGGATGCTGTGCAGCTGGGTGGCTCCATGAGTCTCCATGGCAACCACATGACTCTGGCTTGTTTCCATGGGCCCAACTTCCGTTCCAAATCCTGGGTGCTTTTCCATCTGGAAGAGCCCAACATCGCCTTCTGGACTGAAGCACAGAAGATCTGGGAGGATGGTACAGACATAGTGCTAACTTTCCATCCATTCATTCATGATTCACCAATAATTTTAAAGGGAACCCTGGGTTTTAAGACTCATATGGCTTAATATAATGTAAATGAAGTCTCTTACTGAAATATGTAGTTGAAAACTAATGAAGGATTCACGTTATTTAAAAAATCCACATCATGTTATACATATTTTGGACAATGCGCCATTATTTTGATGATGTCAAATGGTTGCACTCGGTGAGCTACTGTGAAACCTGTTGCTATTTTTACCGCAACACAACTCGGAAAATAAAATACTGATACAATGATCATCTACTGAAAGAGCTTACAGGTGGCAATGGCTATAAGTGTAGGCTTAAGCCAAAAGCCATACTATAATTTTTTTTCTCCTCAAGGACTCTAAACGCTCCCCATTTTTGAGTGAAATCCATTCTGAGAAACTCCTTCAGTGGCTGCAGCGTCATGACAAGCATCGGCATGTTTACTTCCTGCCAGGATGGCATTGAGCCATTCTTGACTATGCCATTTGTAAGCTCTTTCATTAGCTGTGGTCTACTAAAAGCCTTAAAGGCATCAGGGCTGAAGTGAAGAGAACAAAGACGTGGGTCTTTAGGAAGTTTTATTTGTCCACGGGCATCTTCCCATTCTTTTCTCATCTTCTTATCACTAGGAAACCAGAGAAGTCGCTTCTCTCATTGCCCTTTGACTTAAAATTACAACCAAAAGCCACACAATGTGGCATTGTATCAGTATTTTTTTTTTGTTAAAAATAGCAGCAGGTAAGCACCAGTAGCTCACCGGGTGTAACCATTTCACGTCATCGTAACACTGCCCCCCCCCCAGTCCAAAATTATGTATAAAACAGTGTGGATTCGTTAAAGGAGAAGTCGACTTCCAGAACAACAATTTACAAATAATTTACTCATCCCCTTGTCATCCAAGATGTTCATGTCTTTCTGTCTTCAGTCGTGAAGAAATTGTGTTTTTTTGAGGAAAAAATTTCAGGATTTTCCTCCATATAATGGACTTCATTGGTGCCCTGATTTTGAACTTCCAACATGTAGTTTAAATGCAGCTTCAAAAGGCTCTAAACGATCCCAGCCGAGGAAGAATTGCTTTATCTAGCGAAACGATTTTTTTCGAAAAATTAAAATTTGTATACTTTTTTTTTTTTTTAGCACAAAAGCTTGTGTAGCACAGGCTCTGGGATGCACGTCCACGATGCTATTAGTGATGGGTCGTTCTTGAACGATTCGTTCATTTTGAACAAATTCTTTAATGTGACTCGGGAAGTACCAGTCATCTCAGGGAGTGATTCGTTCAATCGCACATGCGCAACATCCTATTAGGTTCTGTACTGGAATTAGTTCACCTGTTTCGAGTCTTCTGGTTTTTTGAGTCGTTCGTTCATCTTATGGGGCTTATGGGGACTCAAACCCGAAAACTTGTCAGATAAGAGGTGAGGTGAGCTAATCATAGACTAAAGTCCCAGGTAAAGAATGAATTAATCTTTTCTGTTTCTAATAGCATTATAGTTTTGTCTTGTTTGTCTTGCATCCCAGAACCTGTGCTACATGAGCTTTTGTGCTTAAAAAGTATACAAATTTTTATTTTCCCAAAAAAAATAAAAAATAAAAAAAATAAATTGACCGATCGTTTCGCTAGATAAGACCTTCTTCCTCAAGTTCAAAATTGTGGCACCAATGAAGTCCATTATATGGAGAAAATCCTGAAATGTTTTCCTCGAAAACCATAATTTCTTCACGACTGAAGACAGAAAGACATGAACATCTTGGATGACAAGGGGGTAAGTAAATTATTTGTGAATTGTTGTACTGGAAGTGGAGTTCTCCTTTTAAATAACTTAAATCATGTTTTTTTTTACTACATATTTTAGTAAGAGACATTGTTATATTAAGCCATACAAGTCTTAATGCCCCTGGTTCCCTTTTAGCACCTTCCATAAATTGAGACTTACAGTTTGTGCTATTTGTTTAGGCTCCAGCGATGATTCTACGTACATTGTTCAAACCCTGGACTTTCACCTTGGGCATAATACCATGGTAACCAAGCCTTGCGGCGCTCTGGAGAGCCCAATGGCAACCATCACCAAGGTTACCCGTCGTCGGCATGAAAACCCTCCACATGGGGTGGCCACAGTCAAAGAATGGTTCAACTATGTCACTGCCATGAGGAACGAAGGTAAATGTTGCACGCTCAGAGGTTCTGTTTTAAAACCTAGTGAGCTGCCTTGCTGTCTATTGCCCAATAGGCGCCTGCCTTCTAACGCATAAAAAGTAATCTCAGAAGTTACAGAGTAACTTTGTGAATAAACGGTGCTTCTGACGTAGGGCTGCTGCAGTATTGGACATGAAATGAAAATGAGGTAGTACTGAGCGGTTTGACCAAAAATCCGTATCACGGTTTTTCTAAGGATTCTTACCTTGTCAGTTTAATCACAGTTTTTCCCCCTAACTGTGCCTTTATATGAATCAGAATGTATGAAATAGTTTTAGAACCACTGCATTTTAATCACAACCCAAACAAACATGTTACGTGTAGCCTGCGCAGTTTTTGATGTAAATTAAATTGTATAATTTCAAGATTTAGAACAAAAACTGAATGGTCTGACCTTAGCTTTGTGAAATTATAAGACATAAAACATTTCTGCATGAACCAAAAACAGCAGACAGGCTGAATGAAAACGTAAATTCACTCTCTGACAGCAGGTGGCGCTTATGGAGCAGCAGCAATCCAGCATTTCCTTGATTACCACTGTGAACAAAGGCGCACTGCGCTTTTAAATAATATATTAATATGCATTATAAGGAGTTAAGATAAAAAAAAAAAGAAAATACCATCTAAACTTTTATAAAGATGATTCCTCTCAGAGATGCATTCATATAAACTCCGAATCCAGGTTCAGTATTTAGAATTTTCTTTCAATATTTCACGCATCATGAACAGTGAGTTTGCTCTGCCTTCTACAGTACTTTCTCCTCTTCACGTTTGTCTTCAGCATCTCTGACTTCTGGTAAAGGAATGTTTACAGTTTTATTTGCCCAGCTAAATAATCAGTTGTGTGCTATTAAAAGTTCTAGGTTTTCCAACATGTTTTCCTCTCAATTAGCCATTTGTACAAGTATGCTGTTTTTTTTGGTTTTGTTTTGTTTTTTTTTAATTCACACCATGTGCATAATTCAAACTGGTTTACCATTTGAACTGGTATATCGGTATACATAATATATAGTGGTATAGCAAAAAACAAACAAAAAAAGACAACACAGTGTGCTACTGTTGCTGCACAACAATGTCATCGAAGATGACTGATGAAAACAAGACACTACCCATAACCAGAAAAAAGTTTGCTTGCCAGTTTTTTAAATCCATAAAAAAAACAAGCTGTAGACACCCTAGTCTGCACAAAGTATCAGTATGGTTCTTGTATGGTTTTGTACAGCTGTGGTTACAAAATCTCTTTCCACCTCTCTACACTCATATAGTGAGTGTCAATCTTTTTTTTCTGCTTTTTCCAGATAAACACAAACACAGGGTTTTTACCCTTTTTACATTTACCCTTGAGATATCACAGTATTATCATCATGATTTCTTTTGGCCATGATTTAATTGGGGACTGACTGACTGTCTTCAGAAAAGTTTCAGTGGCATTTTAGGATGCCTAATAAAATAGTTTTTATGAGTGCATCTGTTTTGCTTAAAGGGGTAACCACTGTAGTTCTGCTTTTCCATAAATGCGATTTACTTGTCATGGAATGAATTAGCATTTTTTTTCAGCCCAGTCTGCTGTTTTTGTTTATACCAATTATATACAATTGAGGACAAAAGTTTACATACACCTTGCAGAATCTGCAAAATGTTAATTATTTTACCAAAATAAGAGGGATCATACAAAATGCATGTTATTTGTTTATTTAGTACTGACCTGAATAAGATATTTCACATAAAAAAATGTTTACATATAGTCCACACGAGAAAATAATAGGTGAATTTATAACAATGACCCCGTTGAAAAGTTTACATGCGTTTGATTCTTAATACTGAGTCGTTACCTGAATGATCCACAGCTGTGTTTTTTTGTTTAGTGATAGTTGTTCATGAGTTCCTTGTTTGTCCTGAACAGTTAAACTGCCTGCTGTTCTTCAGAAAAATTCTTCAGGTCCCACAAATTGTGGTTTTTCAGCATTTTCCAACAATGTATGATTTTGAGATCCTACTTTTCACACTGAGGACAACTGAGGGACTCATATGAAACTATTACAGATGGTTCAAATGCTCACTGATGCTCCAGAAGGAAAAACGATGCATTAAGAACCAGGGGTGTAAACTTTTAAACAGAATGAAGATGTGTACATTTTTGTTACTTTGCCTAAATATCATATTTTTTTCAATTTAGTACTGCCCTTCAGTAGCTACAGAAGACATTTTCATGTTTCCCAGAGGACAAAATAATTAAATAATTAAATTTACCCTGGTCTTCAAATTCAATAAGTTTTCACCCTCCAGCTTTTAATGCATCGTGTTTCCTTTTGAAGCATCAGTGAGCATTTGAACCTTCTGTAATAGTTGCATATGAGTCCCTCAGTTGTCCTCAGTGTGAAAAGATGGATCTCAAAATCACACAATCATTGGAAAGGGTTCAAAAACACAAAAATGCTGAAAAGCCAAAGACTTTGTGGGACCTGAAGGTTTTTTCTGAAGATCAGTGGGTAGTTTAATTGTTCAGGACAAACAATTCAACTATTTTCTCTTGTGGGCTATATGTAAATGTCTTTTATGTGAAATATCTTATTCAGGTCAGTACTAAATAAAAAATAACATGCCTTTAGTATGATCCCTTTTTATTTTGGTATAATAATTAACATTTTGCAGATTCTGCAAGGCATATGCAAACTTTTGACCTCAACTTTATATTATAAAAAAATCACTTATTAGACTGTAATGTCAGGTTAACGATTAAACTTCGTTTTTAATGTTTAAACTTTGTTCTTAAAATTCTGTTTCAGGCATGTTATCATAATAAGAACCACACAGTAGGCTACATTCTAAATTCGTTTTCAAAGATTTTGAAAATTAAAAGCAAAACTCCACAGCATACAGAAACATTGTGTGGGCATTCGTTTTTAATTAGATTTTAACAATTTTATTAATACTTCTCAGAAGTGAGTGAATTGTAAGTAAATTTGTAATAGACATTCCTTCCTAATTTAGGTTTTTTTTTTTACACTTAGTTTTTTGAAGTGCATCATGGAATTGCATTCTCCACAAAAGACGAAAAAAAAAAACTTTTTGTCTTGTCTGTCTTGTGGAAAAGCCTTTGCATGGGTTAGGGTTAGTCAGGTATGTTATAATAAGAGCTACACAGGAGACTACATTCTAGGGTTAGGTGAGCATACCTGTGATGCCTTAAAAACTGTTTATACAGACAGCTTACTAGGTTTTGGAACAGAGCCAGTGTAAAGCCATATTGTTGCCTAAACAGTCACCTGTTTATGATTACTATATTTTCTGCTTGTTTTCCATGAAATAACTCTCTTTTCTCATGCCAGAGCTGAACTTGTTGCGTAACGTGGATGCAAACAACTCCGAGAGCGGCGCAGCAGCAAAGAGCTCCAGCCTCCTGAGCGGCTTCAGGGGTGCCTCCAGCTACAACCATGAAACCGAGACCATCTTCGCCCTTCCCAAAATGCAGCTCCAGTTCAAATCCATCCACGTACAAGACCCAGAGGAACCTTCTCTCAGTGGTATAGACTTATAAACTGCCCCACTTTAATATTCTAGTAGCCTCTGGCAGCCAAGTTTTAAGCTTGTGTAGTCTGAAAGTAAGTGTGGGCCCCTTGCTAATTGTGTTGCAGATGCCAACAGTAAGCCCAAAGTGGAGTGCAGCGTAGTGACCGAGTTCACTGATCACATCTGCGTCACAATGGATGCAGAGCTCATCATGTTCCTGCATGACCTGGTGTCGGCATACTTGAAAGAAAAGGAGAAAGGTGAGATCATGAATTCAAGAGTCACCCTATTTCCTTTCTTCATAAATGCACTGTCACTTCAGTAAAGCATGTTGCTTGTGTTTCAGCTCTTTTCGCGCCACGCATCTTTGCGTCTCGACCCGGTCAGAAGAGCCCCACGGCGCAGCAGGATGAGAGCTCATCAGAGACGAAGGAAAAGGAAGAGGGAGTGAACTACACTACAGTGGACTGGAGAGAGTTCCTCTGTAACACATGGCATCTGGAGCCCACACTACGGTAACACTGCAGTCACATGACCTCTGGCTGGTTGCTAGGGTGTCGCTAGGCAGTTGTAGCGGCGTAGTTGAGTAGTTGTTAGGAATTTGTTGCGCTGAGTTACTGTTAAAGAGTTGAAGTGGATGGTGCTGGTTTGGTTGTTCAGTTGTTTTGTGGTAGTTCAGGTTTTATGATTGAATGGTGGGGAGTTGCTAGGGTCTTTTTGCTGGTTGCTATGGAGTTCTGGGGCCGGTTGCATAAAAGGTTAAGACTAGTCTTAAAAGTTAGTCAGCAATTTGTTTTCTTTAAGACAGGTCATAATTTAAAAAATTCAGTTACATTAAAATGTAGATTAGTCTAAGTTGCATCCAAAAAGTGAGACTGATTTACCCCTTGGCTAACTGCTAGTTGGTCAGATTAGATCTTAAAGGAGAAGTCTTAAAGGAGAAGATATAATGTACTCACCCCCTTGTCATCAAAGATGTTCATGTCTTTCTTTTTTTCAGTCGTAAAGAAATTCTGTTTTTTGAGGAAAACATTTCAGGATTTTTCTCCATATAATGGACTGATATGGTGCTCTGATTTTGAACTTCCAAAATGCAGTTTAACTGCGGCTTCAAATGATCCCAGATCTCAGTCGAGGAAGGTAGGGTCTTATATAGCGAAACGATAGGTTATCTTCATTAAAAAAAAAAATTAAATACTTTTTAATCTCAAACTCTAATTTGGCCTTTCTCTCCCTGAACTCTGTGTATTATGGTTCAAGACAGTTAGGGTATGTAGAAAAACTCCAATCGTACCCCCCCCCCCCAATAAAAAAAAAAAAACATTTTCTTTAGACTGCAGAAAGAAAGACACGAACATCTTGGATGACAAGAGGGTGAGTACATTATCTGTAAATTTTTGTTCTGGAATTGGACTTCTCCTTTAACGCTACAGATTTAAATAGTTTTAAATTATGTCAGTGATTCTTTATTTTTAAAGATTATCAAGAATTATTTTATTTCGATCTGCAGTGTAATAAAAGATTAGCCTATAGCCCTATCTATAGACTACAAGCTAATTCTATTTTTTTTTCGTAACTTTTAACTTCTTAAAATTTGTTATGAAGAATATCAAATCAACTTTAGGCTAGGTTAACAAATTTTCTTCATATTGTATATACAAACATAATGAATAGCCTATATACTAAAAAACAAAGTTTTCATAAATAAATATGAATAAATTATAAATAAACAAATCACGAATATGACGAAGTAAAATTATTATTAATTATTATATATTTATTAATTATATAGCTATAATAGGCTAGTTGTATCAAATAGGCTAGTTGTATCAATCAAATTACTTTATTAAGTAATGTTTTATTTCATTCGTTTCGTTCTCGGGAAATATAAAGAAAAAATAGCCTACCGTTTTTACTTTGAGCCAATTCATTTTTAATCCCTGATTTTAGACATGTGCCTACATGAGATAATTTATATATTATTGCTTGAATGAGCATTTAAAAATAGTGCTAGAAATGTTATAATTAAGAAAATTAAACATAGACCTAGGCATTTTAAAAGACAATGAAATGTGTCTAATAATTCCAAAAAGAAAGAGAAGCGTCGGACTTAATCAAAACATATTCAAGATTGTGACATTTATTAAAAACACCAACATAGCAGAAAAGCTCATGTTTTCTGTTATATTAAGCACAAATTAAGAAAATTAAAACAAACCTTAACATTTTAATACGTAGCCTAAAACAGGTTTCAAATAAAAGCACTGTTGTTGTCCGCAGTGTTGTCGTTGGTGGGGCGGGAGCATCTGCCGAAGCGCGGGTTTTTGTGCGGTTTTGTTTTTTTTTTTTTTTGGTCTTTGAACTTTTCTCTTCTAGTGCATTTCATCTTCATCATAAGATCACTTTACAGTAGTGTAATGAAAGTAAACTTTTCTTAAAAATGTACTGTATCTGCACCCCTCTATTTATGCTGTATACTGTACGTGACATTGACTAGCAAAAAGATTCCTGTTTCGCTAAAGGAGGTTTTTGTAAGAAAAATAGTCTGTGTATTTGTCAGGTTTGTGTCATCTGAGGCCAAAGTTTGAGTCTGACAAAAGAGAATGTGTTTTTGACTAAAATGTTTGACTTTGTCCTGGAAGATAGAAGTTTGCACAAGTTGGTGTATAGTTTTAAGATTGTTTATAGCTGTGAGAAAATGGTGAATTGTTTAATGAATTGTGTGTTAGCAATCGAAAAAATTGTAAACCGATTTAAAAATCATAATAAAGCATAATGCTATTAAGAATTTACAAACGCTAAATAAATATATAGGATGCAGGTTTAATATATGCGCTTTGATTATTTACACACGTGGTTACGTAACGTTACGTGCATCCCAGAGCGGCTCCGTTCATAGAAATGCTGCTACTCAAACTATCATGTACATGTGTGGAGTGTCTCAAACTTCATCTCTGCATATTGTTGTGAGTTTGGGTTTATTATAACGTTCATCTGGGAACGCAAAGTGCACTATTTTCATCAGATTTGTACGATAAATCATTTATAAACCAACACAAACACAGGAGAAAACATCAATATGTTGCTGAACATGCTGACTGGTCATCGCGATTTCAAAATAAAAGTTTAAACCCTCACACAGTGGCTGCAGCTTTTCTATCATAAAGAAATGGCCAAATATTAAAGATTAAGTGGACGTTTAAATTAAATGTTGTTGTCAGTATTAAACCTGGATTAGATCGTGCAGTAAAGCCTAAAAACAATTATCAGGCCGTTGGCGCCCTCTGCAGTCATTTGTTATAATGCATAATGTACATTAGCTCTATTGTTTCTAATACATTATGTATTTTAACGGTTTTGTCAAATAAAACCATGTGATTACTTGCTTTCGATACTTTATTTGAACCAATTATTATTGCCTCATTCCTATTATATATTTATTTTAAGTAATTTTAAAGGTTATTGTTCACTTGATTACCAAAATAATCGTTGGTGACAGCCCTAGTTCTTAGTGTTTGTTATTATGATCTGCCTGGTTGCTAGGGTGTTGCCGGGCAGTTGTTAGGGTGATTTGAATAGTGGCTGAGTGTTGCAATGTAGTATTTGAGGTTTTCTAAATGGACAGTGGTGAGTTGCTAGGGTGTTCTGGCTGGTTGATAAAAGAAGTCTTTTCTGCTGGATGCTAGGAAGTTACTAAGGTGCGTCTAGGGCATTGCAATGTGGTTATGTGTGGTATAATTGTTGTATACAAATATGTACTTTACCATTATCAGCAAAGTTTTCATGCATTTAATTCTGACGCGTGATGTGTTTCAGATTAATCTCGTGGACGGGCCGTAAGATCGATCCGGTGGGGGTGGACTACATTTTGCAGAAGCTGGGATTCCACCATGCCAGGACGACAATTCCCAAGTGGCTGCAGAGGGGAGTGATGGACCCTCTGGATAAAGTTCTGTCTGTTCTCATTAAAAAACTTGGCATGGCACTGCAGGACGAGAAAGAGAAGAAAGGTCAAAGAGACAAAGACGAGCATTAACTCAAAACACTTTTATGTATTAATACATTTCCGCTATCTGGAGCCATCCATGTGAATTTCCTTTTTTTTTTTTTTGTACCTTGTCTGAAACCACTGGATTTATTGCAAACTACTGTACAGCGCACACACACACAAACACATTACAGTCATTGCTATACTGTGTGAACATTCATGTTTTGCCTTGGTTCATATGGCCATAGCTCTTGGACGACTGAAAGTGTTTTTTCTTTTTTTTTCCTTTTGTTTTTTACATTTTAATTTTCAGATCACATAGTTGTCGAATAGCTGCTGCTGAATGCCATTTGGACTTTTAACATGAATTAAATGCACTTACATGTCACTGACACTAACAAATGAGCAGTGATGTTAAGCTACAGTATACAGGTGTGCTCTTGAAATCAGTTTACATGAGTTCAGAGGAGCGATAAGCATCCTGTGTTCTTTCTCTGAGGTGAATATACTGCTGTCTATTGCCAATCAGACTTTTTAAATAGTTTTATTTAACATTTTAAGAGCAAAAGTTACAGGTAAGCCCTGACCGGGTGGTAAAGTGTTCTTTCAGCCAGCAGAGGAAGTGTGAACATCCCTAAGCCTAATTTATTCCTTTGAGAGTGACCAAATTTTCTGATGCCTGGTTAACAACACATTTTGAGGGATGATATAATTGAAATGCCTCAGATATTCCTGTGAATACACCCAAACCTCAGATTGTGCTGTGTAATGTGAAATGGCCTATAAAGCAAGGCTCTAACTTAAATAGACAAATGAAATGTAAATATCTTAAATGCATAAGCTGTTACCCATGTTAGGCCTGTGGTGATAGTGTTTTTCCTTTTATTTTTATTTTTTTTTTCTTTTTGTTGCTTTTTCATAATAAGTGCAATAGACCATTGTATATAAAGAGGTAAATATGTTCAATGTGCTGATTTCTTAACTGAATAAAATCATTACTACTAAAATGAATGACATTTGCTTGTGACTTTTTATTCCTCCTAATTATGCTTCACAGATTTGTGGAAAACGAGATTATCGGTTTTGTTCATTGACTGCTGTGGAAATGGAAGGCTGCCTTCCAGAATATGCTACACAAATGTAGTATGTTATCTTGATACTCCATGCATAAAGTAAAAGTTCACTCTTCACTGTATACATACTGCAGTAATAGGCCATGGTCAGAATACCATAACAATAATGGCTGTTTTTGTGCCATCTCTATACATTGTGCACTAAATGCAGTAAATGGATGACTACTATGTTTGCCAATATCTGTAGTATACAGAAGAGCACACTGTATTCCATAGTTAAATGTGCTCTACTTGCAGTGTTACATTTTTAATAAAAACGTTTTATTTTATTTTTTTTTTTTATTTGAAATAAAGCTTACAACATAAATATTATATAATATACATATTAGATTTAAAAAAAACTACTAAAAACAAAATAAAACCAAAAATGTAACAACTAATTATAAATATTAAAGGAACACTCCACTTTTTTTGAGAATAAGCTCATTGTCCAACTCCCTAGAGTTAAACAGTTGAGTTTTACCGTTTTCGAATCCATGCAGCCGATCCCGGGGTCTGGCGGTAGCACATTTAGCATAATTTAGCATAAATCATTGAATCAGATTAGACCGATAGTGTCCCGCTCAAAATGACAAAGCGTTTCGATATTTTTCCTATTTAAAACTTAAAGACTCTTCTGTAGTTACATCGTGTACAAAGACGAAAAATAAAAAGTTGCGTTTTTCTAGGACGATATGGATAGGAACTATTTCGGCGTAATAATCTAGGAACTTTGCTGCGGTACCATGGGTGCAGCAGCCGCAATGATATTAATTCTGCCGGCTGCAACTCTGCATCTACATAAACTTAGTGCCGGTCACTTTCAGGCGCTGCGTAATATCACTGCGCCTGCTGCACCCATGGTACGGCAGCAGAGTTCCTTGATTATTACGCCGGAATGAGAGTATAGTTCCTATCCATAGCAGCCTAGAAAATCGCAACTTTTCATTTTCCGTCAGTCTTTGTACACGATGTAACTACAGAAGAGTAGGGATGGGCGATACCACTTATTTTGTTTTCGATACGATACCGATACTTTTAAGGCCAGTATCATCAATATCGATACAATACTTCTAAACTTAACTTTTAAATTACTACATTTATTAAATATACTAAGAGTAAAATATGTAATTATACCCCCTTAACTTTATATTTGAAATGCATTTTAACATTTAATATGCCTTAATTGCAACTTATTAAATAATTTTTGTTTTACACATGGTTAAAATATATTTACTGTAATGGTAACTACAAAACCTATAGTTGAAAATACTTAGTTTCATAAGGGGCTGCCAGTGACAGGGTGTTGCACATATAAAATTCAATTTTTATGCATTTTTAATGCATAAAATGCATTTTTATTTTGACAGTGTATGATTTATATTAACATTGCTACAAGATAGAACATAATCAATTAACTTTAAACGTTAATTTAAATAAATATAATTGCACAAATTATGTAGGCTACAATTTCAATTTGTTCATTGTGAAATAACTCAAACATGTGTTTTTTCCTGTCCTCTGATAAGCATTATTCTGGGCTGCCGTTCCCAAAAGCATCAACGCTTTCTTATGATACTTTTTTTCTGAAGTGAGTGAATGCTCTCTGTGATTGATTGGTTCTGTCTTGCAACATTTGCCTGCGTTCAGGAAAATAGTTCTATCCTGCACAATTACTCGCTAATATAGGTTATACGTCTAATTCAATGTTTTTTGTTAAATAAAATCACTGATAAATAAAACCCCTTAGTATCGATATTTTCAAGTATCGATATATCGATACTTCAGGATCGATACGCCCATCCCTACAGAAGAGTCAAGTTTTAAATAAGAAAAATATCGTCATTATATATATATGGTCATTTTTGAGCGAGATGCTATTGTCTAATCAGATTCAATGATCTATGCTAAGCTATGCTAAAAGTGCTACCGCCAGACCCAGAGATCGGCTGAATGGATTCAAAAACGGTATTTGCAGCTGTGATTTTAAACGTTATGTGTTATTTTAAGATTTAGACAGTTAAATGCAACCCAGCACCCATCTTTATATCAATTTGACGTCAAATATTAGTCAAGACTTGATCGAGATGTGGTAAGGTTTTTTTTTTTTTTTTTTTAATTTACGGCATTTTCTTCCAGCGGTAACTGGGTGAAAATAGTTAATCCCACACCGAAATTGGTTTAATGTATGTAGGCCAATATGTTTTATGTTCAAGTTTTTTTTTTTTTTTATTTATTTATTTTTTTTTATATTTTTATGCAGTAAGTGATCAATTACATTTACAAAGACAAAAACAAAAAAACAATGATGGTTACATACAATAATCGAAAGCATATTATTTTAATTTATAGGATTAACACCATGAAAGAGTCTTGATTGCCATAGGGTCATTAGAGTTTTTTTATAGAGTTCACATACACATCAAAATTTCTTCTGAAAATAAAAAAGTAAGGGGTTTTCTTTGAAAATTTACATTTATGAATGTAAAATTTTGCAAGAAATAGCAATAAATTAATAATAAATTTACAGTAGGAAGGGTCTACATTCAAAGAATAACCAAAAAACAATTTTGGGAGTTATACAGAAGTTTGGAAGTAAATATTTTTTAACAAAATGTCAACCCAAAATACTTTAAACACAGTCCCAAAATAAATGATTGATTGTTTCTTCAGACTGAAGACAAAAAGAGCAATTGGGGGAAATACTATTATTAAATTTAGCAAGTTTGTAATTTACCGGGTAGCAATTATGGATCATTTCAATAGAAACTTCAACAAACTTCATTAGATAAGAAGAATTTCTGATGAAGAAGCCAAAACTCTTCCCAATATATATCACTAAATATGTTATTCCAAAAGCTTACACAAGCAGGTAGAGAAATCTGAGATCTATTAATAATAACGAATGTCTTTGTTTGACATGGCACTGATAAAACTTTGGTTAACAAATAAGTTAGTGTAGATTGGAGAGACTAAAGAACCTTTAGGGCTACAGTTGACTAAAGGTATAATACAATCAGGAATTGCACCAAATACAATGGCATATTCTCTTGGGGGGACAGGAAAAGACAATTCTTGCATAAATTGTTCATAAGTAAAAGGACACCACGATCATCTAAAAGCTGACTAACTAAAAGTATATATTTATTAAACCAATTGTGAAAAAAAAGAGATTTGTTTTTATATCTAATATTTTTATCGTTCCAAATAAAATAACTATGTGGAGAAAAGTTCTAATTATATATAAGTTTGGTCACTTATAAAGTTAAAGGTATTTTAGAGATGTCAAAGTTGCAGCGCAACAAAAAATGTAAACCTCCAAATGAATTAAATATATGATTTGGAATAAAATTCCAACAGGATGTGGGGTTGTTTAAAAAGGTCTTTATCCATTTAACTTTAAACAAATTATTAAGAGTGGAAAAATCCACTAACTCAAAAACCCCCAATTTTTTTTTTATTTTTATTTTTTTTAATTAAATGAGTTTTAGAATTCCAAACAAAATCAACTAAAATCAAGTATAATTTTGCCTAGTGTTCTGCAAATTTCCACAGAAACATCCAGTGCCACGGCAGGATATATACCCGAGATAATCCATCTGCTTTAGAAAGCAACACTCTACCTGTTATTGACAGATCACGCTGTAACAAAGAGTTTAATTTACGTCGGACAGAGAGTATAAGAAGTTCAAAATTAAGCTTTGATCTCTTTTTCTGACCTTTTGATGTTCAATTTACATCGAATAAACGTCAGTTTGATTTGCATATTTGACGTCATTTTATGTCAATTTGATGTCTTTTCAACATCAGTTGTCCACTGTGAAATGTACATTGCCATAATGATACCTGTGTGCCACATACTGAATTAACATGCAAAATAATAGCAAGCAGGATACAGTAACTAATGCTACTATTTGATTTTTCAAACAGAGCTAAGATGTAAAAAACAACAACAACGTACTATCACATCCAAACAAATCCTGTCGCACTTCCTGTTCAAATTAGTATTTAAATGAACGATACAGACAGATTTCTATTAGTCTGAGACTAGGTTTAAGCCTCATCTCTGAAACCACGGGATAATGTTTCACAACTCTTTAATTAGATACTTGTCACATGATTAAAACTGAAGTACCCAAGTTGCCCTCTAGTGGTTGAGGCTTAAAAGTGCAAGTCTCTTCATAATATGAACAGGACCGTTGCAGAGCCAAATGGGAGGAGCTGGAGCTCTAGCTCCCCCTCGCTGGAGGTAATGGGTGGAGATGGACACCTAACCACACCCTAACCCTACCCCTTACCCTATCCTAAACATAACTCCACCCATTAGTTCACACAGAGGTGGAGCTGGACCTCCAGAGAGGGGGAGCTGGAGCTCATTTGGCTCTGCAGTGAGTACTACTTGGGTTTGAGATGCGATGATTTCATCAAAACGAATACCTCTAATTAGAAAAAAAGGACCATCTCTGATAAGCAACTTTGCTGATATGAGTTTTACTTCGCGCTCTGCCACTTTCCGTTTTAGTGTGTTACTATTCCCTGAAGAGGATGTTGTAATCCCACACAGAGGATGTGAAACTGACATTTCCCGCGAAATCCGACCCGAGAGCTGAAACTGTAGATAATCATATGTTTACCATTGTGAATCGGCGAATAGGCAAGAGGACCGTTTTGAACGCTTATTTTGTTTTTAAATCTACTTGTTTAAAAAAAAATATATAAATAAATAAAAATAAAAATTAAGTAAAAAAGTGCTGCAACTTACTGTTGTGAATGCATGACAGAGACAGACAGGAAACAGAAGAATTTGTCATTTTTGTTTTCTTTAAGCATAAAAAGTATTTTTGTAGCTTTATAAAATTACAGTTGAACCACTGATGTCACATGACTATTTTAACGACATCCTTACAACCTTTCTTGGCCTTTAAGGTGCTAGTACTGTTGCTATGTATGGTCATAAAGCTCTCGGATTTAAACAAAATATCTTAATTTGTATTCCGAAAATTAACGAAGGTTTTACAGGAGCGACATGAGGGCGAGTAATGACAGAATTTTTATTTTTGGGTGAACTATCCCTTTCAAGTACTGCAGCTTGAAATAAACCACAAAAAGAAATGGGGATTGATGTTTGAAAATGACTTTGAAAAGAAAATAATCGATATAGCTAAAGAAATCTTTGCATCTACCCTTTCACGTTTAATGGATGATTTTAGTGCCATCTTCAGCTAAAAAGTCCAACACAAAGACCAAAAGCAAACAAACAAAACACATCACTGCTTTAAAAAGCTTTATTTCTTGTAAGTATCACAAGAAGCCCATCATGATTTGCTTTTAAAACTCTGAATAGGTAGATTTTAACATCCTAACATTCTGGTTACTCAAACTCAAAAATGAGCTACAAAAATGAACCAAGCTAAAACAAAACAAAACAAAAAAAAAAAAAATTGTGCTGCTCTATAGTTAAATGAACTGCATCTAAAATTGTAAATTCAAGGGCTACCCATAGTGTCTTATTTAAAGATACCACTTGTTAAAAACAAAAACAACAAGACTCCTGGCACCTGTTACTAACAATAAATCCAGTATTATTATAATTTTGGTCTTTCATATACATTTCCATATACATATCTACTGTTTAAAAAAAAAAAAAAAAAAAAAAATCTATGCCAAGATTCATTAAGGTGTAAAAAGATTTCAAGTTTGGCGTCCGTAATGCTGTTTAATTGAGGTGTTCGGTCTGTCGGCTCTGTCGTCTATTTGTCAGTGCATGCACACACATACACGCGCACACACACATACACACGAGTGGAAACTGAAGAGGCAGAGTGAGTGGAGGGGACCTGATTTGGCAGCTCTGACGAGCTCTACAGTGTTAACACGCTTCCCTGATCAGACACGTACAGTGCTTTCAGCTTGGCAGAACAGTCACGCGACGTCAATATCACTGAATCATTTGGGGCAGGAGCTGAGGAAGAGGAGGGTGGGATTAGTGAGAGGAAAGGCAGCTTCCATAGTTCAGTATCCCACTACACCTCTGCGGCCTTTCTGGGCCTCTTCTTCAGAGGTTCTTTGCTGCTGGTTGCGGGTGTCGTTCTGCGCCTGTACTTGCGTGGTTTGGTCGATGAGGGTACTTCAGCGTTGCGCTCCATCGTGGTCTCCGCCTGAGGGCGGACATCAGAGTCTTCATGTTCCTGGCAGCAGAGCTGGCCCGTGAGCGGGTGCAACCGCAGCGCCCCATCCTGGTGAGCCTTGCAGAAAGAGTTAGGGCACAGCTGGCAGAAAGCATCGGAGTTCTTTCCGCACACGTCACAGTGATGCCAGGGACAGTCCCAACGACCTGGAAGACAACACGGAGCACAAATGTAAAAGTCATTAAAAGCTTAAAAATAAATGGCCCTGGTTAGATATTCATATTAATTCTGTCAAATTTAGTGCGTTAAATTAAAAAAAATTATAAAAGGGTACCAAAAGGTCTCTTGGTGCGGTCCAGGCAGGAAAGGTGATAGGCTTTGGTGCAGCCCTTCTTGTCACACAAAACCAGCTCTCCTCCATCACCACAGCGGAAACACTCGTCTTCAGACTTCTTGCCTTCATTCCGGGACTTTCTCCGCTTGGGCTTTTTCTTTTGATGCTTGGCTTTGGGCTCAGAAGCATGACCATTCTGAAGTTGGCAGATGAAGACAGCATTAAGGTATTTTCACTTACTTATGCATACACATTATTACTTTCCACTCCTCGATTATAAGAACTGGAGTAAAGGTTTAGTTCACTTTCAGAAGAAAAAATTACAGATAACATATCGCCCCCAAATTTAAATTTGCTGTTTAAATGCAGCTTCAAAAGGCTCTAAACGATCTCTGCCGAGGAAAAAGGGCCTTAACTAGCTTAAGTTATTTTTTATTTTTAGTTTATACACTTTTTAACCTCAAACACTTGTCTTGCCTAGCAGTGTTTTTTTTTCCCAGTCATGACAGTTAGGGTACGTCTAAACCCCCCCCAATCTCATTTTCTCCTCCAACTTCAAAATCATCCTACATGCTGGCAGAAGTACCAACCCAGAGTGGAACAAAGTGAACATGCGAACAAGATCAAACACGCTTTACAAAAAAAATAAATAAATAAATAAAAAAAAAAAAAAAGGTGAAAACACTGACGTAGACTTTTTCCTCGGCTGGGATCAAGCCCTTAAAGCCCTTTGAAGCTGCATTTAAACTGCATTTTGGAAATTTGGGGGCAGCATAGAAGTCCATTACATGGAGAGAAATCCTGAAGTGTTTTCCCTCAAAAAACAATTTCTTTACTGAAGAAAGAAAAACATGAAAATCTTGGATGACAAGGGGGGGGGGGGGTACATTATCTGTATATTTTTGTTCTGGAACTGAACTAATCCTTTAAGTAGTTAGTACTACAACTTGTAGTACAGGTATTATAGGTACAAACTTAAGTGTTAAGTGTTTTGTTGAAGGGCACAATGGTGATGGCTCGGACTTCACAAAGATCATTCTTAATAGCAAGCCTGAGCTTTAACCATTATATTATAACAGCAAGACATCAGTAATGAGAGATGCAGCTGAAATGAAAGGTATTACAGTCACTTACCTTGGGTCTGTCACCTAGGAAACCACTGCAGTTGGGCGCTCCACAGCGGCACACAGTCTTTTCATTCCCAAGACAGTCCAGGTTATAGTTAAAAGTCAGCTCAGTGCCTGAAAACATTGTCACACAAATACCCAATTAAATTTGAAAGAAAAAAAAAAAAAAAAACTGAAATGGCAACTTAAAAATTGTAGATCTGGCAACAAATTAGGGCTGTCATGATTCGAGTACTTGATTTTAAAAAATCCTTGAATGCATTTATGGCAAAGCACCGGAAGTGGTACATTCCACAGGCGAGAATCCATGAAACGCATTATTAGACTGTTATCCAAGGCTGCATGATATATTAAACCCATTTAAAAATCATAAAGCTATTGTGAATTCAGTTAAATAAATATACGTGATCAAGTTTTATATATGCACTTTATTTACATGCGTCTAAGTCACATACGTGCATCTCTTAGCAGCTCAGTTCACAGTAAATGCTGATCACCACAAACTGTTATCATTTACATGTGGAGCGTTTCAAACTCCACCTCTGCATATTGCTGTGAGTTTGGATTTATTATAACTTTAATCTGGGAACGCAACGTGCACCATTTAATCAGATTTGTATCAATCATTTTATAAACCTACGCAATCGTGGGAGAATACATCATTATCTTTCTCAATATGCTAACTGTTCATCTCAATTTTAAAATAAAGTTAAAACCCTCACTCTGAGTTTATACGATCAGATGTCTATATATTCAACAAATTACAAGTGGCTGTTGCATTTGTCAAAGAAAATGGCCAAATATTAAAGATTAAGTGGACATTCGAATGAAATGTTTAGTCAATATTCACCAAGGATTTGATCGGGCAGTAAAGTGTAAAAACAATCGCCAGGCCGTTGGCACCCTCTGCAGGCATTTGTTATAATGCATAATGTACATTGGCACTATTGTTTATAATAAATCATGCATTTTAACAGTTTCGCTCAGTGACACTATGTGATTACTTGCTTTTGACACTTTATTTGAAGTAATTATTATTGCCTTATTGTTATGTATTTTTAGTCATTTTAAATGTGCTGTATGTAAGTTTTTGACTCTTCTTAAGCCAAAAAATAATATTTTCATAGATATTCAGGAAACATGTTTACATAGCTGTTTTTCTGAACAATAATGCTACAGCCAGTAATTCTACTCTGAAATGTGCGTTTTGGCCAGATTCCAGGTCGAAATTGCCGTACCCATTTCAACCGCTAGCTGGCAATATTACATACTGCACAGTGGTCTATGAGCAGAGGAACATTAAAACGGTTAATCAACCCATGAAATTACAGTGCAAGTTCGTCGCGTGTCCTCAATCTGGCAAACAAGCGTGAGCGTCAAGTCTGAGGAGGAGGAAGCGGGAGAAACTGTTCTCTCCAATATTTTGAATTGGCCTATTTTTCTCAAATATTGTTCACAAATCTGTCTAAATCTGTGTTAGTGAGCACTTCTCCTTTGATGAGATAATCCCTTAAATGTAGTAAATACATTAATATTAATTAAAAAAAAAAAAGTCTAGGGTGATAGCTAAGAAATTTAGTATATGTATTGCATAAAATCTTAATATTTTGCAACCTATTTAGTTTATGTATTCGTTCTGATTGGGCGAAAAAAATATCACGCTTTTAAGCAATTTAACAGAACTATTATTTTTGATAAACTATTTTGCAAAGCAGATTCTAAATCCTTAATAGTAATGGTAAAATAGGCAAAAAAAAAAAAATTTATTGTGATATTCGATAATATCGTCTACCCCGCCCTGTCACACCTACGCCGAATCAGCACTATGCTTGATCCCCGCTACAGAGTTAGCTTTAATTTGAACGTATTGGAGCAAACTAAGAATGAACTGCTTGATGCCATTAATGACTGCCTTCGAAAGAAAAACCACGAGAATACTGAGGAAGAACAACCAAGTACGAGCGCTCAAGAAACGGCTTTATAAAAAAAAACAAAAAACACATTGAGTGGTCTCCTTGGAAAGCAAAAACCCACAAGCAAGGCGGATCGGGCAGCGGCTGAGCTTACAGCCCATCTTTTGGAGGATGTAACTGACGGAGAAGAGAATCAACTTGCGTGGACGCATCTAGGGCTGTGACGGTGGCAGTTTTTTCCACCGCGGTGGTAATGAACCAACTACCGTTGGTGGCGCGGTGTTGACATATAATTTTGAAACATAACAAACATGATTAAGATGTTAACATAACGACCAAGCGGCCAGAGGCAGGCAGTGGGTTGATCACAGCCTATGTTGATCGATTTTGCCGTCTCAAATCATCACAACTTGCCTAAAATAAAATCGTCAAACATAGCACAATGTTATTTTATGCGCATACAATCGTTTGATGGAGAGGGGAAGCTAAATGCGCTTTGCGGGACATGGAGGCGCCAGCGCAGTAACTTGCAAAAAAAATTAAATACGCTGTAATCTTTGGTCATAAAGGTAAGCGTAATATATCAGCCGGCACTGTAAAGAGTGCAATTTTATTTGCGTGCACTCACAATATTAACAAAATGTTATGCTTTTTTAAAAAAATTAAGAAAACAAACAAGATGCGCTTTCTGATGTCTCGGTGTTAAACAGGAGCGCTGCAAAAAAAGAAACGAAACTCAACGAATACTTGCCTTACAGATAAATATATCTATAGAAAGCTTTAAATTATTACTATACTACTTTAAAACTACTCAAAAACAAAAACTCTTTCATTATAAAATCCTTATAGATGCATTTCTCTCTAAAGGCGCGTCCAATGAGCAGATGGCGAGTCAGGATCGTCATCTTTGCGACACTGGCTCAGAAAACACTAGTTTATTAATAATTCATTCAAGTATGTCCTTATTTCTCTCCGACACATTCATAGTAATTACCCCGGAGCTTTGCAAGCTTTAGCCTATTGTGTGCGTTTGAACTCGGATCTCTTCCAGCAGCTGCGAAGGCACTTGCGCTCACTGCTGTTGCCAGCGGGGACACTAAACATGGCCACGGCAGAATAATTGTTGCAGAAACACTGTTTTATGCTTGTTATAGATTGTGTGACGTCACGTGCAGTACTGCCGGTGGCAATCGGTACATGGGTTACTCTTTAAAGCAGTTTGTCAATAAATTGAATATCTAAAATGTGATTCATTGTGTCCTGAATAAACTTTTAATTTGTGCCATGCGGTCCACACTCAAGTTATTTTCTTTTTGCCGTTAAACATTTGATTAGCTTTTCTTTGTTTCATTCGCTTAATTATAGTATGTCTATTATTTCTGTTCTGTTATATATAAATGTGTAATATTTCTGAAGATATTTTAAACTTGTAGTCAAAGGCTACCGCATTTGTTGTTTAAGGCGCTTCTCATAATGAAAATAGATACAGCTCGCGTCTTATCCGTAATACCTTTAATGATGCGCTTTAAGGTGTATGCATGCATTAAAAACACAAAAAAGGTAAGTGTATGATAACTACTAGGCTATTTAAAATATATTTGGCGACTTCCTATTTTTAGCCTATCATTTGTCATTTTCCGATATTGTCAATTATCGTGACTATAGAGACATCATGATTCTTAGGAGACATATATATATATATATATATATATAACCCAGCCTTGCACAAAAATCAATCAAATATTTTATATTTTCAGAACATAAGCTCACCAGAAGGGATGTCACAGACAGCAAACAGGCCCACGCGTGTATCTCCATTAACTGTCCATTTCTGAGTCTCACAGTTGGGCTGACAGCTGTGGTTCATGAAGCGAGAGTAGTTCCCTTTAGGTCCGGCATCTATAATCCGATCCTGTGCACACACACACAAATGGAATATTATACTTGATGAAGGTAGAAACGGTCACAAGCCGTTTAGGCTGTTATCTGTAGTATGATCTGTAGTGTTGTGTCCTGTAATGTCACATAATGCTGTATAGTGTCATTCCCAATACAACACTTTCTCTCTGGCTCTACTGTACAGGGTCCATCATCCCATCATCAGACACAAACCCAGAACAGGAGCGGCCGATGCTTGTTCGCTCATAGTGCCTTCATTTACCTTGTCAATAGTGAGCATATAGAAGTGTGTGATGTTGTTCTCCTGAGCATATTTGATTCTGGCTATGCACTCCTCCTCGTCTATCAGTTCACCCACATATTCATTCACAAACTCCCCCTGAGTGGACACACAAAAGAGCCGATCAGCAAATCACATACAGAAAAACTGGTGTTAATGTTCAAAAGCCAGAAACGCTTACTTTCTTAATATCTCGCAATGACACCAGGCCCCAGCCTTTCCCTGCGGTGCGGATGATCTTGGTCTCGGGGTAGAGGCGTTTGGTGAAGTCCTGGTTTTGGCAGCGATCTCCAGCCGGACACACTTGAGGATGGCACTCATATAACAGCATACGGTTCAGACACTCAGACTCGAAGCTGCAGGGACGCTCGTCTGATGGCTTACAGTTACACTTGGGGATCTCGGAGATGTCCGCGGTGTAGACCTGTACTCGCCCACAAGGCTTATTCACCTAATAAAAATTTAAAAAAATTAATTTAAAGAAACTATAATCTATTAAAATCTATATAAACAGACTTTCATTTTCACATTCATAACATTAAAATTACTATGGAATTTTTCAAGGCCTGGAAATTACGCTTTCAAATTCACAGATATTTCCAGGTTGTCCAAGACATGGGACTCTTGTATAAAGCTCCTCTTGTACCCACATTATTTTTCCCATTTGTAAATTTTATGGGTCTGGCTTCTGGTCTCATCCACGTCCAGCTATTTTTATCTGTGCAAAACTTGTTTTGCTGCTTGATGTTGCAAACTTGTGTGTCTGGTGTGTTATTTTAATGTATTATCTTAATTATGAACACACTAGTTTGTAGTGCAAACAGTTTTACCATTCACTGCACGTTGTTATCTTTTTGTTATTTTGCTATAGTGGCTAATGAACCATACGTCTCACCCCACAGGCTTATTTCTGCGTTGAAAAATAAGGTGGATAAATACCTTGATGTATTTGTATGGAGGAGGTTTCTTGTTGTTCTCTTGAGCCTCTTTGGCCTCCCTCTCCATCTCGATCTCCTTAAAACGAGCTTCAGCCTCCAGCAGGGCTGCACAGATAAATACAGAGGAACCATTCCAAAAAATGCACTGACAATACTGATAAACAAATAAAACAAGACAAGACATTGCTTACCATTTTTAAAGACTTTTCCAATGCCAGTATGCTGATATTTGCTTCCCCTGTCTCCCTCCATGTAAGGAAAGACTCTGCCCTGGTGTGTCCAGAAATAGTCTTTAGAGCCAAAGAAGAACACAGGGAACTCGCCGATCTCATGCCGAAGGTGCTGGATGTTGGTCGGGATGTTCTTAGGGTGACGGATCTCTGCAGGCCACCATCTAGAATTTCAAATAAGGTGAAGTTTACTTCCAGAATAAAAATTCTTACAATTTACTCACCCCATTGTCATCCAAGATGTTCATGTTTTTCTTTCTTCAGTCCAAAGAAATTAGATTAAGTTTTTTGAGGAAAACATTCCAGTTTTTTTTCCATATAGTAGACTTCTATGGTGGCCAATGGTTTGAAGGTCCATATTTCAGTATCAATGTAGCTTCAAAGGTCTCTACATGATCCCAGCCGAGGAATAAGGGTCTTATCTAGCAAAACAATCTGTAATTTTCTTAAAACAATTAAACTGT
The DNA here is from genome assembly GCA_036247105.1 of Cirrhinus mrigala. Taxonomy (NCBI): domain Eukaryota; kingdom Metazoa; phylum Chordata; class Actinopteri; order Cypriniformes; family Cyprinidae; genus Cirrhinus; species Cirrhinus mrigala. The sequence goes on along the minus strand of CM070019.1, from coordinate 13,274,889 downwards.
ATATACTTTTTAAACCACAAATGCTGACATAATGCATTACTTAATTGTTGTAAGGAAGTCCCAACCCAGTGTTTACACAGCAAACGTGCAAAGTCAGTCACACAACCTTCACCCAAAAAAAAAAAAAAAAAAAGACGACGAGCATTTGTGGTTAAAAAGTATATTTTTATTTATTTTTTTTAGACAATGACTGATCATTTTGCTAGATAAGACCCTTATTCCTCAGCTGGGATTGTGTAGAGCCCTTTGAACCTGCATAAAAATTGCAATTTGGACCCCTTGCTGATTCCCATTAAAGTCCACTATATGGAGAAAAAAAAAAGATTCTAGAATGTTTTCCTCAAAACCTTTAATTTCTTTACGACTGAAGAAAGCAAGACGTGAACATCTTGGATGACATTGGGGTGAGTACATTACCAGTCAAGGCCAGTAAATCCTCTCATATATGGCATCCTATGTTTTTCTTTTTGGCTAAAAAGTGTTGACATGGGGACTTTTATTTTGACAGCATCTGAACAGATGCACTGGCCCAAAATTCTGGCAGAATGCGTATAATGACATCAACACACCGGATTGGTCACTTCTTGTTTCCTGGCTACTAGTTTCTCTTTGTAACTGGCCAAATGTGGTATTTGAGCAAAGTAAACAGAAATATCTGATCATACTCCATAATGTGGTTGCCATTTATATCCCAAACACTTGCATTACCAAGGCAACAATTGATGCGTTTGTATTACGAGCTCTGTTATCAGCCCCAGAGTGGAAAATGAAACCATATCCGTACCTGGGCTGGATCAGCATGGAATAGAACAATGAGAACCGTGTGGCCCGACGGAAAAAAACGCCCTAATGTTGTAAGCAGATGAGTTTGTACATTAAAGCTAAACGTGTGTGCTGCTGATGGAGACTGACCTGTAGTTCCCCAGTTTGACCCAGATGACATCTCTGTATTTGGGTTTCTTCCCTGAGCGGCAGTCATTACAGAACCAGCTGCCATCAGGCATAGCGATGTTCAGACAGTCAGGGTGAAATGCAGCTGGACATGACTCGCAGCACAGCAGACGGCCACCTTCAACACACACATTTATACGTTTATATACTGCCATTGTTATCAAAGAAAATGAAATATGCTCTGATTCTTTTATGAGGTTCTAGGGTTGTTTCCATCCTTCAAATTGCAATGTTTTAAAGGAGCTCACTTCCAGAACAAAAATTTACAGACAATTTACTCAGCCCCTTGTCATCAAAAATGTTCATGTCTTTCTTCAGTCGTAAAGAAATTATGTTTGAGGAAAACATTTCAGGATTTTTCTCCATATAATGGACTTCAATGGTGCCCCCGATTTTGAACGTCCAAAATGCAGTTTAAAAGCAGCTTCAAAAAGCCCTCTAAATGATCCCAGCCGAGGAAGAAATAATATTAAAATATATATATAATAATAATAATAATAATAATAATAATAATAATAATAATAATACAATTGATATACTTTTTAACCTCAAAGGCTTGTCTTATCTTGTCTGCCTGAGCGTTGTTTTTTCCGGTTCATGACAAGTTAGGGTCCTACATCACGGTTTTATCTTTTTTTGTAAAGGGTGTTTGATCTTTTTTGCATGTTCACTTTGTAAACACTGGATCGGTATCTGCAGCGATGTAGGGCAATTTTAAAGTTGGAGGAGAAAATGAGATGGGAGTTTTGACATACCCTAGATGTCATGAACCAGAAAAAAAACAGCGTTTGAGATTAAAAAGAAAATAACCAATCATTTCACTAGATAAGTCCTTTCTTCCTTGGCTGGGATTGTTTAGAGCCCCTTGAAGCTGCATTTAAACTGCATTTTGGAAGTTCAAAATTGGGGACACCATTGAAGTCCAGTACATGGAGAAAAATCCTGAAATGTTTTCCCTCAAGAAAATTTCTTTACGACTGAGGAAAGACAGACATAAACATCTTGAATGACAAGTACATTATCTGTAAATTTATTTTTTGGAAGTGAACTTCTCCTTTAATGTTTAATTTTGGAAAAAATAAATTAAACAGAGCTTATGTCTTGAATAATGATAGTGGAATTCACACCCTTTGAGCAGATAAAGCACCAGCTGACATTGACGTGAGAGTGGTGACTGTAGCCCTTCTTAGGCCTGAAGTGGTTTGTGCACACAATGGCAGAGGAAGTGATCATCTCGCTCCCTGCAGCAACACACAGGTCTCCAACATGATAGGCCACGGGACAGCGCAAGCAACGCATCATCTTTCCTGCAAGGGGACAATTTGAAACATGCTTCATGTATTAAATGATCATCATTACCCCAGTCTTCAGTGTCACATGATCCTTCCAAAATCATTCTAATATGCTGATTTGTTGCTCAAGAAACATTTTCTTACCCAATTTTAAAACAGTTTCGCTACATAATATGTCTGCAAGTCATGATACACTACCATTCAAAAGTTACAAGATTCTTGCCATTCAATAAAATACTGAATTTAAAAAAACAACAAAAAAAACCCCACTTAATATAAAGTGGGCCCCCCCCCCCAAAAAAAAACAAAAAAAATAAAATAAAAAAAAAGCAAGAAAGCAAGAACAAAGAGCACATTCAGTGTAGTCTGATGCACAAACACATGACTCAGTGTTTTTTAATGAATCATCTAAAAGACTAAAACTCACAAATGATGGTTTGACTCACTAACAAATTACTTGTTGAATCTGTGGTTACTGCGTCAACATCACTAACTGTATGTTTATATGATACAGCAAAATTAAATAAACATGCATGTCAGTTTGAGTACCTTTGGTGGCCTTGCCGGCAGCACGGCCGCTGTAGTGGCAGCTGAGGCAGGTGTGCAGGGGGCAGCGGAAGCCTCGGTTCTCAAACACGGCCAGAGGGCTCAACCGCACACAGGCCTCATGGTAGAAACGGCCACAGTGCAGCACACAGCAACGCCGTATTTCTCCTTCAGACTTCTTGCAGGTGAAACACACATGCACACCTGACAAAAAAAATTGAAAGAAAATTATAGCTCTCAATAGCGCGAACACTTTTTTTCTTCACATTATAATGTGTGCCTCACCTGAGCTGCAGGCAGTGCAGAGCACTTTGTCAGCTGACCGATCCAGTCCAATACAGTGCAGGTGATATGAACCACAGCACTGTCCTTCACACATTACCAGATCCTCCCCGGGCTGCTCACACACCTGTGGAACAAGCATGCAACAATCATGAATGTGCAGCAAATCACATAAGAGCTGAACAAAACATTTCACCATTTACATTCACCGAGCACCTTCAGGTGGATGTAGATAAATATTCTAAAATCTTACTACTGGTACTGCAAAAAAGGCTAGCATCATTACCTTTTTAAAATGCAAGTATCGACTTAACACCGAAGTACTGGTATTTTGACAACACTACACTCACTAGACACTAGTTCACTCACCAGACACACGCTTTCTTTCTTGGCACCTGCAGTTCGTTCTGTTTTCTTTGAGTGATGTGATTCATCTGTACTGTCACTGGGAGAATCGGGTCTGTGCTCACACAGCAAACTCTGAAATATGCATTCAGAATATATTTACTTACAGGACATCTTGTAGACAAAAGTGACAGAAACCATTCATTTACCATACCAAACAAAGTCAATTATTTAAACTAGAGGTCGACCGATATTGGATTTTACAGATACCGATAACTAGGTTGGACCACACTGGCTGATACCGATTAATCGACCGATAGTTTTTAAAATGGCTACTGAAAGGAAAATAAATAGTGCTCTACAATTTATAAAAAAAAAAAGTAGCCTAATGATACATACTTCGTAAATAATAATAAAAATATAATTAATAAAATATAATATAATATTATTATAATTAATAATAATTAATAAAAATATTAATATTAATTATATATTGATCATTACAGTTCATTGTTCATTAATGTTAACAAAAGCAAATTTTTAAAATATATCAGTAAATGCTGAAATTAACACTCTGACAAGGAACAGTACTTCTATTCTACAGCTTTTATCAGTCTTAATGTTACAAATGGACTCATATTGTAAAGTGTTACCAATACATCAACAAATCAAGCTAAAGATGGCCATCTTTATAATATCTACACAAAGGCCACAGTATTGAAATTGATACATATTGGTACATTGATACACATGGATATTGTGTACTTTCACAATTTAACTGCTTCTATTCTAGAACATTTCTGGTTATCTAATCAAAATATAAAAATATGTTGGTCACACAACAGGCAAAAGTGCATCAGCACGTCTAGAAGAACTTGCAGCTATCCGGTATCACACACACTGGACGCGTCACGTTCAATTCAAACGGCGGTCTACAAGACTTTATTTGATCACCGAACGGGTGAAAGTATACTGCTGTCCTTTCTCCACTAATGCAGCATCTATTCAACAAATTCATTGCTTAGTAATGACAAAAACATGCACTACAGTATACGGTACACACCGTTTTCTTGTCGATGTTTTAAATCAGCATTTGAAGCGTCCCGCTCTGTGCAGCGCGTAGTGTCACATGTCTAAACAAACAGCACGTGCTGTCAGTGATTTCCGCCACTAGAGGCCGCTTTCGTGCTGTATAACAAAGTCTGTAGGGACTTTGCCGTATAATGACGACCTTCTCAGCCGCTCCAGCAACGGAGCCAACCCAGAAAAAAAAAACTATCGGCATGGATTTTTGCTGATAACCGATAGATCCGCCAATCAATTATCGGTGCCGATTAATCGGCAAAACCGATACATTGGTCGACCTCTAATTCAAACCAAGAAACACTGGATGCATGTCACATTTTACAAACTGTCAGGTTCCAAGTATGATATTTCAGGTATTGAAAAATCAAAAAAAAAAAATAAAAGAAATCAAAAAAAATATATAATAATAAAATAAAATAAAATAAAATAAATAAAAAAAATAATGCACAAACCTCTGGCTCAGGCGAAGATGATGGGCGATGTTTTTTGGATGAGACAGGAAAAGACTTCCTGACACGCTTGGCTTTCGAAGGAGACTCCTCCCCTGAGAAACAAAGAGAATTTAATAAACTGTAGAAGAGAGAGAAAAAAAAAAAAAAAAAAAAGAACAGTAGTATTTAGACTGGGTGTTTTCTGTAGTTCAAAACAGTTTGGAGATTTACTTGGGGCTTTTTTAGCTTGTTTCCTTTTGTCATCTCTGTCTGCTTTCCGCCTCCTTCCCCTGGGTTTACTGACAGCGGCTTCATTTGATGGTGCCTTCCGACAAAAGAAATAAACAATATTTTTCATTTATTTGCTGAATAATCAATTCATTTATTCATTTTATTATAATTTAACTGCACATTATTTAAACAATGCATGCTAAAAATATCTCCACTCAGAGTAATGCATGGCATTTTCTCTTATATCATACCTTTTGGCCACTCTGCTTTTTAAACTCCTTTTCAAGCTTGGTTTTCTTTTTAGGTTGCAGCACCACATCATCCTTTGATTCTCGTAAGCGCTTGTAGCCTATTTTCTTTCCTGTATGAAGCAGTCAGAGTGCAAGCTTATTTCAAAGCTTTTATAAAAGAGAAATTTACCCCTTTTCCATATACAACTGAAACATTGCTAATAATGAAACTAATGAAACCACCCACACGCACCTTTAGAAACATCATCTTCCACAAAGACTTTTGGGCTTGGTGCTAATACCTTAATATCTGATAAAAGAATAACACAGGAAATTACTACAAGAACCAAAAAAAAAAAAAAAAGAATTTGAGGGTTTTTATTTGAAAAGAAATCCATTGTTTAAATTATATAATTGCTTTCTATACACAGATGAGGTCAAAATGTAAATTATTTTACCAAAATAAGAGGGATCTTACAAAATGCATATTTCTTTTTTATTTAGTACTGACCTGAATTAGATATTTCACATGAAAGATGTTTACATATAGTCCACAAGAGAAAAGTTGAATTTATAAAAATGAGCCTGTTCAGAAGTTCACATACCCTTAATTCTTAATACCGTGTTGTTACCTGAATGATCCACAGCTTTTCAGTTTTTTTTTGTTTTGTGATAGTTGTTCATGAGTCCTTTGTTTGTCCTGAACAGTTAAACTGCCCGCAGAAAAACCCTTAAGGTTCCATAAATCCTTTGTTTTATAATTTTTGCGTATTTTAACCCTTTCCAACAATAACTGTGATTTTGAGATTCATCTTTTCACACTGAGGACAACTGAGGGAGTCTTTTTGTCCAACTATTACAGAAGGTTCAAATGTTCACCGATGCTCCAGAAGGAAATATGATGCATTAAAGGAGAAGTCCACTTCCAGAACAACACCACAAATAATTTACTCAACGCCTTGTCATCCAAGATGTTCATGTCTTTGTCTTCAGTCGTAAAGAAATTATGATTTTTGAGGAAAGCATTTCAGGATTCTTCTCTATATAATGGACTTCATTGGTGCCCCGATTTTGAACTTCCAAAATGCAGTTTAAATGCAGCTTCAAAAGGCTCTAAATGATCCCAGCCGAGGAAGAAGGGTCTTATCTAGCGAAACAATCTGTTATTTTTTTCCAAAAATAAAAATTTGTATACTTTTTAAGCAGAAAAGCTCATGTAGTACAGGCTCTGGGATGCGTGTTCTTTAATGATTCGTTCATTTTGAGCGTTCGCTTTGTAAACACTGGATCTGTGGTTCCGCCTATGTTCTGCGTGACCTTTCGACGTGATTCAATAGTAAGTAGAGTCGTGAACACGCATCCCAGACCCTGTGCTACACAAGCTTTTGTGCTTAAAGTATAAAAAAAAAAATATTTTACGGAAAAAAAAAACAACTGATCGTTTCGCTAGGTAAGACCCTTCTTCCTTGGCTGGGATCGTTTAGAGCCCTTTGAAGCTGCATTTAAACTACATTTTGAAAGTTCAAAATTGGGGCACCACTGAAGTCCATTATATGGAGAAAAATCCTGAAAAGCTTTCCTCAAAAACCATAGTTTCTTCATGACTGAAGACAGAAAGACATGAACATCTTGGATGACAAGGGGGTGAGTAAATTATTTGTGAATTGCTGTTCTGGAAGTGGACTTCTCCTTTAAGAGCTGGAGGGTGAAAACTTTTGAACAGAATAAAGATGTGTACATTTTTCTTATTTTGCCTAAACACTATTTTTTTTTCCATTTAGTACTGTCCTTCAGAAGGTACAGAAGATACTTGCATGCTTCCCAGAAGACAAAATAAGTTAAATTTACTCTGATCTTCAAATTCAAAAAGTTTTCACCCCCCGGCTGTGGATCATTAAGGTAACAACACAATATTAAGAATCAAGCATATGTAAACTTTTGAACAGGGTCATTTTTATAAATTCAACTATTATTTTCTCCTGTGGACTATTTTGTGTAAAATCTTATTCAGGTCAGTACTAAATAAAGAACAACATGCATTTTGTATGATCCCTCATATTTGGTAAAATAATTAACATTTTGCAGATTCTGCAAGGTGTATGTAAACTTTTAATCTCCACTGTATTTTTTCAAATCTTTATAGACAAAAAAAAAAAAAAAATAGCACTAATCACTGGTTAGGTTATCGTTTTTAATTTACAGTTTATAAAATGTCTTTTACGTCACATGTATTACCTGAAAGTCCAGAATTAGTTGACAGTATGCTTAAAGTGTCAGAGATACTGACACCAGCTTTTACTTTCCTCTTCTTTACTGAATTTGGTGCGGCAGGAAACTTCTGTCTGATCTGTCTCGGTTTCTTCTGAGCTTTTGGGTGAAGGTTTAGATCAATACAGAGCAGGTCCTTCTAAAATGTAAAGAAAAAAAAAAAAAAAAGTGTGATTACCACAAAATACAATAGAAAAACCAATCATTATCCATTAAGACAACACACACCTTTTTCTGGTAAGCCCGTTTCCCAGTCTTTGTCGCTGATGCAGAGCAGGGATTCTACAATACCAAAAGATTTAAAACATTACATCTCTAGCTTCAAGATGAAATCCTAATTCTACACTGAGATAATCAATTCAAATCATATTAGCTGCTACCTGAACGGCAGACCCAGGGGCATTTTTTGCAGGAGGAAGTTCTATCTTCTTCCACTTCAGTACTTTGCTGGGCTGATCCCTCTTCACTGGTGGTTTAGGTGCTTTTTTGGGGAGGGTGTTTTTCCCTGATGAAGTGCTGCTGTCTGTGGGGTGGGAGAAGACGCCTGGAATGATGGTAGTTGTTGTGGAGTTGGGGCTGGAATGAGTGGAGTCGGGAGGAGTGAGGCTGACAAGCTCCTGAGACTCACTCTGATCTTGGTCTTGCTGTGGTCCCTGATTGCGTCGTGCTTCAAGCTCTTGTAGCATGCGAGGGTTGAACTGGGCTTTCCCATTTTCATAAACAAAGCTGAATTTGGCCAGTCGCTCCTCTATTATCAAACCCAAGGCTTCTGTAGCCTGTGACACACCTGTCTCCCAGTGTTCCCGGAACTTACGAGGAATTGCCCGCTGTAGAGAGCACAAAGACATCTGAGACCAAGCAATTTCATGATAATACAACAAATATAAAATGTACACTATATTTACTATACCTTCCTTCCACTGATATCAATGGGTAGCTTGTTGCTCCGGCTAAGTGACTGGTACTGGTGTTTTCCTGAGAAGATGATCATGCTGTTCTCACAAACATATCCTTTCTCTGGAGCATTTCCAAAGTATTGTACATGGTACAACAATCCTGTGCGGCTATTCACTGCCAAAGAATAAAAATAAAAATCTTTCAAAAATTAAGAAGTCCACTTCTTACAGGTGCTATATTTCTCATGCTCGCTTGTTGACAATTGGAAGCCAGTCCTTCGCTCTGCTTGTTAGCTCAAGGTCACCCTTGTGCAAACAAGTTTCACAGGATCAGTGCTTTCCCTTATCAGTACTTTCAAACCATCCTTTTGGACCAAAAGCAAGTGCTGTCTCTGACACCATCACAACTCTTCTCTCAACTTTCAGCTATCTGCCTCACAGACACAGCTTTCTAATAACTCACTATCACTATCTTACTCATGGAGTCCCCCAGGGCTCTGTTTCTGGCCCTTCTTTAGATCTTCTTTTCAATATTTACATTCTGTTCACATTATTACACTATTATGGTCTCAGGTACCATTGCTTTGATGATGAGTTTTTGGACAAAGTTCTTTCCAAATTCTGCCAAACCATTTAAAATCTGGGTGATGCTGTCAGCCCATCATTTCGGTCCATATTAATTTATTGGTCAGGGCTTCATTCTTGTGACCTCTGTAAAAATCGCTCAGTTCTTAGCACAATAGACACGGAATCTCTGCTACATGCTAGGGCTGGACAATATAAAGCAAAATCAATCATTAATTGAACGTTTTACTCGATTATGAATAATAAAAGGTGATTTTCATTTTTTTTTGCTCTCATAGTTATGTTAATCTGACTCATGATTGCTGTTGCATGGGATTCTCCTCTCAGCGATGATGTCCTCTCTACTCTATATGTGCAAGTATTTAATCTAGGTCCTTAAGCTCAAAGTATACTTTGCTTTTGTATGCGTACGCTAGCATGTGTACAGTTGAACGCATAGCCTTTCAAAGTCCACTCCATTTAATGTTGTGCACAAATGTGGGCGGTTGACACATGCCTTCTAGAAAGTTTCATCCATGTCCAGCGTCTGCTCTATTTTTTCTCATAAGTTATGACCGAAAACACACATTTTTAAGCTCTTTTAAACCAAAGCTGAGCTGTCTCATAACCTCTCGCTCACAAGCGCTTGTCAATGTGAGCGTCTGTTGTTGCTGCAATCTCCGCTATTTTGTTGTTGTTTCGTCTCTAAAGTTTTGTTTTCTGTAAAACAATGGCCTGGGACAGTGTTGCCACCTTGTGGAACAATTGATTACTACAAAATAACTTAAATGTGCACATACAAAAAGGGTCTTATCTAGCGAAACGATCGGTTATTTTCATAAAAAAATAATACAACTCACATACTTTGCAATGTCAAACGCTCGTCTTGTTTTGCTCTCCCTGAACTCTGTGTATTCTGGCTCAAGACAGTTAGGGTATGTCGAAAAACAGATCGTATGTATGATCGTATTTTCTCCTTCAACTTCAAAATCGTCCTATATTGCTGTTTTACCTTTTTTGTTGAGGGTGTTTGATCTTCTGGGTCGGTACTTCTGCAGTGATGTAGGATGATTTTGAAATGATTTTTGAATTTGAGGGAAAAAATACGATCAGAGTTTTTCAACATACCCTAATCGCCTTGAACCAGAATACATAGAGTTCAGGGAGAGCAAGACAAGATGAGCGTTTTAGATTAAAAAGCATTTAAATTGTATTTTTTTTTAATGAAAATAACCAGTTGTTGCACTAGATAAGACCCTTCTTCCTCGGATGGGATCATTCACAACACATTCGCATTTGGGATCGTTTGAAGACGCATTTAAACTGCATTTTGGAAGTTCAAACTCGGGGCACCATATCATCCATTATATTGAGTAAAATCCTAAAATGTTTTTCTCAAAAACCATAATTTCTTTTTGACTGAAGAAAGACATGAACATATTGGATGACAAGGGGGCGAGTACATTATGTGTAAGTTGTTGTTCTGGAAGTGGACTTCTCCTTTATCATCAATATTTAAATACACTATTTACATTATTACACAATTATGGCCTCATTTACCAATGCTTTGATGATGACTTTCAAGTGTATTCTTATTCTTTTCGGACAGAGTGCTATCCAAATTCTGCCAAACCATTAAAAATATGGGTGATGCTGTCAGCTTATCATTTCAGTCCATTTTAACTACCTGGTCAGGGCAGCATTCTTATATCTTCTGTAAAAGTTGCACCTCTTTGCTCAATTTTTAGCAATTTTTAGAAATACAATCTCTGCTACATGCTTTCATAACTTCACAGCTTGGTTACTGCAGTTTTCTCATAATTGACCTATCCACCAAAACCGTCGCAATCAATCCCTCCAGTCCTATTTAAATTGCACTTTCCACGCAATTCATCTCTTATTTACTACAAAGCACTTCTTGTAATCTTTAAATCCCTTAATGACCTTGCTTCTTGAGTCTTTGAACTACTTCAGCTGTTTCCTTGATGTCCCCTTGATTCTGACTTTCCTCCATGGGTGGCAAATGTAGTAGTGCCATGGCATCTAAACTCTTGAACTCACTCTACGTAGCCTTTACAACTTTTAAAACTCAATTAAAAGCTTTCTTTTCTCACAGAACTATTTTCCACATCTGACTGTTTTGGTCATCAGTATCTATCAGTTTGCAGTTACAATTTCATGCTTTAGTTATTCCATGCTTTTTCATGTCTAAATATGGATTATTATTAGGGATGCACAATATTATCGGACCGATATCGGAATCAGCCAATAATGGCTTTAAATGTAAATATCGGCATCGGCCCGATATAAAAAATTATGCCGACATGTCTTGCCGATAAGAGGAATAACTCACATGGGCTCAGGGTGTGCTAGCGATTAGATCACATCAGCAGTGTGGCAAAGTTTTGCCTGAATGATGATTAGATCCGCTGTTTTGGATCGCTGCATTTAATCTGAGAATGCATGTACAGAAAGAAGCATTTGGTGTGTGATACTGTAAACAGTAATAGAGCGTGTAGTGGCAGCAGCAGCAGCCTCGCCCCGGGTCCTAATGGGGTCACAAATAACATTTAGACTGTTTCTGATTAAATAAAGCAGTAAGTGAGGTCATAAAATCATGAGTATGTTTTGATTTGAAGGTCAGCAACTATAGCTTACACACACACACAAAAACAAAAATAAATAAATAATAAAAAATAATTTTATATATACTGATTTATTCATTAATGTGTAATGTTACATTTTCTTAAATGAGCTCTAAAAGTTATTAGTATTTTTACAACTCTTTTGCTTTAAACCATTTACAAATGTTAAATTTTAAATTGTTAAGGTTACCACCGCATTTTTTCTGAAATAAAAAAAAGCAGCAATTGATGTATAGTTTATTTTTAGTTATTTACAAAGCTTTTCAAAGTGTACTGTCATTATAAAAGAACTTCATTATTGTTTATTTAATTCTAACAAATAACCAAAACTAAAAATAATTTGCTTATAATTTCCACAAAGGAGAGACTTTGTGTTGTTTCCAAACTAAAGGAAATATAACGGTATCGGCCAAAATGATGAAAAATATCGGCACATCGGATATCGATAAAAATCTAATAATGTGCATCCCTAATGATTATAAAAAGGCACAGTCAATGTTACAAAAGCATCATACTGGCATGCATTGCCACAAACTGTCAGTAATTGAGTAAGCCAGTATGATGCAAATAATTTGTGGTTGACGATATGGTTATAAAACCTTTTGACATACCTTTTGACCTAAAGTGCATGTTATTCTCCGGGTCTGTAGTGATCATGCATGGCCACCAAGGGTATCCAGACACTTTGGTCCAGATAACATCTCCCACTGAGAACTGCACATGGGGCTGTGTCTCAGTATCACTCACTTCCTCCTTATCCACACCCTGTGCAACATCACTCAATTCACAATCAGACACAGGCACCTGCAAGTCAGAAATGAAAAACTGTATTTAAAAAAAAAAAAAAAAATCCTGTACACAAGGGGTAAACATTCTCCTTATGACAGAAAACTAATTTTGCATAGAAAGAGGGAAACATGCAGGCAAATGAGAGCCATTAAGCTATACCTGGATTGGGATGGGAGTTACACTAGCAGGTACGCTAACAGGTATCTCGCCATCAGTCTGCTCATCGGACTCAGTGGGAAGAACACATGGTTCAATGATGAGATCATTAGAATTTATGGTGGTGTGCGCAAGAGGGGATTGATCAGGACTCGGAGTAGAATTTAAAATGGACTCTCTCTGATTTGGTGGACTTGTCTTCATCACAAGCCCCCTTTTCTTCCGTCTTTCCCTCCTGGCAGTTGGAGATGCAAGAAAATCTTCCGATAGTCTCATAGAATCATTTGTCTCCTCTGTTCCCTCCTCTGCATAATCTGCTCCATAATGGTTTGTCTTCCCACCTAGATTTACCACACATTTGGTTATTTTAAAAGTGAGTTCAGGAGAAACGCTGGTTTTCCTCGGAGGGCTGGCATGCTGAGGAACAGGCTCCACCCCTTTGAGAAGAGGCTGTGCAGCTGTGGCAGCACAGAGCTTTGGGATTTTGTCTTGATCACCATTTAACAAGCGAGAAGTCAGGTCCTTTAGCCGCTCATGGGTGTGGTTATGACCATGACTGCTAATCATCTGCAGAACACTTTCTTGAGGCGTAGCTGCCAGCTGGGTAGCAGCTTTATCCATGAGCATAGCAGGGTCAGTGCTCCCATCACCCCGACCCTTACGTCCACCAGGCGAATCAGAGGGTTGTTTCATGGTGGTAGGACTCCTGGGCTCTGGCATTTCAGGCAGCGATGTCCCCTTACTATCTGTCATTACTAACCAGGGGCCTGCAAAACACAAAAAAAGAAATAGAGATTTACAAAATGAGATATTTACATTTAATCCTCACCTATATTACAAAAAAGGGAATATAAATAAATTAATGAATGAACAAATAAATATATTTATTAGATCCAAAATACAGCAAAAGCAGTAATATTCTGAAATATTTTAACCATTTAAAACAACACCTTTTATTTGAATACTTTTTTAAATTATAATTTATTCCTGTGATCAAAGCTAAATTTTCAGCATCATTACTCCAGTCTTCAGTGTCACATGATCCCTCAGAAATCATTTTAATATGCTGATTTGCTGTTCAAGAAACATTATTATTATTATTATTATTATTATTATTATTTAAAACAGTTGGGTACATTTTTTTCAGGATTCCTTGATGAAAGATCCGAAGATCAGCATTTATATGAAATAAAATGCTTTTGTTACATTATACACTATACCATTCAAAAGCTTGGAGTCAGTCAATTTTTTTTTTTTTTTAGAAATAAATACTTTTATTTAGCAAGGATGCTTTAAATTATTCAAAAGTGATGATTTATAAAGACATTTATAAAGGCTTCTATTTCATATAAATCCTGTTCTTCTGAACTTTCTATTCATCAAAGAAACCTGAAAAAAAAAATGTACCCAACTGTTTTAAATAATAATAATAATAATAATAATAATAATAATAATAATAATAAAAGTTTTTGAGCAGCAAATCAGAATATTAGAATGATTTCTGAAGGATCATGTGACCGGAGTAATGATGCTAAAAATTCAACTTTGAAATCACAGGAATAAATTACATTTTAAAATATATTCAAATAGAAAACAGTTATTTAAATTGAATTTAAAATTACCTCAAAATTTTACTGTTTTTACTGTACTTTGGATCAAATAAACATAGACTTGGTGAGCAGAAGAGGCTTCTTTATATATATATATAAAAAAAAAAAAAACACATTAAAAATCAAAAACTTTTGACTGACAGTATAGTGCACATAAAACATTATTTCATAATTAACATGATTAAATCACAATATATCTGGTCAGACTATACAGCTGTGTGATTAATCCAGAGCAAACAAGGCTTAGAGTATAAATGACTGTTATTAATTAAAATATACAGTCTTTACACTGGGGGCCCCAGGGTTAGAAAAAAGATTGACGACCCCTGCTTTAAAATAAAAATATTTCAAGAAATAAAAAAAAAATTGGTTTTAAAGCCATCACAAGTACATTATGGGCCACACCTTAGAAACCAGGCCCATTTCGTCCATGAATTAGGCAAAATATAATCATTTAAAAAGGGAAAATGTAAAAATATCGTCGTAAAACAAAAATATTAAACGTAAAAAGACTACGAGAACACACATAATTGGCGATTATCCTAAATATGTAATAATTGTTCTAACCACTGCACCTGTGGCGACTGCAGCAAGCTGCAGGTCCTAATTAACCACAAATAAACAGTAGTTACAGTTCGTGTGGGACACAGTGGTTAGGTGAAAGATTTGAGTGGATTATGCCGAGGATGGAGTTTGAGAACTGGAATGGTTTGGTCCCACATTAAAATGGCTTCCGTGGAGGATTCGCAGTGTGCGAGTGGGTGGCCAACAGCTTTGATTCAGTTCAGTGCACGCCACCTCCTCAAATGAATCCTACAACAAAATCCAATAACACAAACCAAACCATTCGATACAAAATGAGCATTGCGAGCTTCATTTCAACGAAATAAAAAACGCTTCGCTTTTGATTTGTAACATGCACAATAGCAATAAATGAATTGTATCTTAAAAGCGCATAAAAACAAAACCTAAGCAAAGCGTTATGTAAAAGAGTAAATGCTCAAATGCAAATGCCCGTTCGGTCCGAAACAAGAGGCAGTTATCGAGCCATTGTTATTCAGGATGAGCGGTCGGGATGCCTCGTTAACATCAATGAAGGAAGATTATGGACGAGTCAGTGATGGACTCGTTTAACCGTCCTAATAGCCCACAGCAAACTGAAAGAAAATAACTCACGTTAATACAAACTTTCACATCAAAATGAAACTAAAACACCTTCCGTGGGAATTGTGCTCTCGGTTGAAATGCTGCAATACTTCAGAGATGTAAGGAAATGTATACACACAATAGAGTAAAAGATATCAAGCCATAGGTTAGTGAAAGTAACAGAATGATGTTAGCAAAGAAATGACTCGCTAAGACACATAAAACACTTGTGCGGATCCAACCATTTCTACGCT
Source organism: Cirrhinus mrigala (assembly GCA_036247105.1). Classification (NCBI taxonomy): domain Eukaryota; kingdom Metazoa; phylum Chordata; class Actinopteri; order Cypriniformes; family Cyprinidae; genus Cirrhinus; species Cirrhinus mrigala. The sequence continues at coordinate 13,259,167 of CM070019.1, read as the reverse complement.
ATTAAATATGTAATCTCTGAGAAGGTGTCTGGGGCTGTGATACATATTATACCCATATGGAATATTTTATTCTTCAAACTGAAGCTGACAAACCTCGCGAACTACAGCTTAGCCAGCTAGCAAGTGAGGTACAGCTGCAGCTGCCTCAGTCAGTGACATACTACAAAACGACTCGTTTGTCCGTGATAGAAAACCCCTAATATCCCACCCCAGCGTGTAATAGACAATAATCCCCTTCTGATTATGATGTGCCGTAATTTATTCCAGTGGGAAAATAAACCTGTTTACAGCATCTCCATTACTCCCGATCTGTATTGAGAAGCTTGCGGGAAACTCTCTCATCCCAATCAGCGCCAAAAATACTCACATCCGATTGGCTGACACGCGACGGCACAATTCAACCGGCCTTTTCAAATATCACTCTCTTCGCGGCTGACTCTCCGTTGAACATCTTCACTTATCCTCGGCGTACTCCAAACTCCATCGCAGGCCCGCTGTTTAAGAAGAAGCCATGGGATTCTGAGATCATCTGTTTTTGTTTTTATTTCGAAAAATGGCAAAGCGACACAGATCACTGCTCGAGGAATTGAGCGGAGGAGGAGGGCAATTCTCACTATGTGACGTCCGCTTCTGGAGGGAGGGAATTCGTTATTGTTGCCAGTTGCACATAGATAATGTGGTGAATGCTGAGTTTTACGTCATTGTGTAAAAATAACCATAACGTTTTGGAAATTATTACTTATCATTTTTGACTTAACATAAACCAATATTGAAATGTGTAGTTTTCGTTTTAAATATTTGTATTTATTCAGTTAATATGCTCCTCAGGGTGTGTAGTCGATTTGCAATTACCAAGAGTGTCTGGCAACCTGAAAATAAGCGCGCCAGAGAGTGTTGCCATGTCCGCTTTTTATAAACCTCTTTGGGTTTGTTGATTTATTAAAGCACTTAAAGACACTGTTTGCGTTTTTCTTTCTTTCTTTCTTTCTTTCTTTCTTTCTTTCTTTCCTTCTTTCTTTCTTTCTTTCTTTTTAAAGTAACCACATATTTAGATTTGTTTGCGCTTGGCTCCGGTAACACAAATTTTGTTCGGGCCATAGCAAAAATTGTCTTATTATTGGGAGATGAGAGGGTCTGTATTATTTACTATTGGAGGAAGTGTAACGGTCAACTTGGATCACGTGTTCCTTAATAACCAATCAGATTACCTAATTTCAATCAGAGTTGCGCAACACTTAGTCGCCGTTTATGTACGCCATAGGAATGAATGAGAAATGCCCTAAGCTGAATCCCACCTGTCACAAAAAGTCTGTGACTTCTCTTATCATTTTTTATTTTATTTTTATTTTATTTTATTTTTTTGGTGGAAACTAACAATATTTTAATCTAAAAGTACTGTATATCGTAAAACATGAAGATGAGGCGATAGGCTGTTGATTCATTAAATGATAAGCTGTTTCCTCTAAAAAGTTGTTTATTTAGAGTAGTGAAGTCTCTCCTTCATTGACGTCCATTAAAAAAACGGCCTCTGGTCTCCTTTCCGTTAGCAATAGCGTTACGCTTTTTTTGGCTAATGGTCGTAGGCTTGACTGTAGTCTATGCTGTGTAAATGCATTGTAAAAATATGTATTCATTGATTTAGATGGGCAGTTGTATGTGAAACATTAAATTGTTTTTTTAAAATATATAATTATAGACAAGACTTTTCCATGGCAGCAAATGCAATATTTTGCACAATAAATATATTGCTACAATAAACGCACTAAACCTAAGCTCGCTTATTTTTACTTACTTTATTGAGACAAATCACGTATTTTGAGCATTTTATCATACCAGTTTGCTAGCTTTTCTATGGAGATCTGGCAACATTGGCGCCAAGACCCGTATAGACCTCATTGGCCAGGGTTCACAAACCATTAAAATGTTTCAAAAGCAGTTTATACCCATTTAACTTTCTGAAAAATTGCTTAGCAATCGCTTTTGGTAAAAAAAAAAAAATCTGTCTAGTATTATTACATATTTGAGACAAGTATCTGCTTGTGCACATCATCATTGCCAGTAACATTTAGGATTTGTGTAAAGCTACAGCATGCTTAGCTTTTTTCGGATATCTGAACGCTAACCAACATGCACTGATGGTCAGCTCATTTAGAGTTTTAAGAGTGCTTTGTCCACACTTATGATTTGAGGTAGTGTGTCATCATTTCTTCTCGGTCAGTCTCGTCACCTTCATAGGCGGCAACTGCAGCACGCCCCCTGCCGGTTGAGCTCAACCCACAGGAAGACGGAAGCAAATGCCAAACGCTTGCAAACTCATCGCTTGAATCACCGAGGAGGGTGCAAGGGCATGAGCAAAGAGCTTGGGACTATGACTTATGAGGATAGTTCATAAACCCTCAGTGAATTACCTCTTTACGTCCACCCAGCGTTACTGTAAATCTTATTACATTAACGTTTGACGCCTTTTCATCCATACAGACGGGAACGGAATGGCATCGATTTTGCTCACCAGATCTCGGACTCCTTTGCTGAAAACATCTAGGTCATTAAAGAACGAATTCAGAAAAGGTAATACTGTTCTCTGTTAATTACATAATTACAGGAGATAGATTAGTATGTGATTAATAACATAATTTGAATGGTTAATATTGTAATTCTCTCTACTTTTATATGTCTAAACGGGCAGGGAGGCTTATGAACTGTCAAAATGCGGCATCGTTTTGCTATAGGCGTAACGTTACAGTAATGTTAATCAGTTTTATTTATATAGCAAACCGTCAAGGCCTTGTGACTTAAATATTCCCTTGATTCGTTTACTGTGTTATTCAATCCGGGCATTTACAGACCTGTCACATACACTGCAAATGTCTTATAAAAAAAAAAAAAAAAAGAGTTCCTCCTGACATTACAGTAGTGTAAATCAGAAAGTTCACGACCTAGCCACTTAGCTCGCAAACCTGGCCCGCAAGATTATTGAACGACTGGTGAAATGAGAGGCTTAAGTGATTAGCTAACAAGCTAACTGTATAACCTCACAGATTGAAGCAGTTATTATCACCGAGAACTATCCCGACTTAAACGTTTTCATGTGCTAAATGTATGAGGGATGCGTCCAGTACACTGGTACTGATAATGGAGGCTCACTGTAAACCTGTGCGTATGTGTCAGTGTCACACGTGCTTGCGCTTTTGTGTCATCACGCTCTGTTACTGTAATAAGTCAGTTCTGGAAAATAATAGTGCTGTAACTGTTGTTGACCGCTGGTTGGCCTGTCAGCTCATTGTTATGTTCAACACGCGAGTCGTTTCCACGCTTTTGAAGAAACCTTTGCGTCTCGTTTAATTTTGGAGTGCTTCAGACGCTGAGTTACAGGAATGAACAGCGGTGTGTTAATTGAAGGTGTAGCCAGACAGACGCTCCTGTCTGAGAACGTCAATACGATGGACTGAAATCGAAAATGAATATATTTTACTGTTTGATAATAGACACACGTGTCATTTTATATAGTCATAGTATATAATGCGGCTATATATCGTTTTAGATCCAGAGTGTCATGTTTTGCTCAGGAGAACAGAAGCTCGTAGCCTTGTGTGTACTGGGGGTTATCTGAGGACAGAATCATCAGCCGTCTGTCGCCGACTGCAATGGCTGCTTTCTGATTATGGACATGTCTTAGTAAAGTATCATTCATACACCTTAAAATAACATTTGTCCATTGTAGATTGACATTAGTGACCCTTTGAAGTGAGGCGAATTTGATAGACATGTACAAAACGGGTTTAAGGCAGTAGCCAGTGCATGCTGGTATTGAAGGATATTGTACTCAAGTTAACTGATTTCATTCAGATCACCAAAAAATTAATTCAGTGCGCCTTTGTTAATTGTTACCTCAGTAGAGACTCTCATAGACTATCATAGAAGACATAGGAGCATAACATGCTCTTGTGAGAAATCATAGCTTTTACCATTTTGGTGGTTGATTTGTGTGATATAACGTATGTTAAGGATTAAGGTCCACCCAAAACGATATTTGTATGTTTTGCTCCACTATATATATTACACTCACCCATTCTAAAAATGCAGAATTTGAAACAGCTGTTTTTGTTTTTAAATGTATATTTGAGATGAGTTACCACCTTTGAATATTTGGGGTGTAAGTGTGTGCAGTTTACAATATACAACAAAACATCCAAGGACTGTCAAGTTACATTTACCACAGACCTTATATACTCATGACTTGGATCTACTTGGAAACATCCCTGCTGGAAAAAACAAACAAACAAACAAACAAAAAACAATAGACGCCATCACAAAATTTGTAATGGTTTTACTGGTTATAATGGAAACTAATGGTTCCTGTGGGTTTCTACTGGTAATTGTTCACCTTCTATTAGTGGCTTGTTAAAACCAGTAAATCCTAATGGAATATGTCCCAAAACACACTACAGAAACCATTTTTGAATGGTTTTAATGGTTAAAAGTTGATAGTTTGTAATGTTTGTGGTGGTATTTGTAATGGAAACCATTAGAATTTCTGTGATGGTTTCTGTGTTTGTTTGTTTTTTCAGCAGGAATATTATGTTTTAAAAACAGGAGTGCAAAATGGAGAGGTGTTAGTGAATGAAAAAATATAAGTTAATCCTTGAGAAATAAGTCTGGTTAAAAAAATACTATTGTACATTCACAAACAAACCACATAGTTTCTGGTGTTTCGGGGCAAAAATGCTGCTTTTTCCTTGAACACACCATTATGCAATGACATAATTTCCTTTCTGCAGAGACAGAGATGCTCCAATAGTGATATTAAGGATAATATGATTTTTTTTTTTTTTTTAATGTGATTGAACTAAACTGCAACACTTGCTGTTTAGCAACTCTACAGGCTTCATGACGCATTACTCATAATACATTAATTTCTACTTAATTGAAAAACACTTCTTTAAGTAAATAAGGAATTTACACAGCACAATTCAAATGCCAATAAAAACCACAAATCTCTGACCCTATACCTTGTCTACATGAAATAAAACATGCTCTTTTGCCTACTTTCTCAACCACAGCATTGCTCCCACAATCTCTAATTGATTTCGAAATATACTTGAAGTGCTTCCTGAGAAACCCCAGTAACTCCCATGTGTGGACTTTCTTTCTTGTAGCTAGTCTGCAGCGGTCTGCTCTGGCAAATGATTAACCGCAGATCTGCTTGACAGCCTATAAATTAGAGGTCCGATCTGAATATGCATTGTTGGGTAAACAAATGCTACCATGAATAGCTTTCATAACATTCAGTCTTTGGGTGGATTATCATAAAAAAAGCTAAACCTACCAATAAGTATGACAACGCTGACTATTAATAGTTTTGGCGGTTGGCATTGAGGAATGCACAAAATATTCAAAGAAGAGTTTATTGAGAGAGAAATTTGCAGTGAAGTCTTAACCTGCATTGGGGTTTTCTTATCAGGACACTAGCTCAATCCACAGGCCTTTAGCAAGCTGGTTAAATATATCAGCACAGACTGTGACTTGGCACAGGCAACCAACATGAGAGAGGAGGACACCTGATGTGTCCTGCAAACAGCAGTCAGTCTTCGTGCGGTTCAGTTGTCTTTGCAGACAAATGACACCTGTTGAACATTTGTGATGAAGCTAAAAGGTTTGCTGTGTCCATTTTGTTTGGAATTTACTGTGCTATCATACATGAAGTTCAGGAAATCAAGACTGAAGCAACAATCACTTTTTTTTTTGTTCATTTGCATAGAGACAATTATAATGATGCACTTTCACTTTTTTTTTTAAAAGACCATGTATAAGTGACCTTGTTTCCATAAATGAGGTACATCTGTTGAACTAAGTATGTTTCACTCCAACGGTTTTATCTCACTCTCAGAGGGACTGCTACCTCTGATAAGACCCTTGCACAAAACTACAGCCTGAATACTGACAGAGTCAGACGCTACCAGTGAGAACATTTCAAAAGGAATGGACAGGCCCGTGAGCCTTGCACGAACTTAGTTTTTGCCCAGTGTAACATATTTTACCAGAAGTTGACTTGCTAGCCCCAAGGGTTCAGTAACATTTTAGTATTTTATTATATTAAAGATTTATGTTAAAGTTTCTCCCCCTGTTTACTGCCTTTTGGCACCACTATTAAAGGGTTTAGGACTGTAGCATGTTCTTGTATTGCCATCAGCCAGTCAGCATGTAAAAATGTAATTTTCCTTTGGCTTCAAAAGTCACATGGCACTTACAGCTCAGGTGTTGTGCCCAGAACTGAATGCTGATGAGCCAAGATGTCAGCATGCAGGATGTGTTTTCTGCCCTGGAAATGAATGGGAATGCTAACAGATAGCATTATTGAACTCCTTGATTGAACTGCTCAAGCAAACAGAGCAATGTTGTGAAAGCGTTACAGTGTTTAGAAAGGTCAGTCTATGAATTGCTTGCTTCACACTTTAAACTGGGATACTAGAAAGTATTTTAACATGAACACAACTACAGTACGTCCTGTACTTTTAAACCAACTACTCCCATTATCAAACAATTACTTACTTAGAAGACATCTGAAGCAGTATGAGGAGTAAAACATTTTGTGTGTCCACCCACATATGATGATGTTTTGTTCATTTCTTCAATAGACACACCCTGAATCTGTTGCAGTTGTGTACTTTACATAGCAACTTAAAACAAAAAGGAAGATTTGTGACCACAAAGTTGTGTTAGTTTTTTCTTCACCCTTAAAGGAAGTTAGATAACACCAATGAAAGTTCAGGTTCTTTCAACATATCATTATATGCAAGCTATGTTTTATTTAAAATGCACAATCCCTTGATTCTGTCCATATTTTCTTTCTCTATTCTACACTCTTAGAAATAGATTTTTTTATTAAAATCTATGGTTCCATCAAGAATCTTTGACATCCATGGAACCAAGATTCATTATGTTGCTAAAGTATTCTTCACATTAAGAAAAAAAAGTTTCTTTTAAGAAATGTTCACTGAACTTAAAATGGTTCTTCTATGGCATTTCCATAAATTTCCAGTTTTGGAACCTTTATTAAGAGTGTATTCTATTCTCTTATATTCAGAGAATTTAGTTTTCTATATGCAAACACAAGGAAACGTACAAGAGGATAGAGATCTCAGGCCATCTGCCAACCATGGACTAACATTGAGATGTAAGGCCAGATATCCTATAGAGCTAAATATAGGGAGCGAAAGTAGACAGAAAGCATTTATCCTGTCATACGAACATCCTGGTATCAATAGGATTAGACCGCACTGGGGGCACTGGGCCAAGGGTCTTACATGTGTAGCAAACATTATGGCGAGCACAACCTGGATTAGACTTCACCTGGGCATTGGAGCAAAGGTCCTAAACCATAGTACTGAAGGGAAGTGGGATGAGAATGGATTAATTACGGAGTCTGGCCTCGTCCTATTGTCTCTGAGTGGATAAGTCAGAGAATCACGAGACTGTGAGTATATGTAATCCAGAGATTGCATGGTGTACTGGAGTGGGAAATGGTTCAGGAAAAAGTCAGGTTTGATGGATTGCTGTGTTTAAGGGAAAGGGAAGCTGCATGCTTATGTGCATGCGTGGGATTTAGTCAGAATGGGTGAGAATAGCTTTACTGGCTTACTCCAGATAAGGGAGTTTCCTAAGTTATATTTACAGTAAGTAGAAGGACATCCTGCAGTTATGGTCCACTCCTTCACTTTCCTTCTTAAAGAGTTCATCCAGGAATATCATATCTTTCTAATCTAATTTGCCCTTCAACTTTAAACTTAACACATCACACTTTGAGACATACAAGTAGTACAACTAGTTCATATCACTAATGTCAAACCTGGCGCAACACATCTGTTTTTTGCTATTTTTTTGACGCCGTAAGTGAGATCCACGATGGCACCACACTGGTGATGTATGCTTTCAATAAGGATAATAATATGATTATTTAAATTTGGGAAAATGTAAACATTTGGTCAGTGTAACCTACCGAATACTTACATTATTTTGCTGATGTGCTGTGTTTTTAGGGCTGTCAAAGTTAACATGCTCGTAAAGGGATAGGTCAACCAAAAATAAAATTATGTCATCATTTACTCATCCTTAAGTTATTACATGAATTTATTTCTTCTGCTGAACACAAAAGAAGATATATTTGAAGGTTGTGGATAACCAAAAAATTTCTGGTCCCCATTGACTAGGGTAACCTACCAAATACTTACATTATTTTGCTGATGCCATTGTTAATTTTTTATTTATTTATTTTTTTTTTTTTTTTTATTTGAGGCACTCATCGGTGCCTAATTTGCCTATGATTATAAAAGTCGCTATTACAGAAATTTAACAAATCAAATGCTTTTTTAAAAAAAATATTGTCTCTGCTTTTTTTTTTGGAATAGGATAAAGTGTTTTACAGTATTAAAAATGACAGTTCACCTTTAAATGTTTGATTTGTCCTGTTGAATAAGCAAAAGCCTTGCCTGCTTTAGGTACCTGTTGAATAGACGTATTCAGTGTGAATTTTCTCTAATAAAAGTTGGCTTACCTTGGTACATTCAAGTCATGTTGCAGGTGAGTCATTATCAACTTGCTTTCCACAGAAACAGTGGGATATTAGTTAAAAAAAAAAACAGTGGGTTAAAAATTAATTGGATTACACTATGTGATTAACTATCAACAAAAAATATAGCACTTTTAGCCCTATGTTTAACACATTTTTACTGTATTAAACAGAACCCTGCGTATTAAGACTTGTATGGCTTAATATAATGTAAATGTCTCTTGCTGAAATATGTTGTTAAAAACTCACAAAAATGTACGTTATTTTAAAAATCACATCGTTTTATACATATTTTGGACTATGGGGGCACCATTATATCGATGATGTAAAATGGTTGCACTCAGTGAGCCACTGGCACTACCTTTTGCTGTTTTTACTGCAATACTCCTCGGAAAATAAAATACAACGACCACAGCTACTGAAAGAGCTTACATGTGGCCATGGTTATAAGTGTAGATTTAAACCAAATGCCGTACAGTTGAGTTTTCCCCATAAGAAGTCTAAATGCCCCCGGATATCGAGTGAAATCCACGCTGAGAAACTCCTTCAGTGGCTGCGGCATCACAACAAGTGTCGGCATGTTTACATCCTGCTAGGATGGCATCTGGCATTTCTTGTCTCTGCCGTTTGTAAGCTCTTTCAGTAGCTGTGGTCCACTAAAACCCACAAAGGCATCAGGGTTAAAGTGGAGAGAACAAAGACACGGGTCTTTATAAAGTTTTATTCTTTCACAGGCATCAGGCATCCTCCCATTTTTTTCTCCTCTTCTTATTACTAGAAAAGAATTGAAGACTTACATTGGTTCTCTTGTTGCCCTTCAATTGAAAATTACAACCAAAAGCCACTCAGTGTGGCATCATATCAGTACTTCTTATCAGTTCTTATCAGTATAGCAACATGTAGCGCCCAATAATGATAAAACAATAATGCCCCCCCCCCCCCCCCCCCCATAGTCCAAAATATTTTTTATATTACGTTATATTAGTCTTAATACCTGGATTTCCCTTTAAAAACAGTTCTGTAAATATTAACCCAAAATCATCAGCAAAAAATAGTGGTACTGTTTTAAGTAACCCACTTCAACAGGTAAGTCTGGTGGTTTAGGATATTCATACTTCACCCTGTTCTTACTGCTGTGGTGAAGCTAACTTTGCCATGAGGTAGACATTACAGAAATGTGCTCAGTCATCCTCGTGTATCCGAGTTCGTCACAGATGTCCAGAGTGCTTGTGAAGGTCATTACCAGTGAAATACTACGCTTGAACGTCTGACAGACGGCTGCAATGGGTGGTCTTATTTAACCGTACTGTAGTTTAACATAAGCAGTACTTAGAATTAGTCATATGCCTGAGAGAAGGAATATCTACTAGGAATGCTTGTTTTATTCATCCAGTGTAAAAAAAATGTGAGCAACATAAACTCTTCACAGTAGCAAATGCAGTGTTTTTGTGTGAGGTATGTGTCCTGATGTAACCTGTACGGAGGTTGTGTCATAACTGATCCACACGTATAAATAAATAACACATAGTCAGATGGATTAAGTACCAGTGTGAAATGGGCATAACAAAATGCTTTGACTGTGGATAAAAGAATTTAAAATTAGTCATGTCAAAGTATTTGTTTAAGCATGTAGGCAGGTGCAGTTTCAACTTGACGGCAACAATAAGTGATGTATTTTGTGCACTGCATATTCCATGACATTATTGCATTAGATGATTGCATAAGTTGCATATTGCTTTCTAACTCAACTCCATTAAAGACTGATATGTAAAAAAAGTTATTGTGTTATTTAGATATTAATTAAGCCAGGGGGTTTCAGCAGGGTTGCAAAAACTTGACAGAGAAAAAGAGATTTTACAAAATGTGTTTTTAGGGCTGTCAAAGTTAACATGCTCGTAAAGGGATGGGTCAACCAAAATTAAAATTATGTCATCATTTACTCATCCTTAAGTTATTATGTGAATTTATTTCTTCTGCTGAACACAAAAGAATATATATTTGAAGGTTGTGGATAACCAAACAATTTTTGGTCCCCATTGACTTCCATAGTAATTTTTATGGATGCACCATTAACTTTATATTTTTCAGAAAACAATAATTTGCTCTAATACAATAATAATAATAGAAAAGCCAATTCTTTAATTTTGGAAACAATTATGTAATTTTGTTGCCTTTTATAAAATTTTCTTAAATATGAAAAATCAAATATAAGGCTTCTTGGGATCAGAAAGTTTAAAAAACCCTGAATTAAGGCATCCAAGTAACTCCATCACTCTGTTTCTAATACAGTTCACACCTGGGACCTTACATGCCTTCATTTGTGTGTCCTTTCTCTTGGCAGTGGTGGTATTTTCCCCTGTCTGTGTATGCACCACTGGCATGGAACTAAGTATCTTCTCTGTCCTTTTCCGTGATCCCTTATGTTATATCGTCATCTGTTTTTTTAATTTCTTTTTTTTTTTTATCATGCACAGATGTATGTGCATGGTGTTCCTGAGGCTATATCGCATTACACTGTTGGTACATCCTTCTTCTTGGTGGTCTCATAAGCGTGCTGTATTATATCTAATTTTATATTTTCTTTACTCTGAATCTCTTTCAGGAAAGTTGTCAGAAAGCACATGCTTTAACTGCACTGCACTGCGGTTAGCCACAAACAGGTAAATAGCAATGAAAATAAAATTGTATCTGGGTCAGTGACATGATTCTCATTTTTTGTCTGAATCTATTTGGAGAGCAGTTCATACATACTATAGCTTGAATCCATTACCGGTCAAAAGTTTTTGAACAGTCAGATTTTTAATGTTTTTTAAAGAAGTCTCTTCTGCTCACCAAGCCTACATTTATTTGATCCAAAGTACAGCAAAAACAGTACAAGTATAAAGTATTTGTACTATTTAAAATAATTGTTTTTATTTTTTTATAATTTAAAACGTAATTTATTCCTGATTTCAAAGCTGAATTTTTAGCATCGTTACTCCAGTCACATGATCATTCAGAAATCATTCTAATATTCTGATTTGCTGCTCAAAAAACATTTATTATTATTATTATTATTATTATTATTATTATTATTATTATTATTATTATTATTATTATTATGATGTTGAAAACAGCTGAGTAGATTTTTTTTCAGGTTTGTTTGATGAATAGAAAGTTCCGAAGGACATCATTTACCTGAAATAGAAATCTTTTGTAACATATGTATGTCTTTATCATCACTTCTAAACAATTTATCAATTTAAATCATCCTTGCTAAATAAAAGTAAATTACACTGAGGCCAAGCTTTTGAATGGCATAGTATATAATGGTAAAAAGCTTTTTATTTCTGAGAAATGCTGATCTTTGGATCTTTCTGTTCATCAGTGCTAATCAACTGTTTTAAGCATTGATGATGATAATAATAATAATAATAATAATAGTAATAAAAAATGTCTTGAACAGCAAATCAGCATATTAGAATGATTTCTGAAGGATCACGTGACACTGAAGACTGGAGTAATGATGCTGAAAATTTAGTTTGATCACAGGAATAAATTACATTTTAAAATATATTCAAATAGAAAGCAGTTATTTTAAATAGTAAAAATATTTCACAATATTACTGCTTTTTCTGTATTTTGGATCAAATAAACGCAGGCCTGGTGGGCGGAAGCGACTTCATCTTCAGCAAAAAACATTAAAAATCTTACTGTTCAAAAACATTTGACTGGTAGTGTACATCTCGTTTATGATTAACATATTTTTGATTTCTACATTTAATTAACCTTTGAAAGGTAGTATTATCTACCATCAATGTTAACTATCATCATAACTGTTGTAAACACTGATAATAATAAAAAATGTTACTTCATCATCAAATCAACATATTAGAATGATTTCTGACGGGATTAATAGCTGCTGAAAATTCAGCTTTGCCATCACAAGATTAAATTACATTTTACCATATATCACATTACAATAGAAGACAATTATTTTAAATTGTAATGATATTCACAATATTACAGTTTTTACTGTATTTTTGATCAAATAAATGCAGCCTTGGTGAGCATAAGAGACTTCTTTCAAAAATATTGTCTTTTTTTATTGTTTCAGATTGGATTTTTACTCTAAGATTGTTTAGGCTGATGCATGTTGTCTGTTTTTCAGCAGTCCTGGTGTTCTTGGTGGCAGCATCTGGCCTCATGCATCCTCTGTCCTGTACCATGACAATTCATCAGTGCTTCAGCACCGCTTGTCCAGGTCACCTCGTCTGTACTGTGCCATCCTAGTACCCGACGTTGCCCTGCCTGTCTACACCCACTCCACGTACCCCAGGACGATAGCCTGGCCACAGAATACCCCAGTCCGATGGGTACATAGTACAGGCCGTCTCTATGATGATTCCAAGGTAGAGCGTTCTTTACGTTCACTGAAGGATCGGAATAAAAAGCTTGAGGAGGGCGGACCCGTGTACAGCCCGACGGTAGATGCCGAACCTGTGCGACGGACGATACGTCAACGTGTGATTGACGAGGTGAAGCACTACTATCACGGGTTCCGCCTTCTGTGGATAGATACGACTATCGCCGTGCGGATGCTCTGGAGGGTGCTGAACGGACATATTCTGTCACGCCGAGAGAGGAGACAGGTAATTACACAATCAAACAATGCAGACACTCCAATGGCTTTTAAAGGGATAGTTCATCCAGAAAGAATTCTGTCATTAGTTGCTCACCCTCATGTCGTTCCAAACCTGTAAGAGCTCTGTTCATCTTCAAAACACAAATTAAGATATTTTTGATGAAATCCAAGAGTTTTCTGACCCAGCATAGACAGCAACGCAGCTGACACGTTCAAGGCCCAGAAAGATAGTAAGGACTTCGGCTCCTGCATCAGCAGCACCACACGCATGCGTCGTGTTACTCTCGCGAACAGGTGGAGATTGACATGGAAGAGAAGAAATTGTTGAATAAAGTCGTTATTTTTGTTTTCTTTGCACATAAAAAGTATTCTCGTAGCTTCTTAACATTACGGTTGAACCACTGATGTCATATGGACTATTTTAACGATGTCCGTACTATCTTTCTTGGCCTTGAACGTGGTGTTTGCATTGCTGTCTATGCAGGGTCAGAAAACTCAAAAATATTATAACTTGTATTCCGAAGATGAACGAAGGTCTTAGAGGTTTGGAATGATATGAGGGTGAGTAATTAATGACAGAATTTTCATTTTTGGGTGAACTATCCCTTTAAGGGGTTGACACAGATTCTAGTGTGCTAAATAATTCAGTATCATAAAGTTTTAAAAAATTCAAAAACAGAAATGATAACATTTGAAATACAATATACTAAGAAAACAATCATGTAAAAAACTGTAAATAAATGAATAATAAAGTCAATAAAAATAAAAATAGTACTAATAATTAGGTAATTTTGACATTTATATTCGGTATTTATAATATCACACTTACTATTTTCTCATTTACTGTTTTTGGTATCTAGCGCTGTGGTTTATGTTTAATAAATGGGGTCTTTGACAAAGGGTTCCTCATATTTGGGGTTACTTGTGAAAAACCTGTTCTACAGTGTTTGAAGGATAGCCATTAGAAAACCTGAGTTGATAGGATTGAACCTTCCCAATCAGTATTCCTCGGTTCTGATAAGTTTATGATAAATAACTGTACCCTGACTCCTAAAAGTTGCATAGTAGCCAGCTAGTCAGATTAGAACTGCCAACGTTTATACAAAAGATGAACTCTGCTCAAATTTGTTGCACGTCAAATCGTTGTCAATGCGAACACTTCTCAAGACTGAGCCCACCTAATAACAAACACCTCAATGACAACATGATTGCATTGAGATTTGGGAATAATAGACATCAGACACCTTTTTCATTTCTTATAATGTAATGTTAGCATTTGCAATGAAACTTCCCACACACGTATAAATTTGGATAAAACTTGGGTCTTTATGTATAATTATTTTTCATTGAAAATCCATGGAAAATTGTCATATTTTACCACCCTGGGCTTGTCAGTTGACCTGTCATTGCTTATGTAGTTGTTCTTGGTGTGAGGTAAATTGTTTGCCTGTCATTGCCCTATAGATTTACCCAGTGTAATGTAATTAAGTCGTGTATAGTAGGATTTGGGGTGGGTGGTTTGCATTCTCCCGCGGTTTAATCCCAGTCCTATAAAGTCTGACTGGATCTCTTCTGTAGCTTAATAGTTTAAATTAGTGCCATGCTGAGTCTTCAAGGAAAAGCCATTAAAGATTACTCTGTAAGTCAGGAGTCCAGGGCAGACCCTTTAACCAGCTCACATGACTTATGGGATTCCTGAGGCCTTTAGGATTAAAAAAAAAAACATTAAGTCCAGTTTGACATCTCTTTTATTTAAGATGAAATATTTACATTTAGTTAGGATATATTTAATCCCATCTTAAATTTCACAATACAGTGCATAATCACAATACAAAAATTCCATCATTTTTTTAGGCCTGTAGACATCCTGGTCCCTCTAGTTCGCTGATACGCTAATATATCCTTATGATGATGCAGAAGTGCTCTGCTTTTGTTCTTTTGAATCAGAAGGGAATTACTTGGCCAAAAAGTGCAGGAGTTTTTTCTCATTTCCTCCTTCAGTCGGTGTCCTTCCTATTATTAGTCTCTCTGTAGTTTAATGATTGATAGATCAGTATGGCTCGCACTGACACGTAGTTGGCCACTAGCCCAGACTGACTCCAGTAAAGTAATGTCCACCTGAGATATCTTGTCCTTAGGACAGAAGTAAAAGAGAGGTTAATTGAGGCTATATGCGTTAAAGGATTAGTTCACTTCCAGAATAAAAAGTACCTGATAATTTCGTCACCCTCATATCATCTAAGATGACATTAATGAAACATTAAGAGAAATTAATGTTTTTGAGAAAAAACATTCCCGGGTTTTTCTCAGTATAGTGGATTTCAATGGGGATCAATCGGTTGAAGGTCCAAATAGCAGTTTTAATGTAGCTTCAAAGGGGTCTTATCTATTGAAACGACTGGTAATATTCTAAAAAATGAATATACTTTTTAACCACAAATGCTAGTAGTGGAGGCGGAAATACTGACCCAGTGATTACAAAGCGAACATGCAAAAAAAGTCACACGCCCTTTGCAAAAAAAAAAAAAGAAAATTAACAATAATGGATAAGTCGAAGGAGAAAATGAGATGGATTTTTTTCGCCCTACCCTACCTTTTTGAACCGAAGTACACAGACGAAGAACTAACCACGTGTGATCTTTCCAATGTGATTACATAATGTGCAAAGTTGCGGACACAGGGCTAGTGCAAGATAAGCATTTTTGGTTAAAGTATATATATATATATATATTTTTTTTTTTCGAAAATGACCAATCATTTCACAAGATAAGACCCTTATTCCTCGGCTGGGATCATGTAGAGCCCTTTGAGGCTGAATTGAAACTGCAATTTGGACCTTCAACCCGCTGATCCCCACTGAAGTCCACTATATGGACAAAATTTTGAATTGTTTATTGTCCATTTCTTTTCTAATGAAGAAAAAAGACATGAACATCTTGGATGACATAGGGCTGAGTAAATTATCTATCTATCTATATATATATATATATATATATAATATATATATATATATTTTTTTTTTTTCTGGAAGTGAACTAATCCTCTAACTTTATATTACCTTTATTAAGCTATTGAACTTATAATTTCTGGCGGACAGTAAAACAGTGAAAAAACATCAAAGCATTTTGACTAAGGTCAGTTAAAAAAAAAACACACACACACAGAACATCCCATCATTTACAGCAACATGACCATGTTTTTGTTTTTGTTTTGTTTTTTTTAGTAAGTAAGCCCACATTTTAAGAAAAAAATTCAAAATCCACCATACTGCTGTACCAGTTGTAAAGTTATAAAATACCATTAAAAAGTTTTAAGCTTTAATACTTCTGTTATACAGTTTTTAGGGCTGTAAAATGATTAATCGCATACAAAAAAGTTTAAGTTTGTCTAATATATGTGTGTGTACTGTGTGTAACTAGTACATATAAATACACAAAAATTAATGTATATATTTAGAAGAAATGTTATGTGCAAAATATTTGTATTTATATATATATATATATATATATATATATATATATATATATATATATATGTGTAAATTTCTAGAAAAATTATAATAAATACATATACTTGTAAATATTTCTTAAATATATACATGAATGTGTTTGTATTTATATATATATATATATACACACACACACATAATAATTACACACAGTACAAATACATATATTAGGCAAACTTAAACTTTTATTTTGTATGCGATTAATCGCTTGACGGCCTTAGTTAATACATTTATTCATCAAGGACACATTCAGTTAATCAAAGACATTTATTTAAAAAAAAATCTATTTAAAAGTAAGTTCTGTTTCAAATAAAAACTGTTCTTTTGAGCTTTCTATTCATCAAAAAATCCTGAACAATCCAAATCAGCAAATCAGCATATTAGAATGATTTCTGAAGGACCATGTGACACTGAAGACTGGCGTAATAATGCAAAAATTCAGTTTTGTCATCACAGGAATAAATTACGTTTTAAAA
Source organism: Cirrhinus mrigala (assembly GCA_036247105.1). Taxonomy (NCBI): domain Eukaryota; kingdom Metazoa; phylum Chordata; class Actinopteri; order Cypriniformes; family Cyprinidae; genus Cirrhinus; species Cirrhinus mrigala. Next base: position 13,241,993 of record CM070019.1, on the reverse strand, counting down.
TATATTAAAACAGCTATTCAAAATTAAAATCATTTTATAGTATGTGACGGTTTTACTGTTTTTTGTTTGTTTGTTTGTTTTTTTGTTTTTGTTTTTCAATAAATGCAGCCTTGGTGAGCATAAAACACTTTAAAACCATTACAAAATCTTACCAACCCCAAACTTGGTAGTGTAATTACAAGGTTACTGCTTTTGTGTATTATATTTGAGTTTCCAAGCACACAGCAGATTGCAGCTATCATTGTTGTATTACATGATCGACTCTGTTAGCATAGTGCTAATACCTTCCCAACCTCAAATTCTCAGACAGTTGCGTGACTCAGCCTGTTGTAAAGTGACACTTTAGTGACGCATACACTCTATAACCGTTGGAGGCCTCCATTGCGTTCTAAGTCAGTACGTACTGGAAATTGCTCCGGCTTACTGTCACAGGTCACTCTGTCACTCTCACAGAATGAACTGTCTGTCCTTGGGTTGCTAGGATATTAATGCCCAACATTATCCACTACATTACTCCTATCATTTCTCCACAGTCATGGCAGTATTATTGAGAATTGATATTTGGTTTTAATCTGGTGATGATACATTTTTTTTCAAAAAGTTAAACTATGAAGCTTTGTTGTTGTTTAGTTTTGAACAGGCAAGCACTATTCACATTTTCTTCTATCTAAAATCACATTATTACATTCCTAAAGCCTTTTTAAAGAGTTTTTTTTTTTCACAGCATTTGGTTCGAAAACATCTACAGCTTGTTTAATACTCATGTTTGGGTAGTCATGGTTGGTTGTTATCAAGAGCTTACTGAGGTTCTCTTTATGTTGTGAGCTCTGTCAACATTAGCATTGCGAGGTATGCTAATGCCTGTGCCTCAGCTAGCATCTGTCGCACCTCACTCTGGCCATTCTTCTGACCTGCTTCATTCTTAATCCAGCCTATTCACAACAGGGCTTGCACAGCGTGGGTTCCTTTAGCTTTTGATGTCAGTCATCAACCCCCTTCCCAAGCCCTCTGTCCTGCTCTCTCCCGGCCACTTCCTTTGGAATGCCTTCACTCTCCATCCCACTCACTCGTATCTGAATATTTCACACTCCAGGCCTCCCTGTTTTCCTCTTCTTTCCCCCTCGCGCTCTGTCTCTCTCTCTCTCTGCCTGTGGTGATATACATGTCAATGGGGCAAACACAAAGGCTCTTTTCAGGCCGGGCTGGTTTAAATTCTTCCCTATAGGACCGCTGACACACAGGTGGAATAAGGGGAGCAGGGACCCCTCTTATAAAGCTGAAGCTCCTTTGTTATCTAACCTCTCATTTTCTGAATTCATCACGTTTCATCAACTATATATATTAGACATATGGCGTGATTCAGGAAAGCAGTTCTAGCTATGGGGAGTGGATGCACTGATGGGTTGATCTCTGGTGTTCTCTGCTTACTCACATTTCAGGTCTTGTTTGTTTGTTTTATCTTTTATCAGCTGTCCATTTTTCACTTTCAAATTGTATTTATTTACTCTTTATCTTGTTTTGTTTTATTGTATTTTACCTGATGTCTCAGAGCTGTCCTTTTTATTTTATTTTATTTCATTTTATTTAACAGAAAGAGTGAATTATCTATAATAAATCTATAATAAATAAATGTTATCATTATTATTTTATTTATTTATTTATTTATTTATTTATTTATTTATTTTATGAAACATAACCTGGAATGTATGGTATGTATGCTTTTACTCTTTCTGTAAAATAAAAAAAATATATATAGGAAGTTATCATTATTATTAATCATTCCTTTTTTTAACTTTTAATATTTATTTTATTTTGAAATGAGTGAATTATAAACACAAAAAATAATAACCATGTTATATAATAAATATAAATACATAAATAGGAAATTATCATTATTATTAATCTTTACTTTTTAAACCATTTTATTTTATTTTATTTTATTTTACAGAAGGAGTGAATTATACATGCAAACTTCCAGGTTATGTTTTCCAAAAAAAGTAAAATGAAAGTAAACAAACAAACAAACAATAAATAGGAAGTTATCCTTATTAATCTTTACTCTATTTTTATTTTTATTTTATTTTATTTTATTTTACAGAAGCAGTGATGTGTTTAACCAAAAAATAATAATATTTTCTTTTTATTTTATTTTATTGTATTTTATTTTATTTTACAGGAGTGAATTATACATAAACGCTTCCAGGTTTTGTTTCACATAAAATAAAATTAAATTAAATTAAATTAAATTAAAAGGAAGTTATCATATTATTAACCTTTCTTTCTTTTTCTTTTTTTTCTTTTGTTGTCTTTTAGTGTATTTTAAAGGAGTGAATAATATCTAAACACTTTCATGTTATGTTTCACTATTAAATTAAATTAAATTAAATAGGAAGTTAGCATTATTATTATTATTATTATTATTATTATTATTATTATTATTATTATATTAAAACAAATGTTTATAATCCCTATTAATATTGTGGTGATTCTCATTCTCATTTACATAAAAAAGCCATATTGTGAATAATAATGTTATTTTACAATGTATAAATCCAACAAGCATGATGTATAAGTGCTTCATAATTTAACTTGTTTGGCTTTTTAAGCAAATTAAGCTTCTTCCTTTTGATTTGAGATGAAATAGGAACAGGAGATTCTTGACAGGTTTTGTAAGATTCACCCAAACCATAGAGAGGAAATGGGCAGTTTCAGAGAGAACTCTTCACTCTGTGAGTCTTTTCTCCTCCCAGCAGGATTTGAGCTCTAATTTTACTCTCTTACATAGTCCTGACAGCAGATCACCCTTCAGAATCAGTTCTTAGCGCTTTATAACAGGGATTTCAAGGCTTTTACTTCATTTTTAGTTCCAGAGATTAGATTTACCACCAGTGATCAATAATTGCCTGTCATCACCAAAACAGCAATCTGTTGACGTCACTGACTATGTCATGTTAATTGCAGTTCCTGAGGACGTGTGCAGATGTCTTCCGCCTTCTACCCTTTCTGGTTTTTATCATCGTTCCATTCATGGAGTTTCTGCTTCCCATTGCACTGAAACTTTTCCCTAACATGTTGCCATCCACCTTCGAGACACAGTCCAAAAAGGTACGCTGACCTTTTGAGTTTTAATCTATAAAGACCTTAATCGTATTTCTATCCTAGTCACACCTCTTATACCTCTACTTATACAATACTTGTCCCAAACCTATTTGACCTCATATCATCTATCTCTTTCTCATATACAGGAGGAAAGACTGAAGAAGGAGCTGAGAGTGAAATTAGAGATGGCCAAGTTCTTGCAGGACACCATCGAGGAGATTGCGCTAAGAAACAAAGCAGCCAAAGGCAATGTGACCGAGGAGTTCTCCACTTTCTTTCAGAAGGTAAATCACAGTCACACATGCTCAGAACTCATCCTGAAATGCTTCTCCAAGTGTTTCAAAGCACAGCTCTATATTGCCCCCATGTGGTGATGCTTATGAAGTTACTCTTAAGCAGCATGAATGAGAGCTTTTTTTTTAAACGAGAACTCTCACTCACTTCCCTTTCTTTTCTCTCTCAGATCCGTGACTCAGGAGAGAGACCCAGTAATGAGGAGATCATACGTTTCTCTAAGCTGTTTGAGGATGAACTGACTCTAGATAATCTGACACGGCCGCAGCTGGTGGCTCTGTGCAAACTGCTGGAGCTGCAGTCCATCGGCACCAACAATTTCATGCGCTTTCAGCTCATCATGAAACTCAGAGCCATCCGTGCAGACGACAAGGTTAGAACCGTTTCTTTTTCAGCTGAGTTTGTTTTGTTAAGAAGAGTCAGGAACTTTTGTAGGGCCCTATGATTTCTGTGATGCAGTGTTAATTTTAACATGCATTTTTGATTTAGTCTTAGTCTTTATCTTGAGACGAAAATGCTTACTAGTCTTAGTCACATTTGAGTCATTTTAGTCTTTCATAGTTTTAGTCTAGTTTTAGTCGACGAAAAGTCATTGCATTTTTGTCAACTTTTAGTCATTACTTTTAGTCAAACTGCAGTTCCCAACATTTATTTTGGTCTTATTTTATAGTCTTCAAACAAAAATAGTCATTGATTTTTCTCTCTTTAGACCAAATCAATTAAGTTTATGAGATATTTGAATCAAGGATTGAATTTGGAAAAACTGGAATAAGTGATGACAAATTTCATTTCTGGGTAGAGATACAAATTAAATTAAATTTTCAGATACAGTAGGTTTACTTAACATGTATACATTTATTTAACACTTTTGTTGGTTAAAGGGGTCATCGGGTGCCCATTTTCCACAAGTTGATATGATTCTTTAGGGTCTTAATTAAAAGTCTATAATATACTTTGGTTAAAAATTCTCAATGGTTGTGTAAAACAACACCCTTTTTACCTTGCCAAAATCAGCTCTGCAAAAATCATCTCATTCTGGTTGAGGCTGCTTTAAATGCAAATGAGCTCTGCTCGGCCCGCCTCTCTTTTCACTCTGCTGCTCTTAAAGATTGTTTACTTTAGCCATGTTTAGCGCGTTTAGCCGCTTAACTTGCTAACTAGCACATTATTAGGAAAGGCGATCGCAAAGATTCATAAAAAAAACCCCTTATACTCACTTCTGCTGTAAGTGAAGCTGGATCACGAATGATTCGCGCGAACATAGACGGATATATGTAGATCGGGAGGCGCATTCCCTTCACAAACAAACATAATCCACTGCATCTTCAGCGGCTCAGATGTCAGGAGTAAATGACAACCACTACATTCATTATTACATCCAGCAACACAACACCTCAGTCGCTCGGTCGGAGATATTCTTGTCTAACTTACATCCCTGCTCCGGCATCGAAACAAAGAGAGCGGACTGTTACAACTGATCTAAGGTAAGACACTCATGTCAATCAACTATCGTGGGAGCGGCCTCTGTCGGTGTGACGCCACAAAGACAGGCATCTAAGAATGGCTCGATATGGAAAAGGGGTATTATTTTTACAGATTAATTAAAAACCACTGCATGGATATTTATCATTATAGGGTAGATTTGTACATACAATGCCAACACACATTAATGTTCAAACAACATGTAAAAGTGAACTTAGCATCCGATAACCCCATTAACATTAATGACAAATAGGTATTTAATTAGGAACGCTGTCCCTTTAAGAGGGAAGGCATGCGTGTAATACTGACACACATTCCGTTTTCACCCACCTGTTTACGTTCACTTAAGCCATAACTGACTGTATTTACTTGAGATACTCAACACAATAGACATTTGGACTACTGTGTGTGTGTATTTGAGCACTGAGAACTGATCGCGCTCTGTATGAAAACTGAAGAAGTGTGCGAGAGAGAGCTTTACTTTAAGTTTAAGTTAATCGACAACGAATTGTGACTCCCAGGAAAAAACGAGACATCTGGTCACCTATCCCAAACCCTTCGGGTGTTGAGGCCATTGTTTCAGATCGCTAGTTCGCGTTTTGGTAGCCTACCTGTCCACTGCTGTCGTACTGAGACTAGATATGCAAACGCCCCTTATGATCCAATGACAGGGACACAGATTTTGAAAGACAAGACCGTTAACTTGGATGTATTTTGAATGCCCGATTGTCCTCAAATAACATTCTAATCCCGTCTCGTCTTGTTAACGAAGACGCGGCATACATTTCATCATGGTTTTTATCATCAGATATTAGTTTTAGCTCACCAATGTCTCGTCTTAGTCACAGAAAAAAATGTTAGTTAACAAATATTTTTTTCGTCGTCTTCGTTGACGAAATGAACACTGCTGTGATGCAGAAAACGAGGACAGAATCGCGGTATCCAGTCATAAAAATGGAATTTACTGTGTAACGCGGAATGTCACATAATTTGCCTAAATTTGGATGAATAAATCAAAAGTAGGTCAGAACACTTAACTCAAAACGTGATATGGACTAGTGTCTGTGAATATTAAGACAGAAATGCTATTTAAATATGAATCTTGAATGTTTTGCGTGTCTTTTCGTGAATGAAAAGCACAGGCCAGCCTCAATACGTGAGTACATATCACATGAGCAAATAACATAATATCTAGAACTGCTCAGAGAGTCACTTCATGAGCATTTTACCATTTCTTTTGAGGAAAACTGTCATCACACATGTACAAACAGAAACTTAAAGGTCTTAACAGCAACCCATCAAAATAAAAGTTTGGTTTAACTTTGGAAACTGTGACAGGTTTATATTACTTAAAGTAATGATAGTACTAGTAGTATTAAAACATACAATTTTAAGGAATATTTACCAGAAAAATGTAAATACACAACACAGTATTTCTGGAAAAATAATAAATAAATAAATACATACAAACATACATACATACATAAATATTTCTTTATGTATAAAATTAGTTAATTAGAGATGCTTTTAACTGTTGAAATTTAATGAAACCATTAAAACGGAATCCAGAAAATTAATGGAAAATACAGAAGTTGGTAAAAAATAAAACTGAATTTGAGGGAAAAAAAAACATTAAACTGATTTCATAAATGTAATTTTTGGTAAACTTTTAATAGACATGCTTTTTTTTTTTTTAATATTGTTTTTTAATTTAACCATTGAAACTAATCAGAAAAGTCTAGAAAAATGTAAATGGAAAAAAACAGAGTCCAGAAAAATTAAAACTAAATTAAAAAAAAATGGAATTTTGTGAAAAGGTAGAACAGATTTAGTAAAAAAAAAAATAAAAAAAATAAAAAAGTAAAATGGATTTCATAGGGCCCTACTTTTGCATTGTCCTATTTATTATTAGTATTATTTCATTTTTTCATAGTTAAAAACTTTAACTGAATAATAAATAGTTCTCCAAGTTAGATTGTACAGCACAATATTCAGCTTTTACAGTTCAATATTCCAATTTTTAAATCTTTTTGAAAGAAGTCTCTTATGCTCAACAAGTCTTCATATATTTGATAAAAATATAGTAATATTATGAAATATTATTACAATTTAAATGAACATATTTAATATATTATAACGTTGTTTATTACACTGTGTCCTTACTATTCGTGATGTGTTGGGATTCCAGCAACAAGCAATTTGGGTGTCCACACCAGATGCAACGCAAAAAAATCAATCAGATATCACAGCCAATCAAAAGCGTGTGTGAGTGGGCTCTTTCTGGAAGCGCACTTTACTCACCATGAAACGTATACGTTTATAATCGACTTCATAAATATTAAATCTTTTAATGGACATCTTTGCTTAAATATATTTTAAAAAAGATCTGATGTAAACTATCTGATGTTGCATTCAGTATGGCTATTAGGTCATGCAAAATGATATTCATACTCACATTAGACACATGTAACTTTAAATAAAGTACATAATTATTACCTGAGATTATCACTATCATATAGTTTGCATGTTGTTGTTGTTCCAGCCGCAACATCGCAAAAATATAATCTGTTATTATGTCTTATGTCATTATGTATTTAGTGTATAAGAATTCAGATCAATTTAAAACAATTATCATGAATCATTTTGGCCAAAATTTCTATATCAGCTAGCTGATTCCTAGCTGATTTCTTTGCATTTGTGTGTGATTGACAGCTGATAGCAGAGGAAGGAGTGGACAGTCTGAATGTGAACGAGCTGCAAGCAGCATGTCGTGTTAGAGGGATGAGAGCTTTGGGTGTGACGGAGGAGAGACTGAGAGAACAGCTTAAACAGGTAACACATACTACACTTCCCTCTACGATGATTTCTTCCTGGTAATACATCTTCTCATCATGTATTTCACATTTCTGATCATGTTAGTGGTTGGAGCTTCACCTCAATCAGCACATCCCCACATCTCTGCTGCTGCTGTCCCGAGCTATGTTCCTGCCAGACACGCTGTCCCCTGCAGACCAGCTTAAAACCACACTACAGAACCTGCCAGAGATTGTGGTATGTACTGCACAATATATAGAATATTTACAATAAATGTAGGACAGTTTCACAAAAAAAAATCAGCTTCAGATTTTCTTTGTGTAATGACTGTGTTGTGCATTCACAGACTAAAGAGGCACAGGTGAAGGTTGCAGAGTTGGACTTCTCTAAAGTGGATAACAAAACCAAGCTGGAGGCCACGCTGCAGGAAGAGGCAGCTATCCGACAGGAAAACAGAGAGCGGGAGCTGGAGAGACTGGCTGATGCTGCAGAGAAAGAAAAGGAGCAAAAGGAACAGGCTGCACGGGTCATTAGTTACTTTAAGTCTGACAGTGATTCCTGTATCGTACCTGTAGTATAAGGGAAATGTTCATGAAAGGTTTTATGTGTTTCCAGGAGGCTGAGGTGGTGGAGTTGGAAGCAGAACGACGGGAGGATGCAGAACATGCTCTCTCCAATGTGGATGTGGCCATCCATTCAGAAACACTACGAGATACTGCACCGGTGCTGGAGGGTATTAAGGTAAGATAGTCACACACACAAAACACACATTTACTTACCTAAATAGGGACATTACATAGAGTTCAATTGTTTGTATGTACAGATTTTAATGTACTAAAACTAACCCTAACCGAAAACTGTCTGCCTTTTTACAATTTCAAAAAACTTTGTTAATCTAGTTTTAATACCAGTTTTACATATGAGAACTTCCTTCAAGGGAGGTTTTTGGTGATTTTTGTCAGGTTTCACTAATATTTGGGTACATGGTTAATGGTTAAGTAGGCACACACATAAACACACACACACACACACACACACACACACAAAGTTTTCTTGCTTAAATCTATATGAACATTGAAGATTTTTTTTTAAATTTTATTAAACATTGAACAACAAAATAAAATCAAAAATGAAAATATTTATATAAAAACATGACTCAAAGTTTCCTAACATTTGTGAGGAACTTAAATGTTCATTACAGTTCAAAATTTGGGGTCAGGAAGTTTTTTTTTAATAAAATTAATTAAAAAATTAATATGTCTATTCAACAATGATGCATTAAATTAATCAAAAGTGACAATAAAGTCAATTATAATGTTGAAAAATGCTGTTTGAACTATCAAAGAATCCTTAAAAAAGTCATGGTTTCTAAGCAACACAATTGTTTTCAACGCTGATAATAATAAGAAATGCTTCTTGAGCACCAAAAGAGCATATTAGAGTGAGGAATAAATTACAGTTTAAAATATATTACAATAAAAAAAAAGTTTTTGTAAATTGAAAAAATATTTCACAATTTTACCGTGGTTTTGACCAAATAAATGCAGCCTTGGTGAGCGTAAGAGACTTAAAAACAATAAACACAAAAAAACGTACTGACCGCAGACTTATGAAACAGTAGTGTACATTACTAATAATGTCAAACATTATTTATTAATGAGTAATGAAAGCTATTATAAAGTGTTTTATAACCCTTTAAGGCAAGTCACTCCACACAACAGCAAATCATGGCAGTGTCTTCAGTCAGCTATTTTCTATTGTGGTAATAAACATGAAAGTATAGACCCGTTCTGCTTGAATTGGGAAAAACTGAAACATCCAATGCTGTTGAATGTGTTGATATACTTGTTGATACATAAAATGGTATTGAAGTATAAATTTCACTTTCTTTAGCTGATTTTATTCAATAAAAAAAGATCTGGGCTGCATTTCCCCAAAGCATCATAATCTTAAGTAGGTCGTAGAACCATTGCTACCAATAGTCTCTACAATCAACTTAGCTTACGATGCTTTTGAGAAACGCAGCCCTGGTTGGTCCAGCTAATTCACTTCACTTCACTTCACTCAATTCACTCATTGACTGTGTTGTAGAACAGGATCTTGTGCTGTCATGTCACAGGAACTGCTTTTTCTCTATTTTTGTGTGTTGTGTATCATTTTGCGTGTTTATTTCTTTAGTTCGAGCAGTGGCAGAGGTATCTGCGCATTCAGGTTAGATGCTGAACTGCTCCCCATATGGAGATCACCACACTGATGCTCTGCTCTCCTAATCACTTAGTGCGTGCTTTCCATCATTTACAGTTTCATAATCAGAGCTTTTTAACTAGGGTTAGACATAGTCTCTTTTATGGCTTGTTATTTTAGCATAACATGCACTAAAGAATTATTGCATCAAATGTACATATTGTATGAATACAGTGATTTGAATGAGCAGAGGGTTTTAGTGTGGTTATACCTGCATCCTCCTTTCCACTTCACCCCAACTCTCTATTCCTATACGAGTATGTGTCTGTAGCACATTGCGTATGAAACATGGTTCCTCATGATTGTTTGTTTTATGTTGCTCAGAGGCCCACTGAATTAGCCCTACAGTGTGTTTCAGTTGGTTTTAGTGACCTTTCTTTAATCACCTTTGTTGTATGGAAGACCTTCCTCTCCTCTAACTGATCCTCTTATAAAAGAGCAACCTCTTTATGTCTCTGCATCAGAGTTGGGGAGTAACTAATACACTTTTCAAAAGTGTGACAGTAGTTCAACTGTTAACTTTATAAAAAATTGTTAAAATTATAAAAATAACCCGGTTCAAAAGTTTACATCCCCTTGATTTTTAATACTGTGTTGTTACATGAATGATCCACAGCTGTGTTTTTTTTTTTTTTTTTTTTTTTTTTTTTGTTTAGTGATAGTTGTTCATGAGTCCCTTGCTTGTCCTGAACAACCTTCAGGTCCCACAAATTCTTTGGTTTTCCAGCATTTTTGTGTATTTGAACCCTTTCCAACAATGACTGCAATGACTATGATTTTGAGATCCATCTTTTCACACTGAGGACAACTGAGTTACTCATATACAACTATTACAGAAGGTTCAAACACTCACTGATGCTCCAGAAGGAAACACAATGCATTAAGAGCTGGGGGTGAGAACTTTTGAACAGAATGAAGATGTGTACATTTTTCTTATTTTGCCTAAATATCTTATTTTTTTTTATTTAGTACTGCCCTTAAGAGGCTACAGAAGATACTCACATGTTTCCCAGAAGACAAAATAAGTTGAATTTCCCCTGATCTTCAAATTCAAAAAGTTTTCACCCACTTTCCTTTTGGAGCATCAGTGAGTATTTGAACCTTCTGTAATAGTTGCATGTGAGTCCCTCAGTTGTCCTCGGTGTAAAAAAGATGGATCTCAAAATCATACAGTCATTGTTGCAAAAGGTTCAAATACACAAAAAGTGTTTAACAGTTTAACTGTCCAGGACAAACAAGGGACTCATTAACAACTTTCACTAAACAAAAGACCAGTTGTGAATCATTCAGGTAAGAATACAGTATTAATTATCAAGGGGATGTAAACTTTTGAACGGGGTCATTTTCATAAATTCAGCTATTATTTTCTCTCGTGGACTATATTTTATGTGAAATATCTTATTCAGGTCAGTACAAAAAAAACAATTTAGTCCACCACTGATTTAAATGTTCCCCAACACTGCTGTGCATTTATTAAAATGTGTGCATGTTCACTGGAGGGAGAGTTGATGGACACTGTGTCATTTTCAGGGAGAGGAGATTACTAAGGAGGAGATTGACATGCTGAGTGATGCCTGCACCAAACTGAAGGAGCAGAAGAATCTCCTCACCAAAGAGAAAGAGGAGCTGGAGGACCTGAAGGATGATGTGCAGGAGTACAGCGAGGTGAGTATCGTGAACCAATGGTTAATTTTCATCTGTCATAATCATTTGAACTTGATATCTACTATGTCTCTCTACAGGACCTGGAGGAGATCAAGCGAGAGCTATCCAAGACAGGACAGGAGAAAGTGGTGAAGGAGTCTAAAGCAAGTCAACGTCTGTCGAAGCGGGTCAACCGCATGATTGGCAGAATGGATAAGATCATCAATGAGCTGGAGAAGGACAAGATGGTACTAGACGGACAGATGGACAGCGGGACCACACCACCAATTGGGTAAGAGACTTTGATTTGCATGAAATTGTATGGCATTGGGTTATGGTGATGGTGGTTTCTGTGTGTCATCAGTAATGCATGATGTTGCAATCGACACAGTAAAATGGTGGTGGAAGAATAAACAGGTTGTAAACGCGAACCAAAACAGAAGGGTTCCCAGTCAAATTAAAAATCCTTTTTGTTGTTGTTGTTGTTTTTTTTAGATTGTTCTTTGAGAAACATAGTGACTTGCCAAGGTAAGAACAGGAGAGACCTTTTGCCTTTCATTTCGTTTGTCGCATTAACTTAAAAATATGGACTAAACACCATATTTTTTTAACCAAGTAAATCTGAGGGGTCTGAAGTGTGATTTTTGTTTGATTTAATATTTTAATCCATCAGCAGTCCGCTTGTCGTTTCGTTTACTAGCATTTATTTAATTAATGCTGGTTATTGTGGATAATCAGTTGTGTGATTAGGATTGTGCTGTGAAATCTTGTTTACTTGTTCTCAAGTATAAGACGGATCACTTATTTTAAGGCTTTTGTTTTCGTCTTCTGCAAATAAGACTTGTATGATTTAGTCCAAAATTCTTAAAGATTAGTGAATCATTTTTTTCATTAATGACTCCAAAAACTCTTTCATTCACGAACGTCTCTTCTGGGAACCCTGCACGGCTGTCTTGGCATGCGACTGGTTGATTCGTGAACTTACTCGTCCTCCACCATCTTACCCCCTTTTGTTATCAAGTAACCGTTCCCTGTATGCAGTCTGTTCATGTCCTACAGGGAGAATCTGATAAGCATCAATGAGCTCATTACGGTCATGAAGCAGATACAGAACATCCCTGAACACAAGCTGCAAAGCATCGCAGACGCACTCGACGAAAACAAGGATGGCAAGATAGACATTGATGATGTCTTAAAGGTAACAAGATGGGACTTCTTTGGTCCCTCGTTAATTGGTTAAATCAGCATTAGTGTTTGACGTTGATTTATCAGGCGTGCGTGTGTTTGTGTTAGGTGGTAGAGCTGATCGATAAGGAGGACATCGATATCTCCACCAACCAGGTGGCAGAGATCATGGTGATGCTGCAGAAGGAGGAGAAGCTGGTGGAGAAAGAGAAAGCCAAGGAGAAGGTCGAGAAGGAGCAGGCAGCTAAAATCCAAAACTAGACTTTCCGTGTAGGGAATGGAAAAGATCCAAAAGCTTTTGAAGCTTTTCAGGTGCATGAATATGTGTTAGAAAGCTTCAGAGTGAAACTGAAAACAGTGCTGACCTCCCATATGGATTCATCTGTATATATAGAACAAAGAAAGAACAAACTAAAATTACTTTGTTCAAATAAGACTGTTGTATAATTAATTAAGAAGTTTATTTATTAATACAATTACAAAAGTAATGCACTGTGGAGCCCCACTAAATTAAACTAAAACTAAATTAAAAGAGGAAATAAAGCAGTACAACATTGCCACGATTTAACTAATATGAGGGAACAAATTAAGTCATGTGAACGAAATCTTAAAGTGAACCCTGGGTATTAAGACTTGTATGGTTTAATATAACGCAAGTAGTAGAAAACCCATTACTTCGCTCACTGAGCTACTGGCACTACCTGTTGCTATTTTTAATGCAACACAACTTGGAAAATAAAATACTGATACAAGGCCACATGCGGGTTTTGGTTGTAATTTTCAGTCGAAGGGCAACAAGAGAAGCGATGTAAGTTTTCATTGCTTTCTTAGCAATAAGACGAGGAGGAAAGAATGGGAAGATGCCTGTGGACGAATAAAACTTCCTAAAGACTTTGTTCTCGCCACTTCAGCCCTGATGTCTTTGAGGCTACTAAAAGAGCTTACAAACGGCAGAGACAAGAAACGCTAGAAATGCCATCCTGGTAGGATGTAAACATACCGACGCTTGGCATAACGATTTCACTCAATATCCAGGAGCGTTTAGACTCCTTGTGTGGAAAAATCAATGGGATGGCATTTGGTTCAAGCCTATGGTTCCATCCACTGGCACCTGTAAGCTCTTTCAGTAGCTGTGGCATCGTATCAGTATCTTATTTTCAGAGTTATGTTGGTGTAAATATAGCAACTGGTAGCGCCAGTAGCTCACCAAGTGCAACCATTTGATGTAATCAAAATAATGGCACCCCTCCAGTCCAAAATATGTATAAAACAATGAGGATTTTTTAAAATAACGTGAGTCTTTTATGGGTTTTCTACTACATATTTCAGTAAGAGATATCATTTATGTTATATTACACCATACAAGTCTTAAAGGAACACTCCACTTTTTTTAAAAAAAAAAAAAGGCTTATTGTCCAACTTCCCTACAGTTAAACAGTTGAGTTTTACTGTTTTCGAATCCATTCAGCTGATCTCTGGGTCTGACGGTAACACTTTTAGCATAGCTTAGCATAGATCATTGAATCTGATTAGACCGATAGCATCTTGCTCAAAAATGACCATATAAAATGACGATATTTTTCCTATTTAAAACCTGACTCTGCTGTAGTTACATCTTGTACAAAGACTGACGGAAAATGAAAAGTTGCGATTTTCTAGGTTGATATGGCTAGGAACTATACTCTCATTCCGGCGTAATAATCAAGGAACTTTGCTGCCGTACCATGGGTGCAGCAGGCGCAATGATATTACGCAGCCGTCAACTCTGCCGGCTGCAACTCTGCATCTACACAAACTTGGTGCCGGTCACTTTCAGGCTCCGCATAATATCACTGCACCTGCAGCACTCAAAAGTGGAGTGTTCCTTTAATACCCAGGGTTCCCTTTAATTAACGGCCATCATATCTTTTATTTGTCATGTTCAAGGCTCCATAAATTCAGAAATAAATTTTGAAAGAACATTTGTTCACGTATTTTCAAAAAGACACACTTAAATGTCGAATGTGTCTTGTCTGGCACAAAACGGACTGTTTGTTTAAACGGCCTTGTTGAGCTGCATATAATAACATCAGTGCAACCAATAGCATGAGTTTGGGGTGCAACTATCAGCCATTATTATTATTTTTTGCCACAGAAGTTTGCACTTCAGCAGCAAAAAATGTAACTTTATTATTCTCATAATCTTACAAAATGGCAGTGATGTCATTTCCTGTGATCTGAGGTCATTTCCTCTCTTTGCACATCACATCACCTGTCACCATCATTCCACTACTCATCCCCTTTTATTCTGTCCTGTTCGTGTTTCTTTTCAGTTCACAAGCTTCGTGAGATTCTTGAATGTCGCTCAGATGATGTTGATATCATTCTCATGTTTATTTAATAACCAAAGAAGCTTTGTTGCGGATATTATGCTTGATTTATATTTGTACATACACATTCAAGCCACCAAGCACTGCTGCTTTCAGCAAAAGTCTGAAATAGTATTGGGACGTATCCCTTCAGCACTTGAGCTTAATTCAGGGCAGAAGCTTTTGTACAGACTTGAAGATGGTGGCTGAGTCAAATTCAGTTTTTTATTTAACTTTTATCTTTGATTTCAGCTTCACATTTACATTGTGGCCTTAGTAATCAACATCCCTTATCCAAAAGAAGCTCAAGGAATTAAATTGAGATATAGCTATATTAATAATTGCTGGTATTTGCATTGTAAATATCTGTGCAGCGGGCGTCTCTGTTAGCTAGCTTGGGTTAACGATAGATGAACTGTGTTTGTGAATGTTTGTATGTGTGACAAAGTTCTGCTGGGTACCTGAAAGAGAAAAATGGAGGTCAGCGCAGACAGAATCAGGGTACGGCTCAGCTAGTGACCTGGATGATCCCTCACTCCTTACATGGAGAGAGCGGCAGCAGTTGTTCTCATAGCAGATCACCTACACTAACTGGAATGCGTCCATCAGCATGAGACTCGCATGCTCACTGGAGTCTGGTAGCATAGTTTCACAGGGCACATAAGGCAGGGGATACATCATCTTAACCCTAAACATGTCATAGCGAGGGACCAGCATGTCTAACCTCAAAACACTGTTCCTGTGCTGTGTCTCAGATAGAGAGACTGGGTGCCTATTTCACATCGTGTCCCTTAAAAGGATAGTTCACCCAAAAATTCAAATTTGGTCAATATTTGTTCGCCCTCATGTTTTTTTTATTGTGTAGAACACAAAATGAGATGTTTAGCAGAATGTTCATGCTGCTCTTTTCCATGCAAGAGAAAAAAGTCACGAATGTTTATAACCGCATGAGGGCGTATAAATGATGACATGATTGCCATTTTTGGGTGAACTGTCTGTAACTTACCTAGGGGACCCTTAACTACAGTAACAGCGTTTAGGCCTTAAAATATTTTCATTAATTAGTATTAATAGAATAGTAAAAGTCCATGATTGTTTTTTAGAGCAAGTATTTTATGCTGATGTGTAATTGCACTATAATTATTAAGAGCTTTATTTTTTTCCCCCCATTTTTGGCGTGTCGATCTAGACTCAGGAAGATGCATGTAATGTCTGTTTGCACTCAGAGATATTTTGAGGAAATGCACACTTGAATTTTTAAAGTGGTAGATGGGACAAAGTGTGAATATTGTAGAAAGGTATCAAGATACCTTGCTTATTGTGTTTTGTTTTGCAAGTTTAAATTGAGTTTGCATTCAGATTAATTTATAAAAGTGACCACAGATGAAAGGGAGTAAAGACATGATGGAAACTAATTTACTGCTTAAGCTAATTTTAATTAATTTGATTTATTCTTTTTCTCCTTTTATGGCCTGTACATTGTGTCTTTAATGGTATTTACTTGACCGTCCTGTATTTTTTAGAAGGTTCAAAACCTAAATACTGTTACGCTAGTTAACTTGTAGACTGAATAATGGGTGAAAATGAGAGTGATACATGCAAAAATGTAACTGAAAATCAGAATGACGTATGACGTAAAATAATTTTATTTTATTGTTCATACTAGCTATGTAAATATACTATTTACATACCAGTGGTTCCAAAGTCTAATAAAATCAAACTGATCTTTAAGTTGTATACTTTTTTCTTTAGTTTTTGACTCAAATCCATGTGCATTTTCATGTTTCATATATCATTTTGTTTTACTTTTTTTTAATCATTGAATTGCTTTGATGCCTTTTTACCCCCTGCTTAGGGCCCTATGATTTCCGAGATGTGGAAAACACGGACTGAATCCAATCATAAAAATGGAATTTACCGCATAATGAGGAATGTCATGGAATTTGCCAAATTTTGAATTAATAAATCAAAAGTTGGTCAGTACACTTAAATCAAAATGCAATATGGACTAGTGTCTGTTAATATTAAGTGGCAAAAATACTATTTAAATATGAATCTTGCACGATCTGCGTGTCTCTGTGTGAATGAATGGCACAAACATGCGGATTCATTTATACCGCCTAAATACACAAGTACATGAACATAAATATAATCTCGGCAACTGCTCCGAGAGTCCCTTAGTGAGCATTTTACTGTTTCTTTTCAGAAAACGGTCTTAACAGCAACCTGTCAAAAGAAAAAAAATAGATTTAAATTGAAGAATCTGTGACAGAAATATATTACTTAATGTTAAGATAGTACTACTACAACTAATAAAATGATTAAAACATTATTTTTCACTGAATATTTACCAAAATTATTTACCAGAGTTTATTTACCAGAAAAATGTGAATACATAACGTTTTTTTAGTATTTCTGAAAAAAAATAAATAAATGAAAGAAATAAAATATTAATACATTTTTTCACAATTTTTTTGTTGTTTTTTTTTTTCAATCAATTCAATTATTTAGAGATGCTTTTAATTATAAAAATTTGGTTAAAAAAAATAAATAAATAAAATAAAATTTAAATTTAAGGGGAAAAAAAAGAATCAATTGTATTGCATAGGGCCTTAAAATGTCATTTCTGTTAAACATTTAATAAATTGCTGTTAAATTGTGTAAATTTCGTAATTTCAATCAAATAGACATGCTTTTTGATTAATTTTATTTAACCATTAAAACAAAATCTAGAAAAATTAAAATGAAAAAAAAATAAATAAATACGGAATCCAGAAAAATTAACATGGGGAAAAAAATGAAATTTAGAAAAAAATAAATAAATAAAACGGATTTTGGGGAAAAAAATAAAACAGTTCATAGGGCCCTACCTGCTGCATTACTCATCTGAAATCACTGACGGCACAGTATCAGTCTCAGATCCAACCTATCTTCTCTGAAGTAACAATTAAATTAATTTATTTGACTTTTAATTCAAGTGTATCTTCAATTTCATAGTGCTGTATAATATAAATTCAAGTGTAACTTGACTTTAGATCCAGATTTTTAAAGGTCTGTCTACGTTAGTTCACAGAGAATAGATTTACAATAAAGATTTATTATTATTATTATTTTCATTTATTTATTTATTTCACATAAAACTTGCAGAAACACTGCTTAAACAGCTTCTGCTGAAGTGAAAATAGGACTGTGTGAGACAATATGGAGAGAAGAGTCTTCTGAGGTTACAAAGCACACTTAAACTGAACTAGACTAGTATGAGATTAAACTGCACAGAAGTCCAGTTAGATTGCACTTTGCTGTTTTTCTGATTCTTCAGAAGATATTTTATAGGAAAGAAAAAATATGTTTGAAGATAACAATTCAAATTTGCGTGCATGCACAGTTCCCTGTCTTTCTGATTAAGCCGTTAGATGGGGTATGATAAGACACTGAGGTTATTAGATTGTGTAAAGACCTGTCCCATTCATATTCATTTTGTGATGTGTAGCAATATTGGCCAGACCACTTGGTGGCGCTATAACCTTAGACAATAAAAGTAATGACAGCCATGTCAACATGTTCCTATTTGTAACACTGCAATGCAAGACATGTTATTCATTAAGTCAAATCCAGTTTGGTGCATCACTTGAATGCTAATGTTATAAATGTTCTCGCACCAGTTCAAAATACTATGAGCATTGGATTATACACTTTCAGAAAAAAAAGGTATAAAAGTTGTCACTAAGGGCAGTGGTACCCTTTAAAAAGGTGCTAATGTGTACAATTTAGGTACTAATAGGTACACTTGAACTAATGTGTACTTTCAAGGTACTAATATGCACCTTTTATGAGTAAATAAGGTAGAAATGTGACAAAAGTACAGCCTCAGTGACAGCTTTTGTGTAGGGAACTGACAACAGACTGTCCCAAGTATTACATATTAGTGCTGGTTGACATATATATACACAGCCACTGCAGAAAACAGTCAGCTTATAATAAGTGTCTTAAATTCAAACAGTCGGACACCCAGACTAAAAAATGACTTGAAATTATGCCGTCTACAATAATAACCTGTGAGGACTTGAAGTGGGCTGAATAGCTGGAGGGAGAGTCACAGTAAATCATGTTGCCCTGTAAGTAAATCCATGTGGGCTGGTAAGAGGACACTGCTCTGTGTAAAGAGGGCTTCTTGTTTGTGCTGACACAAGTTCAACAGCTCTTCTCTGGCCGGCTACTGCGAGAGTTTTTATTTTAGGTGTGTAGCGTGGTGAAAGATTACATATGATGTATATATTGTATGTTGTCTGGAGTGACTTTATAGACATAACAGTGCTGAAAGCAATCTAAAAACATTAAATGGTGCATGCTTTGTTTATGTTTAAGTAATAGGCAAGGAACTCTGTCTCTCTTTCTCTCTCTCTCTCCCTTTTTTTGTACTCATAAAATATGTGAGGAGACATGGAGAGCTTGCTTAAGCTACAGACACTGCTCATCTACACACTATTGCTTACTGTAACTCTTATTCTCAGTATGTAACAAGCTCTGTATTTTGCAATACACAGATGCTGATATGTTCATATAGCACTTCATGTAGCTGTGTCGGTCACATTTAGCAAAAAATAATAGTAATGCACTGAATTTAAAACTGCTGTAAGTAATTATTTAAAACGAATGTTTACTAAAAGACTGAAGTCACATTTTTGAATAAGGCTTTGTATGCAAAAAACTGACCAGTTAGAACAGTTAGGAGGTGGGGCTAGCTTATCGTTAGAACATTTTTTACAATTCCATTAGATATGTATGAAAGCCCATTTCCACCACGGAATAAAAAAGAAAAAAAAAGGTAATTGCGACTTTTTATCTCACAATTCTGAATTTTTCTCGCAATTGTGGTTTTACATCTCGCAATTTAGACTTTTTTCCCCCAGAATTGCATAATAAAAACTCGTAATTCTGATTTTTTTTTTTTCTTGCAATTGCAAAATTTAAACTCGCAATTCTGACCTTTTTTCTCAGAATTGTGAAATATAAAGTCCAATTCTGAGAGGAAAAAAGATGTTCTCAGAATTGCGAGTTTGTATCTCAATTCTGACTTAACTCAGAACTGTGAAAAATTAAGAAAAAAAGTCAGAATTGTGAGTTCATATCTTGCAATTCTGACTTTATTTTTCAGAATTGCAACTTTATTTCTCAGAATTATGAGTTTATATAACGCAATACTGACTATAACTTGCAACTGCGAGTTTATATCATGCAATTCTGAGAAAAAAGGCAGAATTCTGACTTTAATTCTTAGAATTGCAACTTTATTTTTTCAGAATTGTTTCAATTTTGCAGTTCTGAATTTTTTCTTGCAGTTGCGAGTTTATATCACACAATACTGGCTAAAACTCGCAACTGCGAGTTTATATGATACAATTCTGAGACAAAAGGCAGAATTGTGAGTTTATATCTCACAGTTCTGAGTTTTTCTTCTTGTGAATGCAAGTTTATATCACGTGATACTGGCTATAACTCGCAACTGTGAATTTATATCATGCAATTCTGAGAAAAAAATTGCAGAATTGTGAGTTTATATCTTGTGATTCTGAGTTTATTTCTTAGAATTGCAACTTTATTTCTCAGAATTGTTTAAATCTTACAGTTTATTTTTTTTCTTGCAATTGCGAGTATATATCACACAATACTAATTATATCTCGTAATTCTGACTTTATTTCTAAGAATTGTGACTAAATCTTGCAGTTCTGAGTTTTATTCTTGGAATTGCGAGTTTATATCACGTAATACTGGCTATAACTCGCAACTGCAAGTTTATGTCATGCAGTTCTGAGAAAAAAAAGGCAGAATTGTGAGTTTATATCTCGTAATTCTGACTTTATTTCTCACAATTGTGAGTTGAAATCTTGCAGTTCTGAGTTTTTTTCTTGCAATTGCAAGTTAATCACACAATACTGACTTTATAACTCGCAACTGCATGTTTATATCATGCAATTCTGATTAAAAATTATGAGGTGTAAACTTGCAATTGCAAGAAAAAAGTCAGAATTGTGAGAAAAAGTTGCAATTACCTTTATTTTTTATTCAGCGGTGGAAACAGTCTCCATAATTAGATACCACTACTCACACATTTAATTTGCTCTGTTTCCTTAAGTTGTCTAGAAAGATGGGCCTTTTGCTTTTCTTTTGCTCACATATTTGGACCACAGAATGTTTGAGCTTATGTATGAAGCGTTTACATCAATCAGAGGTCACTCATAATGCTGTATCACTGTAGCAGCTGTGTATTTACTCATATTGCACTGTATTGAATGGCAGTACACATTTCACATAAGCACTTTTGCTGCCTGTTGAATGTACTTTGGTGCAAAGAAATTTAGTTGTAAATTTGTTTTTTTTTGGGATGGGGTACAGATACGTACCAGAATTTTGCTAAATAAAATGCCAATGTACTGTACGTGCTTCCATTACTGAGAATCTGTTTATCTCAGAGTAAAGAATGAAGGGTAATTATGAGTTTTCATCTCATATTGTGGCCTATTTAAAAGTTTCCTTTTTTCTTTTTTTTACTCTGGAGTAGAAACGGCTTCTGTGTTCCATAGATTGTTGCTTTATTTGTTAAATGTTTCTTCGTAGTTGTGCAAAAAGACATGGTGTGTCGACACAAAATGCCAGTGTGTGTAAGATTTAGTATGCACTTGTGTCGACCTGAGATGGAATTACACATCAAATAAAACTGTTTTGAAAGTTTGTCTTTGGAGAGATGTGTTTTGGAGGGAAAAAAGTTGTGTCTCTTTTCGAGAACGCAGTGGAAAGAGTGCATGGAGGCTGGAGAATGCTCACGGAGCAAACATTTACACTAGACTTACGACACTGAGATGTTGCTGACGTCAGGAAAGAACACTTCACTTCATTCTCTCCAGCTCGCTTGGCTCGCACTAGACTGTGGGGCACTGAGATTTCAGCTGGGCATGACGAGCGGAGCCGTGTTGTGTTTTGCTTCTGTTTAAACAGACGCTGACATACTAGTGGCGATGCCTGCACCAGAGGAGCCTTCGGGACAGTTTGGGATAAATGAGGGTGGTGGGTGTATATCAATGGGTTAAGTTTTGGCTGGCTATCATGGGCCTGTAAGCACCTGTTGGTAGATACCATAACTGTATACTCTGTGTGACTTTTCCATAAATGGCCATTCAAAAGTATATTGTGACTAAATAAACTAAACTTCTGTCTGTTTACTCATCCTCATGTCGTTCCAAACTCGTACAACCTTCATTCATCTTCAGAACACAAATTAAGATATTTCTGATGAAAACAAGAGCTTTCTGATCCTGCATAGACAGCAACGCAACTACCACGTTCAAGGCCCTGAAAGGTAGTAAGGACATCGATAAAATAGTCCATGTGACATCAGTGGTTCAACCGCAACTTTATGAAGCTACGAGAACATGGTTTGAGCGCAAAGAAAACAAAAATCTTTGCACATCACATATGCATGTTTGACCACTAGGGGGAAGTGTATGACAAGCTCTACCACTCTTAATAGCACTGGGTCATTTTAAATCTTTTATATATTTGTCTCATTCATATCTGTCATTTTGCAACTCTGTAATGGGAAAACAGCAGAACTGAAACTGTTATGGCAGGGGACAGTATCAGTGAACCAGCAGGCCTGTGTGGCTCACATGATGGGCTTAATATCACTATAAGCTCTCTCCGTCTCTTGTCCTCGATGTGACTGTATGTTTTCCAACTGCAGGGATATTATTGGATGGCACGCTGAACTACACACTGCACTCAAGCAAACTCCTCTCTCACCATGAGTTCCCAGTCTGCCTGTAATAATATTGTTCCTCAAACTCCTCTACAAACACATCACCTCTTTACTCCCCGTTCCCCTCAGTTAGCCTGCGTCGCCATGGCGCCAGCAGTCACCAGAACCCTGGCACCGAGGCCGGGAAACGTGGTTACCATGCCAACCATTGTGGTCAGTAAGAGGACCGCTTATAGGCCGGTAACGATGATCTCCACAAGTCATGAGAATCCAGAAGAACTGAGGAAAAACAAACAGCGATGGCCTGCGTAGGAAAAAGACCACATGCAGCAGTTTCGATATTCTGAGGTTTGCCCTGGCTTGAGTATGAAATGCTGCAACAGGATCGCTTACTCACTGCAAAACGTCTATGAGATCTGCTGTGTATATGCCAGACCTGGGGCCTCAGCGGGATCCACTTTACACATGCAATCCATCAGGTGTGTGTGATGCAAACTCGCACGGGTTAAACATACTGCTCGCAAACACGTCCCGGATCATGTGTGAGTTGATGAGGAACCGATGACAGCCGTGTATAATTCTCTAACTGCTGGCATGTAGCGTCGCTTCTGTGGTGTACTGTAAACTGCTTCGGTGCCCAGTTGGGCCTGACTAAAGTGCAAAAACATCAGGATGGCATCGCTATATGGTTGGAATTGTAAATATTGACCCTCTCTGTTGCCTCACCCTGTTCTTTTCTCTGACTTCACTGTGATTGTTTGGTCTAATGTGCGGCTTGAGCGTCGTTCAGTGGGGTTTGGGTTGATGGAAGTGAAGGTTTGAGTGTGTGTTGTAAGGAAATACTACCCTTACAAAACAGAACTATGGTGGTATTTCAGCCATAAGCAGACAAGACTTATATATATCAGGGGCGTTTCTTCAAGGGAGGCAGTGTCTTTTCAAAATATAGAGGGTTTTGCACTTGCATCACGATTTTGTCAGTTACCCTGATACGTGTCCATATGTCACCCTGGATCACAAAACCAGTCATAAGGGTCAATTTTTTTAAATTAAGATTTATACATCATCTGAAAGCTAAAAAAATGAATTTTCCATTCATATGTGGTTTGTTAGGATAGGACAATATTTGGCTGAGATACAACTATTTGAAAATTTGGAATCTGAGGGGGCAAAAAAATCTGAATATTGTGAAAATCTTTTCGAAAATATTGTGAAAGTTGTGCAAATATCTTCATTGAACATGATCTTAATATCCTAATGATTTTTGGCATAAAAGAAAAATCAATTTTGACCCATACAATGTATTTTTGGCTATTGCTACAAATATACCTGTGCTACTTATGACTGGTTTTGTGGTCTACGACTTAGTAAGTAAGAAAGGGCGCAGTATTTTGACAAACTTAAGTTAATAGGTGGTAAAGATGCGTACAAGCAGTATTAATTAAGATATTAGCCTAATATTTCACCTACTTGACGGGAAATAAGAACAAACGTATTATAAAAATTATATAAAAATGTTGTCAAAATTCTTGCCCTGGAAATCCTAATTCAGTTTGGCCAACCACAAACACCTTTTGTTCCTCAGACAGTTTTTAGCGCTCTTCTCCTTGGTTTGTTATAACATTTGACAGTCTATAGTACTCCAAATGTTTTTTTTTTTCCAGTCAGACTGATTAGTACAGCCCAAAACATGACAGTAATTGACCATTCTCAGCAGCAATAATCAGCAAAATATGCAAGTTTTGTTCGATTTAGTGGCATTGTTTACGTTCAGTGCCGGCAATATGGCTGATTGATGACGTGTCAATAAAACACTCTATTGGATGAGAAAAAAAATTCACAGTACAAAAATAAAACAACGGCATTATTACAAAAAATAACATTAAAAATTGTATAAATCTGGTGACAAAAGCCTTGTGGGCAGTGCGCTGACATGTAGTACCGTTGTGCTCCGGGCGTCCCTAGTTCGAGACCCAGCTCATGGACCTTTCCTGATCCCACTTCGTTTCCTGTCACTGCTATACTGTCCTATCAAAAATAAATGCGAAAATGCCAAGAAAAACAATGTGTATAAATCACTTGTTTTTCTAAAGAAACATTGTCTGACAGCAACACCAGCAGGTAAAGTTACAGCAGGAGTCCACATCTCTCTCGCCTCCCCTGAGCCCGTTGAGTTTTAACAGACCCCCTAAAGTGTGCGGTGAGTTTGGTGGGGGGTAATTGAGAATGAATGGGGGAAAATCACATGAGAGGAAGCAATATGACTGAATATGATCAGCTGTGATTGGTTCATGCAATAAATCCCGCCTTGTGTGTTTGTTAAAGGGGTCATCGGAAGCTAAGTGCACTTTTTCATGTTGTTTGAACATTAATGTGTGTTGGCAGTGTATGTACAAATCTTCCCTATAATGATAAAAATCCATGCAGTGGTTTTTAATTAATCTGTAAAAATAATATCCCCTTTTTAAAATCGAGCCGTTCTCAGATGCCAGATGCCGCTCCCACAGTAGTTGATTGACATGAGCTCTTACCTTAGACCGGCTGTCACAGTCCAGTAACTTTCCATGTTTTGATGCCAGAGCCGGGATGTAAGTTAGACAAGAAAATCTCCGATTGAGCGATTGAGGTGCTGTGTTGCTGGATGTAATAATGAACATAGTGGTCGTCATTTACTCCCGACATCTGAGCCGCTGAAGATGCAGTGGATTACAATTGTTTGTGAAGGGAATGCGCCTCCCGATCAACATATATCCGTCTATGTTCACGCGAATCATTCATGATCCCGCTTCACTTACAGCAGAAGTGAGTGTAAGCATTTTTTTATGAATCTTTGCGATCGCCTTTCCTTATAACGTGGTAGTTAGGAAGTTTAGCGGCTAAATGCGGCTAATGTAAACAAGACCCAGTGTTGCCAACTTTTTTCGATGGAAAGTAGCTAAACCCCACTTGGAAAGTCGTCAAATGTCGCTAAATGACGTCATACGCTCATTAGCATATTAGCTCTTTAGCGTACGTCAGTAGGTCCTGTTGTCTTGCGTCTCTGTGCTCACATACGGCTATTTAATGCAGCCAAATTCAATAAAACTGTTTTCATTTATATATTTCATAGATATATTGATATATTTTACGGTTTCTTTTGTCAGACAACGGGGTAAATATGAAATAGTGACTGAAACGCGGCCCATTA
The DNA here is from genome assembly GCA_036247105.1 of Cirrhinus mrigala. Lineage (NCBI taxonomy): Eukaryota > Metazoa > Chordata > Actinopteri > Cypriniformes > Cyprinidae > Cirrhinus > Cirrhinus mrigala. The sequence goes on along the minus strand of CM070019.1, from coordinate 13,215,942 downwards.
GGACTACATAACCAGCTCTCGAAGATATTTATCTACACTAAAATCGTGATTCATAATCACGACATTGTCTAATGAAATAAAATACACATACGATTAAGACAATGGCTGTGCTGTGATTTCGGCTATACTTGCATGTAAAATAGAGTTAGAAGCATCAGAATATCTTTTTTTATCTGAAAGTGCTGCTTCTCTGCCGCTCACTGAACAGAGCAGACGCAGATAGAGAGAGAGGGGGAGAGCGCGCGCGCTGGGAAAGCAGGACTTTGCGCTCGCGCGGCAGTACCAGAGAGTCTCATAAACTAAATAAGGTTTGTCCAAGAAGTCGCTAGATTTGTCGCTAGGCGCTTTTTCGAAAAAAAGTCGCCAGGGGGGTCTGAAAAGTCGCTAAATCTAGCGACAAAGTCGCCAAGTTGGCAACACTGACAAGACCGTCTTTCCAAAGAGAGAAGAGAGGGGCGGGGCGAGCAGAGCTCATTTGCATTTAAAGGAACAACCCCTTAGAATGAGATGAGTTTTGCAGAGCTTATTTTGACAAGGTAAAAAGGGTGTTGTTTTACACAACCATTGAGAATTTTTAATCAAAGTATATTAGAGACTTGTGGAAAATGGGCATCCGATGACCCCTTTAATGGGAAGACTAATTTAAAAAAGTAAACACATCACACAATTAGATAACCACTTTGTTACATCAAAATAAGACTTGAAATGGCCTGAAAACAAGTCAGCTTGGTGAAATTTAAAGTAAGTCTCAGTGTCTGTGACCTATATTTAATGAGCTTCGATGACTGATGATGCGAAAAATTAAAAAATAGCTAAAAGTTAACTGTTGACAAGAATAGCTGAACATAAAATATGCTTAAATTGTTACTGCCTTGAATTATTATTTTGCAATAAATATAAAAAACATGATGAGATTCATACCTTCTTTAATAAACTGAATAATGATTACCTTGTCAAAATATAAAACTGAATGTTTTTTTTTTTTTTTTTCTTTTATTGATAATGTAAGCAATGTTCTATCTAACCAAGAAATTGTGTCTGGGACATGAATTTACATTTGATAAAAACAAAAAAGTTTTGAGGACTTTGCCTCCTTCATTTCAGAACACCACTGAGACGTATATTCTACATTTTGAAGAACTTTCAGCCTGTCAGTCATTTTGCACATTCACAGCATGCAGTTTATATATGGGAGGCGGAAAGCTGAAAGTGTGGTACGTGGAGCGGATTTTATGGGTTTGGAGGGTATGAAATATTTGTGATTTTGCATGTCAACAGCACTTTACACATGTTTGTCACATCCTTAAAGGAATACAGGAAGATGGAGGAAGATAAAGATGACGGTGATGGATGTAAAACATGTTCGTCTCTAGTGCATGTTTACATATAAAAACAATGGAAAAGCAGCACAGTAGAATACAAAACTGCGCTCTGTGTGAATTGTCTGGAGGAGGTTCTATAACTGCTAACGTTGCTTATGGCAGCCACACACTACATGACTTTAGGCCCAATTTTCACTTACTCTGTTTTCTGGAGAACGGCAACAAGAAACCTGAAATCTGAGGCAAATCAGTATTAGTTCACGTAAGTGACAATTGTATAGTTTGAATTTTGAAATGCGCAGATGCCTGAGAAATATGTAGCAGGCTGATATCCAGACTTGTTTGCCACTCAGAGTCTTCCAGTGTGAAATGTGTTTTGACTAGAAATGACATCAACAGAACTGGACTGTTAACCAGACCGGATCCCCCAACATCAGCTCCTGACCTCACTGTGCTCATGTGTCTGATTAGGAGAAAATCCCTGCATCCATGTTCCAACATCTATTGGAAGCTTTCCCAGACAAATGAAGGCTATTAGGAGGGACCAACTCCCTATTAAAAATGCGCTGAAATGGAAGTAGCGACAGACCTTTTCTTCCTTATTGTGACGTACACCTGAGTGTGACAGATCATCAGAAGAGAAAAAAAAATAGGATATTGACTGGATTTTGCAACCTGATCGCATAGCGAACACAAACCTGTGGAAACTTTTTTGCAAGATGCAAAATACATACCAATAAGTACATATCACTGTAGTTTCCATCAGAAATGTTGACTAGAGGCAGTAAAACAGTGAACACTTGTAATTGTTTTCGTACACAGTTATGATTACAGCTCCATATGTTTTGTTTTCCGCACATAAGCTTGCTTGGTAGCTCAGCCGGCACAGAATTGGACTTATGATGCAAAATCCTCAGGTACAATTCCTGTGAAAAACATGACTCACAATGAAAGAGCTAAAGATGAGAGATCGAAAAGCAAGTTAAATCATCATACTTGCGACTGCATTTTTATGTCACATTAGTTTTACTCATACTATCGGGTAGGTACAACGACGTAACTCGCTGATTAACCTCCATAGTACAATGCATTGTTGTGGAAATGAACTAGCTAGTCATTACTGTTTCCCGAACACGGTCGCAACTCTGTCGTTTGAACCACATTGTTCAATGCTGTTAATAATGTGGTGGAGCAATAACTTCTGCTATTTAACTGATTAGAGATCTCTAAAATGCAGCTATATTGAACATGGCACCTGATGACTAATTTGGTATTTTTTGTTCCCTGTCATTTCTCTTTATTTGATGTTTGATTCATCGTGGGTTTCCTCTTACGTCATACTCTGGGATTCCCATTTATGCACATGCACACTATTCAACAATGGCACTTATAGTCATAGAACGCAGAAAAATACATAGATTAAAATGCATTTATGTTTAGATAGAATGGAAGATATAGATTGTACTGCATGTTAGCTCGCTTATTGTGCCTAAGAGGATACTTTATTGAGCACACATGTTTTATTAACAAGGAATTATGCTTCTAACCACAGGTCGAGAGCTGTAGTTCCAACCATGTAAGTTTGCAATGCTGTTTGCAAATGTTCGTTTGAACTATGGTTTCGGAAAACACCGAATCATTGAACCATGCTGGTAAGGACGGAACTTGCGACCTTAGTTGGCTAAAGACGTTTTTGCGAAACGCACCCCAGGTTGGGATTTTAAAATGTGGGAGTTTATGAAGACAAAATGCTGCATATGTCACTGGAAAGAAATTTGTTATTTTCACTAAAAGGTCTATTTTTGACATTTTGATTAAAACCTACAAGCTACAGAAAAACTATGAAAGAAAATAAGGAAAACATACATGGATGTATCATTAACAATGTAACTCGCATTTAGAAAGAATAAAGTTTTCATGCCAACTTTAATACAAATAATGTTGAAATTAAATGATGATGAACTACTTATGGTTAGTGTTTAGGTGTACACATACATTTGTTCATATAGTATACTTTAAAGGGGTCATCGAATGCCCATTTTCCACAAGTTGATATGATTCTTTAGGGTCTTAATGAAAAGTCTATAATATACTTTGGTTCCAAATTCTCAATGGTTGTGTAAAACAACACCCTTTTTACCTTGTCAAAATCAGCTCTCCAAAAATCATCTCATTCTAGTCGAGGCTGCTTTAAATGCAAATCAGCTCTGCTTGCCCCGCCGCTCTCTTCTCTCTGTGGAATGACGAGCCTGTTTACTTTAGCTGCGTTTAGTCACTAAACTTGCTAACTAGCTTATACTCACTTCTATACTTGCTTATACTCACTTCTGCCGTAAGTGAATCTGGATCATGAATGATTCACGCGAACATAGACGGATATATGTAGATCGGGAGGCGCATTCCCTTCACAAACAAACGTAATCTACTGCATCTTCAGCGGTTCAGATGTGCAACACAACACCTCAATCGCTCAATCTGAGATATTCCTGTCTAACTTACATCCCTGCTCTGGCATCGAAACAAAGAGGGCGGACTGTGACAGCTGATCTGAGGTAAAACTCATGTCAATCAACTATGGTGGGAGCGGCCTCTGTCGGTGTGACGCCACAACGACAGTCATCTGAGAATGGCTCAATTTAAAAAAGGAATATTATTTTTACAGATTCATTAAAAACCACTGCATGGATTTTTAGCATTATAGGGTAGATTTGTACATACACTGCCAACACACATTAATGTTTGAACAACATGTAAAAGTGAACTTAGCATCTGATGACCCCTTTAAAGAATACCATGGCATTACTAAAGTCAAATTAACTAAAGTCTGGGTCTTGTGAATGTGCTTTCCTCTAGTGTGTAGTATTGTTACACAGTGTGTATGTGATTATGTGTGTGTGTGTGTGTGTGTGTGTCAGGGCACTGCTGAGCAGGTGTTAGTGAAGCTGCTCTTTAAGAAGGCTGAACCATTGGCACAGCTCAGAGGGATATGAAAAAGAGAGAGAAAACGAAAGAGAGGGAGATGGGCAAGGGAAGAGAGGAGTTAAGGAAGAGAAAAGTAACTGGTGTAAAGTGGATTTCCAGGCTGGAAGACAGCTGGTCATTCTCATGGGACTCATTACGGCTCTGACAATCCGGTGTTACACACAGCCTCGTACATGCAAAACTAGGTCTCTGTTTGCTATGAATGTAAAGCCATGCTAATAAATTTTATGACCACCAACTCCCTTCCTTTCTATAACCCTCCATTTGTATGCGTTTAAAAAAAAAATTAAAATGCTGTCATCATTCAGATTTATTTTTAAAAAATCCCTTGTTTCCATACATTGAAAGTCAGTGGGGTCCAGTGTTGTTTCATTCATTGTATGGACAAAATCTTTTAAATCAATCTTCAAAATATGAGGATTCTATAACTGATTTCTATTCCACAGGAGAAAATTTCATTCGGGTGAGTAAATGATGACAGAACTTTCATTTTTGGCTGAACTATCCCTTTAAAGGTTGAGTCTCATTTGGAATTCCAGTGACCAAATTTGACATTCTGATAGTGAGTATAGTGATGATACAGTTAAAAACTATAATACTGAGCTCAAATCTCCAGCAGGCAGCCTCATGGCTCAGTCTCACAGTCTTTTTTAGGGAACTGTGGTAGACTGAACTGACGTTATGAGTGTGAGAAGATTTTGCTATCTTCAGAGATCACATTGTAATAAGCGATATAAATTCAGAGCCCATCTGAGACATCTCATCCATTTCTGATGCTCAAAAGCTCGCTCATACACGTGCTGGCTTGCATGCTATGTGAGTGGGAGACTGCTTTGTACCTATAGCGTGGTCGTGAGCGCAGAGACGGGATATTTTTAGAGCCTTCATACAGTGATGTATTGCATGCTTTTTTTGTATGCAGTCATTTCTTTGTGTGAGACAGAACCTTAAGGGAAAAATCAGAGAAAAGCTGGTGATGTTTAAGCCTCTCACCTTCAGTTCATATTGTGATTTTATAAATAACAATATTTAGATTTTATATGATGGTGAATGTATGTGTGTATGTTTAGTGCTATCCAGGATTGTACCATGATGAACTGCAGATCTGTGCACCTGGTTATCATGAGACGGAGCTCCGCCCACCAGCAGTGACATCATACGTGAACATTTGGTGTGGGGGTGAAATACTAGTACTGATAGAAACCATGTTAATCTGTTCTAGTTCTTTCATATCTCATTGTGCTCTTCTGATGTAACTTTATTTTGTCTTAAAGGGATGGCTCACCCAAAAATGAAAATTCTTTCATTAATTACTCCAAACATGCAAGATCTTCGTTCATCTTCGGAACACAATTTAAGATATTTTTGATGAAATCTGAAAGCTTTCTAACCCTGCATAGACAGCCATGCAACTACCACGTTTAAGGCCTAAAAAGGTAGTAAGGACACTGATAAAATAGTCCATGTGACATCTGCGTTTCAGCCCTAATTTTATGAATCTAAAACAATACTTTCTGTGCACAAAGAAGGAAGCATGAAATGGCGTTCATAAAATGGTGTATTTACACCCTAAACCATAGTTAATGCTTCTGCAAGCAACATTTAAAATGTTTCTCCCGTTTTTTAAGAGATTTAAGCTTAATAATAGCATTACTTTATTTTAAAAATCATTTTTTGTATTGCTTTTGAAGGATCTGTGAATTGTGGCACCGTGTCAGAGCACTGAAAGATCAATCTGAACAGCATCTGTAATCCTGTTTTCCTGTTTCATGGTTTTTGGCAGTGGAGGCCAGGGGAGAGCAGCAGCTCACACCAGTTCATGGTGGCCCAGAGCGCCACTCTAATGTGCAGATGTCCATCACAGACCAGATGAGCTCAAAAATCAATAGCCGCCCTTTAAAACTGTGGGTCCCGCCACAGTCCCTGTGTACCTGGTGTAGTTTACCAGCTGCCGTCAGTGCTCCTAGCTAGTCCCCGACCCAATCGCTCTCTGATTTGGACAGATGGCCATGCTGGAGTAGTAGAGAGACCGGACTGCATGTCCATTTATTCTCATTAGTCTGGAGTCTGATAAAAACCCAATGCAGTCTAGCTGCTCATTTATTTGGAAAGAGCTCCAACATTCGAGGATATGGTTGGCTTCAGGTGCACAAAACCATACGCATTTCCATTAAAGGGATAGTTTACTCAAAAATGAATCATTTACTCACCCTCAAGTACAAGCTGTTCTTGTTTATAGAAAAAAAGAAAAAAAGAAAGATTTAGGTCTAAATTTAAGATTAATGTATTTTAATTGCATGCAAAATTTCCATCCATTTGGATTAGACAGTTTTAACATGAACAAACTAATGCGTGTTTGTTATACATAAATGAACCAAGAATGTGATTTCTGTGATTGTACTAATAAACTGAATATGTTCATCATAGATAAATCCAATTTGTTTCATTCTCAATTGTTTTAACTAGTGCTATCACTATATCAGATTTTTCACTACATTTCACTAATTATTGTGGCCTCAAAGATTCATGATAATGATATAGAAATCTTTCAAAATAAAAATAATAATAAATAAATCATGATTTATTGTCTTTTTTTTTTGTTTTGACCAATGAATCACACCATTATGGAAGCCTGTTTCTGCCACTGAATAAAAAAATGAAAAAACTTTTTATCTCACAATTGACTTTTTTCTTACTATTGCATGATACTTTGACAGCGTTTTAGTGCCACATTAAAAAAAAATAAAATATGTATATATATATATATCATCTTATATATAAGATGAGCGCCCGCATCATCTTACTGGGATGAGAGAGAGTCAATTTTAAGGACTCGTGGAAACAGCTTACTATCAGGAGCTATCAGACTAAGCAGGAACCAGTTAACATCAGCTCACACACCCAATCGACAAATCCTTTGGGGGGCGCCGTATCTCTCTTATTTAATCCTTTTTAATTCTACAAATATATGTGGATTAGCAGTAATCATTCCATGTGTCATACTTGTGGGGACACTATGCTTGGAAATAATATTTCATGTCTTCAATTACATTCCTTATTTGTAGTGCGCCAGCCACTCAAATAGCAATAAGCTTTGTGCTTTTGGTACTTTTAATATAAAACAAAGTCTCACCTTTAAAATCACTTTTAAAATGAAATGCAAACTATGTGTCTTTCAATAATGTGTTTTTCAAGCTATTTAATGTGGTGTGACAGATCATATTCATCAAGTTATCAGTTCATTAAATTATACTGTTTGCATTTGTGAAAATTCCACCACCTACTCCGCAAAAACGTCTGTGGCGTCTAACCTTTCATTCCTCACATGTATTTAATTAAAAACAACAATAAAACATTCTAAAGGTTAAAGTGGACTCCAACTTGTTAACAAGTTATATTGTTGTCTTTTCTGAAGCATATAATGTTTACGGTATAATACAGTAAAGGAGTGAAGGAACATCAGAAGGCATGAAAAAAAAGCCTAATTTAATAAAACAAATGTCTCATTATTCTAATCAGAAAGATGATTGACTTACATGCCACTTAAACTGAAGCAAATACAGCAATCTGTCATGCCACATTAAAGAAAGTGAAAAACACATCATTGTAATAGACATATTGTTTGTACTTCGCTATAAAACTGACTGAAAGCTGAGACTTCGGAATTTCTCCCGGTGCTCCCAATCCGGGCCATTTGCATGCAAAACAGGCTAGAATAAAATATTATAATTTTAATCTCGTAATTGCTACAAAATTAATTCTTTATTTTGACTTTATTCTCAGAATATTTTGATTTTATTCTCAAAACATTTCTACTTTATATTTCAAACATTTTGACTTTATTCTCGTAATTTTTACTTTTTTTCTCGAAATATTTCGACTTTATTCTCCTAATTTCGACTTTTTTCTTAAAAAACTTCGGCTTTATTTTCATAATATTTTGACTTTATTCTCGTAATTTCAACTTTATTCTTGAAATATTTTGACTTTATTCCCGAAATATTACGACTTTAATCGTATAATCTTTGTTTTTTTTTTTTTGTTTTTTTTTTTTTACGTGGCACTAAAACGCCATCGTATAATACAAAATCACTATTCTGACTTTTTTTCTCAGAATTCTGAGATATAAACTCTCAAATGCGAGTTGTTGTGAATTTTGAGACACTGAATTGCAAGACATAAAGACTGATGTTCTCAGAATTGCGAGTTCATATCTCGTAATTCTGACTTTATAATGTGAAACTACGAGTTATTAAGTCAGAATTGTGAGATAAAAGCTCACAATTTTACAGAACATATTAGTCTGTTTTCCCCCTCAAAACTGGACTTTATAACTCGCAATTGCGAGTTTATCTCACAAAAAAAGTCAGAATTACAAGAAAAAAGTCAGAAATTGAGATATGAACTCGCAATTGCAAGAAGAAAAGAAACAGAAAAGAATAGAATAAAATCTTGAATTTTCAAGAAAAGACAGAATTAAAAAAATCTGTCAGATTCTGACTGTATAACTCACAATTATGAGTTAACATCACACAATTCTGACTTCATTTCTTATAAATGCAGGTTTATATCTCGCAATTCTCACTTTATAACTTCCTATAGTGTTTATATGTTAATTCTGAGAACAAGTCAGGATTGTGAGTTTGTATCAAGCAATTCTGTGAAAAAAGTCAGAATTGTGAGATAAAAAGTCATAATTTTCAGTGATTAATGACTATAATTACAGTTCCTCACTCATAGCTATCATATGGCTAATCAGGACAGCACACAAGACATATAAACTGCTTTTAAGATTCTTCATTGGAGTTTGTTTGGAGCTTTAAAGTCCATAATTAACATTCACTCTAAATATATGGAAAAAGCAGCTTGCACATTCTTCTGAACATCTCCTTTTGTATTTGACAAAAGAAAGTAAGTCAAACCGAGTTGGAATGACGTGAATGTGAATAAATGATGACAGAACTTTCTTTCTTTCTTTTTTTTTTTGGTAAACTAGCCTTTTAAGTGTGAAGATGACTTTGCAGGTGGTACCCGAACCCCTCAGACTAAGTTAGTGCAGAGCGCTAAAGAATTATGATTTTGTGTTCACGTGTGTTTAGAGGTCACAGTGTCTCTCTCAACCTGTGACTTTAAGCTTTTGAGGTGTCAGTGTGATGAGGACGTGTGCGTGAGAGAGAGATAGACTAACACAACCGCTGCCTCCACGCCTGTCACCTTTCACCGAGCAGAAAACACATCCTGACATTAAATGAATATTAAGGCCAACAGCTTTTTTACTTGGGTTCACTAGCAGGGGGTCTGGGGAGGGGGGGATTGCAAATATGCATGCTCCTGCTTGTGTTTATGCGTATGTGTAGGAAAATGTGTGTCATTTGGAGTGACAGTTCTTGTCGACGTCTCCATCACCTTCCTGAAGGGGCGTTTCCCTGCTGTCAGAGCTTTGAATGACAGGTCACCGTGTGCCATGTACTCTAGTCCATGCGTACAAATGACCCTCTTCCCCTCTCTCGGCTTTCCCTCAACCCCCTCTTATGTCCATCTTTCCATTCTTCTCACCTCTATCTTAAGTATCTTCAATGTGTTGCATGTTTTTAGCCTTTAGTGTTAAACGCATGAAGAGCGCCGCTATGCCCCTTCTCATGGGTTGGACCCGCATATCCATCCCCATCATCAAACGCTTGACTGCGAGCTAAATAAAATCTACCCCCACACACACACACACACACACACTGGTATAAAGAGGCCTATTGTCTGCAGGCTGCTTTTGTGAATGTGGAATTATCGCAGGGGATCCTCTAAACCATCTTAGAGCGACTGACAGCTTCATAGAGAGGGAGAGAGGGGTGGATGGAGTTGGAGATCTGAAGCGGAGACTCCTGGGGGAGTTTAAGAGCTGCTGGCTGCAGAGACGGGACGACACGGGGCTACTTCCTGCTCGTCGTTAGGGTCCGGCATCTGCGTCCAGTTCCAAAGCTCCTGCTTCCCGCTGATGCCTCAGCACTTCCCTCGCAATCATAGGATTAACTAGGAGCTCTCTCAGAAAGAGTAACGAACCGTCTGTCTCACCCTAGTAACTAATTGTATCAGGTTGTCAACTGAATATGACAGATTTAACGTCTTTTTCTTTTTGACATTCAGTTCTCGTTTCCATGACAGACAGATCACGATGCAGAGTGGGAATTTAAATCCATGGAAATGGTTTCTGTACTGCAAATGAAAAGTTCAGGAATACTAAAAATATGGTGGTGCAATATGTGGTGGAATAATTCATTAGTTTTCTCAACTGTCAAAGTACATATACTACAATATATACTCAAATTAGAATTATGAAGGATCATGTAATGGTTGCTGAAAATTCAGCTTTGCCATCACAGGAATAATTTACACATATCTTAACATCATAGAGAATTTAGATATTTAGATATTTAGATATTAAAACAACCAAACCAAATCCTTATCTCATCTGTCCTTCAATCCAACCAAAGCATAAATTTAATCAAATTATATACTGTATATTGGGGGCGTTTCCTCTGAGGAGGCAAGGGAGGCAATGTCTCCTCAAAAAATTGGATGGGAAAAAATTTCAACAGCTCAAAATACTACAACATATAACATAATAAAGTGTATAAATTGCTTGTTTTTTAAAGAAACATTGTCCAACAGCAACATCAGCAGGTAAAGTTACAGCGGAAGTCCGCGTCTCTCTTGCCTCCCCTGAGCCCACTGAGTTTTAAACACCCAAAGCGTGCCGTAAGTTTGGTGGGGGGTAACTGAGAATGAATGGGGGAAAGTCACATGAGAGGAGGCAGCGCAAAACCAGCTAAAATCCATCTTGGTTACAAATGAAATAATGATACTGAGTGAATACTCCTGGCACATAGCATATATCCATCAAATACTTTTACTTTAAATTCGCTAAATTCCAGCCTTAGCCCAATCAGAAGTACCAGTACTTATATAGAAACCTATACAAAGTAGCCAGAAAGAAATCCTAATTTTAAAGAAAGACGTCAGATGGATTTAGAGGCTTTTGCATCTGAACTCTTCAAATATTCTCAGATTTTCAAGTCAAGTCAAGTTAACTCCAAGTTTTGTGCAAAAGAGATATTTTGTACATTGAACTGTGCAGAAAAGAGATTTTGAGGGAAGCAGCGCATAGTGCAAAATGTTTCATAGTGCAATGCACAAATAAACATATAATCCTATTGAGTCTTTTAGTTGCCGACTTCATCTCTTCAGCCAAAAACAAAGAAAGCACTAGTTTATCAATAAACTATTAAAACATTAAATTTTCCTTGACATGTTTGTAATTATATCTGCTGGTGTGCTGTGGCAAGCTTTTTTTTTGTGTGCGTTTGAGGCTAGGTAGGCAATTAAAGGTTCATTATTAAGATTTATATGGTTTATTAATAAATGTACGACTAATGCTCGACTAAAAGACTTTAGTTGAGGGCAGCCCTACAACTCACACACTTACCACTTTGTTTAGTCAAAATCAAACTTCAAATGGCCTGAAAACATAATCTATGGGGTTTTTAGTGAGCAATCAGCTTGTTGAAATTAAAGGTGCAGCTCTGCATCTGTGACCAGTGTTTACAAAGCTCTGATGACTGATGATCCAAGAATAAGTTTGTTATTAAAAAGAACAGCTGAACATCAGTTCATAAATACAATATATAATCGTTTAAATGAAATATATTATTGAAATTGTTACTGCATTCAGGTATTAGTTTGGAATAAATGCATAAAAACACTAAACTGCTGAGATTTATACTTGGTTTTAATAAATACAATAGCCTAATAATTATATTGATAATGTAAAAATATTATAAAACAATAAAAAACAATATAGAATTTTATTCTGGTAGTGTAAATAATGTTTAACCATGAAAATGTGACTAGGACATTTTGGACTTTGTCTGTTCATTTCAGAACAACACTGCACGTCACTGGAGTCAACGTACCTTAATGCATTATATAGGTTGTAAACTACCTCCAGAATAGCACAACAGTAATTTGATGGATATTTTAGTGCACTCGTATAGAGCAGTCTTTACCATGTTAATGAGTGATGTGTTTTGGGTCGAGTGCGGTGCGGACAGGTTGATGGATTTATTTGTGTTGTGGTCCGGTGTGTGAAGGGACTCAGGAGGGACCTCATTTTCTGCGTTGTTGCGGGGGTCCCGTGAAACACCAGGAAATACCACTCCCTGCTGTGACTGATACATAATAACACGGCTCTGCGGCCCACTCACACAAATGGCACGTTAGATGCAATTAGTAACAACAGTCACAAACTGAACCGTTTTGATCCATGGGTTATGGGAACGAGCGTGTGTTTGTGTGTGTGTGTATGTGTATTTAGAGCAGTGACAGCTGATACTGGTCAGCTGTCTCATTAGTTTTATCATTAGGCTAACAGCTGAGTACAGAGGCTCGCTCTCTTTCTCTCACTTCTTTCCCTTCTATTTGTCTTTCTTCCCCATGGTTCTCATGGGAAATATTTGGAGCAGTGCCCCATTTCCATCTACCTCCTACCATATTCAGATATGCCTTATATGAAATGTAAACAAAGGCCGAACCGTTCAACCCTTTCATCATGTTCTACGGTTTCAGACTCATCTCACATCCACCGTGCCCTTTCCGTATTCTCCACATGCTGTGCCCTGTGAGTTTGTAATGGTGACTCTCATATCCAGCTGTTCTGGAGCTTGTCTAATTGTTGGCATGACAGTGTCAGTGATATGGTAAGGGGATGCCCTGGTCATATGTGCACATCGCTGGACGGTTGAGATAGACTGGCTGGATATGGTCTCACTTTTACTGTCTCTTACAAAAGCACAATAGGACAGTCACAAAGTACTTCAGCTAACTATATATGTATACTTGCAGTGGAAATAAAGAGAACAACCTAGTTTCCAGAATTTCAAGGTTGCAGCTTAGTTCTTCTTGAAGTTATCCTGACAGAAGTAGAAGGGCAGTTATTAAGAATATTTCATAAACTAACTGTATTCTGAAGCACAGTATAAAAAACATATATGAGATATTTGAAACTGATATTTGAACTGATCAGAATTGGAGAATACTCACAGATACCTCCAAGTTATTGGACTTGGTGCTAATTTCCTTAATTATTTGACAAACCTTATTTAACTGGCAGCATTTTTCCAATTTTCACTGAGATTGTAAGATGCCAGACCGCTCTAAGGTGACTGAAACCCTGTGACAGGAGGTTGTGCAGATTGAGAATTGGTTGTTTCACAAATATTGCAGGTTTACAGTGACATTAATTCATTCAAGTCTCCCCAAAAGGCTGGTCGTCCATGTAAGACAAATTCACAAGAAGACAGGATAATGTGGAGACTCTCAATGGGGAATCGGTTCAACACTGCAGCTGGAATTGCTTGCCAGTACACTGCTGAACAGGGTAAGGATCTGTCTCGGCATATTTAAAAGAAGTTGGACTGAAAGCGCACTCTGCAGTGACCGAGTCAGAAAGCAGTCAGCAGAAAGAATTAAAAATCTGAGCTCACCTTTGCTGAGGAACATGTTGTGTGGACAGAGGAGAACTGGTTCAAGGTTCACTTTAGTGATGAGAGCAAGTTTAATTTATTTGGGTCTGAGGAGAAACATTTAGTTTGGCGTCAAACTGGGGAAAGACTGAAGCTCAAGAGCGTAAAGAAGTCAGTAAAAGGTGGAAGTGTCATGGTTTGAGGGATGTTTTCAGCAGCAGGAGTTTTATACAGCTTTTATACAGCTACATGGCAGGGCGAATTCAAATGTTTATCAGAACCTCCTTCAGCAACATACAGTTCCTTCACTGCAAGCATCTCCCAATTGCAATTTTTTCATGCTCCTGTCACACTGTAAAATGGGTAAAGCAGTAACTTGAACCTAAGAACATTAAAATGCTGAAATGGCATGGCCAGAGTCCTGGTCTAAACCCAATTGAAAATCTTTGGAAAATATTTGGCGACAAAGTTATGGCTAAGAAACCCACTACAGTTACCAAACTATTAAAGAGGGTGGAATAACAGTGGATCAAGATCACACCAGTGCAGTGTGAGAAACTAGTGATGTCCTGCGGCAGTAGATGTGCTGAAGTCATTCAAAGCAAGGGCCTCTACACTTTCTACTAATTTTTGATAGCTATAACCCTCCAAAAATGTTGTTGTAACCTTTTTAGTGCTACAGTAGTTACTGTTCTCTAATTTTGATCACTGTTTTTTTGTTGAAATTCTCAGATTATTTTGTGAAACATGTTGGTAGAACAGTGGTATACGCACAACTAATATTCCCTCAAATTTTGAGTGATGAAGATTAATATTTCTGAAAAAAAAAAAAAAAAAAATCTCTGATTTTGATATGTGTATGCGTATTGGAAGACTGTGTTGTTATAGGCCTTACACTCACAAATAAAGGTTTTTAAAATGAAATTTTCGTATGCAAAAATAAAAAAAAATTCAAAGTGTAGCAACATGCTAACATCAAACTGTATCGAAATAATTTTTGAGTCCAATCTTCTATGCGTGTTTTGAATGGCTGCCAATGCAGAGCGATCCGTATCAATCGCTTATTAAGTTTCATAGTAGTTGGGATGCTGTCTTGGAAGGCAGCTGCCTGTGTAAGGAATCTACAGCGAGGTGTGTTTGGACAGTAGGAGTTTGTGTGTAAGCACCTTTCATTAAGAAGAGTGACTAAGGATGGGCAGAGGTATAATGGAGGTTTGAAACAGCCCTCTAAACCTCAGCAGGAAGTGTAAATATTTGTCCCCGCAACAGTTTTGACAGGGCTGTCCTATTTACCAGCCTCAGTACCTCATTCAGCACTCTCCGTTTGCTCAGATCTCCAAGCGGCATGTGAGTGTTAGTATTACATGTTATAGTGTATCAATAGAAGCCTTTTTTCACAGGAAGTCCTTCTGAAAGTGTTATGTCAGATTAGGCGATTGCTCTACAAGTGTGATCTGTACGACAGCTGCCCAGAACTTCTGCTGTCCTCATATAGGTTTAATGTGCTCAGATTGTGTTACATAATGAACACCCTTCACTGGCAAAATCTCATTTTCTTTCTAATTGTTTTTATTTCCTCACATTTCCTTATCTCATCTGTCCTTCATAAAGTCCTTTTATTCGCATCTGTATGTCTTTACAGTCATTTTACATAGTTATATGTTAAGAGTATGAGTATGTTGTATTTTAGCAGTATATTATTGCTCTGTAAAGCACTTTAAACATTTCTTTTAATAAAATGTACACTATACAAGCTATGCCACTGGTCAAAAAAACTCTCTCATGTCACGCTACGGTGTCTAGTAAATACGCACAAAGAAGATGATGAAGTCAAATAGTCTCTAAATTAATCTACATAAAGGTAAATCCATAATCAGGCAGGCTGGTGCCACACATATACAATAGACATACAATACCAGACCAAGAAACAGTGATTTGACTAGAACTAAAATACAAATGAAGCTAATTATTAAGACACAGGTGAATCAAATTACAAAATCAAAAGTGAACACAGAAACTAGGTCAACCAGGGAAGACTAAGACAATAATATAAGACAATAATATAACACTGTGACAGTAACACCCCCTCCCCGAAGGCGCAACCTCGCTCCCAGGCAGGACGGACAAAGGAAGGAGGGAGGGAGGGAGGGAGGGAGGGGGTTTGGTCTGGGGACAAGGCAGTGGCAAAGGGCAGGCAGGAAATTAGGCAGACGACCAGGGTGGTGACGAAAGAGGGAGGAGCCACAGAAGGACCTAGAGGAACCACGGCAGACCAGACGGAGGGAGGAGCCAGAACAGGGACAGAAGGAGCCAAGGTGGCAAAGACGGAGGGAGGAGCCAGGGAGAAAACAGGAGGCAGCAGGTGGGACCCATGAAGAAGACCCACGGTGGAGCCGACGGAGGGAGGATCCGTGGTGGAGGGAGGGCTGACCACTCCAGGAGGCTGACCAATGGCGGCGGAGCAGGTTGGAAGGAGCCCAGAGTGGAGATGGAGATGCAGTGAGCATGGGCGACGCAGAGGACCCGGAGGGCCAAGGCGGAGCAGAGGGCTCCGGTGACCGAGCCGGAGCAACAGAGGACCAAGGTTGACCTGGAGGAAAGGAGGTGCCTGACAGAGCCAAATGGACGGAGGGACGAGGCACAGCCGGAGGAGTGGAATCCTGTGGCGGTGGATGGTTGGCGACCAAGGCGGAGCCAGAAGGACAAGGGAGCCCAGCAGAGCTGGTGGACTGATGAGCCATCGCGGAGAGGAGGGAGCTAGGAGCCATGGTGGAGCCATTAGGTCAACAGGTCGAGGGGAGTCCGGCACTCAGAGGAAAGAGGCGGATATAAGGGATCCTCCAGCCACAACACCGATGGAGACTGGCAGACCTGCGGCGATCCCACCGCACAGATGGTGGGCTGAGGGTGAGCTGAGAGGCTGACAGTAAACAGCAGCAAAGGGGCAGATGATGGCCAGGCTGAGGATGCAGTGATGATAGGAGGGAGAGTGGGTGAGAAATCATGACAGGCGGAAGGTTCCAGGATGGTGTGCACTGCCCACACACACCAGATAGCCACTCCCATTACCGGGAGCATATCGGATAGGGGATTGACCTCCGTGGTCACGACAAGACAGACAGACTGTTCACAAATGGCCTCCTTGGCCGAAACAGGTCAGACAGAGGAGTCAGGGCAGATTGACAGTTCAGAAGATGGTGGGAGAAGTTTGTCCAGTGGCAGCTCACCCCCAGCAGTGGTGCAGTGGGTGGGTCTTTCCTCCACGCCCTCGCGCTCCCCTGCTTCATCCACCGTTGCGTGCAATGTTGCCGGCTTTCACACCTGGTCAGACAGGTCAGGCTCTAGCTCCTTGGCTCTGTCGCATTCTCTGGCAATGGCTCATCGTGTGGTGGTGTTTAATCCAGCACGGTACAATGTTCAGAGGAAGTTCATGAGAGAGCGATCCGCTTGCTCCAGCAGGAGAATGATGACAGCAGAATCATCCATGAACAAAAAACAAAAAAACAAACAAGGGGAATAAATGCTGCTTTACTATTCGATGGTCCAGTCCTCTGTTATGCTACGGCAGGGGTGCCCAAACTCGTCCCTGGAGGGCCGGTATCCTGCAGAATTAAAGGAACACTCCACTTTTTTTGAAAATAGGTTCATTTTCCAACTCCCCTAGAGTTATACAGATGTGTTTTACCGTTTTTGAATCCATTCAGCCGATCGCCGGGTCTGGCGGTAGCACTTTTAGCATAGCTTAGCATAAATCATTGAATCCGATTAGACCATTAGCATCTCACTATAAAATGACTAAAGAGTTTCGATATTTTTCCTATTTAAAACTTGACTCTAATATCATTGCGCCTGCTGCACCCATGGTACGGCAGCAAAATTACTTGATTACTACGCCAGATTGAGAGTATAGTTCCTAGCCATATCGGCCTATAAAATCACAACTTTTCATTTTCCGCCAGTTAGTACACGATGCAACTACAGAAGAGTCAAGTTTTAAATAGGAAACATATCGAAACTCTTTAGTCAATTTATAGTGAGATGCTAATGGTCTAATCGGATTCAATGATTTATGCTAAGCTGTGCTAAAAGTGCTACCACCAGACCCGGAGATTGGCTGAATGGATTCAAAAACGGTAAAACACATCTGTATAACTCTAGGGGAGTTGGAAAATGAACCTATTTTCAAAAAAAAGTGGAGTGTTCCTTTAAGATGCAACTTCCCTCGACACACCTGTTGGGAAGTTTTTAGCATGCCTCGTAAGAGCTTTATTAGCTGGTTCAGGTGTGTCTAATTGGGGTTGGAGCAAAACTCTGCAAGACACTGGCTCTCCAGGACTGAGTTTGGGCACCCCTGCACTACGGTGTCTAGTAAACACCCACAAAGAAGATGATGAAGTCAAATAGTTTTTAAATGAATCCATAAAGGTAAATCCATAAACAGGCAGGCTGGTGACACATGTATACAATAGACAATACTGGATCAAGAATCAGTGATCAGACTAGAACTTAAATACAAAGGCAAATGAGGCTAATTAGTAAGACACAGGTGAATCAAATTACGAAATCAAAAAGGGAGAAAGAAACTTGGTCAGCCAGGGAAGACTAAGACAATAATATAACACAGACTGTGACACCTCAGAACACTTTAGCATGGTAATGGATAAAATAAAGATAACAAATCTGCTTTGCTGCTGAATTGCTGCTGCTATTGGTTTTTGCTGTTGTAGATTATTGCTGCTGCTGCTGCTGCTGCAAAGCAAGTACAGGAACTTGCTCTTGCCAATACAGTACATATACAATACAGTGCTGTGAGTATTTAAGACATATTGCTCCTGCACAAATAGCATATAAAATAACCTGTAAGAGATCTATACAGGTGGAGCTGGGAAGGTGGAGGGTTTCTAAATGGCTGGTGAATGCTAACCAGCCATTTAGATGTAAATCTATAAGCTCATTGGCTGCATATGCAACATGAACCAATTTGTTTTTGCCAAGTAGTTTAACGCTGAAAATATCAATTTGCACTAATGCCCCATCAAGTCAAGTCAAGTCACCTTTATTTATATAGCTCTTTTAACAGTACAGATTGTGACAAAGCGGCTGTACAGTATTAGATAGGAAATAGTGCAACAATAATGCAAAAGGGCAACAGTAAACACTCAATTTTTCAGTAAAGGGCAGTTCATCATTGAATTCAATGATGTCGTCATTCAGCTCAGGTCAGTTCAAATAGTATACGATATCGCTTGAAATTAAGTGTCCCCAACTAAACAAGCCAGAGGCGACAGTGGCAAGGAACCAAAACTCAATCGGTGACAGAAAGGAGAAAAAAACCTTGGAGAAACCAGGCTTAGTCGGGGTGGCTAGTTCTCCTCTGGCCAGACGCAGAGAACTCATCTGGTCCCCGTGGTCTTGTCCCGACGGCCGTCTAGGTGACGAGGTCTTCACTGGGGATCCGTCTCTGGGGCTCATCTAGTTGACGTGTTCTCCGCTGACATTCAGGGCTGTAGAGGACGTCTCTAGGTGCTGATCCAGCATCTGGGCTGGGTACATACTGGATCCGGAGGACTGCAGTGACCATCTGATCTGGATACAGACTGGATCTGGTGGCTATGGTGACCTCGGAATAAGACAGAAACAGACTAATATTAGTGTAGATGCCATTCTTCTTACGATGCAACGGTAAATAAAAAAATGATCTGCCGCCCGCAGCTGATTTTGATATTCCAGGTATTATCAAATGGCCATGCAGCAGGCGTGAAGGACTATAATGTGATAAGAGCTCGCTCAGGTACTGATGTGCTAAACCATTTAGGGCTTTATAAGTAATATGTCACGGAGGCTGGACAAGAAGTGTTTGGCCGAGACGAGTCCCCTTGTAGCGTGACGGAAAACTCAAACGCGGATGTGCACGAGTGAGCAGGTAAATCACGCAGTTGGTCTGAGAACGCTCCGATAAGGAGTAGAGATTTCCACCAAGAAATCCGCGTTCTCACACGCACACAGACAGGCAAATAAGCGCTCCGAAGAGCAGAGAGTTTACTCACGTGAGTTGAAGCGATGGAGGGACCTGACGTGGAGTCGAGCATGAACTCAATGTCTGGTGCAAAACAACACCTGCTTCCTGCTTAAATACCTGCGTGAAGTTACTTCCGGGTCCTCGTGACCTCACGTGATCTGGTACGTGTGACAGTACCCGCCCCTCCAGGACCGGCACCTGACGGTCCCGGAGCGGAGGATACCCGACGACGGTAGTCCTGGATGAGAGTAGGGTCCAGGATGAACCGCCCGGGAACCCAAGAACGCTCCTCCAGACCGTAGCCCTCCCAATCAACGAGGTATTGGGTGCCACGGCCACGGGTTCGCGAGTCAAGGATCCGCCGGACGGTGTACGCAGGACCGCCGTCGATGATCCGTACCGGGGGGGGAGCAGTGACCTGGGGAGACAGAGGGGAGAAGAAGACATGTTTGAGTTGAGATTGATGGAATACAGGGTGGATCCGGAGGGAAGCAGGCAGCTGGAGGTGACAGGGTTTAGACGATGGGTGATCTTGAAGGGGCCGATGTACCGGGGGGTGAGTTTTCTGGAGTCCGTCTTGAGATTGATGTTCCGGGTGGATAGATAAACCCTGTCACCCACATGGAACAATCATCCCGGAGGGAGTCGGCGGCGGTGCTGCACGATGTAACGTCGGTTGGCCTTTTGAATAGCAGCACGAGCGTGGTTCCAAAGCCGCCGACACCGGCGGACCAACTGTTGGGCAGACGGAACTTCAACCTCCGGCTCCTGATGTTCAAATATGGGAGGTTGAAATCCGTAGCATACCTCGAATGGGCTTAGGCCGGTGGCGGTGGAGGTGTGGAGGTTGTTGGAGAGTTCGGCCCAGATGAGGTAGCTAGCCCAGGAGCGCTGATGTTCACTGGCAAAGCATCGGAGGAAGCGCTTCAGTTGTTGGTTGGCCCGCTCCGTCTGGCCGTTAGTTTGAGGGTGGAACCCTGATGATAAGCTGGAGGTGGTGCCGACCAGACGGCAGAAGGCCTGCCAGAACTTGGCCGTGAACTGGGGCCCTCTGTCCGAGACGATGTCCTTGGGAAACCCATGCAAGCGGACTACGTGCTCGAGTATAAGCTCCGCGGTGGTGTTGGCAGAGGGGAGTCCGGTGAGAGCCACCAGGTGCACAGCCTTCGAGAAACGATCCACAATGGTCAGGATGGTGTTCTTGCCCTGCGAGTCAGGGAGTCCAGTGAAGAAATCGACCGAGATGTGACTCCAGGGGCGTTTGGGGGTGGGGAGGGGCTGCAGCTCGCCGGTAGATGGAGAGTTGGCGGTCTTGGAGCGAGCGCAGATGTTACATGCCTGGACGTCCTGTACGTCTCTCCTCAACGTCCTCCACCAAAACGCCCTGTCGATAAACGATGATGTCCTGCCAATGTGGAATCGTGCCCCCACTGGAGGACTTCTTTGCGGAGATGGTCGGGCACAAAGAGTCGCCCAGCGGGGGTTTCAGGTGGAGGAGTTTCCAGACTGTGACTCTGGCGGACTCTCTCTTCTAACCCCCACTGGAGGGGAGCCAAGATGATGTGAGGAGGCAGGACAGGCGCGGGTTCCGAGGAGGTGGTGTCTCGTTGATGTTGGCGGGAGATGGCGTCCGCTTTGGCATTCTTCAAGCCGGGCTGGTAGGAGAGATGGAAGTGGAAGTGCTCGAAGAATAAAGCCCACCGCGCCTGCCTGGGGTTAAGCTGTTTGGTCTGGCGGATGACGGTGAGGTTCTCGTGGTCGGTCCAGACGGTGAATGGGTTGCTGCCGCCCTGGAGCCAGCGACGCCACTCTTCCAGAGCCCACTTGATGGCCAACAGTTCACGGTCCCCTACCCCGTAACGCTGCTGTGTGGGATTGAATTTCCTCGAGAAAAAACTACAGGGGTGTAGTTTCTCGTCTGGACCGCGCTGTGAAAGGACCGCCCCTACGCCCACATCGGAAGCATCCACTTCAACAACGAAAGGTTTAGTCGGGTTGGGATGGATGAGAACCGGAGCAGTAGTGAACAGGAGACACAGTTTCTTGAAGGCTTGGATGGCTTCAGGTGTGAGTTGAAATTCTCCGCGTGATGGTTTGGTAAGAGCAGTCAGAGGTGCTGCAGTTGCGCTGAAGCCCTGGATAAATCGCCGGTAGAAGTTAGCGAACCCCAGAAAACGTTGCAGCTGTTTGAGCGACGTGGGTAGGGGCCACGAGTGCACAGCCTCCAGCTTCTGGGGATCCATGGCCACACCCTGAGAAGATATTACGAAGCCAAGGAATGTGGTGGTGTGCTGGTGAAAGGCACATTTCTCCAACTTGCAGTACAACTGATGGGCCAGCAACCTCCGGAGTACTGCTCGGACATGCTGGGTGTGTTCCTCGAGCGTCTTGGAGTATACGAGGATGTCATCCAAATAAGCATAACACCACCTACCCAGCATGTCCCGGAGAACGTCATTGATGAATTGTTGAAATACAGATGGACTGTTGCATAGACCAAACGGCATAACCAGAGTCTCGTAGTGACCAGTGGGGGTTATGAAGGCCGTCTTCCACTCATCACCCTCCCTGATGCGGACCAAGTTGTAAGCGCTCCGTAGGTCCAGTTTAGTGAAGAAATGGGCACCAGAGAGGGCATCCAGGGCGGTGTTGGTGAGAGGGAGTGGATGACGATTCTTGATGGTAAGCTGGTTGAGTCCCCGATAGTCAACACATGGGCGGAGACCCCCGTCCTTCTTCTTCACGAAGAAGAAGCCCGCGGCCGCCGGGGAGCTGGAAGGACGTATAGTGCCGGCCCGAAGTCCTTCAGCCACGTACTCCTCCATCGCCTGATGTTCGGTGGCCGACAGGGAGTACAGATGGCCGCGGGGTGGTACCGCGCCCGGCACGAGATCAATAGCCAGATCGTAAGGTCGATGAGGTGGTAGAAGGGCGGCACGTCTCTTGCTAAAGACCTCGGCCAGATCGCGGTACGGGACGGGGATACTCTCCAGGTTGACATCGGGAACCTCAGACTCCCCTGAACACGTCCCAGCCTTCGCCTGGAGACAGAGCTCCTGACAGGTCGCCCCCCAGTGGACAATACGGTTGGTGGTCCAGGAGATGAATGGGTCGTGTGTGACAAGCCACGGGTGTCCCAGGATGATAGGAGGTGAAGTGATCTTGGTGACGTGGAAATGGATCTTCTCAAAGTGATTGTCAATTTGAAGGTGAACTTCTTTGGTGCGTTGAGTGACGGGGCTGAAGTTGAGGGGGCGACCGTCGATGGCGGTGATTTTTAAAGGCTGGGATAACACCTCAGTTTCAATCCCCAATTGGGCAGCATAAGCCTGATCGATAAAATTCCCAGCCGCACCTGAATCAACAAATGCGGTGGTCACGATCCGTTGGTGGCCCATGAGGATTAATACCTGAAGGAGCAGCCGGGAAACAGCGGGATAGGATTTGATGGTAGCGGAACCAGATGAAGACCTCCCCCTCTTCACCTGGTCTGGCCGTTTCCCGGACGCAAAGGGCAGATTGCACGGTGGTGATCTGGGGAGGCGCAATAGGCACATAGACCTTCGCGGTAGCGTCTAGCCCTTTCCGCTGCCGTCAGGGAGGTGCGCCCTATCTGCATGGGTTCCCCGGCTCCTGATGAGTGGGCCTCTGGAGCGGCCGGTGGGGGTGGAGATGGCGCAGCGACAGCGTGAGTGAAGGGTTGATCCAGATGGCGGTGACGGAGGGTGGAGCCTGTGGAGAGATGAGAGAGACGTTTAGTTGTGTGACCCATACGTTGATCCACCCGGAGGGCGAGCTGGATCATGCCCTCCAGGGTGGCCGGCAGCTCACGCACAGCCAGTTCGTCTTTAAGACGGGTGGACAGTCCTTCATAAAAGGCTGTGCGGAGCGCCGCGTCACTCCATTGTGTTTGTACAGCGAGAGTACGGAAATCCGTGGTGTATTGACTGACGCTGCGCTCGCCCTGCCTCAGATGGTATAGACGGGAATCCACCTCCACTTCGCTCTCAGGGTGTTGGAAGGCGGCCCTGAGCTGGGTGGTGAACTCGGGATATGAGTAGGCGGCGATCCCGTCAGCTTTCAGGACCGCCGCAGCCCACTTGGCTGCCTGGCCGGTGAGAAGGGAGATGAGGAGAGCGATCCTGCTGCGGTCGGATGGATAACGTGCTGGCTGGAACTCAAACAAAAGTGACAGGTTGGTTAGAAATACATCACACCGCCCTCCGGATCCATCCCATTTATCCGGAAGTGCGATCTTGGGTTGAAGGGCGGGATGGACTGGTTCTGCGGGGGCAATCTGCGCAGCAGCCAGGTCATCATAGTCCGATTGCAGGGCGGTGAGGTCGGACTGGAGAACCCCGCACTCCGTCCGAAGACTCGCGGTTTCGGTACGAAGTTCGTTGACCTCCGCCCGGAGCCCCACCAACTCCTGCCTCAGACTCATGATTTCCCCCGACTGCTGCTGGATCACACCCCACAGGTGTTCCAGATCCGCCGGGACCATTTCGGGACCAGACATTCTGTCACGGAGGCTGGACAAGAAGTGTTTGGCCGAGACGAGTCCCCTTGCAGCGTGACGGAAAACTCAAACGCGGATGTGCACGAGTGAGCAGGTAAATCACGCAGTTGGTCTGAGAACGCTCCGATAAGGAGTAGAGATTTCCACCAAGAAATCCGCGTTCTCACACGCACACAGACAGGCAAATAAGCGCTCCGAAGAGCAGAGAGTTTACTCACGTGAGTTGAAGCGATGGAGGGACCTGACGTGGAGTCGAGCATGAACTCAATGTCTGGTGCAAAACAACACCTGCTTCCTGCTTAAATACCTGCGTGAAGTTACTTCCGGGTCCTCGTGACCTCACGTGATCTGGTACGTGTGACATAATAAGCAAGATTTTAAAATCTATACGATATTTAACGGGGAGCCAGTGCAGTGTTGACAGAACTGGGCTAATATGGTCATACTTTCTGGTTCTAGTAAGAACTCTAGCTGCTGCATTTTGGACCAGCCGGAGTTTGTTTGTTAAGTGAGTAGAACAACCACCCAATATAGCATTGCAATAATCTAACCTTGAGGTCATGAACGCATGAATTAACATTTCTGCACTTGACATTAAAAGATAAGGTAGTAATTTCTATATATTTTTGAGATGGAAAAATGCAGTTTTGCAAATGCTAGAAATATGGCTTTCGATTGCTATCAAATAGCACACCTAGGTTCCTAACTGACGACGAAGCCTGCGTAATCTAGAGTTTCATGACAGAACTTAACATTTATGTTTTTTTTTTTAAAAGTCCCAGATGCTCACCAATGCTGCATGTCAAATGATCTATCAGAAACAATAATTTGGTGCTAAAAAAGCATTTTAAATACATTTTGTAACATAACATTATTATCTTTGCTGTCACTTTAAAATTTATTGCATCCTTGCTGAATAAAATGATAGATTTCTTTAAAAAAAAAAAAAAACACTGACCTCAAACTTTTCAACAGTAGTATATAAACTGACTTTGCTTTGCCTTTGTCTATACTTAGAATTGATTTGCAGTTTGGGATTAGCATGTTGCTAAGCTAACAACACAATACTATAATAAGCATAAACAATGCACACCAAAATACTGGCTAATTTGTTTTCATCTATTTTCAGTTCTTCGGCCTAAGTTCTGCTAAGACGTATTTATTTATTCATAATAATTTTGTCCTTTATTTTGTAGGACAATATTAGTGGATCCTGCCTACGGCATAAATAGCTTTGTTGCTTCCCATTTGTAAGTTGCTTTAGATAAAAAGCATCTGGCAAATAAATAAATTAAATGAAATTTTCCCACTAAGCTCATGCCTTCTGGGATTGCTTTCTCCATGAAAGATACCTACAGTTCTGCCTGTGAATTTGCCCTTGATGCCTCAAAACGCTGTCTCAGTAGGCATCTCACCAGGTTCTGGAGCTTGTGTTAAGTAAGTATTGTTTTGTATAGCAGCACTCTGTGTGTCTGGCTTGTGTTGCTGTGTATGGAAGTATTCTGGGTTGGCTGGTATAATGAGGAGTCCTGCGGACAGATCAGTGGGTCAGCCAGCACCACAGAGACCCACACAACACATCAGTCACTCACACCGACCCAGCGCACAGCACAGCGGCTAACAGGAAATGGCAAAAACATGGGCCTGAGATGTTTTTATATAAGTTCTTTTTTTAAAGAACATCATGATTTTGATCGAATGCTTTGTTTGTCTTATATAGCCATCTGTGTGTGTGTGTGTGTGTGTGTGTTTGTGGGGTGTCAGACTCTGTTCTCTCTGATTCTCTTTGATTTCTCTGTGGTCTTCTGATCTTTTTACATCCTTTCTCTTCTCTGAGCAGGTTATTGTTTCAGGGCAAGAGCTGTAAAAGGGTTCAATGCTCATAATGTAACCCCCCTCACACACACCGAACCGAGGGCCTGAGGTGAGCGCTAGATGAAAGCGTGAGTCTATAGCAGGCACTTGTCCCTGGAGGATTCTTTGTTGTGTTTTTCTTCTTCCACAGAGTATTCCTCACATTCACCTGAAAACCCAACGCACAAAACCCAACGCACACCTCGTATTATGAAATTATCACCCCATCCTCTGACTGGTTAATTCCGCCCAAGGTCATTGAACTCATTTCACTGATGATAGCGCCGATCCTTTAAAGTCTTACGCGCACATACACACAGTAATTGCACCCCCCTATTAGGCCTGTATTTTTAGTGCAGACGTTCCCAGAGGTCTGTTAAGCAGAGGATGGTATGGGCTGAGTGGGCAGATGCAATAACACTCCTCTCACCTGTCTCCACCGCTGAGACTCATCATGATTTCACACTGACAATCCAGCCGTGTGACACGTACACGCTGCGTGCAGATACTCGAGCAGTGCTTCTGAAATCACAATCCTCTGTACGGAAATTTTATGGTGCGTGGTGATCTTAGTATTTGAGTGCAGAAGGATTTGTTTGTACTTGCATATTTATCAGGCCTAAATTTGCAACACACGAGTGTGAGAGGAAACTGTCTGCAGTTTCGGATGTAAAGTACTCTATTACTAATATCAAATTATAAATTAATGTCTCTCTTTTGCAGTAGCATCCCTGGTTACAGTTCTATACATTCTATCATTATTGTTCTATAATTACCAAAATGAATCAAAACTGAAGGTCTAGGGCCACCAATCAATTATGCTGAAATGAGCTAAAACAGCTTTAAGTAATTAAATTAAAAAATAAATTGTGTTTACCAGTGATATCAAAATTAGCAGATCAACGCAGGCAATTCATTTGTCCAGTTTAATGGTGTTAAAAATATTTAACGCAGTTAACACAGGGGCGGGGCTAGGGTTGGCCATCCCACCCACGACTGCTGCTTCTGTCTCTTTTTTCTTGACAAGAAGTACGCTTATTTAGTCGCAGAACATCTTTACGGTGATTTTCAGATGCGCACTACACTTCGCCTAAGCCTCAGCGCCATGCAGTCAAAGAGTGCAGAAAAGGTACAGGTGACGAGGAGCTTCAGTAGAACAACAGTGAACTGTGGTCAGAAGAGATGTTGTCAGGCCTTATGTTAGCAAAAATGAATTTACCTGACCTGTCAGCTGTTATTCTGTGCTTGTAGCATGCTCACTTAAATTGCGGTAGCCTGTATCATTTCATATTAAAGCGTGAATTAAACTACGAGCGTGCGTGTCAGATCCATGTCATGTTCAGCAGCGGCAACTCTTAAAGTAATAGCAGCCAAATAGAATATTTTTTTTTTTTTTTTTTAAGTTAAATGTTAAAATTGACTGTAATGTTGAATGGCTAAAGTCAATGGTTAAATATTAAGAAAAAAAGAACACTCTTAAATACATCAGAATTAATGGTATCAGTGATACTCAATTTCAGTCATAAAAACATTTAACAAATATTAAAAATATACTGTCTTTATGTTGTTTCTGCATTAATTTAAATATTAAATGTGAAATTGCTGCAACCTACAAGTATATTTAAAAACACTAATTAATTAATTAATTAATTTCAGAAAAGGTGCAATTAATTATTATTTATTTATTTTTTTTAAATTGTCCCTCAGTAGTCACTCAATGATATTTGTTGGTTGAACACAATTTTCTTAAGAAGTTGTCATAACTCAAAAAAATGTAGATTTGTTCTTTTTTTTTTTTTATTGAGCCAAAACATTTGTTTTTAGAGTGTATGACAATGAATAGGCATTGTTTTGATCAAATTTTGCTCTTTGTCATATGGTTGACACTAGTATATAATGGCAAAGACATAACGTGTCAGTTGATAGATATGTTATGGTGTTTATATAACGATATGTAAATATATCCATGCTATACTGTATATTTTCATATCAGAGTGTTGCAGAAATGAACGAATGCATCACAAAATAAAGCATGTTTGGATGTTACAAATGATTGAAAACAAAATAATCACTCACTACTCCATACCAAATCACTTTAGAGGTTTTAATAAATATATATTTTATACTTATACAGTTGACATTTTTACATTTTAGTATTTCAGTTTCTGTGGTATTTCTTACTTAATTGCTATTGTAAAATAAATCCCCTGTGCCTGAAATGTATATATTTATATTTAAATCTCTTTGTCTTATTATATTTGTAATATAGCTTGTAATACCTGTTAATTCTATTATTCTATCTAAAGTAAAGTCAATTTTAATTACCCGAAGGAATGACCAGTGCTTGCAAGGCTGCATAAACGAAAAGCTGCTTCAGAGCCGCTTTGTCACTGTCATGACACTCATTATATGCCCTGTTTTTGGCTGTGCACAAGAAAAAAGATTTAGGTCCCTATCATACACCCAGCACAATGCAATGCCATGTTTCAGCCCGACGCAGTTATCATTTTCACGTCCAGCGCCACATTGTTTAATTAGCAAATGCACTTGCGCCCATCTGTTCGCCCCTGGGCACTCTGGTCTGAAAGCGAGGTGTGTTCAAGTGCACTGTTGGTGCGGTGCTATTTTGAGACAACTGAAAGGGATTGCGCCATTGACCAACTAGTCCACAGTCAATGGGGCAGTATTTTTTTTTATTTTTTTATTTTTTTCAGTATTTATTTAAAGGACGTGGTAGGTGGGTGCCAACACAAACATGCCAAATATTAAAAATTAAAGGATTACAATGTAACAACTAGATTTGTTTCATATCTTGAGAAATGTTCAGTCTTTGCTCTTGCAAATTCCGCCATTTAAATAGAAAATCTGCCATGGTACAAGTGCAACAAGTGGTTTTAAAGGGAATGGAAGATGAGACTCTGATTGGTTAATAGCACGTTACTCCCAAACAGAGATGGCAAAAGTACACACATCCTTCACTCAAGCAGAAGTACAGATAGTCATGTTTAAAAATACTCTGGTAAAAGTAGAAGTACCGACTACACTTTTTTACTCAAGCCAAAGTAAAGAAGTATGAGTTCTGACATGTACTTAAGTAAAAAATACCCATTAGTACTGCCTGTTTACTGCTGTTAACTGGACCTCAAGTCATATTGACACATTAATACAAAATAATTTACATTTAAAATTTTGTTTGCTAATGAATGTATCAAGGTTAAACAACCACCATGTAGAACAGGGCAGGACTGGGACAAAATTTCAGGCTGGCGAAATCTCACACTCATCCAGGCTATCCCATTCACCCACTACAAATTCTGAAACCACCTATTTTTGGTATGGCCATCACATTTAAAAAAAGGTTTAAAACCTAATAATAAAACAAAATAATTAAAGATCCTCTCTTGAACTGCACCTTGATTTCCATTTTCCTTTTCAGTCTCTGTATTTTCCATGATGTCTCTCTGCATCTCACTTAGTGTGCGTTTACTTTTTTACACAAATTTTATTGTACATGTCCCTTTCCCCCCATCAGCCATCTACTGCAATGAACAGAACCATCTTCTCCTTCTTGCAAAACACCCACCTCATTGTA
This sequence comes from Cirrhinus mrigala, assembly GCA_036247105.1. Lineage (NCBI taxonomy): Eukaryota > Metazoa > Chordata > Actinopteri > Cypriniformes > Cyprinidae > Cirrhinus > Cirrhinus mrigala. The sequence continues at coordinate 13,186,142 of CM070019.1, read as the reverse complement.
TTCTATTTGCAAAAACATAACTTTATTTTAGTTCAATTTAAAAGTATCACATTATGACCACGTGTTGTTTTGTCATAAAATTACTTAAATACTATATGATTAGTAAAACTATATTTTATAAATTGCCTAAATGTCAAAAATAGTAGAATAATAATTACATTATGACAATATCTTTACATAAAAATTCTTATTGTGAACGTGTTATTGCTTTATCATCAGTCATATTTTCTCTTATTAAAATTAACCATGTTTTTTGGTGGATTGATTACAATATGTTTTAATTCACAACCATAGTTTTACTACAAATTGCATGGTTAGACTATGGTTAGTGTATCAAAACCATGGTTAATTTGTGGTTACCATGGTTTAACTATAGTAACCATGGTTTTTGTTTTTAATTTTCGTAAGGGTTGTGTTATCTGCTCTAGCTCCCTCTAAATGTACTGTATTATGAAACGATATCTTATAACATTTGTTTGCTAAATTACTACAATGACTTTACAGTAGATAATAATGATGTCCTTTTGCATACAGTATTTTGAGTAATTGTAATTTAGTTTAGTTTACAGTATTATTAATCCTGGTCAATAGTTTTGCCTTTTAGATCCATTCCATTCTCGAGTCACTTGTAATGATTACTCTGATAGAAACCGTTAGGCGGAGCGGCTTTAAGTGCGCTTAAATCATTAAAACAGGGCCCTTAATCTCTGTGCAGTGTAACGGCGAGTAGAAATGGTTCAATATATACAATAAAGACAAGAACAGAAGTTTAAAACTCATTATGCAAATATTACCATTGCCGTACATTCTGAAAGATGAATACTAAGGCAAGTCAAATAAAATGTAGAAATATTTAATATTAATTACTTAATATTTAATATTAAACCAAAACAGCACACCTAAGGCTGAAATGATAAATTATCCACAAAACAAAGTTTGAATGTAGTCTGTGTTAAATGGTTTGGGCTGAATTTATTGTAGAGGTTTAAGGGTCATTCCTGCGATGCAGTCCCCTAACTTTTTAAAGTGGTGAAATTAAGTGTTAAAAGCTTTTCACAATAATTTCGTATGCCCCTCTTAATAAATTAAAATAATTATTGCATTTTAATAATTATTTCTTAATAAAATGTGCACAGTGTCTATAATTTGGCAATTATGTAAGCATTTATTTATGTTCCTTTCTTGTGAAAGAAATAAATGTAATGTATCCCTTCAAATGTGCTACAGTTTTCAACCCTGTCACACCTTATCACATTAGTATTTTTTGAAAAAAAAAAAAGAAAAAATAGGGAAGACTTTTTGCAGAAGTGTTATGAAACGAGGATCATGCCATTTTGGCTATATGGGGGTGCTCAAGGTCTGATTTCACATAGAACTACCTGTTTTCTCCCAATAAGTTAATATTACAGTCTATTATGATAATGCTGAAAATAAAAATGTAACAACAATGAAGCTTCAATAAATGTTTTAATAAATCCACCCCGTGACAGATTTACGTTTTACTTTCCATGATCTCTGACATGGAAACACCTTAACGTTAACACCTTGTCATAACCAGATGCAACATGACAAGATTCCAGTGACAAGCAATTTGGTTGTCCATACCAGATGCGACACAACACCGTGACGCGAGAGAATCACTCAAATATACCGGCCATTCAGTAGCAAGAAGCACACTGCACTCCCAATGAAATGGACAAGTTAAAACTACATAGTGACTGATACCATCTGCAAGTTAATTTCGAGCCCTGTATAGCTATAAATGTCACGCAATATGATATTTAAACTCACATTAGATACTTTCAACACTGAATAAAGCACATAATCAGTACCTGAGAATATAATTGTCATATGTTTGTATGATGTTGTTCCAGCCGCCACATCGCAGAAATAGAAACCGTTTCTAAAATAGATACTTTGCGTGTCACCGTCATGGCTGGTTGGCACAAAAACTCCTATTAATATGGAAATGACCTTTTATGGCGTTGAGAGATGTTTCTGTGTGCAGTGTGTGAAATAAAATAAACACACACGATTCAACTGTCAGTCTACTGTACGCAAGACTTGACAAATCTGATTTGAGTATGTAAATCCTTAGTTGGGGACAACCCTAGTGTGGTCTTTTACATTTTAAAAATCTGATATGATTTTAAAATTGGCCCAGGCTTAAAACTCATTGGTAAGACCACACAGCATCCATGTGGTGATAATTGTAAACTGCATGCTGATTAGAAATGTAACGTGTATGTGTGTTTATTTATTAACAAATTTATCCAACTTTTAGTGCAAAAACTCCGTCTACCACTGGGAGGACCTTATATCTTGCCATGAGAAGTAGCGTTTCTTCTGTGGGAAGACTGCTGGCAAGGATGGTCAATGGAAATTGGCCCACTCACATGATGCATTTATTTCCAAGATTTCACCCCAGTGTATCCAAAGGTGAGAAAATAACCATATACAGTACAGTTATAGGTACAGCAGGACACTATTGTCACCATATGCTATGACTGTAAAAAATTGTTACATTAAGAGCATATTTCAGAAGCAGTTTTCACATAGCCATAAAGAACATACATGACTAACCAATTCTCTCCTTAACATTTGTACAGAATGCAGGGATTTTATTAATTTGTGCTTCACACGGGAAATCACGAAACCAACCTTAGAGGAGATTGCAGAACATTTTGTTCATTTTATCAAAATATAATTAAAATGTTATGTGCTACTTCCCTAACACATCTACTGCTTACACAAACGCTGATCACACTACAAACAAGACAAAACTATAATGCTATAAGAAACAGAAAAGATTAATTCATTGTTTACCTGGGTCTTTAGTCTATGATTAGCTCACCTCACCTCTTATCTGACAAGTTTTCGGGTTCGAGTCTCGAAGACTCAAAACAGGTGAACAAATTCCAGTACAGAACCTAATAGGATGTTGCGCATGCGCGACTGAACGAATCACTCCCCGAGACGACTCGTTCTTCCCGAGTCACATTAAAGATCCATTAAAATGAACGAATTGTTCAAGAACGACCCATCACTACATTGAACCATGTACCACATTATGCTCAAAGCAGCGCTGTCCTGCTATCAGGAGCTGCAGAATCAAATGGCGTCCTACACTTTCACTCAAACGACCGTTGTTTCGTCTGATGAATTTGGCCAAGGTCATACATGGGTATGGGTACTCCAAGACCTAAATGCGGAAGTCTCCTTCCTCTAAATACTCATAAAATTCTATTTTGTGAGGGCAGAAGAGAGGTTTCTTGAAGGCCAACATTATGGCCACCTCCGAAATCAAAAGTCTGGGAAATCCACGCTAGAGAAAAACATTTGAAAAAGGTTAGATGACTGTATATATCTTTTATGATTTGAGAAATGTTCTATTGGGCTTCAGATTTGGCTGTAAGATTCGCCAATTTTGAGTGCGTAAGACGTGATGGATTCTGATCCGTAAAAAAAAAAATCTAACCATGTAGAGTGACTTTTTGCACTTTTTCGTGTCACACAGTACTTCCCTGCAGTCACTGCGCTCTTTTATTTCCACTTTGACTTGTCTTTCGTTGTCATTCTGTCTGCTTCTGTGTGGTTGTCCAGTTGGCATTTTCACTCCGAAATGGCGGCTACCGAAGCACCACCTTGGTATTCTATACTCTGAGTCAACGGAAGCGACCCCAATAACGTGATATTTTAACGGGTAATCGAAATACAAATGCAATATAGCTTAAGCTTAATATAGCCAAATTGCGATTATCAAATTAAAGGCAGGAGCGATCGTTTCCCCAATGCCATCAACTCCACGCGGACCAATGACCAGCGATTAGTGCATTAAAAGATGGATTTTAGATGACATCAAGGCACATACAGGTACCGTCTCGCAAAATAGTCAGTCGTTCCGTATGAATGAAATTATTAATTTAAAATTTGCCTATGGTGGGAAAGGGGTCGTGTAACAAGTCCACACGTTTACCGTATTTTTACTATAGTAACTGTCGCTCGACCACGTCATGTCTATTCAATGTAACCACAAAACATAACATGCTTTTACCACCGTAACCGTAGTTTTACCGTGGTATTTGTAGTTACAGCACATTAACCTCAATACCATGTTTTTACTATAGGGTTTTACTTTTAATGTGGTATTTGTAGTTAAAGCACAGTAACCTCAACCGTTACTATGGGTTTACCTCAGTAACTGTAGTTTTACTGTAGTATTTGTAGCTAAAGCACAATAACTCAATACTTACCATGTTTTTACTACAGTGACTGCACTTTTAATGTGACATTTGTAGTAAAAGCACAGTAACTAAATACTTATTTAGTTAATACCACATTTTTACTACAGTAACTGTACTTTTAAACGTGCCCTCTGTGTGTTCAATAAGAGAGACATACAAAATGTGCATTGCTGTGGGTCACCTGGACCACAATTGTAAACCACTGCCTTTATGAGCACCTCCCGAGCTCCTGGTCATTTTTAAACATGTTTTTAAAAAAATTGTAGTTGGCCTGAATTTGACAATTGTAAAGGCTCTCCCCAGGGCTGCACGATAAATCGCATGCGATTGTCAGGCGCATTTAGTCAGTAAAGCCGGTTCTTTGCTCAGTAGTAAATCTCCATCAAGTGCGTTCAGCTGGAGCGGCAATAACACACAGAGTCGTAAATCACTGACAAGCTACACAAAATTGCGCTCATAATCGAATGCGATTCATCTGTAATTATGAGCGCGATTTTGCGTAGCTAGTACAGACTAAACGCGCATGACAATCGTATGTGATTTATCGTGCAGCCCTACTCTCCCCTATGCCTAAATCATACACTTCACATCACTTTACTACGTTTCCCACAGGATTTTTTTGAGACTATGGAGGATGGCTGGACCTTGGTCTGTCTGGGGGATCTGGGGCCATGGCCTTGTGTAAGAAATAATGTACTGTATAGTTTAAAGTTAAATTTGTCTGGTGCACTTTGAGAGTTCAGTATTAAGAGCTCCAACCCATGCACAGTGTGGAAATTTAACAAAAAAGAAAGTCTATGCCAGGGTTCCTCGAATCTTACTGCAGAGTTTAGCTCCAACACTGATCAAACTCGCCTGCCTGTGATTGTCTAATGATCCTGAAGACATTGATCAGCATGCTCAGATGTGTTTGATTAGGGTTACAGCTAAACTCTGCAGGAAAGTGGATCTCATGGGCCAGATTTGAGGATCCCTGGTCTATGCATTGACTCAACCCTCTTTTTAGATATTGTAGACTCTTAAGAGTTTTGTGAATAGGTTTTAAAGTAAATCTCCTAGATAGGACACATAATAGTGAGATAAAATTCTCTGTGAATACGGCCCCAGATTCTGCCTTTCCTTTTGAAGCTGGAGAACTACTTCCGATTTCAAAAGGCACCTTGACATTTTGTGGCCACCATCAAACAAAGCCTAGGTTGACTTATCCAAATTGTCTGTTATTTTTTTGTGTGTAAAAAAAAAAAAAAGGGAAGTCTGCGAATGACTAAAGAAGGCAACCGTAAGGGAAGCAAGTAATCATCAGAATGTAAGTTCTTTGAGAATGTGTGCATTGTTTATTACCAAATAATACCAATAAGATGTGTTTTCATTTAAATGTAGTCATGTATATTAAAATGTAAATCATTTCTGTGATCAAAGCTGAATTTTTAGCATCATTACTCCAGTTGTAAGTGTTCAAAATCATTGCAATATGCTGATTTGCTGCTCAAGAAACATTTCTGATTATTATCAGTGTTGAAAACAGTTGTGCTGCCTAAATTTTTTGTGTACATTACAGTTCAAAAGGTTGGAGTCACTAAGATTTTGTTTTTTCTTTGGGAAGAAATTAATAGCAAGGATGCATTTAATTGATCAAAAGTGATAGTAAATTTGTAATGTTAGAAAGATTTTTAAAAAAAATGATAACCTTTTTTTGGATTCATAAAATAATCCTGAAAAAAACACAATTTACACAGAAATATTAAGATGGGAATCATATGGGAATGATCATGTGAGACTGGAGTAAAGACTACTGAAAAATTCAGCTTTGCCTCACAGGAATGAAATACATTTTAAAGTGTATTTGAAAACAATAGAAAACATTTTAAATTAAAAATAATATTTCACAATATTACTGTTTTGTACTGTAAGTTTGATTAAATAAATATGGCTTTGGTGAGCAGAATACACTTCTATCGAAAAGCATTAAAACACAAAGACCTTTCAGCTGCCAGAGAACGATATTGACAGTACAGGCTCAGGATGGCGAAGAGGAGGAAGAACATGTTTGACATAATTTTCTCATATCTTTGTCATGTGTTATAATAAAAACAATAAACCTGACTACAATAATATGGTACATTTTATTAAAGGTTTACAGTTTGCAAGGAATCTGAAGTCTTTGACTTTGACTAGAGGAACTCTTTGCTGAATAAGACAAGACATCATGAGCATGAGCCTCGTCCTTCAGCAAAAGACTGCATCGACCCTCCATTAAAAGATCAAGAGTGAAGTGTCATCTTCCTATCCTTCCCTCAATAGAGCCTGCCTTCTGCTGCTGTGGTAAGAAAGACACTCTTTTCCTTCTCACATTTGTCCAGAACCTAACTCTGGCTCCTCAGCAAAGAGTCATCTCCACAGCTGGGGACAGAGGTCTCAGATTTTCCTGAGAAAGTCAACATGCTCATTTTCTGTGTGTTTTTTGGGTGGGCCTAATACAGGGGAGATGTAATCTCTACATTGTTCTATTTAAATGTCTTTACGAATGTTGTTTTCTTTATTTCTATTATCTTCTAAGAAGCTCAGGTACTGTGGTCCTTTGGTAATTACAATATTGTTTAGGTTTTGCTTTTGATAGTGAAGAAGTAATAAAGCACATCACCACCAGATATTTGTAGCAGGTGTTTCATACACAGGACACTCAGGAAACCTGAAAACACTTGCTGTAGACATGCGTATTGTCAGAGGAAACTTTAAAAAGGTTGACTTTTACTTCCTAGTTCTGTTTTCGTAGATGCTTCTGCACTCTTTTATCTCCATTGCTTGTTTCTCTTGTTTTTAAATGACAGAATTAAGAAAGTAGAAGGTGGTGACAAGGAGGAGGTTTAAAACTGGTCTGATCCACAGACACCAGGTGATCCTCAGGGGCGAGATGGCAAGCTTGGCATTGCTTCAAAGGTATCTGGTATCTCTGGTTACAAACAAAATTTGAGGCTTTGGAAGTCTTGGATATGTTTTCAGTATGGTCTTAATAGATATTTTCATAAATTACACAAATCAAACCAAAAACCTAAATGTTTTTAAAACTTAAAACTGTTAAAAGACAGGCCACTCATGTGTCCAGCGAGGTCAGAATCTATCTCAGTCACCTCCCATTCAAAGTCAATATCCCAGCGTGATCCTGAAAATGTAGAGTTGTTTTAAATAATGCTGCATGTTTTCAGTAAGCTCCAAACAGGAACCCGATATCTTTATCACATCGGGATCATAAATAATCCTGTATATTGCATCTTTTATAGTCTGTAATTGAACAAACCTGTCCTGAGTGTACTGTGTTTTAATTTTTAATTTATTTATTTTTTGCCACTCCTTAAGACTTTCTGTATGGTGGTTAAATATTAGGATAACAACTACTCAAATGTTGCAGACTAAAACATTTTTGCAAAAAATTTTTCTCATTATTTTCTTATCTTCAATGACTGATGATTGTTAGTAGTTTCCTTAAGGTTTGTATATGTGCATATGGAATATGTATATGGGCTATTTTAAAGAATTGGTGCAAACCGTTGTCCCACAACCAAAAAACACATTTAAAAAGCATTTAAGTATTCAAATCTTAGATGTTTACTAAGATTCTTCTATTATCTATTGAAACCCACAATAATATTTCAAATTGGGACATATTTGGGGAGAGGACGAATTTTCCAAACATTCTGAATCTAAAAAAATCAATATGAGAATTAACTTTACAGTTACTAGAAATGTGTACCTTGGATATTGTACAATTTGCATACATACAAATGTTTTGGAAAAAACACATTTATTTCAAGATGTTTCCAACTCTGACTTTGGACCAATTCTCTTGAATGGCCCATATTTAAATATCTATCTCTTACCTTGCTTTATTTACTATATAATAATACCAATAAGATCACATGATTCTATTTTTGAAGTGATGTTACTGTATGAGGGCAAATAATAGCGTAAAAGATGAATAAAAGGTTAACTGGAGGTTTTCAGTTCAGTCCCAAAAACATCCATCCAAGCACCTGCCAAGCAAGTCTGGTTGCCTGGCAACAGCTCTCTTTCTCTCCCTCTTATTATCCTTCTGATGATGCTCTACGCACTTTCCACTGCTAACCTGGTGATAATGCTTAGCGCAGGCTTTTAGCTTCCAAGTGTGTGTTTGTGTAACGTATGTGTGTGTTTGTGTTGTTCAGACCCGATGGGGTGGATGAGCTATCGTAGACATGCTGTGTTAGCAGGGTGGTTGTGGTCCAGATTCAGTCAGTGTGGCAAAAACTAACAGCCATCGCAGATCAGGCCTGAAATTATTCAAAGGTAATTTCAGAGTCGGTGCAGTCGAGGATGAATTACGCTGTTTTATATAAAGCACAGCAGCTCTGCTTTAGTGTAGCAAACCAGAGTACTAGAACTGGGACACACTGCCAAATAATATATCTTGGTATTTCTTTTTTTTTTTGTTAGCATTCTAATGTTATTCGATAGAGGTTATACTGTATCTCAAAATTAGGGGTGTGTGATATGATATAATAGGATTTAATTGATATAATGGGATTTTGTCTATAATGATAATTAGTGGACAGTATTTTGCTGAGTGTGCTGGTATGTAAAGCCTGGCTCACACTACAGGATTTTTAGCCAGATTTTGCCTCGATTTTCCCCTCCCGAGAATCGGAGCAAAAATCTTGTCGAGCGCACCGATTGTTCCCAATGTTCGGCTCAGACTATCTGGTAATGTGAGGGATTCACAAATCGAATCTTGCACCTCCCGATCTACTCACACACAAATCGGGGCCACCCTGATTAATATCAAACATGTTTGATATTTAGGATTTTAAATCGGGATGATGACGGCTATATGATTACATTAGTATTTTCACAACAGCCAATGCATGACCGCAAAACAGCTGCTGTACGGTTCTTTGGATAGTGGAGATGGAGGAAACTGCTTCTTGAGTTTTTGTAGTAACACTGTCTGTATAATATGTCAAAAACGTACCACAACCGCAAAGAGTAAGAGAAGATCTGGGGTTGAAATCGTCTCAGTTTTGAACATACCGAGTGAGTGCTTAAAGCTGCTAGCACGCTAGCTAACATATGTAAACATTAGTTGCTAAGATGATGATCCCTCTGGCATGAAAATCTTAATAATATCTTGTAGTGTGTGATGCGCCACAATTTTCAAATCTTGTAGTGTGTGCATGTTTAAGATTTGAGGGAAGATAATCTGCAAAGATTCTCCTTATGTATGCGCTGCAACCAGATTTCATAATTGGTTAGGATTTTAAAAATCCTGTAGTGTGAGCCCGGCTTAAGTGTATGTCTTTTTTTTTTTAAGCTCTAATCAATAAATAAAATTAGAACAATAAGGGCCAGTTTTTAAGGGCCACTAGAGCGCAATTCCAAAACAGTGTTGATGGAAGGGGAAATTTCTGTGGGTGATGTGCAAATTAAAGAACACAGATGCAACATCTCATTTACATATCGACCAACGCAATATATCAAGTGCAGTGCAAATTAGCGTAGTAGCAAATAAAAAATAAAAACGTAAAGAAGCCACAGTGCGCTGAAAAGAAGTTGCGCCGAAGTTGCCCCCCCCCGGCAGGTCAGTCTTAATGGTGAGTCAGTCAATTGTTAATTCAATACAGCTGATTCATTCAGAAAATTACTGTCTGTTGGTGCCAGGAGCGCCACTGTGCTGCGGGTGTCCCGAGTTCGAATCCCGGCTTGTGGACTTTTCCCGATCCCACCCCCTTCTCTCGCTCCCATTTTGCTTCCTGTCCAACTACATTGTCTTATCTAAATAAAGGCATAAAAACGGCAAAAAAAAAAAAAAAAATCTTAAAAAAAAGAAAAAAAATGACAGTCTTTGTTTTTAATTTAATTGAATGTTATTTTTATTTCTATTAGAGAAACAGACATTTCAACAATCCCCATATTTGACTAAAAAGAAACAAAGTAAGAAATGTACAGTTAGAAAGAATACAACCATGTTTTTCACATTGTTTTCCAATAAAATAACATAAATGTTATTTATTTATTATGAATAAATATAAAACAAAAATTAATTTAGTATATATGTTTTAATAATATAATAATTCAATAAACAGCAATATATACCAACATAATAATATAATTTCATATAATGTCTACTAAAACATTTCAGCACACAAAACTATATTTTTAATGCTTGATTTCAATGAAAAAGAAAAAATTGGAAAATAAAAAAAAGTTTTGTCATCAGGAAAATCATTGCAAATATATTCATCTAATCCATCCACATATTCTGTTTTATTCATCTTCAAATGTCTTTAAGTAGATATTGTCCTTAGAGGGCGCCTCAGAGAAGCGTTGAAAACATCCTGAAATGAGATTTCATATGAGATGGATTAGGTTTGATATTGTAAATCTTTCTCATATTCTCTTCATTATTATCTCCTCAGTGAGTGTGGGATGCATGCAAGGTATTTAAAACTGTGAGAAAGTGGTTTTGAAGCCGTGGAGAACAGCAGCTCCCGCCAGCATTGTGTGATACTGGCCGTTCTGCGGCCTCAGACGCGTACACACGCTCACACACACCTGCTTGGATCTAATTTGATAGTTTGGAGCGAGGGAATGGGCTTATACTATAGGACATGGTTTTTTCTGCATCCTTTTTGCTGTATCCTGCCCTTGTCTTCTCGGTTGGGTATGAACACTTGGCTTGAGCTGCAGAAACAGACAGGAAGGCTCAGTAGTGCAAATTACATGCATTCACAATGAGTATGTTGGGTGTCCAGATTTCTTTGTCTGCAGGTGGTGTGTGTGTTCCAGATGTGCCGATTGATCACGGTTGGACCCGCTTGGCAGAAGGGAAATGGGTAAAGAGAGAGAGAGAGGCCGGTGCATTGTGTGGTGCGGTGGATTTTTAAGGACAGCTGGCAACGACAGCGCAGGAAGAAGATGCCAGCGCAAAACTTTACTGTTTCCTCTCTCTCTCTCATTCTCTCTTTTCCTTCTCTTCTCTCCCTCCCTTGTTCTGTTGTTCAGGAAGTGCGGACTGAATGAAATCCATTGACTGGCACTGGTCTGGTCTTCACTGCCTCGGCAACAGTTGTCAGGGTGAGGGGCCCTAGGACACCCCCGCTGAGAACCAAAGTGTATTAAACACAATCCAGAACAAATCATGTGTAAACGGAAAACGACTCCAAAATAAACCCAGACCAGAGCTGTGTGGTGTGGACCGATGGGTGTGCATTCAAACGGGCCTGGCCAGCTGCACAAGTTTACTTGCTCTCATGTTTGTTTATGAAGCTAAAAATGAGGAGCATCAAGGAAATGCCTAATCACACTTTAGGAAGTGCTTAAGAATTCACACAATCATAGAAATGCTATGACAGTGAGGGGATTGTGTAATGGATGCTTTTTTAAAAAAAAAAAAAAAAAAATCGGGTTGATGGAGTTTAATTTGTATAACATATCAAGCAAAATCTGAAAAATAAATATTGCCTCAAATCCCAAATGGACAATGACGTATTTCGCGTCTCACAGAAAAGTTCTCGCCATGAGACCAAGTTGCAAATGAATTAGTGTTTTTGTCTTGTTTTTCGCAGATTTTGTCAGATTTTTAAAATCTGATTTTTATGGAAGGTCGTTCCCACCAATGAATAACAAATAAAAAAGGTAATTGCACCTTTTATCTCACAATTCTGACTTTTTTTTTTTTCCCCCTTTTCCCTTTCAATTCTGAGAAAAAAAGTCAGAATTATGAGATAAAAGATCACAATTACCTTTTATTTTTTATTCTGAATTACGAATACAGAATTTTCTCAGAATTGTGAGTTTATATCTAGCAATTCTGACTTTATAATACAAAATTGAGAGTTATAAAGTGAGAATTGTGGGATATAAACTCGCAATTCTGAGAAAATATCAGTCTTTTTTCTCCTGTGAATTGGACTTTATATCTCACAGTTCCAACTTTATAGCTTGCAATTGCAAGTTTATATCATGCAAATTCTGAGGAAAAAAGTCAGAATTGCGAGTTTATATCTTATACCTTTTATTATAAGATAAAAAGTCGCAGTACCTTTTTGAAAATTTTTCAGTGGCAGAAATTGGCTTCCATAGATTTTGGACAAAGTTATGTTTTTAGAGTAGTTTTGCAGTTAACTTTGGCATCTCTAAAAATACAAAATAACTAAACAAATATTTAAAAAAAGGAATAATTAAACAAGTATTTCAAAATCTTAATTATTGGGAATAAGTATGATTTTTTTTTGGTAACACTTTACAATAAGGTTCATTAGTTAACACAAACTAAGAATAAACAATATACTTCTACAGCATTTATTAATCTTAGTTAATGTTAATTTCAGTATTTACTAATGCTTTATTAAAATCACAAGTTGTTTGTTAACATTGGTTTTGATAAGTACAGTGATCACATCTCACAAAAAAGTTCTCACAGGTCCGTTTTCACCATGAGACCAGGTTGCAAATGGATTACTGTTTTTGCCTGGTTTTCCTCAGATCTTTTTGTAATCAGATTTTTTTTTTCTGCCACTAAATAAAAAAAAAAAATGTAGTTGCAACTTTTTATCTCACAATTCTGACTTTTTTTCCTCAGAATTGCAAGTTTACATCTCGCAATTATGACTTTTTCCCCAGAATTGCGTGATACAATTTTAGTCAGAATTGCGAATTCACAATTTTCTCAGAATTGTGAATTTATATCTAGCAATTCTGAATTTATAACACAAAATTGCAAGTTATTAAGTGGGAAAATGACTTTTTTTCCCCTCTGTGCTGGAGTTTATAACTCATAATTGCTAGTTTATAACCCAAAATTTTGATTTATGTCTCACTTTCTGACTTTATAACGCGCAATTACAAGATAATATCATACAATTCTGAGAAAAAAAGTCAGAATTGCGAGTTTATATCTTATATCTTTTATTATGAGATAAAAAGTCACAACACCTTTTTACATTTTTTTTTTTTTTTAAACAAATAATTTTTTACTAAATTAAACAATTTGCTTTTGTATAGTTACAGCACTGAAACATTTTTTTTTTTTTTTTGGTCCACTGTTAGTGACGTATAATATATAAACTAAGAAATTTTCATTTTAAATTTATTTTTATTACTCTTTTAAAGTATTTTCGCAGTTAACTTTTGGAATCTCTAAAAATACACAATGAATAATTAATTAAATTATCTAAAAACATTAATTATTGGGAATAAGTAAGATTTTTTTGGTAACACTTTACAATAAGGTTCTTTAGTTAACATTAATTAACTACCTTTTTAACATGAACTAAGAATGAACAATACTTCTACAGCATTTATTAATCTTAGTTAATGTTACTTTCAGCATTTGCTAATGCATTATTGTCTTCTGTGTCCTCTGTGGGCTTTTGTATGTGTGAATGCAGTCAAGTATCAAGTATTCATATATATATGTGTGTGTGTGTGTGTAATGTAAGTTAACAGCACAGTGCTATTTTCTCTTTCATCTGATGAATTCCATCTTTAGAGTTCATCCTGTTTGCACATCAGCATATTTTCCTCTGATGCATGAGTGTGCTTAAAAAGTTGCTCACATTTTGTTTTTCTATCATGGTGGGAACTTTCCATTTGGCTTCTATTGTTTTTATACTGAGCTAATGATATTTTCTATCCTATGACCCTAAATTAACCTGCACACAAGCTGTTTTGCATTTTTAGATTCTCAAGAAAAGTTTTAGCTTGTTTATTGAGCCATAAGTCAGGTTTTACTATCCTTCACTATCCATGTACACATCTACATAAACAGACATCTTTTCTCATAGATGCACACAGCTCGCTCTCTGTAAACTCGTCTCTTCTTTGGGAGTGTTTACTTCCACAGGATTTAGAGGCAGGTTTAGCATGTGGAAGCGTTCTGCTCAGCATAATGACTGCTAATTTCACAGCAAATAAGTCAACAGAGATTCCTTTGAATCACACACCATTTACGAGCGGCAGCATTCCTCTGACTGCAGCTAAAGCTGGAACTGTCCTCTTATCTATTGAACTGCCACTGAACTGTAGAGTCAAAGACTTTACCTCTAAACTGAACAGTGTGTTTCTGTATCTCACACACATGTAACACTGCCTTACTTTTTTCTCAGCTAATGAGACTTACCGGCGTGCTCGGAGCGCACACAAACACTCCTATAAACAGAATAACAGCAGACTTGTGTGCGGTAAACTTTATACGACCTTTAACGCTTTCTCAGTTATGAAACGGACATCGCAGTGTGCACATTTGTCACTTGTGATTTCACTGAAGATTTTAAATGACGACATACAAATGTTAAACCATTAAAGCCATGCTAAATATGTGATTACAGCTTTGCAAAATAACAGGTTGCTGTTTTCATCCCTAAAAACCATTTGTTATTACACTTAAACATTTATTTTTATTAGCATACTCATTACATTTTTATGATGTTATTCCTTTAGATATGATGCCAGAAAAAGTCTCAAATGCAAATCTCAAATCTCTGCATTACACATCAAATAGTGTTAAATCATTCAAATAATGTGACTTCAGTGTCCTGTTAAATGTATAAGTGGTATTGGGGAAACAATTGAGGAATAAATGGCACTGTCTGCAATTCAAATTCCTGATATAAATAATAAATCTAAGGTCGTGGAGATCTCTTTTCACCTATCACACTCATACGTCTGTGTCTTTCATCTCTGAGCTCTGTAAGGGGCTCTGCAGCTCTGTGGATGTGATAGAGTTTATCACTTGCTCTCATCTGGAAGTGAAATGGATCACAGACACACTGCTGCACACATTCCCCATTAGATAGTCGCAGACCTAAACAGATAGATCATTCCTTCATGCTCGCATGCGTTTGGCCGCTGAATAAACAACGTGGTCGCTATATCGGTGTGATCTCGGAGCGTGTGTTAAATGTCAGTTTGGAATATAGCACTGAATTTTAGAAGCGGTGATGAAACACTTGGAATGACTAATCGGGACCCCCAGCGTTTATCCAGCAATCCTTGTGCTTGAGTTATGGATATGTCCAAACTGTGAGGACATCTGGATTAAGCCTCTCACCGATCAACTCGGGAGATAGCAAATGTTGAAGCAGTTTAATTTCTCTCTCACTCCGTCTTTCTCCCTATCAGACATTGCAGTGCGATTGTGCTCAGCTGGGACAAAAATGCTCTTACAGTTCATCTCTGTTTAAAGCTGTTTTCTAACATTTGATATATTTCTTAATATTCCATTAAAGGTATTTCTAAAAGGTTTAGTGGCTTTTGAGACACTGCAGTAACCTGTAGCTGTCTCATGACACTCATAAAAAAGGTACAAAACTGGAGCGCTACCCTTTCAAGATATTAAAGGAGAAGTCCACTTCCAGAACAACAATTCACAAATAATTTACTCACCCCCTTTTCATCCAAGATGTTCATGTCTTTCTGTCTTCAGTCATGAAGAAATTATGGTTTTTGAGGAAAGCATTTCAGGATTTTTCTCCATATAATGGACTTCATTGGTGCCCCGATTTTGAACTTCCAAAATGTAGTTTAAATGCAGGTTCTAAGGGCTCTAAACGATCCCAGCTGAGGAAGAAGGGTCTTATCTAGCGAAACGATCGGTCATTTTTTTCTAAAAATAAAAATGTGTATGCTTTTTAAGCACAAAAGCTCATGTAGCACAGGTTCTGGTATGTGCGTCCACGATGCTACGAATTAGTGATGGGTCTTCTTGAACGATTTCAATCTTTAATGTAACTCAGGAAGAACCAGTCGTCTCGGGGAGTGATTCGTTCAGTCACGTATGCGCCACATCCTATTAGGTTCTGTACTGGAATTAGTTCACCTGTTTTGAGTCTTCTGGTTTTTCAAGTCGTTCGTTCATCTTATGGGGCTGTCACGTGATGAACGAACGACTCAAACCCGAAAACTTGTCAGATAAGAGGTGAGGTGAGCTAATCATAGACTAAAGACCCAGGTAAACTTAGACGTTCTGTGTGACCTTTCGATGTGATTCAATAGTACATAGCGTCGTAAACGCGCATCCCAGAGTCTGTGCTACAAGAGCTTTTGTGCTTAAAAAGTATACAAATTTTTATTTTCCGATCGTTTTATGACTGATCGTTTCGTTAGATAAGACCCGTTCCATTATGGTGCATATCTCTTTAAACACTAATAAGCTCATTGAGTTTGAACTTTTTAGCAAACCCTGCCTTGAATTGTCCCTTGTTCAGAAAGCAGTCTGGAGTAAAATGATTTGCGCATACATAAATGAATGAGTGCCGCATTACCATCAAAAACAAAACTAATCCAATGCGTCTTCAGTGGGTCTGATGTCGGGAGAAAATGAAGACTGTTCACTTTTACATCCAACTACAAAACACCTGCATTGCTTACAAACATTGCTGTCACTACAGTTGCTCAAGTGTGGAGAAAATGGCAGACAGCGTACAACTGGCTGAAGATGGAAATATGCTAATTTGTGACAGTCCGTCAAGAGCCTTGGGCGGGGCTTTAGAAAATCAAGACTGAAAAAAGTTTGTCCCATTACCCCAGTATTGCTTTGCATATTATTTCATTTACTGATTATTTGACATTTAATGTTGGTTTGATGTCAAATGCTGGGAAAAAGTCTGGACAGCCAAACATTTTTTCTTGCATTGTAGGGGTGGCACAGTGGCTTGGTGGTTAGCACTGTTATCTTGCAGCAAGAAGGTCCCTGATTCCATCCCTGGCAGGAACAGGAGGCCTTTCTGTGTTGAGTTTGCATGTCCTCCCTTTTGTCAGCATGGGTTTACGCCGGGTACTCTGGTTTTCTCCCACATCCTAAAGAAATGCAGATTAGGTGAATTGAACATACTAAATTGCCCCCTGACTTGTGTATGGATTGACTTGTATATGGATTAACTGATTCCCGCCATGAATATAGCCATAGATGCTGGAATGGGGTTAAGAAGGAAACAAACGAACAAATAATCGTGCATTGTAGAGTATTAATTATTCAATTCAATTCAATTCAAATTTATTTGTATAGCGCTTTTCACGATACATATCGTTGCAAAGCAGCTTTACACCAAATTGACATTTTTACAATATATGTAGTAGTAGCTTGATGTACATATGGCAGAGATGTGTGGTAAAGATCAATTAATGACATAATCAAACAGACAAAGAACACTATAAATTAGTAGCAGAATTCGGTAGTGCTGTATGTTTTCAGGGTTGGCATCATCTGAAGTCCTCTGTGGGGTTGGCATCATCTCTTCTTAAGTGTTCTGGATCCACACTGGAGCTTGTGAATTCCTAGTTACCATGGGATGTCAATCCCATGGCAAAAACAGAGAACAAATAGAAACATAATTAGCGTAGCTGCTGTTCAAACTAAGAATAGGAAGGTTTGTTAAACCAGAGCTAAAAGATTAATAATGAACATTTGATCAGATATAGCTGCAGGAAAAGTTTATGAGATGCACTATTTGAATGCTTGGCTAAAAAGATGTGTCTTTGATCTAGATTTAAACAGAGAGAGTGTGTCTGAACCCCGAACATTATCAGGAAGGCTGTTCCAGAGTTTGGGTGCCAAATGTGAAAAAGCTCTACCTCCTTTAGTGGACTTTGCTATCCTAGGTACTACCAACAGTCCAGAGTTTTGCGACCTTAGGGAGCGTGATGGATTGTAGCGTGGTAGAATACTAGTTAGGTACGCAGGAGCTAAACTGTTAAGTGCCTTATAGGTAAGAAGTACTATTTTGTAGCTGATGCGGAACCTAATAGGTAGCCAGTGCAGAGACTTTAAAATTGGGGTAATATGATCATATTTTCTTGACCTGGTAAGGACTCTAGCAGCTGCATTTTGGACTATCTGTAGCTTGTTTATTGAAGATGCAGGACAACCACCTAGTAGTGCATTACAATTGTCCAGTCTAGAGGTCATGAATGCGTGAACTAGCTTTTCTGCATCAGAAACAGGTAGCATGTTTCGCAGCTTGGCAATGTTTCTAAGATGGAAGAATGCTGTTTTTGTAACATGAGAAATATGATTTTCAAAAGACAAGTTGCTGTCTAATATAACACCCAGGCTTTTGACTGTAGTGGAAGTAACAGTACATCCGTCTAGTTGTAAATTGCAAGTCAAAAGATTCTGTGTATTGTTTTTAGGTCCAATAAGTAATATCTCTGTCTTATCTGAATTTAATAGCAGAAAATTGTTGGTCATCCAATCTTTTACATTTTTAACACACTCTGTTAACTTCGATAATTCAGAAGTGTCATCTGGTCTTGTTGAGATATATAGTTGAGTATCATCAGCATAACAATGGAAACCAATCCCGTGTTTTCTAATAATATTACCAAGGGGCAGCATGTATATATATATATATTAATGAATTTATTTATTTATTTGGAAAACATAGTTTTTTAATTGATATCAGCATACTGTACTGCATTTAAACACTCACTATGAAGAAGATTATGAAGTCATATGTAATATGAAGTATTAAACACATGCATAACATCCCCTAAACAGCAAAATTTGTTGTATAATCTATTAGTATTCTTGAAAAAAAAAGTGATTCTACTGACATTTTTGCTAATTTTTGCAAATACGATTTACTGCAATTTTCAGTTAAAGGGGTCATCGGATACAAACTTCAATTTTACATGTTGTTTGAACATAAATTTGTGTTGGCAGTGTGTGTACACAACCACCGTATAATAATAAAAATCCACCCAGTGGTTTTTAATTAATCTAAAAATAATTTCCTCTTTTTTAAATCAAGCCATTCTCAGCATCTTGTCTGTGTGACGACACACCGACAGAGGCCGCTCCTGCGATAGTTGATTGATAGAACCATCTTACCTTAGACCCGCCTTGAATGAGCTGTAACATTCCGATCATCATTGTTTCGATGCTGGAACAGGGACGTAGACAAGAATGGCTCCTAAGCGATTAAGGTGTTCTGTTGTTGGATGTAATAATGAACATAGTGGTCATCATTTACTCCCGACATCTGAGCTGCTGAAGACGCAGTGAATGAGTTTTGTTTGTGAAGGAAATGTGCCTCCCGATCTACATAATACCTCTATGTTCATATGAATCATTTGTGATCCAGCTTCACTTACAGCAGAAGTGAGTATGAGGGTTTTTTTATGAATCTTTGCAATCGGCTTTCTAATAACATGCTAGTTAGCAAGTTTTGCAGCTAAATGTGGCTAAAGTAAACAGACTCGTCACTCCGCAGAAAGAAGAGAGGGGTGGGGCAAGCAAAGCTCATTAACATTTAAAGCAACATCGACCAGAATAGGTTGATTTTTGCAGAGCTGATTTTGGCAAGGTAAAAAAGGTGTTTTTTACACTACCATCGAGACCAAAGCATGTTATAGACTTTTCATTAAGACCCTAAAGAATCATATCAACTTGTGGAAGATGGGCATCCGATGACCCCTTTAAATTAAACACTAGTGGCCTTTCCACACAAATTAAGGATACAGGGAAAGATAAGTTAATAAAAACAAGCATTTCTTTGCACAATACTGTGATATGACTTCAGAACTCTTTTACCATAGTGATTTGTAAACTAATACATTTGTAAATGTGCATTTTACCATTTGCTTCACATAAACAGCTCCATATGTACAGCTATTCTAACACAGTGAACTTGCTTAGTAGCTCACCTGGTACAGCATTGCACTTGTGATATGGTGCGCTCGGGTACAAGTCCTGTGAAATACCTGTCGCACTAAAAGGATACAGATGCACACTAAAATGCAATGGATGCTTTTGTTACCACTACTGGTTATGTTTAAGGTAGGTTTTAGTTGAGGTAGTAGGGCTAGGTACACAAATTGGACACAAATTTCAAGATTTAAAAATAAAAAATAAATAAAAATGGGAAGAAAATCTCTCATCTAATGCTCTAAAATATACATGAGAGTCAGCTGATACGACATTATGATATTGAGGCTTGAAATCTTAAAATGAACTGATTTGTATACAGACACTTAAATTGGACTCAGTGAAGTTTTTGTAATAATAAATTTATAATACTAACTTTATAATTAGATAATTATATTTTCACTCCAATTTGCTTTTTGGAGTATAAACATTTAAATGGTGGCTGTCATAAAAACTTGACTGATTTGTTCAAACATTAATTAAATATTAAAGAACAGTAAGAATAATAATGAATATGTTGTATATTCAGCAAAATGCTCCGCTCTAGAGTTAATTTCTCTAGCTGACTAACAAGTTTATGGTCGCTGAATGTTTTTTTTTCTACAAGGTAAATGTGACAGTTACATTGATGTCTTTCCGCGGTTGAAACACTGAGACAGGATACGGATTTCGTTAAGTTGTACTCTTTCTTTTAACATACCTTCATATGTTCATTTATGTTTATTTTGTGCTGTAACTGGTATTAAAGTGGAGGAGACCATCAGTTGAACTGAGGTGCTACAGCTGCATCTGTCGTTCTACATTAAATAGTGCCAAAACGGCATTTATTGTCTGAATACTGTAATAAATGGACAGAATTTGAAACCTGAGACTTTGTTTCATATCAGAAGTAACAAAGCACAAAGCTTATTGTGATTTATTGGATGTGAGGTGCACTACAATGTTCCTGAAAACAGGCTATACTAATCAATCGTTGGGATTTAAGAATTAATAATCTTAATAATCTTTAAATCGAATTTTTTTACCCAGTCCTAGTAGTAGTATGTTATATTCAAATGCAATAGAGCATTAACTTTTTAACGCCACCTACCAGACATTTCATTTTCTGAACCCTGCAATACAACAACCAACATAATTATTGCCAGATTGATCAATGTGCTACTCAACAGACATATCAAAGTGATTTGAAAGTGTAGTAAAACTGTCCAAGAAGTAACGTAATTTCATGTTGCAGAAATGTTTTTCCAGTGAAATCTAGGGTGGAATGTAACCTCTGGTTTCAGTTTAAGAGCAACAGTCATTATTAAGAATCTATTTATTTAAATTAATACTAATTATTATATAATTTATTAAATAATTAAATGTTTGACAGATGGCATGCTGTGTTTTAATGTAATTAGAAAAAATAAAGGTAAAAAAACGCCTGAAAATCTGTTGCGGGGGCAGATATTTCCCCTTAATGAAAAAGTTAATTTCTGACACTGTTGGAGACTGACATTAAAATCATGGTGAAATAATAGCCTGAGTGTTATTAGACCAGCGTGTGACAGGACTCTCTGCTACCGCACATAGCTGAAATACCCACCAAAAAGCAAAGCGCACTGTCCCACAATACGCAACAGATGAAGAGCCAGAGATGTGTGTGTGTTTGAGGACACCTGTCCCCAAAGCTCACTCCTCTCTACGGCTGTCTCTCACACATCCTCGCTAATCGCTGATTTGGCAGCGTTACTCTGACAACATTCCAAGGTCCAGTTTCAGGAGAAGAGCTCTCACACACACAAGCTTACACAATTACACACGGACGTACACTCACACGTCAAACACACAGTCATTCTGGGGGCTTTATGTCCCTTTTTCTTAACATAGTCTTCGTTTTGAACTTTTATCGCTGTGTTGCAGCTGTGAACTCACTTGCGAAATGGTTTATACGTAATACTTGTAAAAAACGTGCTAATATATTAAAAAAAGTTCTCATATCTTACAGGGGGATCTGACAAATGAAAGCTAAGATACTGATAATGCAATAGTCCATAATTGATCTCTTGGACTCAAGCAACTGATTTCATTTAATATCATGTTTCACAATATGGGAATATTGTAATGCACTTTATTTGTAGAGACTTCAAAGTTCAAAGTGTCTCAAAGTACGCAAGAATTAGCCCTGAAAAGAGCATTTTGATATAACCATACTAATTAAAAAAAAGTATGCTTGGTTAAAAACTGCTTAAATACAACTTCATTACTCAAATAATTTTGATTCATCCCTCAGTTTTTAAAAATTGAAGGATGTGTGTTTTTATTAAATTCACAGTTGGAAATCTATGTGGAAAATATGCAACTGTTACAATGTACTGAAACTTTTAAACATTATGTTGAGATGTTATGTTTTAAACTATGAGAATGATGTGGGGTTGGTACAAATTTATAATCCTGTCTTTTAACATGTAGATTCAGTAATTTTTTTTTTGTTTTAAAGATTTATTTATGGGCTTTTTTATGCCTTTATTTCGACAGTACAGTGTAGATTAGACAGGAAAGCATTGGGCGAAGAGAGATGGGAGTGGGATCGGCAAAGGACCACAAGCCGGGATTCGAACTTGGGTCGCCGTGAGCGCAATTGCACTGTATGGCGAGGCTATTGGCACCGACAATCTTAGTCAATTTTGCATGCAGAGATACCAGGATGTGACATATTGTCCACTATCCATAAAGCCTTTTTAAAGGAGCCAGATTCCGCTCAGAGAACTTATTTCTGGATAGTCAGTAGTTTATTCACCTTAAAAAGTAATCCTTCCTACAATGATAATCTAAATAAAATAAACTTTTTGTTTAACTATATAGTTAATATAGTTTATGTAAGTGATTTATAAGAATACAAGCTTGCACGTTTATGCTTTGAAACCCTTGAATGTCAATTGTAAGTGGATTACTGTACATGGGTTTTTAAAGGCTGAGGGACAAGTCAGAATAATTTTCTGGAGTAATCAGCAGCATGCCACAGATGCTGGCGTTACAGCTTGAGCTGTATTTAAGCCAGAACATTCTTCTGGCGACAAGCATGAAAAGGTACATTTGAGCAGCTCTTTGAGTGTGTCCGCAGTGCCTGCTTTCCTGAAACATTCAGGCGTTGTGTTGCAGAGCCAAAAGCTTTCACACAGAATGCGTCTCTCTGTGGAAACATCTGGAATTTGAAGGAATTAAGGATGCCAAATATGCTGCCACAAAACCTCCGTAGCCAGAGGGCAGAAATAAGAATTATAATTATGAATCTGACTTTTTTAAACTCTTTTCCTCTTGTATTCACAACCTCATATCATCTATCAGAAACAACATCCAACTGTTAATTTCAGGGGCCACTAATGGCAGCCCAGGCTGGTGCCCTAGATGAGATAAAACTTCTGTAAATACTACTTTAGTTAGCTACTTAAGTATAGAAGTCAGTTTCCGCCACTGAATAAAAAAAAAAAAAAAGTAATTGCGACTTTTTATCTCACAATTCTCTTTTTTCCTCAGAATTGTGAGATATAAACTTGCAATTGTGACATATAACTACTATTTTAGTTAGGTACTTAAGTATGGAAGCCTATTTCCACCACTGAATAAAAAAAAATAAAAGGTAATTGCGACTTCTTGTCTCACAATTTTCACATTTTTTCTCAGAATTGTGAGATATAAACTCACAATTGTGAGTAATATAGTCAGAATTGCGAGATATAACAACTTCTTTAGTTAGGTACTTAAGTATGAAAGCCTGTTTACGCCGAAAAAACTTTTTATCTTCTCGCAGTTGCGAGTTTACATCTTGCAATTCTCACTTTTTTCTTAGAACTGTGAAATATATACTTTCAGTTGCGAGTAATATCGTCAGAATTGCTAAATATAACTGCTACCTTAGGTACTTAAGTAGTCTTCTGTTTTGTTTGGTTTGGTTCCATCATCATCATTGGGCGAACAGTTCCTTTAATGTAAGAGTAAGTAGTCTAGTCAGTGTGTTTGTTTAGTCAAACTGCCAGTGTTTGATTAATTCAAATCCAGAGAAAACATGTAGTTTTTCATTTAATAAACCAAGCAAAATTGCAGCTGATTATCACAGCCAATGATCTGCGCCACTGAGTAAAAATAAAAAAAAAGGTAATTGCGCCTTTTTATCTCAATTTTAATTTTATCTTCTCGCAGCTGTGAGTTTACATCTCACAATTCTCACTTTTTTTAGAATTGCGAGATATGAACTTTCAGTTGCAAATAATATAGTCAGAATTGCAAAATATAAGTGCTACCTTAAGTATTTAAGTATGGAAGCTCATAATTGCAACTTGCAATTCTGAGTTTTGTTTTGTTTGTTTTTTTCCCTCAGAATTGCAAAATAAAACTACTCTTTTAGTTAGGTACTTAAGTATGGAAGCCTATTTCCGCGATTTAAATTTTTTTGAAAAAAAAAAAAAAAAGTCATTGTGACTTTTTATCTCACAATTCTGACTTTTTTTCTTACAATTGCGAGTTTACATTTTCCAATTTGACTTTTTTTTTCAGAATTGTGAGCTACAACTACTATTTAAGTCATGTACTTAAAGTCCACTTCCAGAACAAAAATTTACCCCCTTGTTATCCAAGATGTTCATGTCTTTCTTTCTTCAGTTGTAAAGAAATTATGTTTTTTGAGGAAAACATTTCAGCATTTTTCTCCATATAATGGACTTCTATGTTGCTCCGAGTTTGAACTTCCAAAATGCAGTTTAAATGCAGCTTCAAATGATCCCAAATGCAGTTGTAAACAATCTCAGCCAAGGAAGAAGTGTCTTATCTAGCAAATTGTTCGGTTATTTTCATAAAAATAATACAATTTATATACTCTTTAATCTCAAACACTCATCTTGTCTTACTCCGTCTGGACTGTTTTTTTTCCGGTTCATGACAGTTAGGGTATGTCGAAAAACTCCCATCTCATGTTCTCCCTCAACTTCAAAATCGTCCTATATCGCTGTTTTACCTTTTTTGTTAAGGGTGTTTGATCTTCTTTGCATGTTTACTTTGCAAAGACTGGGTCGGTACTTCTGCAGTGATGCAGGATGATTTTGAAATGATTTTTGAAGTTGAGGGAGAACATGAGATGGGACTCTTCTTCCTCGGCTGGGATCATTTACAACCGCATTTGGGATCGTTTTAAGCCAAATTTAAACTGTATTTTGGAAGTTCATACTTGGGGCACCATAGCAGTCCATTATATGAAGAAAAATCCTGAAATGTTTTCCTCAAAAGACACTATTTCTTTACTACTGAAGAAAGAAAGACATGAACATCTTGGATGACAAGGGGGTGAGTACATTATCTGTAAATTTTTGTTCTGAAAGTGGAATTCTCCTTTAAGTATGGAAGCCCGTTTCCCCCACTGAATAAAAAAACAAAAAAAGGTAACTAACTTTTTATCTCACAATTCTGATTTTATTTTCTTGCAGTTGCGAGTTTACATCTCACAATTCTTTTTTTTTTTTTTTGTTTTGTAGCATGATACAAACTTGCAGTTCTGACTTTTTTTCTCAGAATTCTGAGATATAAACTTGCAATTGCGAGCAATGAAGTCAGAATTCTGAGATATAAACAGGCAATTGTGACTTTATTTTAGTTAGGTACTTAAGCATGGAAGCCTATTTCTGCCATTGAATAAAAAATAAAAACCGGTAATTGCAACTTTTTTTCTCCGAATTTTTTTTCCGCAATTGTGTTAACATCTTGCAAATTTGATCTTTTTTCACACAGTTGGATAATATAAACTTGAAATTCTGAGAAAAAAAGTCACAGTTGTGAGATATAAATTCCCAGAGTCTATGTCTCGCAATTCTGACTTTACAACTCAAAATTGCGAGTTTATATTACGTAATTGTGAAAAAAAGTCAGAATTGTGAGATTAAAGGTCGCAAATACCTTTTTCCATTTTTTTTTTTTCAGTGGCAGAAACAGGCTTTCATAATTAAGGGATAGTTTACCCAAAACATGAAAATTTTCTCATATTTACTCACCATCATGTCGTTCTGTGAAACACAAAATAAGATCTTTTGATGAATGCGTGTATTTTGAGTGTTTTTTGCTCCACACAATGGAAATCAGTAGTCTTCGGTTTTGTTTAGTTTGGTTCCCAGTGTTCATCATCATCATCGTTGCGCGAACAATTCCTTTAGTGTAAGAGTAAGTAGTCTAGTCAGTGTGTTTGTTTAGTCAGACTGCCAGTGTTTGATTAATTCAAATCCCGAGCAAACATAGTTTTTCATTTAAAAAACAAGCGAAATTGCAGCTGATCATCATAACCAGTGATCATGCATTTTCACTGTAAAGAAAAGAGCAGTTTTGACAAGTTAACAAACATTCTTTTTTAACACAAATAATTCTCAAAGTTGATTATCAATTTTATTTTACTATTTGATTTTTGGCAGCTGCATTTACTTTCACTTACGTTCAACTTACATCCATTTATGTTCAAAAATCTGACGTGAGTAGGCATGATGTTTCTGCCATCTCTGTCGTCAGCCGAAGGTAATGAGCGTGTGGAACAGTCCTCATGAGCGCCTTACTCATCTTTTACCGTTCAGAACACAGAGTTCACATTCTGCTGTGCTGGCATTTAGACTCAATTCAAATTTCCTAAAGCTCTCTGTTAACTTCTCTCAATATGGCGGGGAGTCCCTCACCCCAGCCAGCTTCAGTCTGGATTTCAGCCAGTTGTCAGGAGTCTATGTGCTGACGCTACGTTTGACACATCTCTCGTCTCTCAACCTCTCACTTTCTTGTCATTTTTCCCTTTCCGCCATGCCCCTCTCCCCCTTCTTCCACTTTCGCTCTGTGCGTCATAAGCGTTGGTGTCTGCAGTGGCTTTTTAATAGGGGCTGAAAAATGTCGCCGCTTCGCCGTCCAACGCCACAGACTAACGGTAAACATCTTGTCTGGTCAGAGCGCAGTGCCAGCCAGGCACACACATGCACATGAAAACATGTTTTTACTTTATTAAATTTAGCAAGAAATAGTCGGTGACTCTGCCTTTTTCTGCAACCACATCGAAGGTATTAATTATGCTTAGGCCTCCCAAACTTTGCCTCTTATTGCATACCTCAGACCACCGATGAGTGTGTGTGTGCTTCTGTGTGCACTACACACACTCAACCAGCAACAATTACAGAAGGGTCTGGCACAACATGAGTCCAGCAAAACACACTTATACACAAATCAAATGAATTAAGTGCAGTTGGGAGGAGATTTCCTGCACCCTCTGTTTTTAGGTCTGTTTATGCACTGGGGCCATTTTGGAGTCTTTCTTTTTGGTCAAAGAAGTATTCAGTGTGTTGACTGAGGATAGAGACCAGCTTTGGGTAGAGAGAGCCATAATCATCCTTACACAACTCACAAGTCATAGTTAAAGGGACGTTATGGTTTTAAAAACCATTTTTATTTTTAAAACTTAATAGGGGCATTATTTGATGTTATATAAATTGATGTTTTGTTATCATTATAAGAATTCTCAGTGGTTCATTTATAATTTTAGTTTAGAGACATTTTCTGCTCTCCCTCTCTGGCCCTTGTAATTAAATGCTCCGTTTGTTGCTTATAGACTCGCTCTTTGCATGTAAAATATAATAGAAGCATTTCGTACCACTTTGCTTTTGACTCCAATATAATCTACATCTCTCCATTATTGTCTTTGCAAAGGCTTTGTGATGCCAGAAACCCAACAAGCAGCAAAAGATGGTCTTTTGAAAGTTTCGAGCTCTGAAAGTTAGTGTATTCTCATGGTATGACCCCTTTAATTCTGAGAACTACATATATTATGGTGCGCTGATTACAAGGACCCTGAGGTCCACTCGTATACCCTGAAATGCTTGTGAGTCATCAGGTAGTTTTTGTGTGTTTACTGTGTATACCACATATAAAGTATTGAGGGATGGAGTCATTGTGAAAGCTGCAGTGTGGAGTACCAGGTGCCCACAGTTATCTTGTGGCCTATCATCAGCTCAAACAAACACATAGCTTTTGCATTAGTAATATTCTGAAGCCTCTAAACCATCCTCCATCTTGGGTTTTGAACACCATTGTTGTAAAATGGAATCATTGTAATCAGATGCTCATAACGCTCTGATCTACAATATCAAAAAACTCAGCTTCATCTGATGCATTTCAGTAGGTTGTATGCGTTGCGCTCATGATGCGTTTGTAGTAACGCTTCAAATTAGAATCACAGTCTATTTTTTCAGGACTTTTTAGACATGAGAATATGGTTACGCTTAAAAACTATGACAGAATTTAGGAACGGTGCAAGTCATGGCAAAGTATATCTTAAAAAAAAGAAGATTTTTCATCTTGTCAGTATTAATATACAAAAATACAGATGTAGTTGATGGATGCACACAACTTTTTGTGCTTGGCTAGTTGACTAAAAACATGAAAAGTGCTCCGATGCAGTGAAAAACAGCTGTTGTGCAGTAAAAATGCATTTTGGGAATTTTTCCCAGCCATGAAAGTACTACTTATGACTGTATGATTTGGGAAAACAAATCTAATTTGTGATTTTTCTGATTGCAGTTCCAATTTATACTTAGATTGCACTGTAGAGTCCTGTAGGAGAAGATGGGGAAGATGCCTTTCTTAAGAACAATGTCCATTTACTTTTAAACTGTAACATGTAAGGTTAGCACACATAGAATGATGTTACAAGGGTTAGTTCACCCAAAAATGAAAATTCTGTCATTAATTACTCACCTTTACGTAATTCCAAATCAATCTGTAAGACCTTCATTCATCTTGGAAACACAAATTAAGGTATTTTTAATGAAATCCTGAGAGCTTTCTGACCCTGCGTATACAGTAACACAACTGACACGTTTAAGACCCAGAAAAGCAGCAAGGACATCAGTGGTTAAAAGAGATGTTTACTTCCAGAACAAAAATTTACAGATAATTTACTCACCCCCTTGTCATCCGCAATGTTCATGTCTTTCTTTCTTCACTCGCAAAGAAATTATGTTTTTTTTTTTTTTTTTAAGGAAAACATTTCAGGATTTCTATCCGTATAGTGAACTTCCATGGTGCCCTTGAGTTTGAACTTTCAAAATGCAGTTTAAATGCAGCTTTAAAGGGCTCTAAATAATCCCAGCCGAGGAAGAAGGGTCTTATCTAGTGAAACGATTAGTTATTTTCTAAAAAAAAAAAAAAAGACCTCAAATGCTCGTTTTGTCTTTTCTCCTCCAACTTCAAAATCATCCTACATCACTGCAGAAGTACCGACCTAGTGTTTACAAAGTAAACATGCAAAGAAGATCAAACACCCTTTATAAAAAAAGGTAAAAGAGGATGATGTAGGACGATTTTGGAGGAGAAGTTGGAGGAGAAAATAAGATTGGACTTTTTCAACCTACCCTAACTGTCAGGACCCGGAATACACAGAGTACATGCAGAGCTAGACAGTGCAAGCATTTGAGATTAAAAAGTATATAAATTGTAATTTTCTTTTTTTAGAAAATATCCAATAATTTTGCTAGATAAGACCCTTCTTCCTCATGAACATCTTGGATGATGAGGGGGTGAGTAAATTATTTGTAAATGTCTCCTATATAGTGGTTAATTTTATGAAGTTCCGAGAATATTTTTTGCGTGCAAAGTAAACAAAAATAATAACTTTATTCAGCAATTTCTGTCAGTCTTTAACAAGTTCATAATTCATTGTTGTATGTGCAGTGGAGACTGACATGGAAGAAAAGAAAGTGTTGAATAAAGTTATTTTTGTTTTCTTTGCTCACAAAAAGTACCTGAACGTGTCAGTTGCATTGCTGACTATGCAGGTTCAGAAAGCTCTTGGATTTCATCAAAAATATCTTAATTTGTGTTCAGAAGATGAACGAAGGTATCACGTGTTTGGAACGACATGAGGGTGAGTAATTAATGGCAGAATTCTCATTTTTGGGTGAAATATCCCCTTACTATAAGAAATAAATAAAAAAGAATAATTTAGTTGTTAATTTAGATCCTCTTTTATTCAATACTTTTGCAACCTCCATTATGCTAAGATTCTTTGCCAAGAGTCTCAATGCTTGATGAGGTTAGAGAACAACTGATCAGAGACTATTCTAGCATGCAGGATCTCTTCAGATTCTTCAAATGCCAAAGTCCATGTTGGTGCCTCACCACTTTAATTCACCCCACTTATTTTTTAATATGTTTCAGGTCATGGGATTGGAATGGCCATGGCAGAATCCATTTTTTGTGTTGATTTTCATGTTTGTTTTAAATCATTGTCTTAATGGAAGTTCCAACAACGGCCCATTATAAGATTTTTAGCATAAGCACTCAGTTAGTTAGTTGGCAGTCTATTGGTATTTGATAGAATCCATGATGCCACGTGTCCAAACAAAATGTCCAGGACCTCTGGTGGAAAAATAGGCCCACAACATTAAAGATCCAGCATTATATTTAACTGTGGTCATGGGGTACTTTTTAATCCCTGTGTATCCCATCTCACGTGTGCCAAAAAGTGCTTTTTTAGTTTCATCCGACCATAGAACCTGGTCCCGTTTGAAGTTCCAGTCGCGTCTGGCAAATAAATATGCTGGATTTGGTTTTTGGATGAGAGCATAGGATTTCTTTTCTTAAAACCCTCCCAAACAACTTGTGGTGATGTAGGTGCTGTTTAATATTTTTTTAGGCTTTCCGACCCCAAGACTCAACTAATTTCTGAGATTTTCCAGCTATGTTTCTTGCAGAGTCTTTGGCCACTCGAGCTCTCCTCCTGACCATGCATTAAAATGATATAGACACAAGTCCTCTCCAGGACTGGAAAGTCTTAATTATTGCCCTGATGTTTAAAATGGGAATTTTCAGTGCTGTATCTATTTTCGTACAGGCTGTTTTGTGAAGCTTAACAATCTTTTACTGCAAATCAGAACTAAATTCTTTGATTTTTCTAGGAATTTGGCCTTTGTGTGAACTCATATTTATGCTCCTGTGAAACAGAAAATCGTAACTGGACAATTTCATGTTTGTTATCACTCTGGTATGTTAAAAAATGTACAGTAATTATGAATGGGAAGAAATTTTATTCTTAAGCATTTTTAGGGGTGCCAATAATTGTGGCCAAAGTATATTGGAGAAAAGAATATATTTCACAATGTGACTCTTCCGCCACTTTTAATCGTTTTACTTCAGTTTAGGGTTACATTTTGTCAACTAATGATTAAATAGAAAAACAATGCAAATTTACAGATTAAAGAAAAAACTACAATTTACTAGGTTTCAAAGTAACTGCTTAGTCCTATTTGAAGTTATCCTAACATGACTAGAAGGGCAGTGTAACGGGATGAACGAGACGAGAGGCGAGCGGATCCATTTGCGAGCTTTTATTGAATCGACAAGGCAAAGGCATGGTCAGGCAGGCAGGGTCAGAACAATAGCAAGCAGGTATATTAGGGCGATGCACAATAGAAGTCCGTGAGTCAGGCGTGGGTCGATCCGTGGCGAACATAATCCAAAAAGGGGCTGAGCGAAGGGAATGATCCGTAAACACGAGCGAGGGTTAAAAAGGCAGGCGGCTAGACAGACGAGAACGAGAAGACCAGGGGAAAGAACTAAACACTAGGAACACGGAAACTAGGAAAGCTAACAATGGAAGATAACAACACTAACAACAATACTCCGTGGCTTGCAAAGGGAAAGACCGGGGCTTTTATAGCGCCACTGATTGGTCACAGGAGTCGACGCAATAGGCGCGATGGGTGATGGGAGTAGTAGTCCGGGGTGCAAAGCAACAGTCTGTGAGAAGTGACAGGGTGAGAGCGACATCTGGCGGTGAGCGGACCGCAGGACACCAACCAGATTCGTAACAGGCAGTTTAAGCATATTTCATAATTTAATTGTATTCTTAAGCACCTGATCAAAATCTGATAAAAATTAGAGAACACTTACAGATACCTGCAGATACGTTATTAGTGTTAATCTGGCACCTGGTGCTAATTTTCTTAATTATGACAAACCCTATTTAATTGGCAGCGTTCCTCCAATTTTCACTGAGATTGCAAGATGGCGGGCCGCTCTGAGGTGACTGAAAACCTGCGACAGGAGGTTGTCCAGATGTAGGCCAAAGGGATGATGCTTTTAACCACTGCAAGAGAAGTTGATCATTCCACATTTGTGATTTCTTGAATGTTGCAGGTTAACAACAACGCTAATTTATTTAAGTCCCCCAAAAAGGCTGGTTGTCCACCTAAGACAAATGCACGAGAAGACAGGATAATCCAGAGACTCTCAATGGGGATTCGGTTCAACACTGCAGCTGGAATTGCTTGCCACTTCAGTGCTGAACAGGGTAAGGATCTGTCTTGGGATGTTTAAGAGAAGTCGAACTGAAAGTGCACTTTGCACTGATCAAACCTCTCATCAGCAGAAAGAATCAAAAGGCGAAGCTCACCTTTGAGGAGCATGTTGTGTAGAGAGAGGAGAACTGGTTCAAATTTCACTTTAGTGATGAGAGCAAGTTTAATTTATTTGGGTCTGATGGGAAACATTTTGTTTGGCGTCAAACTAGGGAAAGACTGAAGCCCAAGTGCGTAAAGAAGTCAGTGAAAGGTGTAGGAGGAACTGTCATGGTTTGAGGGATGTTTTCTTCAGCAGGAGTTGAGCCTCTTATACACATACATGGCAGGTTGAAAGCAAATATTTATCAGAACCTCCTTTAGCAACATGAAGTTCCTTCTCTGCTAGCATCTACCTGCAATTTTCATGCAAAACAATGCCCCTGTCACACTGCAAAACAGGTAAAGCAGTTCCTTGAAGCTAAAAACATTGAAATGATGAAATGGCAAGCTCAGAGTCCTGATCTAAACTAACTGAAAATCTCTATAAAATCCTTGGCGAACTTGAACCTAAAGTCCAGGTATAATAATAATCCAGTCTGTTCATCTCATCAGACTCTATGGCCAACAAAGAAAGTGTGGATGGTGTTTTGAGTCATTATTGTCCTCAGCTCATTTTTCATTCATTTATATTTAATTTACAAAATAATTTTTGAGTGTTTTACTCCCTTCAAAGAAAGGTTTAAAACAGGTGTTTTCAGAAATGTGACAATGAGTGCATGGTCTTGTTGCAGGGATGGGCAGTATTTCAAATACATGCATTTAAAATACTATTTTGAGTTTTTGTATTTAAATACCTTTGGGAAAAGTCAAATGTATTTGGTATTTAAATGCATTTAATCTTAGTATTTTTGTATTTAGTATTTTGTATACTTGTTGATACAGCAAATCAGCAGTCTAATAAAGAGGTTGATTGGCAAAAAGTATTTTATGTATTTAGAAAATACAAAAATACTAAGACTAAATGTATTTAATTACAAAATACAAAATAGTATTTTGTATTTCAAATGCATGTTTTTGAAATATTGCCCATCCATGACTGCGCTTAACAAATTTATTGGACCACCACTCATTGTACGGTTTGTGCCACAGCTGCCCTAACTAAGTATTGGTGATTACCAAAATAATTTTTAATGTTTCTGTAATGGTTAATCCACCAGTATGTGTAAGATCTTTAGTCAAAGTAGTGTTTCTAATACTAAAATATAATTATTGTTGGGATTGAATGGATTCAAAGATAGATTGCACAAAAGGTTAATTAAAAGCAAGTCTTTGGGAGCAACTAGAAACTATTTGGATGTCAGTAACAACAGAGACTGTGGAAAAGTGCATCAAAATAACGTCAGCAAGAATGCAAGCTTTTAGCAAGGCAAAAGGAGGCATAAAAATAAAAAATAAAATATTTATTTATTTGGTTTATTAGTTTTTTGGTTATTATGTGTGAATAAAGACAATTTAGTTGTTTGTTATTCGCCTAATAAATGACAATACAATTTTAAACAAGTTTTTGACGGATGGTCTAAGTTTAAGCACTATATATAGCTACATAGTTTTATGAGGATTTGAACTGAAAATAAAACTTACAAACTCACTTTTTTATACTGCCCCTTTCCTGATTGCCAACAGCTGCAAAGTACAATGTGAAAGTGCAAGCATGACGCTCTGTAGCGAATTCACAGATGTATGAATGAGGCATTTTAATTTCAGTTGAAGCACAGCATGCTCCTAGAATCTGGTTGAGTAATATATAGGCGTTGAAATGAAAGCGCACAGGTTCGCGCAGTTTGTGTGAATCTGGCGATAGATCGCGCATCCACTGATTCATGCAGGAGAAAAAACAAACTTAAAAAAAAATATTTAAGGGACTTAGTACGTTCTGATGAAAGGGTATATATAGGCCATGGCTAAATAGATGTTTGAGAATACATCGCTGGTCTTAATTTTTGATTAGTAATATGCATCATTATTTCTTTTTCTTTTTCTTTTTTTTTTTTTTTTGCACCTTCCAGATTTTCAAATAGTTGTATGTCGGTCAAATATTGTCCTATCCTAACAAACCATACATCAATGGAAAGCTTATTTATTCAGCTTTCAGCTATTTAAATGTATAAATCTCAATTTATTTGAGATAAAATTGACCCTTATGACTGGTTTTGTGGTCCAGGGTCACATTTCAGATTGCTCATATTTACTGCTCAGGGGGCAAATAATTCTGACTTCAGCTTTTTCGGTCTAAAAATAAGCTTTATGTTTCTGTATTTATTGTGTCTGTATTTTCTTATTTTGCAAAGTGATGATTTTCAGTGATGGAGAGGATGTCACCGATGCTTTTGACTGAGAAATGATCATAAGGTTTCCTGCAGCAATGCACAGCTCATTCCTTCAGGGCTCTTTAGGATGACTTCAGCATCACTAGTGCCACTGTGTGACCAAACACATTACGCATCTGTACATAAACACATGTCCTCATTGAAGTTGCCTTCAGCAAATCTAATTATGCAGAAATATAACCAAAAGTTTGTAAAGCGCTTTGTGACGTACAGATGGCTGTGGCAAGATTACAGATCTGACAAATCCCATGAAGCGTCTGATTTTGAAGAGTCTGTGAGGTGACTGATTTCCAGTGAACCCTGAGCAATTAAATCCAAACTACTGCACAGTGGGACAACCTGGTAATAGGGTGACAGCAGTCAAAGATGTCATACAGGGAGGAAAAAACGAGAGAAATCGAGGCTTGTTGGAGTCAGAGAACCCTGCAAGAATGAAAAAAGAAGTGTATAGGAATGAGGGATGCAAAGCCTCCCCCTGAGCAAACACAGCTCTGAATCAGACACACCAATTTAGACCTGGCTCTCTCAAACACATTTGTGAAAGGAGCTCTTGAGCTGCAGAGTAAAGTCCACGCACACGAGCGCACACACACTCATCTAACGGCACTGAATGAGTCTCTTCAGAGCTCTGGGGAAGCAGGATGTTCCCCTTCAGGACATATTTAAGTCTTTCAGCTCTGGAGAGCCTGCAGGACTCCAGCAAACAAACACTCACAGTCACAAGTGCAATTTGTGTGACAGTTTGAAACATATGAAACCATATGAAAAGTTTTTTGTGTGTTATTCAGAACTCAGTGGCACAACATTATTCCTATTATGATGACTAATTATTCTATTACATTATTACATTAAATTATATACACAGACACATTAATTAAACAAATATGTAAGCAATAAGGTACAAGAGACTGTGCTGTATTGTACATATGTCATGACTAAAAGGTGTTGTTTGGCACGACGCGGTTACCACACGATTAATCGGATAAGAAGTCATTTTCTTTACTAAAGAGCAATACTAAATATACAAGAAAAAATAAGATAGGTCTCTTAAAAATAACAACTAATTTGTTTCCTTTTTAGAAAAATGAACATTTTTATTGCTGAAATTGCACACATTAACAACCATCAATACTAAACCCATTTATTGCATTTATACATTCAAAATGCAAGTACATATATATATATATATATATATATATATATATATATATATATATATATATATATATATAAACACAAACACAAAAGAAATTGAGGCATTTAGATGTTTAATTCAGCTCAGAGGGACATGAATGTATGGAAGGTAAATGCAACTTTTTATCTCACAATTCAGACTTTTTTTCTCAGAATTGCATAATACTAACTAAGAATTGTGATATATAAAGTCAGAATTTCGAGTTATAGTCAGAATTGTGAGAAATAAAGTCAGAACTGCGGGATATAAACTCACAATTGCCAGAAATAAAGTAAACATAATATATAAACTCGCAATTCTGACTTTTTTCTCGCAATTGCAAGTTTATATCTCACAATTCTGACTTAATTTCTCAGAATTGCCACTTTATATCTCAGAATTCTGACTTTAGAACTCGCAATTGCGAGTATCACGTGAGTCTGAAAAAAAAAAGCCAGAATTGTGAGATAACAAGTCAAAATAACCCTTTTTTTTGGCGGAAATGGGCTTCCATATGAATGCATTTAACTTGCAGTTACAAATGCATAAATAATATTTTGTTATTTTAAACAAAACACTGAATACTGATATTTACATGCATTTTTGCATACTTTAAATGTGAAATCAAAACCACCAGTAGGTGGCAGTAAGTCACTGTTAAGTAAGTGAGTCATTGCAATTGAACTGAATCATTTAACGGGTGATTCATTCAAGAACGAAACACCGTCATGTTGCTTAAAGATGCAAACCAGTGCTGTGGCTGTTTGGAATGGTTATTTGTTGGAGAAATAGAGCAAAAACAGGCAATATGCTGTCTAAAACGTAAGTCTCTTAATATTAACTTCTTGTTTATTGATGAACTGTTGCATAAAATCAGTATCAGGTTTGTAATCATGCTGAGGCACTCTTCGTTTGATATTCACCAACTTTCTAACTTTCTATCACAGAGAGAGAATGAGACAATATAAATGGCACTTAATCTTTCACAAAATATAGCTAACTTAGGGACATCATAACTAATCACCATTAATTTACGGTCTTAAATATGTCCCGTGTTTATCGGTCTGTGCGTCAGTGGTCCCTGGGGAAACAGTGTGTAGTTACAGTAAATGGACTAAACGAAGCCTCGAGGCAAATAATTTCACTTCGATGGTTTTTTGTATTCGAGTTACTCAAGGAATCATTTCAGCCCTACTCTTTTCCATCGTTTAGTTTAAAACAGGCCGATTTGCAGCACAGCACGAGTTACATTACAGTGTACATTGATGGACATAAACATATAGCATCACACCTGAAACAGAAAACTAATAAATACACTAAAATTCCCTCTGCACCTTGGAAACTGTGGGGCTCCACACAGACATGCACACACATCAATATGTATCTCTGCATGAGAAGAGTTTCTCTGACGGGGAAGGGCGTGGTCTCAAAATTAAAGGTGAATGACGCAACGTAACGCCAGCAGGGGTTACTCAAACTTCATTAAATAAATAACGGTTAATTCTGGCAAAGTTTTGATGCTACATTATTAATTGCTTATGTTGCTGTGGGTGGTTGCTAAGGGTGCTGTGCAGTGATACACTGTTGGGTGAAAAGTTCACAGCAAGTTCATAGTTTATTGTGAATAAAACACAACTGCTGACCAATCAGAATCAAGGACTGGAACTAACAGTTTTATTTAAAAAAAAAAAATAATATATATATATATATATATATATATATATATATATATATATATTATATATTAGATATATTATATATAAGAAAAATATTATTGCAGTAAATTTTACAAGAAAATACTACTTCTGTCTTTTAATTTTAATGTTACTTTGCTGTTTCCTTGCAATTATTTGTGAAATTTACTGTGTAAATACGCTCTGTGTTGCAGTTTCTTTGTGATTATTTAAGGTAATTAAATATAGTCCTATTGGTAGCATCATTCATACCATTTCACTGTATGCTGATGACATGCTTTTATTTCTTTCTGAGCCAGAACTGTCGATGCCAGCCTTGATTGATCTGATAGATACCTTTAGTTATTTTTCGGGCTACAAGATTAATTTTAATAAATCGGAGGCAACTCCACTGGGCAAGTGGGGAGACTTGGGTCCATCTCTGATGTTTCCCTTCAAGTGGTCACCTAAGGGATTTGGCTATTTGGGTGTTAATTTCTCACCTGATCTTAAAAAGTTGTTCAATTTTCATTTTGTTCCAGTCCTGAAAACTGGCATTTGGCATAAGAAAGCCTAGAATTGAAGTATCCAAATTGCAATTACCTGTAGATAGAGGTGGTTTAGCACTACCTGATTTGCGTTTATATAATTGGGTGTGTCACATAAGAATTATTATGAAGTGGTTACAACAGACTTCAGAAGCAGAAATAGATTCATGGTTTGTTCGTCATTTCTCTTTACATTCAGTGATTACCTCAGAATGGAATTCCATTGGCTCGGAAATTCGTAACAATCCTCTCTTACAAAGTACTTTGAAGAGCTGGCGAGATATTCAGCGGTTTTGGGGAAGAAGTAAATTTTCATCACCGTCGACTCCTCTTATTATGAACAAAGCTTTTCCTCCGGGGCTTCAAAATAATGTTTTCCATCACTGGGCAAAAGCGGGAATTTGGTCAGTATCAGATTTGTATAACAAGAATTCTTTGTTATCATTTCAACAGTTACAAGAAAAGTATGGGTTACCTTCTTCTAACTTTTTTGGTTTTCTTCAAATTAGACATTTTATTGACAAAACAAAACAGATCAAGAAATGTGTACCAAGTTAGATTTGTTTCTGAAGTACTCTTTAAACACAAAGAATGTTATTTCTAAGGTTTATACCTTGTTAATTTCTAATTCAGGAACAATCTGCAAGCACTTTTATCAGTGTGGGAAAGGGACTTTGGGGGGTGTCAGGAGGAGGAGAAATGGTCAGATGTCATGTGAAATATGAGGTATATACTGCTGTCTAATAAGGCACAAGAAACACAATTTAAAATATTGCACCGTATACATTGTACTTTCTAAGACTGATTCAAAGTATTCACCAATCTGCTCTAAATGTAAATCTGATTTGGGTACACATTCCCACATGTTTTGGTTCTGCTCTTTAATAAGTCACTTTTGGGATAAGGTTAAAGAAAAGCTTGATCGTATATTAAATTGCAATATGGGGAAAAATCCTTTTTTTTTTCATTTTGGGAATTAGTAAAGAGGACAGTGGACTGTCACGTCTTCAGGTCAAGCTGGCAAGTACTTTATTATTTATGGCTCGTAAATGTATACTTGAGGTCTGGATCAAGGATAAGCCCCCAACAGTGGACCAGTGGTATAATGAGATTTTCAGAATTCTTCATTTAGAACGTATTGGGGCCATCAGTAATGGCAATGATGCTGAATTTGAAAATTCGTGGTCCCCATTTTTTGATAATCTTCCTCAGAATATATTACAAGTTTGTAAAAAAGGCCAGGTGTGTTTATGGAAATATTTATATGGTTTCATAAATTGCTGGAAGGTACATTCTGTATATGTTTATTTTTATTAACATTGTATGTAATGCATATGTCTCTTGTCGGTTGCTGTGGGTTGGTTGTGTTTTTTGTTTTCATTGTTTGTTGTTGTTTTTTTGTTTTTCTTTAATTTGTGAAAATATGTGAAAGTATGAACTTCCAGTTGCTGAGTCATGCACCCTATAGCAACATCACATGTCTTGCAACATCATTCATGTCTTTTGTGCGGTTTTGTGCGGTTTCTCTTTTCATACCATTGTCAGTTATAATAGCTAAAAGGTGCCATTAGCAACTTAGGCTCTATTGACAGCATTTGTCATGGCATTGCTGGTTTGGAAAGTTGTGTAATGCTGTTAATAGAGCTTAAGTTGCTAATGGGACCAATTAGATATTCTGCTTTGGTTAGTTTTTTGAAAAGAGAGAGCATAGATAAAATAGTTAGTTGGTGTCATTTTATAACTAAGATTGACTACTTACTATAATAAACTGGCCTTGGAGGACATCAGTACCGTAAAACAATTATAATGGTGAAGGTGAGGTACAATTAATATTTCTTCATTTAATAGCTTATAAAGTAATTTGAAAACCTTATGTGAGCCGTAATTTCACAAACAGCACGAGTGAAGGACGGCGCGCCCTCTCTCTTTCACTCTCAAAATTGCGCTAATGGTTTCCAGTCACCACATCGCATCTGATTATAAGCGAGCAACACAGTTGACACAGGAATCGTTACTTGCATAATACAATCAGTGTCGCATCGTCGCTAAAGTTTGTGAACTGCATTTCTTTTTTATTATTTCCAGTGTTCAGCCATTCAGCGCTCGCGCGCTCTCCTAGAGACTGGGCGGTCATGCACACTTGAAGCGTAAACACATAACGCCATGTTCACATACCTCCGTTTGCAGTGCGTATTTTTCCGCGCTCATGTTAACGGATTAAAGCGTTCAAGCTGCACACGGTTGCGGTCTAGTAGTGCGTTCCAGGAACGGTGCGTTTGTAGCAGTGTAGAG
Organism: Cirrhinus mrigala; assembly: GCA_036247105.1. Classification (NCBI taxonomy): domain Eukaryota; kingdom Metazoa; phylum Chordata; class Actinopteri; order Cypriniformes; family Cyprinidae; genus Cirrhinus; species Cirrhinus mrigala. Next base: position 13,145,822 of record CM070019.1, on the reverse strand, counting down.
ATCGTTTCAGCATCCAGTCTGTGCTGCACGCGCAGAATTAAAGTGACAGCGCATTTGTTTGCTGTAAATATGCTGAAAACGTATTTTCAATAACAATATTTGGATTCGAAATCCAAAGAATGGATAAATGTGTTTGTGGAAATCAGACTTGTGCTGTGTGTAAGCTATTGTGCAATAATTGCACAATTCTAAAAACAAAAATGCACTCCATGTGAACATTTATGTGAGATAAACATACATGTTGTTAAAAAAAAAAAAAAAAGCTCCCCTCTACCCCTCAAATGACCCCCCCCCCCTTTCTCTCTCTCAAAAAAATAAAAAAATAAAAAAATCCTGATTGGAGTATCTATAAATAATTCTACATGATTAATAGGAAGCTTTAAAAAGATTGGATCGGCAGATACAGCTTCCTGTGATCGGCGATCGACCTCAAGGATCCTGATCGGAGCACCTCTAATCAAAATGACGTTTTTTGTTGGCCAAAATCTAAATTCAGGTTTTCGTTTGGCTGAAGTAAAGGTTCAAGTAATTGAATTTGGGCAATTGTGTAACTGAGCTCTTGGTGTTCAGGGTTTTTCAGTCATAATAAAGTGACCTCGTAATATTTCAACCGAACAAATTTTACATATTGCTACTCTATAAATTTGTAACTTAACTTAAATTCAGTTAAATTTGTAAAATGAAAGGTAACTTGATTATTTTGTGTTGGGACTACATGAATTATTTTTGTTGACATAATGAACAGGGCTGAATTTCCCAGAAGCATTGTAAGCCTATTTGATTATAGAACCATTGTCAGGTTTATGATGCTCTGGGCAGTGGGGTCTGTAGTTCCCAGCGTGCTTTCTGAATTAGGATAGACATTCATGTGTTTTTCAGTAAAGAGAAGGACTTGTTAGTGTTTAATGTTCTGTTATGTTGGAGATTTAATTTGTGTTATGGTTAGAGTTTTGTGGTTTCCATTGTGCAAAAGATTTGCACTTGTGTGTTACATGACAGTCATGATGTCTGTTGCTTCACTCAAAGAACAAAAACTGATGTCAGTAATGCGTTGAGTTACAGTTACTTGCTCATTCTAAATGTTGCATATGGGCCATTCTACAGAATTGATTCAAAGTCAGAGTTGGAAACATCTTGAAAAAAAAAAAAATGTTTTTCACAAATTTTGCAAATTGAATAATATCCAAAGTACACATTTCTAGTAATTGTGCAGTTAATTCTCATATTCCTTTTTTCCAGAAAATGTTTGACTCCTGAAACAAAGTGATATATAATTATATAGTTATATAATTATAATAGTAGTATATTATCTAGCCTAGTAATATATAATTTAATAAGAATGAGGTTATATTGACCTATTAAGATTTTGTTCAGGCTACATCTACCTTGTGAATATATTTTTTGCTAATTTATTGAAACGTTTTCAGAGGTAAATTAATAAAAATGACAATTTTAACAATATTTCAAGTGTGGTTTGAGATTTGTTGTATTTTGAATCCAATCTTTCTTTGTAAAAGGCAAAAGGTTGATTATACTGATTTCAAAGTTAAGGATTCATTAGTTTAAATATACAGTGAACCAAACACTGTCATAACATCTTAGTTGATAATTCAGTATACTTTGTTTTTGACAAAACATCTCATGTTTTGGTTGTGACAGCACATTTTTGGTAGTGAAAGTAATGTTTTGGTAGTGACCACATCATATTACAGAATTTTACTGAACTGAAATTTTGTTTATTCCCCCCAAATATGAGGATTATGTGTTCCCTTCCAAAAAAATGATATGTTTCAGCCATGACTGTTTCGGTAGTGACAATTTTAGATACTTTTGAGCCTAGCTCAAAGATGCTAATCACCACATGGTTAGCTAGCACACAGTTGTACACATGTAAAAACTAAATATTGTGCTTAATTGCAGAAAAAAGTTTAGTAATGTTCCTTAAAGTCACACACAGATTTTCAGACTTTTGAACACATTTACCTCAAAATGATGGGACCCATCTACTCAACATGTAGCTATGAGAGAGAGGGACACATGAATATTTCCTGATCATAAATGTAGGGGCATAGTTAAAATCAATCTCAGCCAATGGACTAAAACATACACTGTTCCAGTAGTAACATAAAAATGCGGGACACTTTTTTTTTTTACATTTACATTTAACGATTTACAAGGAAAATACAGTACTGTGCAAAAGTCTTAGGACGCTAGTATTTTCATCAACTAAAAAATTATTTAAAGTCAGTTAAAGTTGGTCTTTGCTGTAGTGTGTCAGTAGGAAATATCAGTTTACATTTCTAAACATTCATTTTGCCATTAATTATAATAATCCAGTGAGATTTTTGTATGGAGCACAGGCTGTTGTCCGACTCCTTGTGCAAACGGAGATCTGATCTCTCCATCATTCAATCCAGTCTGTCTTAAGAAACAGAAAATACGGAAACAGACTAAATCTAGAAGAACTGTGGCAACATCTCCAAGATGCTTTAAGAGTCCTATACCTACAAAGCTACAGTACTGTTAAAATTTTTAGGCAGTTAGGCACATAAAATGAGGATGCTGTCAAAAACAATGTCATAAACAGATTTTCTTTATCAATGAACTTCTATTAACTAAAATAAATAAGCATTTGATGTGACCATCCTTTGCGTTTAAAGTAGCTTTTGCCCTATGTGCACTTGTGCATAGTTTTTCAGGTAGCTTTGCAGGTAGGTTACTTGAAACATCTTGGAGATGTTGCCACAGTTCTTCTGGATTTAGTCTATCTCAGTTTTTCTGTTTCTTCATGTCATTCCAGACAGACTGGATGATGGTGAGATCAGATCTCTGTGTGGAGCACTGGCTGTTGTCAGACTCCTTGTGCAAACAAAAATCTCACTAGATTATTACAATTAATGGCAAACAGAATGTTTGGAAATGTTAACCGATATTTTTTACTGACACACTACAGCAAAGGATAGAAATAACTTACTTTAAACCATTTTTTTAGCTGGTGAAAATACTAGTGGCCTAAGACTTTTGCATAGTACTGTATAAAATAAGTATATATTAAATGAATATAAATATAAATGAAATTATTTCAATATTGTTTTCATAAGTTGAAATTTAGGGGTTTGGGTTCAGAACAGCCACCTCCGAATTAAAAGTACCCAATAAATGATGATTTTATGTCATCGCCTTAGAATTATAAGGTTCTATCTGACATTTTTGTCAAAATGGAGTCATTCACATATACTTATTCGGTGACAACTTTATTACATTATGCGATGTTTCTTTTGTAAGCTGTGTACATTTTGGGCCTTTTTTTTTTAGAAAACAACAACGGTTCTATCTACAGATGTCTACGGAATGCAAAAACTTTAAAGCTCAATATTTGAAAAGTGCTCAGAATGCAGACAGAACCATATAATTCTAAAGCGACGATATATTAAGCTTACTGATATTCTAAATATTATTGTGGGTTTCAATAGATAACAGAATGCTTTTTAAATGTGTTTTTGGCTGTGGGACAACAGTTCACACCAATTCTGTAGAATGCCCCATATAGTAGTAAAATTGCGGATAGATGCACTATTCCTAGTTAGTATGAATTTAGAAGAAGCTTGAATTTATTAAGTAAGTTTGTTTAATAAACTTGTTTTTTTTTGTACTAAACTAGTCAAATGTTTCTTAAAGTTCATTAAACAGATTATGTATGTATTGATTTGATTATTTTGTGTGAAGCACCATTTAAACGTTACCGTTTCAGTCAATGATTTCAAAACCCATTTCGGACGGAAAAGTTTTTTTCCCCCTTGTCATTCAAATATATTTGTCTGCAGAAATTAGTATTCTCCATTAGCTATGACTGAAGTTTCTAGAGTAGAGTACTTTATTTAATTGCATTTCAAAGCGAAATATCCTTATCAAATTCCTCTCTTGATAATTATAGCAAAATAACAGTGAAATGCTGAGTGTGGCCAGTATTGATTTCAAAAGAACGTGACAAGCGAGCACTGGTTTTGTTGTGTTTATTGAAAAGGTTTTGATTGACAGCATAATTCCGTCAGGCACAGACTGATAGAGTGTAAAGAGGTTCAACAGCTCGAAAGGGGCACAACTGAAACAGAACGGAATGTTCCACAGATACAGAGATATGGAAAAAGAACACAAAACACTGTTAGTCAACTATTCCATTCTTTTGTTAAACAGAGAGGGGATGCAGATGCCGAACGAATTCTTGAATTCTGCAAACGTGTTACCTCGCCGCGTAAAGAAAAGAAATCTACCTGGAATGCACTGTTTAAGAAAATACTGTAAAGAAGCTTTCATCCCTATTTAAAACAAAACAAAACGAAAACACACCTATATAAAATCTACTCGACATATAACAATCATTTGCAAATTTAAATCTATAATTTAATTTAATATCTTAATTCTAATAAGAGCTGAATGGCACTATCAAATAGAGCTTAAGAGGAAAAGAACAAAAGCGTGTCGACATCAGACCAGTATTGCTCATCATCCAGCCGCTTTAAAAGTGCCGGGAAACACAACGTCCTTTCAAACTGTCTGGATGCTCATTGTAAACATTTAGGAAACTTTCTTCAACCTCTAAACGCATCTCGGCTCTACCTCCATCCCAAAACACACAAGCACGAAGGAATGCCGTCCTTTCGAACGAGAGAAGGTCATGAAAGCAAACGGATGAGGAAAAACAAAACAAAACATAAATACGAGGAAATAAATAATGTGGATTCGTGACGAGGGAAAAGGACCAGCGACATTGTTTGATATGTCTGAAACAATGCAAAAGGGTTGTCAGTAGTAGAGCGGAGGATGCGGAGGTGAGCCAGAGGTTACAGGTTGTACAACAAAAACAAAGCTGAGAGCGATCGCTTGCCCTGCCATCCCACACCAAACAGTAAACGAATAACCGGACAAACGCTGTATCTAACAGAACATGATGTCCCTCAAGCCGGAAGAAGAAATGACAGAACGACGCCAATCTGAGAATCAAGGTAACGAAGTGCCTCGCACGCATCTTTACGTCCTCCTTCGAAGAAACACCCTGCTTATTGACGTGGCCGTACATTCAAACCGTACGCCGCATGTTTCAGCCACTCAACTCCCTCCCAGGCACTTGACAAGTACAAAAATTCAATGGTTTGCAGGAGGAGGGAGCGACTGCTTCGCTCGGCACCTGTACAGTCACCTCCTATCAAATCTACAGTTTTCGTAGTTTAGCAGCAAGCGAATCATCCTCTTTTTGCCCCCCATTATATATTATTGCCAGCTTTCTGCTTGAATGCAATTGTCTGAGGACACCCTGAGACACGACCAAGCTATCCCATAATGCTTCGCTGCGATTCGCAGGGCCAGAGACACTCATCTGACAACCATGCACGCTAGAGTTGAATAGCAATAACGCTTCTGCACTCATTAACATAAAACTCAGAGCAGAGAGAAAGATTTTGGCACTTTGCAAACATACCGACCCCGAGGATTACCTCAAAATGTTATTATACATATTCATTAGCAAAAGAGCAAATAAGAGCGACAAACTCGTAAAATGGTTTCACCATACGTCTACTGTATGCGCTATGCTGGGTTTTACCCACACGCAGCACTCCTTCATATCATAGAGCTGGATGAAAAGACCACAGCACTCATAATCGGAGAAAACCAACACTGTTTTTTTCTTTTTTTTTTTTAAATACTGTAGTGAACGGATCTGCTTATGGAAGCCCAAATATGGAGTTTTCTTTTTTTTTTTTTTTTAAATACACCAAAACGATGAAAAGTGCTTAAAGTGTGAGTCCGGTGCAGTTTCCCCATGAAGCACTTGTGGTCCTTTTATCATTAAATTCAATACTGAGATACGGGATAAGCAACTTCTGGTGCGTTTAGAGTTCATAATTTCTGAATTTTACCCAATTCGTTTCTCATACATTCTTGTCACCGTAAACTAAGAAATGGAAGAAAACAAGCAAAAAATAAAATCCAACCCATGGGTTGAAATCTTGCACTTCTGTGGTAAATAACTTACAAAATTGAAAAGAAAACCCTTTGCTTACAGTACCAAAACCCGACTATAATTTTAGACCCTTTTAAAAACCTTACGTCTATAAATAGCTTTACAAATATACATGTTAAATCAAATAAAACTTTAGTTTTGCTTTTTTAAGATTAAATGTTTACATGATCTCAACAGTGTATGCTCACTTGCTTAAAATGTCATTCTTTCTTTTTTTTGTTTGTTTGTTTCTCTCTTTTTTTTTTTTAAGTACACTGCTACCGACTGCAATATGATACATATTTATATCTATATATTTACAATAAAAACTTTTAAGATACATACAAAGCACACAGTTATATATCATCTAGTTAAATCTCACATCTAGGAGACCTTTCTCTCTTTCTTATTAAAAAAAAGAATGAAAAATGTTCTTTGTGAGGAGTGGAGAAGAGAGACTGGCCATGGGTTTGATTCTCACTCCAGTCAGATATTGCTGTAAAAACACCTCGACTCTGTCTGTCGCTTCAGAGCTGTGCTGTTACACAGTGTCGATCTGTTCTTTTGTTTCTGTCCAGCAATTTGTCTGTTTTTGGTAGGCACGGAATGGTTTGACCCCGCGAAGGAAAAAAACGAAACTGGCCGAATACAAAAATAGGAATTCTCTTTTCAAAGACAAAAAGCTGAATAATGATTTGGAAGAACAGGAGCTGAAGGATCCGTAATCCGTCCTTCAGACCCGTGAACAGTTGGAAGTCTGAAGCTTCTCGTTGAGCGTTTCATGAGATCCACTGCACCAGGAGAGCCTCGTCCGCACTGCCGCCACATGCTGGTCCAGTGCAGCGAACCTGGAAGGTCCCCCACAAACCACTGTTTCTGTCATGGGTCCTTATGTTCGTATGACTCCATTGCTGTGGAGGTGATGTTTAGGGAGGCAGGGCTCGTCAGGTAAAGGGTCGTGAGCGAACACAGAGTCGTCGCCGGAGGAACAGGTGCTGTTGGAGTCTGGACAGGTAGGGGAGTACTGCTCGAACGGCACTGACAGGTCCAGATACTCCTGTTGCACACAAACACGTACACGTTAGAACTGGCGAGTTCAGGGTTATAATAAGAGTTAAGGTGTTTGCTTTGATGCACGAGAGCTCTTACGTCAGTGGAGGTCATGGAAAGAACCCTGTCGTGATCCTCCACCAGCTGCCTGAACGTGGGTCTTTGTGAAGGAACAGCGTGCCAACACTCGCGCATAATCATGTACCTGTACAAATCAAGACACGAAAACAATACATGCATTTAATACGTGCCAGAAATACAATTTTATATTTTGATAGGCAATAGGTGCATTTACGTCATGTCGGGATTACTGTAATTACGAGATTCCGACTTGTAAAAAACTCTTGTGATTACTTTTAATAACTTGTAAACTGACTTTTCCATTGACCTGTAAATGGTGCCGACTTCAGCAGTAAATGTAGTTAAGCATTCATCTTGTAATATTTTATTTAATTCCTATAACTGACTATTGTTAATATCATAACCTGGTGAAAAAAAATAATGGCAGAATAATATGAAAGTAAGTTGAATACCGTTGAATAACTAGCCAATGTCCAGCTGAGTAAACTATCTTAGGCATTTACATAACAACTGTAAATTGTTGTATTGTAGGTTTGTCTATTGATTACTCAGATTACACAGATTTGCTGCCATATAAACATAATTTTGAGTTTGATAATGTGAACTGTTATCAAGTAGTTAGGACGTGGAGTGAACACGGCAAATATTGAATTTTTCTGATAAAAATAAAACGCATTTTGTTATAAGTTCAAGTTTGCTTGTTTGTTTATGTTGAGATGCACAATTTTTTTTTCAAAATAGAATTGTGCTATTATAATAATACTGTTTCACTTTACTTGTTTTTATTATTAAATAAACTATAAAATAAGATAGTATAATATATTATATAATAAATAAAATATTAAATAATCAAAGCATTTTATTATTTTAATAATACTATTTCACTGTAAAATAGAGTATATACACACACACACACACACACATACACACACACACACGCACACACACACACGTTTGTGTTTTCATTTGTTGTTATTATTAATAAATAAACGAAAAAGCAGTTTACCATTATAATAATACTATTTCACTGTAAAATAAGAGTATTTAAGGGAAAAAAATATGGAAAAATATGCTTATTTGTTTTATTTTGTTATTATTATTAATACATAATCAAAAAGCATTTTACTATTGTAATACTATTTCATTGTAAGTATTTAGAAAAAAATATATTTGTTTTATTTTGTTGTTAATTTATTTTGTTATTTTTTATTTTGTTATTAATAAATAAGAGCATTTAAGGAAAGAACATTATATACATATATATATACATTTTTTTTTTGTTATTATTATTAATAAATACATAAAATAAAACATACATAAATAAAAACATTTTACTTTTATAATAATATACTATTTCAATATAAAATAAAATACTATATTTCACTGTAAAATAAGACTATTTAGGAAGATATATATATTTTATTTTCTTTTTATTATTAATAAATAAAAACACATTTTTTTCTTTTGAATAATACTATTTCACTGTAAAATAAAGGAGTATTTAAGAAAAATATATATTTGTTTTATTATTATTGTTATTATTATTATTATTACCAGTAGTAGTAGTAGTATTAATAATACTATTTCACTGTAAAATAAGAGTATTTCAGCAAAAATAAATAAATAAATAAATATATATATATATATATATATATATATATATATATATATATATATATAATTTATTATTTCTGTTTAAATGCTCTTTTATTTTACAGTGAAATAGTACTATTAATACTAATATATATATATATATATATATATATATATATATATATATATATATATATATATATATATATATATATATATATATTTATATATTTATTTATTTATTTGTTTTTAAAGAGTTCAGGTTTACTTGTTTGTAGGGCTACACAATTTGTCTTTTTTTGTTTTGCTTTATTTTAATATTTTTAATAAATAAACATAAAAGGTGTATTTAAGAATGTATATAGATATATGCATATAGCACTAACTGTACATAACTGTTAATTTACAAAATATTTTTGGCTACCTCAATTTCTTAATTTTCTTCTACATTTAAGCTTCTCTTTTTTTTTATATTTCATTAAATTGTAGCTTTAATTTAATTTAACACTTGCACTAACCCATATTGGTTTTAAATCTTTCAGCCCTACTCTACAGCATTATTTTAGATTATATTAGATAAATGAAAAAGGTTATAAGGTGAAAAAAAAAAAAAAAAAAAAAAAATCACAAGCGTACAGTTCATGAGTGCAGTTGGCAGGTTTGTCCATCCGATGACCCTCCTTCAGCAGTTTAAATAGCTCCTCCACTGGGATACCTGGGTACGGTGAGCCGCCCAGAGTGAAAATCTCCCACAACAACACTCCGTAAGACCACCTGAGATGCAAGAGAGGTCACAGTTCAGAGCACATAAGAGACAACAATCATACATTTATAGTACAGTACAAAATGTAAGTCTAATTCAGTGACAAATGAAGTGTCTAAACACTTGTTGGACCACTATATATGCTAGTTGTGCTTGAAATATGAAGTAACAATACTATCACTATCTGTCTCTCTGGGGATGTAGATACTTGGCAGATGTGAGAGAGGAGTTTTGTTAATTCTCACTGAGGCTTATAATATATGTTGGTGATATGAGACGTGAGTCTATTAAACTAGAGCGAGTGTGTGTGCTCACATACGTGTATGTGGGTGAGTGTTATCACAAGCTGCTCTGTTAACTCAGGGCTCTTTTGTTTTGGCCCCATTCCTCCCACGCCACCACTGAGCAGTGCTAATCAAATTAGCCACGCTAAGAGACAACAGGAGCTATGAGCCAGCTAATGCTACCCAGCCAAACACACAGGCACACACACACACACACACAGTCAGTTAGAAGCCTTATGGGAGCCGCATAATTGGCTCGTCATCATATCACTATCCGTTCATTATCTTTATGTTGGAGTCAAATCTCATTTACGCCCATCAGCGTGGTGCTCACACAAACTCACACACATACAGAGCAGACTGAGTGAATGAAGGGCTCACTGCTCATATATCATAGCATAAGTAGAGCCTATAGGCAGAGGCAGATGATATTATTTTATTACTGCTGTCTCAGGCCAATTGTGATTAAAGAGTATTTAGACATATTGGAAACTGCAGCTCCGGGTACCAGTCTGAGTGTGATGAATGGGTGTTCAGTCTGCTGAGGGACAGTGTGCAGTATAACATACTAATCAAAACCTGATCTGTGAATACAGACACACACACACACTACCGTTCAAAAGTTTGGGGACAGTAAGATTTTTTTCTTTTTTTTTAAGAAATGTATTAATCTATTAAGGACACATTCAATTGATTAAAAGTGACAGCAAATACATTTATAATACTACAGACGATTTCTGTCTTAAATAAATGCTGTTCTTTTAAACATTCTATTCATCAAAGAATCCTGAAAAAAAATATATTACATTAATATTAAGCAGCACAGCTGTTTTCGTTGATAATAAGATTAATAATAGAAATGTTTCTTTAGCACTAAATCAGCATATTAGAATGATTTCTGAAGGATCATGTGACACTGAAGACTGGAGTAATGATGCTGAAAATTCAGCTTTGCGTCACAAGAATAAATGACACTTTATAATATATTCAAATAGGAAACTGTTATTTTAAATTGTAATGATATTTCACACTATTAGTGTTTTTAATGTATTTTTTGGTCAGCCTTTTACTGACTTGTTTCCCAGATTTCATGAACGATAGACTAGATGCACAAACACCAATGTGTCATATAATATAATATAATATAATATATTATAATCAGTGGTGTGCGGTGGTGTTCTGAAGTGAGGAGGCAAAGTGTTTTTTTTTGTTCAATGTTCAATGTTTTTTTTTTTTTAAATTAAAAGTAAATTCAGACACATTTTATTGGTTAAATAAACATTAATTACATTATCAGAAAAAAAAAAACGTAATTAAAAAAATTATATTTTTACATTAACAGTGTAATCAATATTCTATTTATTAAAGCCAAGTATGAATCTCCTGAAGTTAGTGATTTTAAGCATTTTACATTTATTCTAAAATAGTAACTTAAGGCAGTAACAATTTGAACAATATATTTCATTTGTAAACATATTCTTTTTAATTTAACTTTTAACTATTTTTTAATTTTTCAGATCATCAAAGCTCACTAAATATTGGTCACAAACACATTACTTTAAATCTCACCAAGCTGATTACTCACAAAAAACTTCCACAGATCATGTTTTCATGCCATTTCAAGTCTTATTTTGATGTAACAAAGTGGTTATATCTAAGTTGTGTGAGTTGTTTACTTTTTAAAATTAGCTTTCCCATTAATGGCATTATATCATTCATTCAGAGTGATTTGCGAACACGCACGGACACAAGAGGTGGGATTTATCGCATGAACTAATCACAGTCAAACATAACCAGTCATGTCAAATCATATCGCGATGGAGACATTGCCTCCTCTCACCTCACTTTCTCCCATTCATTCTCAATTACCCCCCACCAAACTCACTGCATGCTTTAGTGGACCTGGTAAAACTCAATGGGCTCAGGGGAGGCGAGAGAAACGCAGACTTACGCTGTAACTTCACTTGCTGTAGGACAATGTTTCTTTATATAAACAAGTAATTTATACACTTTTTAATGTTTTTTTTAATATTTGCATTGTTTTATTTTTGCACTATGATTTTTTTTCTCATCCAATATTTTGAGGAGACACTGCATATACACTATCTCTATTTAGTAACTGTTCTGATGAATGAAGTCTGAATTAGACTACACTAGTCAAGCTGTATGTTTATTGTTGAGTGCATCCAGCAAAAGAACAGAAGGATGTGTTGTTTTTGTTTTATTTAACGGTTCTCTGCCCTTTCAAATATGTTGTTTTCATGTCTGGTGATTTCCAGTGCGGGAAACACTGGCCCGCTCTCTTGGATGGCTTTGATGCTATCGTTGCAGGGTTGTAGTGTTCACCCGCATTCCTTTACCGCTTGATGAACTTTATGAACAGATGGCATAAAGTGATGGGGGGGAAAGAAGAGGTATGCATGGCAATGTAAACTCACACATCGCTCTGGTGCGTGTAGACGCGGTCGAACAGTGCTTCTGGTGCCATCCATTTGACGGGCAGACGACCCTGAAAGGACACAGATCAGTCAGAACAACAGCGGTGCTGACCCAGCAAGACATACAGACGCCCAACGAACATCAACAGGCCTGCAGCTTAATCTCCTACTGTCCCGTCCAATACAAATACACTTCAGCAGTCCGCGTCAACATCGTTCCGCTCCCCAATGCCCTCTAATCTCCAACTGTCCCATCCAATATCCAAATACTTCACCAACCACACCCCACATCTAAAACCCGCCGTCACAACACCTAACAGTTCCATTCAACACATTCCGTCTATTGTACCAGTGTTATGGAAGCTAAGTTGAGCTTGCTACAAGCTACTACAAGCCAACTGTTTGAAAAAGTAGCAAGCACACTACATCCTTTTAACAAAAATGTAACTACACTGAAGGTGTATGTGACCCTGGACCACAAAACCAGTCATAAGTGTAAATTTTTGAAATTGAGATTTATACATCATCTGAAAGCTGAATAAATAAGCTTTCCATTGATGTATGGAAATGTATTTGTTAGGAAAGGACAATATTTGGTCGAGATACAACTATTTGAAAATCTGGAATCTGATGGTGCAAAAAAAATCAAAATATCGAGAAAATTGCCTTTAAATTTGTCCAAATGAAGTTCTTAGCAATGCATATTACTAACTATATTTACGGTAGGAAATTTACATAATATCTTCATGGAACATGATCTTTACTTAATATCCTAATGATTTTTGGCATAAAAGAAAAATCGATAAATTTGACCCATCCGATTGCTACAAATATACTCGTGCAACATAAGACTGGTTTTGTGGTCCAGGGTCACATATAAGCAGTATCATTTAAATTATAGCCTGTAATCAATGCTGATTACATCTAACCTGGATTATGTAATCAAATTCCAAAAATGAAGTACTTGTAATTAGATAATATTACATTTTAAATTGCTCATAGTCAGATTACAGTCACTTTTTTTATAGATTACATGATTACATATTATTCACACAAAGGTAGTAATCATTCATAATTTATTGATTCTCCCTAATTATTTTTGAATGTACTTTCTAGAAAATCATACTGTGTTTTAAAGCAACTGTGACTATATTCACAAAATGGCCATGTACAGTAAATGTCTAGTGAATAAATTTGTGATCCATGCTTTAAACTTAGTGACAAAAGCACCTCTCAATAAGTTTGGATAATTGTGTATGAGATGAATAATTATGCAAGTTACTAACAATGCCAATGTATAGCTGTGAAACATTGTGTCTTCATCATATCCGATGACTTACTAATCACTGGTTTGGACTAACGTCTGGACAAAAACAGAAAAGCAAATAATATAAAAAACAGTAATCAGAATATAATTACCTAAAATAAGTAATCTAAGAGATTACATTACTAACTACATTTTTTGTCATGTAATTTGTAATCAGCAATGAACTACAATTTGCCAGTAATCTACCCTGACTGCCAATAATTTTCAGATTGACTGAAAATAGCCAAGTCACTATTTTTAATCCCAAATTTATATTATGCTGCAAAAAAGAAAAATGAATGAGTTCTAGCTACACAAAAAGTGCTGATTCAGATGAATCTGTGAATCATTTATGAATCTGTGAATCATTTAAGACCCTGGACCACAAAACCAGTCATAAGAGTCAATTTTTTAAAATTGTGATTTATACATCATCTGAAAGCTGAATAAATAAGCTTTCCGTTGATGTATTAGTTTATTAGGATAGGACAATATTTGGCCGAGTTACAGCTACTTGAAAATCTGGAATCTGAAGGTGCAAAAAATGAAAACATTGAGAAAATCGCCTTTAAAGTTGTCCAAATGAAGTTCTTAGCAATGCCTAATAATAATCAAAAATGAAGTTTTGATATATTTACAATAGGAAATTTACAAAATATCTTCATGGAACATGATCTATATTTAACACCCTAATGATTTTTGGCATAAAAGACAAATTGATCATTTTGACCCAGACACTGTATTGTTGGCTATTGCTACAAATATACCTGTGCTACTTACGACTGATTTTGTGGCCCAGGGACACATTTTTTAACCAGTTCAATCACAATAAATTAACTTGGTAAAATGTTACAGTGCTACCTGCTTGAAAACAAGTGTTTTTTTTTCCACAGCTAAGCTAATGTCACATTGCTGAAAATGTAGTAAAGATACCAGCGCCCCTAGTTTTAGCTAGTTACTCCCAATAAGGTATTTTAGTGGGCCGGGAAAACAGTTACATGTTCAATACCACCCAATCCTAGCCAATACCCACACATTCTTATTACCAGCTCCAGACCTCAATCAACAGTTAATTCATTTATGACAAGCGGCTCATAAACACACCTTCAAAAGTTCCAAAACTAGGCACACAAAAAATTCAACACCTGCAGGCTTGACATTTGAAATCTAGTGCGTAACCACATCCGCTGTGCTACAATCCAATGCCACCCAAGAGCGCTATCCTTCAAGCATTTTGAGATTGATAATAGTGCCGACTTACGTTGGTGGTCTTCTTGTAGTAGTCAATGTTGTGCACATCCCTAGCCAGGCCGAAGTCTGCAATCTTCATCACGTTGTCCTCGGTTACCAGAACATTCCGGGCCGCAAGATCCCTATGGATACACTGGCAACACAAACAGACCGAGGGCCATCTTTTATGCTCACGTCTGATAAATACACACTACGACATACACGTTCGGAAAATAATAACTGGCATTCGTGAACAGCATTTATAAACATTATAAACATTACAAGCATCTTAAATTACTTCTATTTTTAAAAGTTTACAAACTGAGATAAGTAGATGTGTTACCTTCTTCGAGGCCAGGTACTCCATACCCCTGGCGACCTGATAGGCGCAGGACACCAGATCTTTAAATGTCAGAGTTTCATTTGGGATTTTACAAGTGTCAAATGAGTAGTCCATCCCAGGAGGTCTTCTCGCCCGCAAATATTCCCTAAGATTTCCTTTAGAGGCATATTCCACCAGCACATACAGAGGACCTGCGTGAACACAGTCAGAAACAATTGAGTCAGAAAAATCACAGCTCAAAACATCAAAGGTGAGATCTTATCTTGTGTCTGTGTGCATACTGACCATCTTGTGTGCACGCTCCCAACAAGTTGATGATGTTTTTGTGCTTTCCAATCATCTTCATCATCTCCATTTCAGACACAAGGTCCGACAGGTCTTTATCTGTGCCGTCATCTAAGAAAACAGAAATATTATTACAATTTAAAATAACTGTTTTCTATTTTAATATATTTTAAATGTAATTTAATCTTGTGATTCAAAGCTGAATTTTCAGCATTATTTCAGTGTCACATGATCCTTCAGAAATCATTCTAATATGCTGGTTTGCCACTCAAGAAACATTTCTTATTGTTAACAATGTTGAAACCAGAGGTGCTGGTTGATATATATATATATATATATATATATATATATATATATATATATATATATATATATATATATATATATATATATTATTTTATTTTTTTTGTGGAAATACATTTTTTCAGGATTTTTCTGATTATTTGATGGATAAACAGTTCAAAATAATAGCAAATAATTTGTAACATTATAAATGTCTTTACCATCAATTTTGCAATCTTGCAAAATAAAAATATTAAAGGATTAGTTTACTTCCAAAATAAAAAATTCCTGATAATTTAGCTATTTCATCCAAGATGTTCATGTCTTTCTTTCTTCATTCGAAAAGAAAGATTAATGTTTTTGTCGACTTCAATGGTGGCCAACGGGTTGAAGGTCCAATTTGCAGTTTCATTGAAGCTTCAAAAGGCTCTACACGATCCCAACCACAAATAAGGGTCTTGTCTAGTGAAACAATCAATCATTTTCTAAAAAAATAAAAATCGATAAATTTTTTAACCACAAAAGTTTGGCTTGCACTAGCTTTGCATCCATGAATTCACACATTATGTAGTAATTGGGAAAGGAATGACGTAGGCGGAAGTGCCAACCCAGTGTTTCCAAAGCGAACGTGCAAAGAAAGTCAGACACCCTTTACGAAAAAGGTAAAACTACAATGTCGAACGACTTTGAAGTTGGAGGAGAAAATAGGACCTTTTTGAACTGAAGTACAACAGACGAAGGTCTAACCACGCATGACCTTTCCAACGTGATTACGTAATGCATGAAGTCACGGAAGCACATTACAGAGCTAGTGGAAGATGAGCATTTGTGGTTAAAAAGTATATACATTTTTTTTTAAATGACAGATCATTTCGCTAGACAAGACCCTTATTCCTTGGCTGGGATCGTGTAGAGCCCTTTGAAGCTGTTTTGAAACTGCAATTTGGACCTTCAACCTGCTGACCTCTATTGAAGTCCACTATATGGAATAAAATCCTTGAAGTTTTTCTTTAAAAACCTTTCTTTTCGACTGAAAAAAGAAAGACATGAACATCTTGGACGACATGGGGGTGAGTAAATTATCAGGACATTTTATTATGGAAGTCGACTAATCTTTGAAATACAACTCATTTTAGGTCCATTTGGACACACACTCACCTTTGAGCATCTTGACAGCAACAGTGAGAGGTTTGTTGGGTTTCTCCTTGTCAATCCCAATGGCTTCAGCCATCACTACCTGCCCAAAGCAACCTTCTCCCAACGGTTTTCCCAGCGTTAGTCTGCAACAGAATCATCAATAAGCAAGGAACAAAACTCACACACAACTCAGTTTACTAAAACTGTCTGATTATTATTGTCATTTGATGTTCAGCTTGTAACTCACTTTGTACGTGGAAACTCCCACTTGGGGTCAGAGGGCAGTTCAAGCTCAGAAACGTTGGGCAGCATGGGCCCGTCACTGGATGACAGACGGGCGATCCGGACCAACGGGGTGTTTGAATTCATGGAAGAGTTCGATTCCAAGGACACCTGCTTGGGTAAAGAAAAAAAACAGCATGTTATTGTCCCTGAAAGAAAACAAGACCGCGAGTGTAAAAGCGAGACAGAGAGAGTTGAAGGATCAGGATGTCTATTTTAAGAAGATCGACTACTCTGAAGTGTTGTGTTGCAGACAGAAACATGGTGTCTGTTCCTCAGAGGAGTGCTTCTGAGAGAGAGAGGTTTGTAGCTGTCAGATCTCCACATAATGGACCAGAGAATCTCACTGCTGCTGTGCACACAGCTATGCTCTGGAGTTTCGCTGTTGTCTTGTATCCAAAAAGGTGCTTGGGAGCCACCAGCTCAACTGGCTCTTTTTTTTCTTTCTTGCATTTGACGCACATATAAAGTTAAGTATTCAAAATTCAACTAATTTGCAATGGCATCATCATAATGTAATATTTTCCTCCTAAACGGTGATTGTTTTCCTTCTGGCATTGATTTGCATCTTTTAAGTCATTCGTAACTGTCTATGCACAAGAATCAATACACAAGCGCTGAATCTCACGACAACGGCATGTTTGCCTATAACGTGAGCACTATTCTTTTACCTCCACTGCTATTTCCTTTAGGAAATGCAAATTTGCGTAGACTTTTATGAGACACTGAGAAAGTATGTCAGCAGCAGGAAGATCAAACTGTCTGACAATGATATCTCAATATTTTCTAAATTCAGAACTAGCACACGCTATTTGAATAAAAGAAGTAAAAAAAAAAATTGCAACATGATTGTGTTGCTTGCGTTGATTCCAGTGTGACATTGTCAGACTTTGATTGCTGGAAATAACTTGAGGGAAAAAGAAGAAGAGATTGAGAGAGCGACAGAGATTAGAGAGACAGCGTGTGTGTCAGCTGCAGCTGCTGCGATTTAAAATGTTTAAAACAACTGAGAGAGAGCGAGTTTCACCAGGAGAGAAACATGATATAAACACAGGCAGTCTCCAGGAGAGCAGGAATATCCCTCTGCCACATCACATCTATGACATCCACACAGTACGTCTTCATAGACACGAACAGCCCGAAGATATACTACACCAACTTTACGTTAAGTGTGCAAAAGAGATGCAGAGAGAGAAAGAAAATAGGAAATAGGCTGATCAAATCTTGTATCTACTTTCTGTTACCTGTCTCTTGAGGGGGAATTTGGACAGTTTTTGAACGGGCGGCGTGGGGAGAGTCTTCTGCGTGTTCATCCGCATACGGCAGAGGATAATGATGACCATGGTGAGGATGAAGAGCACGCAGCCCGTCACGTAGATGAGGATGTCCGCATAGTCGTCCTCTCTCTCCATCTCCACCGCTGACACAGAGCACAAGAGCACAGATTAGACATGCGTTGATGACGTTATGAGAAACAATGACTGCTGTGACTGGTACTATTTAAAACATAATTTCTAAACGGCTGAGAAGTAAGTACTTATTTAAAAGAATAATCAATTAACTTGGACGCAACGATCAATTAAAATGTTTTAAAATGGCTCACTTTTCTGTTAGTGTTCTCTACTGTCAGGGTCCGAGCGCTTAAAGGGATAGTTTACCCGAAAATACTAATTCTGTCATTAATTACTCACCCTCATGTTGTTCCAAACCCAAAAGACCTTCATTCATCTTCAGAACACAATGAAAATGAAATCTGAGAGCTTTCTGACCCTGTATAGACAGCAATGCAATTATCACATTCAAGGGCCAGAAATAATGACGTCGATAAAAATGTCCATGTGACATCAGTGGTTTGCAATTTTATGAAGCTACGAGAAAACTTTTTGTGCACAAATAAAACAAAAATAATAATGTAAACAAGGCACAGCGCATCCAGGTTCTATGTCAAAAAATTGACATTGAAATTGAAATGTTCCATAGCTTCATTAAATTACGGTTGAACCACTGATGTCACATGGACTATTTTAATGATGTCCTGACTACCTTTCTTGGCCTTGAATGTGTCAGTTGTGTTGCTGTCTATGCAGGGTCAGAAAGCTCTCGGATTTCATCGAAAATTTCTGAATTTGTGTTTCGAAGATGAATGAACCTTACGGGTTTGGAACAACATGAGGGTGAGTAATTAAATGGATAGTTCACCCAAAAATGAAATGAATGATGTTTATCTGCTTACCCCCAGGGCACAAACAAAGATTTTTAACTCAAAATGTTGCTGTCTGTCAGTCATATAATGGCAGTCAAATCAACCCATGGCTTTGAGAGTCAAAAAACATACACACACAAAACCAAATTAAACCCTGTGGCTCGTGACGATACGTTGAAGTGTTAAGACACAAAACAATCAGTCTGTGCAAGAAACGGAACAGTATTTATATAATATTTATACCTCTAATCCACCGCAATGTCCAACTGTCCTAAGCGACAGCCGGTGTGTGATGCGTCCACAAGCTCTGGCATATACGTCACTCATTGTTTACACAGTGCAAAGAGATTGTGGCTACGATGGCTACTTAAAATGGTAATTACTTCTGTTCATCCTGATTGTTGCAACCGATTCATAACTAAAAGATTATGTTTGCTTGTGTGAACTCATCCGAGAGTGTTGACTTTTCACCGACTCCCAACTTTTGTTGTTATGGCTGCTTGCTCTTCGGCTGGATATCAACACACCCATGAAGTTACTAAAAGTGTGGAGGGTCTGCAGTAATCATTTTTCCCCTGATGATTTTAGAGACCTAGAGGGGGATAAAGTACTACTGAAATCATCAGCTGTGCCTATGGTTTTGTCATGTGCCGGCTGTTGTGAACGCGCTCAGGACAGTTGGACATTGCGGTGGATCAGAGGTAAAACAAATTATATAAATACTGTTCAGTTTTTAGTAAAGGCCGATTGTTTTGTGTCTTAACACCTCAATGTATCACCACGAGCCGCGGGGTTTAATTTGGGTTTGTCTGTGTATGTTTTTTTTGACTCTCAAAGCCGTGGGTCCCGTTGAATGCCATTATATGACTGGCAGACTGCAACGGTTTGAGTTAAAAATCTTTGTTTGTGTTCTACTTAAGAAACAAAGTCACAAACATCTTAGATGCCCTGGGGGTAAGCAGACACGCATCAAATTTTCATTTTTTGGTGAGCTATCCCTTTAACAAGTGCCAAATGCAAGTAAAATTTGCTAAGCTTTACTTTGATAAGAAAATAACCAAAGTTTTACTGGAGGATAGAAATTATCTTCAACTTTTCCTCAGTGCAAAATTTGCCTAAAAGGTTTTCTCCAGAACTAAATGTAGCAACTCTTGTGCAATATAAAATCAGAGCAACAAAATCTGCTCAGGGTGATTAGAAATATTTGTGGCCAGTAAATTTCTCAACTCATTCACATCTGTGGCAAAAGGTTAATTTTGGACCCTGTTTGTTTCGAATACACATAAACACAGAAGTCAGTTTATCAACTTGAATAAAACATGAAACCCAACATAAATTGTCTACTAACTACAGCCTCGGGACTTACCACAGTGTCTTTAAAAACAAGCCCTACTAATGGTTAGATTAGAGATCATGTTAAGTCAATCATTAGTTATTGTTTTGTTAGAAATTATAAAGCAGAAAGCCTGCAGTTAATTTTCAGCCACCTTACAAACTAATTAACATGCTATCGCGCCCCCGTGCAGGTACAAACATCCCATAATGCCTCTCTCTCCGGGAGGCTTATTTGGCACTTGTGTGATGAGCCCCACAGATAGAGTTCAGTGGCTCTATACGAGACGAGCGATTTTAATTACAGCAGCAGAACGCAGAGCAGGATAACAGGATGAGCGCAGAGGATGCAAGAATTAATGAATCGGGCCTCCCAGATACTAGGACTGTGTGCCATCAGTAAATACTCCAGTAAACACGACGAGCACTTCCATCACGGGCGCGTGTGTTATCAAGTGGAAACAGTCTATGAGAAAAACCCATCATCTCTGCATATGCCATGTTTAAATCTGAAAACAATTACAAACTACCAGGTTGTTTTTCAGAGGACTTTAGTGAGGGTGGCATATTTAATTTGACATGAATAAAAACAAGGCTGCCGTCTGCCCTGGCTCCATTGAGAAAACATTTCAAAAACACTGCAAAACTATAAACATTCAATGACAATAGAGAAAATAGGAAGTGTGGAGACAGAAAAGGTGTGAAAAGAAAACCCCAGATAGTGAGAATATACCTGGTAACACCGTAAGCCAGGCAGAGTGATGGTTATAGCCAATCGAGTTCCCTGCCAGACAAGTGTATTGCCCCGCATCCTCAAAAGACACATTGGTCAGGTAGAGAATCTCCAGCTCTTTATCCGTAGTATTTATTCCCGCAGTCTGGAAAAGCAAGGAGAGACGGAGAGAGAGAAAGACAGATGCGTAAACCACAACCCTTGAGAAAGAAACAGCTCCCAACAACAGGAGGAAGATCTAAACGAGTGAAGATGAGTTATCCCATCACCATTAACCCAGAAATCCCACAATCCAGCACATGAAGAGATGACCTAGAAGCAAAGTAAAACCCCAAACCCTGATGGAAAATGTAATGCGTCATCAGCAGCAGCAGGTCACATTAGTTTTTATCCAGATCTGTTTGAGGTGCAAAGAAAACATAAAAAGAGCAGGGAAGAATATTACCAGCTTCAAGCCCAATTTAACCTCTCACTAGATAAATCTGACGCCTATTTATGCAGAAGTGTAAGTCCCGGTACTCCCAGAGCTGTGTGCAGTGTATGAAAAAAATCAATAAGAATGTGCGTGTGGCACAGTCCTGGCTCCTATTAAACATGCCCTTGTTGCATTGATTGGGGAAGAAGAAGAAGCGAGCGTTTAATTGAAGCAGACACACACTCGCCTTACGTAACAAGTCCTTGAATCAGGTCACCTTATTTAATGTGTGAAAAAGGGACGGGAAGAGCAGGGAGAAATAGAAAGAGTTTAGGGGAGTTTGACTCTACGCCACCAAAGTCTTGATTGACATCAGCTGTTTGGAGAAAGATTTTTTACCTGGCTGGGACACCATGAGCCAGAATGTATTCTCTGACATGCCTACAAAGTTGTGGGCTCTGCACCAGTACTGGCCTGCATCTTTTTCTGACACATTATACAGAGTCAGCGTATCGTGGGCCTCTTTTACTTTACTGACAAAACTCTGCAGAGACACACACACACATACTTAGTCAAGAGGCGAACACGTTCACACATGAATAAACACTTAATGATTTAAAATACTCCCACAGCTTGTTCTAGCACTTTTTTTTTTAAAGATGTTGATACACTTAGGGGCAAATTCACAAAAACAGTTGCGCCACTCTGGTATGTACGTGCTAAAAACCTAGTAACCTCCCAAAATCGACTCACGACGAAAACGTACTTGTGGGAACTTTTTAGCGAGATGCAAAATATGTACCGTCATGTACGTTACGTGACATATTCAATGTGAAATGTCCACTGAGTGATGCTAAAAGAGTGTTTGTATATGGTACATTTTATGTGACGTTTTTGTGTTACCACAGTTCTGACTTGAAATGTCCGTTGAGTGGCGCTATAACTCTAATGCTCTGTGACATTTTAAAATTGCGTACCATCTGCAGTACACCTAAACCTACCCGAAAGTATGAACAAAAGTGAATGTGATGTAAAAACACAATTGCAAGCATGCCATTTTAGCTTGTTTTTCGATCTCTCATCTTTCAGCTCTTTCATCGTGAGTCGTGTTTTTCGTACCCAAGGATTCCGGATCCTAAGTCTAATTCTGTCCTGGCAGAGCTACCGAGCAAACTTATGTTCGGAAAGCAAAACATATGTAGTTGTAATCATAACTGTGTATAAAAAACAATTGCAAGTGCTTGCTGTTTTACTGCCTCTAGTGCTTCTGTTGGAAACTGCAGTGATGTGTACTTATTGGTACGTATTTTGCATCTTGCGAAACATTTCCCACAGCTGCGTTTTCATCATGAGATCAGGTAGCAAAATCCAGTTTAACCAAGTATTATCTACACTGGTATAGGAAGTTGAACTGTACTTAAAGAGTTTAGAAGATTTACTGAATACAATTATTTATTTTAAACTACATGCAAAGTGATTTATTAATAACGGAGGAGCGGGCGGTAGTGGTTACATTAATTTCTTTGATCTTTTAATCTACTTTACTATCTCAATTCAAATGCACAAACTAAATCAAGATTTCTCAAGAATTCATTTCTGAATAGCACTTACTACTGTGCATCATGAGTACTTAAATGAACTGTCATTCTTTAGGCTTCTTATAGATTGTGACTTACAAAACTTGGCACAATTAATGTTACTGTAATGTTCACGTAAACCAACCAACATAGGCTCACTTGAAACACGTGCCTCTATATACATTTCTGCGAAACTGAAAAAACATACCTATATGTATGATGCAGATTCCAGTTGAAATGAACACTAGCGGCAGTAAAACTTTGACAACTTTTATGCATTTTCACACAAAGTTTGATTTACAGGTACAGAGTTTTGATCAATAAAGTTTCATTTTTGCACAATTACTTGCTGAATATTACGACTTCAAAATTTTAACATCCTGCGCGATTTGAAAATGGATACTTTTGAATGTTGTCATCACATATACAGCTTCATATGCATGCGTTTTCTAATTCAGTAGTGTTGTTCGGTAGCTCATGTGATAAGACATTGCACTTTAGTGATGAAGAACTCTGATACGAACCCCATGAAACTACGGTTTGACAAATCAGCTCAAATCCGTATAAGGAAGTTAAAATAGCATGGCTGCATCAACAAATGCATTTGTTAACACTATTGGGTAGGTTTAGGGTTGGGTTTGGTGTAGAAGATATTTCCTACACAATAAAGCATTGACCCTTAGCGACACTCCCCGGATATTTGAATTCTGAACAGCCGCAATATGTACCTCAAGCAGCGTAATAAAAATGCAGCATTAAGTGCCTGTACCAACATAATAAAAACATGTCACGGTCACGTATTGATTGTGTTTTAGCGCCACTCTATAGACATCTCACTTTGAAACTGCCGCGAAACAAGCAGTAATGTACGTGTTGCAGAAATCTACATCGAGGCATGTATTTTCATGAGCCTGGGTTAAACCAAAACACACAGTGCATGCAAATACGCAACACTATTAGCAGATGAAAACTGCAACCCATGAAGATTTATGTGCAGTTTGAATTTTTATTGTGGGATAAGAACAGGAACGAGCTCGGGAAATGTTGCGAGCTGGATTCAAACTCATTCCGATGACCTGCTAGGCCATCGCTCTGATGTCACTATATGCTATAATTAAATGCTCAAATATGGACTTCAGCCCCTTCATCCACACATATCTGTTTCTGTGTTTCTTTCAGATGCTTCATTTGCTTTATTCTCAGTTTCCGTTCTTTCCCTTGATCGCAGGCGTTGCGCCACACATGATCTGTCGCTCAGCACTCTCGGTCTGGGAGGGCTGGGGAAGGCTTTAGAGGGTGCGCAGATGAGGCTGCGGGGAAGGGAAAAGCCGGCGCGCGGCTCCCAGTAAAATACTGTTTCAATTATGTGGGAGTCTAAAATAGCGTGGCGGTCTGGCCAGCCGACGCACTCCCCTCCTCTGCCTGCTGACTCGGCCCTTCCCTCGCTTCCCGCACTCATTTTTTCCATGGCTTTTTCGGGAGCCTCTTCCCTTGTTCCCTCCCTCCTTCTTCTCTGAAGAGTGAGTGGGGCAGCACAGCTAATGGCTGTCTCCCTGCACGACGCCACCGCGGCGGTTAGCTTAGCCCAAAACAGATGTCTGCCTCCTCTCTCGCTCCTCTGAGAGGAAAAAGAGAGCGAGAGACCCCGAATTCTCCAGTTGCAGAGTCTATAGTGAGATGCTAACATGGGTGGGATTAGGAGTTGAGGGAGGTGCTCGCTAAGAGTCACTCAAAGCTCACATGAGACTTAATATGTGGTTTAATTTAAGCTGCTCTTGGACACATTTCAACAAATGCCTTCAACGTCTGTGAAGGACCATTCTAACACTCAAAAAATAAACATGTTTGCATAATTCAAATATTTATAACATTGACATCATAACAAATCAAAAAAGGTGTTTGTAAGTATTTAATGTACAAAACTGAAAAAAAGTGGTGGTTCATTCACGCGTTCTTTTGATGTGACACTATAGATGACTGTACCTTAAGGATGTTGACGTAGGGGGCGCCATTGGGCCCATACTGGCTTCCATTCACCTCGATGTGTTTGAGCCACTGGATGTGTGGCTGAGCATCACTGTACACCTTACAGTGGAACTCGACGTCACTGCCCACCACCACCGTCTGATTGGCCGGGAGCCCCGCCTGTAGGATGGGCCGGTGAGGAGAGCGCTCTGATTGGACGAGAGATAGATTGCATTTAGCAATGAAGGTAAGTTTAAGTTAAAGGCTGAATATGTGCGTGTGTGTGTTATGTGTTCATACCCAGCACGTCGAGTTGGTATGTGTGTCTGATTGTCCCGTATTTGTTTTGCACCACACACGTGTAGTTTCCCCGGTCGGATGGAACGGCACTCTCCATGACCAAACTCCACTGCTGATGCCTCAACTAGAGAGAAGGGATTATAGAGACAGACACAGAGTTTTATTCATACAGTGGGATATTACATAAGAGGTCCACTTGAATCCTAAGGTTTTTCTGTTAGCTGAAGAAAAGCAGGTGTTAAATTCTGTGTCTGTCTAATGTTCCACTGAGCTGATAAATTTGAAGTGAATTTGAATTAAGGTTCCAAACAGAATGCAGACTTGCAATTTGAATGTAAGGATAGATAGATGGATAGATAGATGGACAGATAGATAGACATGTTTACTTTTGTGTTTCACGGGACGAAGCATATCGAGTAAGAACAACACAAGGATGTGTAAATAATCACACACTTATCTAATTATTTTTGGGTTTATTTTGGAATACCTTTAACATCACCAGACATGGAAAGTATGCTGATTGGTCAGAAAGTCTCCTTTTGTTTACACAAACCCTTCACCTCATACACACACACATACACACACACACACACATATATAGATGGATACACACATACACAGAACCATTCATTCATTCACAGAGCACATTCTAATTGCATATATGTCTCTCTCTCTCTGCTTCTTTCTGTTTCTCTTGCTCTCTGTCTCTCTCTCATTCCTCCTCTACGCACTTCGAAGGTCTGAGTGGAAAAAAATGTAACTGTGTAAATATTATGGGCTGTGTTTTTGAACAGTTGCATGGTAACACTGCCTGAGCGGGCAACACGCACATAGACAAACACACATGCCTAAGAAAGTTGGCAAGGGCGCCTGTGCCCCCTGCACTACTCCTCCCCCTCATCTTCTAGATCCTCACCTTCTCTCAGGCCACTCTCACTGGCTCGCTCTCGCTCAGTGAGGCTTCGGTGTTTGCTGATTGACAGAGTGCATTGAAATGTGTGTGAGTGGATGCTTTTATGGGAATAGTTGACATTTAATGTGTCCAATGACATTTTTAGGCAAGATTTTAGGTTCAAATTAATGTAAGTGTATAAGGGAAATTGTATTGTCCTGTAACAAGTGACCATTTCTTTTAAACAACTTAATTTTAAGTAGTTCATTTTAAATTACCCTGCATGGAAACTTAATATTTTTAAAAGTACACCATACCAATAAGAGGTCATAAAAACTGCATAAGAATATAATACAAAAATTGGCCAAATGCTGTTCAGAATAGTTTTAAAACAAGTACATGTTTGTTACTAAACATTATTTTGAAGGACTTTTATATTATATGATGTTATCTTATATTATATTATATTATATTATATTATATTATATGTGACCCTGGACCACAAAACCAGTCTTAAGTAGCACGAATATATTTGCAGCAATAGCCAACAATACATTGTATGGGTCAAAATTACTGATTTTCCTTTTACGCCAAAAATTTTCAGGATATTAAGCAAAGATAATGTTCCATTAAGATATTTTATAATGATGTATGTATAAATCTCCATTAAAAAAAAAAAAAAAGAAGACTGGTTTTATGACTGGTTTTGTGGTCCAGGGTCATTATATAATATATATTATATTATATTATATTATATGTGACCCTGCACCACAAAACCAGTCATAAGGGTCTATTTTTGAATAAATAAGCTTTCCATTAATGTATGGTTTGTTAAGATATGACAATATTTGGCTGAGATACAACTTTTTGAAAATCTGCAATCTGAGGGTGCAAAAAAAATCGCCTTTAAAGTTGTCCAAATGAAAATCTTAGCAATGCATATTACTAAAATTAAGTTTTGATATATTTACGGTGGGAAAAATAACAAAATGTCTTCATGGAACATGATCTTTACTTAATATCCTAAAAACAACAAACAAAAAACAAACAAACAATAATTTAGACCTATACAATGTATTGTTTCTACAAATATACCTGGTGCTACTTAAGACTGGTTTTGTGGTATAATATAATATAATATAATATACTTTTTTATTTTTTAGATTGTCAGTTGAGCAACAAAGAAAAACAATATTCCCCTGAGCTACATCAACTTATGCTCAGCCCCCCTCTCAGTGAAATCCTAGATTTGCCTTGTTAACTTCCCAAAAGTATTTAACGTCAACTACCCATGTGTAGTGAGAGTATAATGGGTTGAGAGTTAATTTAGCACCCTATCTTTGCACTGACATTTTGTGTGTGTGTGTGTGTGTGTAAGACATTTATCTCAATGTGTCTGCTGAAAAAAAATGCTGTGAAGAATTCTCAGCTGTTCCTCAATCTACCCCGAGCACTTTATCCAGAGGGGAATGGGAGGAGAGAGTTAGTACATTTATCCCATCCTTCATCAAAAGATAAGGGCTGAAAAGTGTTGCGATGTGGTGCTGGACCCCGCTGATTCAGATAGAGGAAAAAACAGCACAAAAAAGACCCAAGCAGAGGTCTGATAATCAGTCGAAAAGCGCTGCTCAAATTCCTCCCGGCATTACGCTGTTAACATATTAAGCCTCTTTAACTCTGATGTCAGACCGGGGTTAGGAGTTAAGACCGGTGCAGTGGATATTCAACTGATTTGTCACAGAACTGCAGAGAATATTGCGAGTTTAGGGACTCGGTAGGTGCCAAGAAGTTCGGGTCTCTCTTGAGTATGTGTTTGTACGTGCATGTTCAGGATTTATGGTTGTGTCAAAATGGTGCGAGGTTGTTCCGATAGTGCTGCTGTTTAATTTGACCCACAGAGACAAGAAGCAAAAACAACTGACCCCAGGGCGAGTCATTAAAACGACAAAACTGTTTCTTTTACTCTTTCTCAATGGAAAGTAGTACAGTAGTCTCACTGGAAAACACCCTGTTTTTACCATTTAAAGAAGTCATCAATATTGTACAGATGGTCCATAATCATACACGCCCTAATATGAAAGTCTGCTGTAGAGAATGAGCTACGTGGCTATATCAGTCAGTTCATACTGATTAAGAGAAGTGGTCACTAGTTATCGACACTAATCAGGCTACATGAGAACATTAAACATTAAGGATGTAATTACATCAAAATCTCACAATACGATAATATCTCAATATGAAGTCCATGATACGATATTTATTGTAATATTAAAAAAAAAAAAAAAGACAAATAAAATTTTTTTTATTTTTTTATTTTGTAAATTATAAAGTTAAATTATTCTATCTAATGCACTTCAAGAGTTCAAAATATGAGCTTCAACCCATGTTCCTAACCAAGAAAACTTAAGTCAGAAAAAAAGCATTGAATTGACTTATACCTGAACTTTAAAGGGGACTCAACCCTCTTTTTATTTGTGGTATACTGTCTCAGTCTAAATTACATTCACACTGGTGTTTTAGGAAGCCAAAGAAATTAGAATATACTGTAATAATAATAATAACAACAACAACTACAACTTTATATTTTTGTTATTCACATGACAGTAATAGCCATTGTAAAACACTTGCACTGTAAAAATGCACTGCACTGTAAAAATGAATATTTCATATGTATATTATTTTTGCTTTACACTACAGAAGGGAAATTAGAATACTTCTTTCATGATTTCAACACTTGAAAGAGATATTTTTAAAGTTGGACTGCAGTAACATTAATCATTTAAACTGCTAGCTTTCAGAAATTCATACTGCACTCTTAAGCTTTTATTTTGATGTAAACGGCAAAAGAGTCTTTATTTTGACAGATTCAGTAAAAACAGGCTTATAAAAATGCCTCTTACTACAAATCTAGAAATACTGTAATCATCTGCCGCGAAAATAAAGCATAAGCGGTGGCTGTTGCGTTCCTAAACGCACGCTAAACTCACAGCACATGCAATAAACGAGTTCACTGCATTCCTTGTGAACTGAGCCATTCTGAGGCGCAGAAAACACCGGATCACGAGCTGGTCGCCTGAACAAAGTGCACGCTACGCTTTGTAACACGTAGCGAAAACAGACTTGACAAAGCCATATTGTGCTTTTGGTTTTGGTTCGTTCGACAAATACTGTGCCAAAAACATAATAGCCCAAAACACAACTTTAATTCCTTTTATGCTAGAATAAAAAGTTTAAATATATTTAAAAAACTACACTTTTTCCCCGGAAGTCCTATCGTTTCATATCCTCATGTGACCACGATGATTTTGAGATTTGAGTTTTGCTATCGCGATACCACGATATTGATAACTCTGTTACATCGCTATTAAACACTTGAACTTTAACCATATTTTTACATATAAATGAATAACAAATTGAACCTAAGCAGTTAATAAAGACACACACTGCTGTTGCCCACAGACAAAAGGCGCATTTGTTGGTGGATTAGAGATTCACTGATGCTCCAAGCATGTAGAATTTGGCGCTGGTGGTCCCACAGAGCACTGCGACTGAAATTGAGTCATCTCTCAGAGGACATAGTCTTTCTTCAGCTCGTTCGTCAATTGAGCTGTTGAATATGTTGCGAGCCGCTCACATACACACGCTGAAACGCAGCGTTTTCACACAACATCAGTGTGTGTATGTGTGCGTGAGGTGTGACTAACCCACAGTGCCACAGATTAGCATTCTAACAATGCGACTTCGGCTGCCATATGTGAGCATGACAAAAGCCACGCCTCCCCCTGCCAATCAAGGTCTCTAAATCGCCACGACAACACCCTCTGGGAACCTCCCCCTTCTGATGACTCAATAGAGTGCTGACCTTTGACCTTAGAACCCTGCCAGTCAGGCAGAGAAAGTGACTGAGGTGTGTGTGTGTGTGTCTGTTTGTATGTGCGTGTGGCCGTTTGAAGGGAAAGCTGTGGGAAAGTCAACTGTCTAAACAAAGCCACGGATCGTTTCAAACAATGAGAGTACGGCATGTGACTCATTTTCTTGCATTTAAAACTCATTCTGCAATCTTGCCGCATTTAGTCAGCAATTAACGCGCCCTGACCGTCGGCCAGAGAGTTAGTCGAACTTACAATTGGCTCCGGTGCCAACAAAAACATAATAACAGCGCTATTGTTTCCCGTGCAATGCAAAAAAGAGATGTAAAAAGCTGATCTCTCAGAGAACTCCTCATGTTTAATTTCGCATGACGCTCTGCGTTTTAACACATCGTTGAGTGTGTTATCAAGTCATCAGGGCTGTCATATCCACACGCACAAGGGGGTCACGCATCCTTGCGCATAAATATAAGAGCTGTGACTTTTAGCCTTGGTCTTAATAGAGACAGAAGACGTTTAGGGTGAGCTGCTGTCAAGCTCCTGTGTATGTGTGTGTTAAATAAAGCTATTATGATGCTGTCAGACATCTCTATGCCAACAGTGACTGTGGTGATGCTGAGGGCAGGTCTGGTATAAAGGATGACCCTGGGTCAGTGCGAACCCCTGGTGTGTGTGTTTGTAAGGGCGGGCCGGTCACACTATGGCCATGGAGAGGTGGAGAGGTCATTGTTTTGTTTCTAAATGTCTCTCTTAGGGGACACTGGTTATATTCTATGCATACAGGTCAACGCAATGCAACGCTGTGTTAAAGAATCTGAATGCGCGATTGTGTATGTGCAAAAAGAAGTCGCTCAGAAGATCACGTGTTGACTTTATTGCAGGTGTTTCTCTTAAAATTCTGTTTAAAGGGATAGTTCACTCAAAAATGAAAATTAAAACACAAATTAAGATATTTTTGATGAAATCCGAGAGCTTTCTGACCCTGCACAGACGTCGTTAAAATAGTCTGTAATTTTATGAAGGTACAAGAATACTTTTTGTGTGCAAAGAAAATGTGTGTTCAGTCTTTGATGTGAAGAAATTGTTGAATAAAGTCATTACTTTTGTTTTATTTGTGCACAAAAAGTATTCTCAAAGCTTTATAAAATTATGGTTGAACCACTGATGTCACATGGACTATTTAACAATATCCTTACTACCTTTCTGGGCCTTGAACGTGGTAGTTGTGTTGCTGTCTATGCAGGGTCAAAAAGCTCTCGGATTTCATCAAAAATATCTTAATTTGTGTTCCGAAGATGAACGAAGGTACTCTCAAGGCTTCCTATCTAGGAGAAACAACTGAGATATTAAAGAGAAGGTGTAATTCATGACTTTTCCTTTCCAGTGGGGAAAATGTGTGCCTATTCAGGAAAATTTTGTTCAATAACTCTGTAGTATTTAAAGGGGTAATTTGCTGAAAAAGTCTTGAACTCACGCTCATGTAGCTCCAAACCTGTCTGACGTACTTTCTTCTGTGAAACATAAAAGAACCAAAAAGCTTTGGTGACCACTGATATTTCTTAAAATATCTTCTTTTTTTGCTCCTCAGAAGAAAAAAAAAAGTCCTACAGGTTTGGAAGGATTGTAAATGATGACAAATGTTAATTTTGGGTGAACTACTCCTTACTTCCACCCCCATTTTTTAACACAGACTTGAAAATGCACTCTCCAAACTTAAATTGTTATAATTCATGAACGAATACATTTTGTAATATGATTTTGAAGCACAATTTCCATAGTAATGCAATGTCCAATTTTAAAGTAGTTTGCACAGGATGAAGTCTGAGGTTTTAAGTTTTCAATTGATATATAATATATGATGATAAAAAGTAACGTAACAACGTAACAAAGGTCAGAAGTCGTGTTATGATGTAAATTTTTGAGGTGCACTCTTGTCATAAATTAATCTATTACCGTTCCTACATATTTTGTAACAAAAAAGCAGTGGTTAAATATCAATTTAGGAGTTGACATTTAGGCCCAGTTTCATAGACATGGTTTACCTTAAGCCAGGACTAGGCCCCATATTTAACCAGATTTTATAAAAATGCCTTAAAAGAAAACATTACAGGTGCACATCTTGAGACAGAACAATGGCACTGACATATTTTAAGATATGTCAGAACAAGATATTTTCAGTTGAGACAGCTCAAACATGCATTTTAGTCTGGGACTAGCCTTAAACCTTGTCTGTGAAAACGGGGGATAGTTTGTCATGATTAGATTAGGATTTCATTGTAATATGTGACCCTGGACCACAAAACCAGTCTTAAGTAGCATGGGTACATTTGTAGCAATCGCCAAAAATGCATTGTATGGGTAAAAATTATCGATTTTTCTTTAATGCCAAAAATCATTAGGATATTAAAAGATCATGTTCCATGAAGATATTTTGTAAATTTCCTAAAGTACATATATCGAAACTTAATTTTTAATTAGCAATATGCATTGCTAAGAACTTAATTTGGGCAACTTTAAAGGCAATTTTCTGAGTATTTAGGTTTTTTTTTTTTTTTTTTTTGCACCTTCAGATTCCAGATTTTCAAATAGTTGTATCTCAGCCAAATATTGCCCTACCTTAGCAAACCATATATCAATGGAAAGCTTATTTATTAAAAAATAAAGTAAACATAGAGTAAACTTAGTAAACTTACGGTAACAATTAACAGAGTAACAGAGGTTAAATTGTAGGGGGTTAAGTAATTGAGCATTAAGGAGCAACAGCCCTGAGAGATTAAAAAAATGGTAATAATAAATAAAAATAATCTACAGAATCAGTGGACGGCCTCCAAAGCACGTCACCCGCACACAAACGCAGCAACACATAAATAACCAGACCACACAGAACTTTGTGTTCTTCTGTTCTTTCAGAAGAACAGCAACAGGTGGACGTATCCTCTAGAGACACAAGCAAATAAAATCCAGAGCGAGAGAGAGCGCTCTTGAAGGAGCAGATGTTGGGGATCTGTGTAAATTATTACTAATCGCAGACTCTTATTATCTGTAATCCTAAACACGCAATCACATGTTTGCACACGCAAGTGTACTTAATCGATATTCATATTGTCTTACTTTAATCCCGCCCATTCTCTGCTCTCCCTTGAATTCCTTCCCGTTTTTCAGCCAGTGGATGGTGGGAGTGGGGTTGCCGGCAGCGGGACAGCGGAACTTCACTGTATTGGCGGCGGGAACGGCCAAAAGCTTCTTCTCCATCCGGTCAGGACGGGTCCAGGATGGAGCTTCTGTTAGGAAAATGAGAATGAAATCAGATGCTGCTGAAAATATAAACTAAACATGACAAGTTTACAAAAACAGGTCAGTATATGAGTGCAAATATAAGTGTATGTTGACATGCAAACGCACTATTTTTCAGGGGTTAGGGTGTTCCCTCTCCGGGAGTCTTCGTGTGGGTGAATGTTTATGGAAAGATTTTTCTTGCTCGCTCTGTGGCAGCGTCAGACTGGCTGCCTAATTCCCAGACTGAATTAAAATTTGTTTGGAAAAGCAAACACGCTTACATACGCTCTTACGCGAGTGTGAGGCGCGTTTATGCTCTCGTAGACAGAGCTCTGAAAGATTCCCAGTGTTAAATCCTTCACACAGTCATGAACACACAATGCGGATTGCTAATAATAACCTATTATAATAACAGAGCAATTTTCCTTCATTTAATCTTCCTACAAATTCAGTTTATAACGTTGACTGTTATGCGGTCAGGTCTGTGTTTACGCTCCCTAGTAACTAATGGCAAATATCAGAGCGTAAATACTTACAGTAACATCCTTTAGCTAGAATAATAGTCATTATTTTTATTTTCAGACGAGTCTTGCGCTTTGTGTGCGTGTATGTGTCTTTAAGAGCCTGAGTAAACATACTTTCATCCCTCCTCAAACAATTAACTCCAGATCAGATCAACCCGCGAACTTGGCGATTAAACCCACAGACGCCACATTTCGCTCCAGACGTACAAGCGCACATCTGTGAACGCGCACACACACACAATAAACCCATTAAACAGACTGAATATAATTCTCGCTCGCGTTACTCGCTCATGCTATCAGATTGTGAATGTAAAGGGTGATTGGCAGGCTGGCATTTCCTTTGGCATAACCGACACACACACGCTCATATTTTCACATGGTCAGTGATCCATTAGGACTACAACGAGGGCCTGTACTCAACAGTGGACCTGGCCATATGTGTGTTTGTGAGTGCGTGTGTATGTGGTTTGCTATTTTATAGAGTTCAATACAGACAATTTGAGCTTTGAAGTGGGAACCGCGAATCTACAGTGACCCAACTTTTTTTTTTCATTTACTTTTATTCTACAGCCAAAAAAAAGCCATCAAAGCAGAGCGCAGCTCTACACAGCTGATATTACGCACAGCTTGCTTCAGTCAGCCAAACTGAGAGCAGTAACTAGCACTGCATCATTAAGATATTACAGAATGATGTCATCAGATGTCACACGACCTCAGCTCTTCTCAAATGTTCCAGAGAACCCAGACCTCACAGCTCTCAGCTCCAGTGTGCTGATCTCCTGTTCTTTCTCTCTCCCTCTCTCTCTTTCTTAATTAGAGCTGGATTACTGGTCATTAAACTCTAAAGGGGTTTTGGTTTTTGCCTAATCCCTCGTTTTATGCCCTCCCCTCAACACTGAGACCCTCCCCCAACCCCCGATCCCACCACAGCAGACAGATGCATTAGCTTTCCCTTCCCTTCCCTCTTGCTTTCTTTCTTTGTGAAAAGTCACAAACAAGATCTCTCCCAATTCTTAGCTGTTTCTCCTACAAAGCAATGAGATTAAATAAAGATAAAATGGAAAAAATCTCAGATTGTTCCTCCTTCAGAAAAAAATTACGTTAATCCTGTCTCATCTAGAGTTTCAAAAGAGATTCAGTATTATTTTAGTATCATTTATGTAGTATTTAATTCTATTTTTAATAAGAATTCATTTGTATTCATTTTAATTTAAGATTTATTTCAATTTTCGTTTTTATATTGAAACTTAAGTTGCCATGGCAAATGTTCTAATTTTTCTTTTAGTTTTTCAAGTTTGAGTTTTTCACCTAATATTTATAATTAATTTGAGCTTGATTTTAGTTACCTAAAATTATTCTGAATGATTTCTGATTTTCATTATTATTTCATTTATTATTACTATTAGTTGTAGTAGTAGTATATCATTATTTAATAATTTTTGTTTTGGTTTTTCAAGTTTATGTTTTTTATCTCATTTTTATAATTCATTTGAGCTTGATTTTAGTTACCTAAAATGAATTATAATAGTTTTAGTTAACAATAACATGACTGAAGAGATCTTAATGTTTCAAACAGTTCTAAGTTTTTCTGATTTTCATTATTTCCTTTTTTATTTTTATTTCCTTTAGTATTATTAGCAGTAGCATTTCATTATTTAACCATTTTTGTTTTAGTTTTTTAATGTTTAAGTTTTTCATCTAATATTTCTAATTCGAGGTTGATTTTAGTTACCAAAAATTATTTTAATAGTTTTAGTTAAAAATAGCACAACTGAAGAGATCTTAATGTTTCGAACTGTTCTCAGTTTTTCTCATTTTCATTATTTCCTTTTTATTATTATTATTAGTATTTCATTATTTAGTCATTTTTGTTTTAGTTTTTTTTAAGTTTAAGTTTTTCATCTAATATTTCTAATTCATTTGAGCTTGATTTTAGCTACCAAAAATTATTTTAATAGTTTTAGTTAGCAATAGCATAACTGAAGAAATCTTAATGTTTCTAAGTGTTCTCAGTTTTTCTGATTTTTATTATTATTTCATTATTTTTTATTATTATTAATATTTCATCATTTAACATTTCTCATCAAATTCAAAGATTTGGGCTATGCTATCCATATTATTTATCTTTTTATTTTTATTTTTATTTTTATTTTTATTATTGTATTTTTTTTTTTTTTACATAATTTACAAACTGTATATAAACAGTTTCTCATTTCTCTCTATTTTATTTAATATTTTTTAAAATATAGACAGATTGAGTGATTCTAATTCTCTCAATTATTTATTAACACATTTGCCTGCACAGACATTTATCAAAATTGGTTTAAAATATGTTTTTTAAAAATCAATCGGGTTACTGAAATGAGAACTTACCAAAAACATTTAGAAATAAAAACTTTCACTGGTTTCTGTTTTTACTTGTTTTACACAGTCGAAGATATTCTGGCATTTTTTAGTCACATTTCAGTTGATGCTGTTAGACTTTAAACTATATCTCGTCTTTTCCTTTCCTCTCTCTCGATCTCTCCTGAGAATTTGTGTTTTAGCATCAAGTGGGGGGAAAAAAGCAGCTGATGAAATGAGATGCAACCTAACCCCATCTAAAAAAGACAGCAATCTCATGCATTTATTACACAAAAGAGAGACCTCATAAAATCTCAATCAAAAACGAGGACTGAAATGAGAAATAAGAGGGTGAAACACACCATTTCCATTACCTGCATCGTCCTCATCTTCATCATAGTCCTCATCATCACCAGAGGACAGCGAATCTAAGAAAGGCAAAGTGATAGAGAGAGAGAAACGATCTTATTACTACACAGCACAGTGGCTTTTCTGTATGAACAATGAACCTATTCATATGATCTGCAGAATGAGGAAAATAAACTGATAACAAATCAAAACCAATTACTGCACACACACACCTCCCCTCAAACACTGACACACACAGCGCTTAATGGATGGCAGATGTTAGCAGAGATTCAGTGAGTAAAACGTCTCAGAGATTTCTGACAACAGCTGTATTTTTACACACATGTCCTGAAATACACACACACACACACACACAAACACACACTCTCGTATCCTGCTTCTAAATGAACTCATTCAGAGGGGGAAAAAAACCCGCTATGACCCTGAAAAGGAGATTATTCTGTCTTCAACTCCTCCTCTGTGAACATTTACACAGGTAAAACTGTACAGCACACACTCCTAAAATACCAGCGGAGCGTGAAATCCAACACTAGGCCTATTTAGTGCTAAAGATATGCTGTTACTGGGACACTGATGCTTTCTGTGTGTGGCTACTTCAGATTTATACTATATTTTCATGTTTTGTGGCTTAACAGTCTTTGGGTTTGTCTTACAAAATGTTTTGATTTCTAAAGTTTGTTGTTGTTCTGTGGTCTTTCATGATTTTAAAGGATTAGTACACCCAAAAGTTAAAAATTGTCAAGACGTCAATGACAATGAGGTCAAACGCAAGACCATGAAAAGCAAAGAACATTTTCATTAAGACTGGGAATACAGCACACAAGTTAGTCCCCATTCACTTTCATTATATGGAAAACAGCAGCTTGAACATTCTGTAAAACATCTTCTTTTATGTTCCACAGACAAAAGAAACTCAATCAGGTTTTGGAATTAAATATGGATGATTAATGATGGTTTTATGTGTGAATTATCCCTGTAAAGCTGCGATGCTGTCTGTCAGTGTGTCTTGTGTTAAAGTGTGCAGAACAGGATATTGCTGTCTTGTGGACTCTTTATCGGCATGCGATAATTGGTGCAGGTTGTGTGCCCGTTTCACTTTTTTTCTGTATTTCTCCAGACGCTGGCGAGAGCCGATTTGCCCTGGCCTAACGCCAAACACATGTCGGTAAAAAAAAAAAAAACTCTCCACGTGCTCTTACTTTTTCCATCTGCTTTAAATGATGAGGTGATTCCAGATAATTACATTCTAATTAGTTGTCAATAAGCAGCTCAGCTTGTGTCCGCTGAGTTTACCAAACCAAAGATCACTCCACACTACTGTTTCAACACACACACACACAGCCCACAAAAACAAATCTCAGCATTCCATCATATAATATCTGGTTTTTATAGTATTTAGTATATACTCTGCACACCAGGCAAATGTTTAGTATGCACAGACATTACATTGGAATGTAATATAAAAAGCAGTTTTAAATGTCAAAAGTCATTATTGACTGATTTTAAACAAACATTAAACTATTTTTAAATCATATATTAACTTTTTATTTTTAAAACTGTTCATTTAATTTTAATAAACAAATGATTCCATTATAAAATGTTCATCATTTTTTTTTTTTTTTAGTTCTAACATTAGACCTAGGGTCAGCAATGCCATTTTCCTCCCCAAGGAAGCCCTGTTTTTGTAATTCACTCATTTTTATTTGAGTAAAGCCCTTGTCACTGTCTGAAACAATCCTGTTCAGTCCATGTTAAATATTAAACAACACGTAGACTATTTAACATTCTGCCTTCGAGCTGTGCTTGTATGATAAACGTCAAGTCAGCCTGTAGGTGTGTGCTGGGAGTATGTCTCAAGACCTGTTTGCCTGTTGGGAATGAGTCTGACTGGCGAGTTTCCAATTAATGCTTTGCATGCCTGAGCTTGTGCACCGCAGTCTACTGTACTAAAATAACGACAACGCTACTTAAATATTACTCGGAGAGACTGACCGGTGACTCTGACGGTGTAGTTGCTTAGCAGCGTGCTGCTGTGGGCGTGTCTGCAGGAATACACCCCCGAGTCTTCATAGGAGACGTTGATGATACGGAGCACTTTTTGCCCCACCCGCGTACGGTTGCTAGGATACACGGCGTCGCCGTCTTTCTGCCACACGATGGGAACCAGGAAGTCGCGCGGTGTGCAGGACAGATCCACGGTGTCCCCGACTGCTGCCACGTAGTCCTCCAGAAACACTTCCACCTCACTCGACACCCAATCTAACAGAGAAAACAGAGAGATATGTATTAATGGAGTAAACTCAATCTACTGTGAATGAAAGTATTGATGATGAAATTAGATTAATGCAGATTTTAAGCAACGTGATAAAATGCTTAGCAAGTTGACATGTTTATAGCAAGCGAATGTTTTAGGTAGCAAACAAAATGTTAAAAACGAAACATCTGCATGGACAAATTGTTCACAATAAATAAAAAAATCTGGGTGAATTTCTATTTCATGCCAACTTTCTAGTGTTGTCAAATCGATTAATCATGATTAATCGCATCCAGTGTTTACATTGCATATGTGTGTGTATTCATATATACATATAAACATACACAGTACACACACATTTACTATGTAAACACAAACTTAAACTTTGGATGCGATTAATCGCGATTAATCAATTTGACTGCATTATAAAGTTGGCATGAAATGAAAATTCACCCACATTATTGATTTTATTGAATATGTGCGTGTATTTATATATACATATAAATATACACAGCGCACACATATACTATGTAAACACAAACCTAAATTTTGGATGCGATTAATTGCGATTAATCGATTTGACTGCACTATAAAGTCGGCATGAAATGAAAATTCACACACATTATTGATTTTATTGAATATGTGCGTGTATTTATATATACATATAAATATAAACAGCGCACACATATACTATGTAAACACAAACCTAAATTTTGGATGCGATTAATCGATTTGACTGCACTATAAAGTTGGCATGAAATGAAAATTCACCCACATTATTGATTTTATTGAATATGTGTGTGTATTTATATATACATATAAATATACACAGTGCACACATATACTGTGTAAACACAAACTTAAATTTTGGATGCAATTAATCACGATAAATCGATCTGACAGCACTATAAAGTTGGCATGAAATGAAAATTCACCCACATATTTGATTTTATTGAATATCTGTGTGTATTTATTTATACATATAAATATGCACAGTACACACACATCTACTATGTAAACACAAACTTTTATTTCGGATGCGATTAATTGCGATTAATCGATTTTTATAATTTTAAGTATGTTCAACAGTGGTTACGCTTTACATTAGGGAATACTATTCACTATTAACTAGCTACTTATTAGCATGCATAGTACTCCATATTGTCTGTTAATAATTACTTTTTAAGCACATTTCACAAGTTTGCATTCCCATCCAGTCTTGATGCTTAATGGTAAACAAACTTGGTTTCCTGTCCTTAATGGAGGCTCGAGTTGAACCCCAGGCTTGGCTTGAGCTCTGAGTTCAACCCCCCCATTGTGGTAATAGCTAGAGGGAGAATAACAGAAATAAAGGAGGAGATAAGGAGATGGAGGGATGCTGGAAGAATTGGCGCTGGGATGGTGCAATAAGTGCCGCTTATATAGGTTCGTAATGATGATTGACCGGACTGAATGAAACCTACATTTGAAACTTAATATTAATGCCTTATTATAACCATATTCTAGATTCCTTAACCCTATCTAATACCTAAACATATCTACAATAACAACTATTTACTATCAATATGTAGGAAATTAGGAGTTTATTGAGTGAAAACTCTTAGTTAATAGTGAATGCGTCCTCATATCTAAAGTGCTAACATATTGGTCAAACATTTGCATCTGTATATTGCATCTGCATTGCTAGAAACCCTTACTTAATACAGTTACTGTTGTCATTTGCATCTAGTAGAGATGACAGACAGATCTACAGTAAATAAAAAAATAATAATAATAAAAAAATCACTACATTCTTGCTCAGAGATGGATCTAAAAATCATAGAAACACACACCAGGAAAAATAAACAAATATGTTTATTAACCATCCCGGTGAATGACATGGAGACCCTGCTGAGATGCAGAAATTCAACATGCTGGAATAAATATTTCACCTGACAGAGTTTCCTCATTTTCCCTCTCTTTTTGCCCATCATCTCTAACAAACCTGGTTTTCTTTCTGTAGCATCTCTATCACTCTTTCATTCTCTGTTTTCAAAGTGACATTCATCTCTGGGAAGAGTAGTGACAGACTTACAAAGGACTGATATATTTGATAGATGTTGCGCTTACGTCTGTGTGTGTGTGTATGAGGTCAGGAGTGTGCTGGCAGACGGCTTGCAGACAAGACTAAGCTGGAGTGGAATACAGAATCGGGTGTATGAATTATAGATCGCCCGCTACATGTGAACGCATACACACACGCTGTTCAGTGCAAAGTCCAAAAACACCACTCCATCTGAGGTTTTCTGAAGGCCACATGAAGTGTTAATATCTCTTTGATCACTTCTCATATCACTTCTTGTGTGTTTCACTCCTGACGCCGTCACATCTGCCTCTCCATCCCCTTTTTCTACCTTTCATCTTGTCTTTCACTCATTTCTGTACCTCTTTCTGTACCCCCCCCCCTCAAATCCAGAGGCACCACAGCGCTGACATCAGACGGCGGCTCCTTCAGTGAATAAACGCCGCTGTGTGTGCGCGTCTATTCTATATCCTGTGAAAGAGAGGGAGTGTGTGAGAAGTGTATGTGCATTTGTCTAACATATGCTGGGCCCAGTGAAAGACACTAATGTGCGTGGGGGAAGGGGTTATAAATAAATATCATAAATGACTACTGTGTGTTCCCATATTTCCCAGGAGGTGTGTGTGGAGAATAGAGCCAGTGTGAGCGCTGAGGTTTTACAGAGCTGATATAGAAACCTCTTGATCAGGTGAGACTTTTATGAAGACTCACAAACCCCGTCGATGCTGTTAGGCTACGCAGGCCTCAATTCATGTGTCACCGTGCTCTGAAATTCATAATGCAGAGCATGTATCTGCTGTATGCAATGCATTTCCATTCATTTCAATGACAGTCGCTTGGGTAACGTATGTAACGGTAAATATCATGTGAGTAATCACTCTGGAGCCACAGGATATGACATCATGACAGCACTGATTGGCTAAAGGCAAGAGGCGAAACTAGATTACTAGATTTCAGCAGTGGTCAACCATCCTGGATGTGAACCTTTGGCAACGTCCTGACCTTCGTGACCACAACGCTACCGTCCTCCAAAGCCTGTAATCATACTTTCACTCTATAATCAGCTTCATGTATTTTCATAATCACTGTAGATTCAAGCACTGTTTTATATTCAGCACACACACACACTTGCATGTATTGAGGACAGTTTTCCTTTGATCATGCGGAAAAGATGAAAGGTTTTTTTGTGTTTTGCCAGAGTTGTGCAGGGTAATATGTGAGATGTGATTTAAAACCTGCTGCCATGGGCAACACAGCAGTTGCTGGAATATATTTGACTGCTTTTATGAAAGAAACGAACAGGTCAAAACGGTGCGTGTTTGTGTGAAAAGGGCATTTTTTGCAGTAATCAGAAAACAGCAGTTTAATTTAAAAGTACCGTATGTGTGTTTAATATAAAGAGTTTGTATTTAGTTGACTAAATCAGGACAGATCAGATGTTTATTACTGTTCAATATATTTATTATTTTTAAAAATATTAGGACTGTCAAACGACTAATCAAAATACAAAATAAAAGTTTGAGTCTACCTAATATATGTGTGTACTGTGTGTAATTATTATGTATATATAAATACACACAAATTAATGTATATATTGAAGAGAATTATGTTATGTACAAAATATTTGTATTTATATATAATATAAATTATATAAAAATTATAATAAATACATACACTTGTAAATATTTCTTAAAATATATACATGAATGTGTTTGTATTTATATATACATAATAATTACACACACTACACACACATATATTAGGCAAACTCAAACTTTTATTTTGTATGTGTGATTTTGTGATTTTGTATGTTGACAGCTCTAAAAAATATATATATACAGTACAGTACACATTTCTGTTCAAAAGATTGGGGTCGCTAATATTTTTTTGACATCTCTTATGTTCGCTAAGGCTGCATTTATTTGATAAAAAAATAGTAAAAACAGTAATACTGTGAAATATTATTGCATATTTTAATACATGTTAAAATATAATTTATTCCTGTGATGCAAAGCTGAATTTTCAGCATCATTACTCCAGTTGTCAGTGTCACATGATCCTTCAGAAATCATTTTAATATTATGATTTGCTGCTTAAGCAAACATTTCTTATTATCAATGTTAAAAGCAGTTGTGCTGCTTAATATTTTTGTTAAAATTGTGTACCGAAAATTCAAAAGAACAGCATTTATTTGAAACAGGAATCTTTTGTAACAGTATAATTGACTTATACTGATCAGTTTTACTTAGGGCTGTCAAACAATTAATCGTGATTAATCGCATAGAAAATAAACGTTTGAGTTTGCCTAATATATGTGTGTGTACTGTGTGTAATTATTATGCATGTATAAATACACACAAATTAATGTATATATTTAAGAGAAATATGTATTGTACAAAATATTTGTATTTATATATAATATAAATTATACAAAATTTAAAATAAATACATATACTTGTAAATATTTCTTAAATATATACATGAATGTGTTTGTAATTATATATACATAATAATTACACACAATACACACACATATATTAGGCAAACTTAAATTTTTATTTTCTATGCGATTAATTGCGATTAAT
This sequence comes from Cirrhinus mrigala, assembly GCA_036247105.1. Lineage (NCBI taxonomy): Eukaryota > Metazoa > Chordata > Actinopteri > Cypriniformes > Cyprinidae > Cirrhinus > Cirrhinus mrigala. Next base: position 13,102,051 of record CM070019.1, on the reverse strand, counting down.
CTTTGACAGCCCTATTTTTAATGCATCCTTGCTAAATAAAAGTATTAATTTCTTTCAAACCCCCAAACTTTTTAACAGTAGAAATGATTACACACACACACAAGCATGTGTGTGTTGGGTGGAGGTTAATGTGGCCTCTTGATTTATTTGCTTGTTTTTAGGGATGTGTATTGAGTCGCTATGCTGTTAGTTCCAACATTCACTCACACACATACAACTGACAGCATGTGATAAATGTGTGTACGACTAACAGTCTCTGGTTCCACTTGTTTTGAGTGTTGCAACAAAACGACAGGTTAAAACAAGAGAATGAGGGGGGAGGATAGAGAGTCTTCACACACACACACACAGAGTCATGGCTGAAAGCACAGGTACATGATCTATTGTGACACAGTGTAATCAATACACGTAGCTGATTTATAGCAGGTAATTAGTCTGCACCTTTATCTACTCACACATACACACGCTCTCACACCAACCTGAGCTGTGGCAGTCTGCTCTTTTGCCGTTTCCCGCTGCTTTCAGCCGTTTGGCGTGATACACTCAGTCAACATCCCCTACTGTCGTCTGACCTTCAGACTGAACACAACACACATTCATGCACACAGTCTCACGCTCACTTCTTGCATGCGATCTCCTTTCTGCTCAACATTTCTAAAACTGAAGTCTGTGTCGACTGTACGAGTGAAACGCAGATGCTAAATGCAAAGCCCTCACGTTTCTGAGCCGGATCCTCGGCTGAATGAGACTGGCGGGAGAGAAAGAGAGAAAGACGCGATCAGCGATTAGGATTACGACAGAAAGAGAGGTGGGCGGAGAAGAGTTTGCAGCTTGTTACCTCTTTTATTCTGCCCTGTTGAGGCGTGTGTGTGTGTGACGGCATGCCCCTGAGGAAAGTTTAAGAAAGCTGCTGCATCCAAAAAGCCTTGTCTACACATACACACACACACATACCCACCCGCATCAGTGCGCTAATTAGTAACGGAAGCTGGATGTACTGAACATCCAGAGCCTGAGCCAAACTCTTTAAGCACACACACATCCACACAGATATATATATATAAATATACACATACCTTATTTTCAATCTTCATCCTAAAACATTCTTTTAAAGGTATTCCGACACATTCTCATGTCTACACGCTCAATAAGCCACACAAACACTGAAACACACAGGTTGTAATCAGGAACCGGACCATCTTAATTGTCATTCCATAGACGAACTGGCCTAGTTTCAAACCCTACACACTGTACAGAACACACACTCAAAACACACTGCAGCAGCTTATAAAATGAACAAACACATGCTCTTAATCTAAAGTAACGTCAGCACTTCTTTTGATATTTCACAAACGTCTTTATCCAGATCCAGTTTCTACTCTAAGTAATTTTCTCAGAATTAAGGTACTTAAAAACTTATTTTGAACATAAGAAAGTGTTTAATTTGGAGCGAATTCTAAGGCTTGCTCTTAAATAAATGTTTCATTTATTAGGACACGCCCCAGTGTTCATATTAGTAGTACTTTTGCATTTGGACCCACCCTGATTTTGAATATTCTGTGACATCTTTTGAATTTAAAGGGATAGTTCACCCCAAAATGAAAATTTTTGTCATCAATTACTCACCCTCGTGTCGTTCCAAACCTGTAAGACCTCCGTTCATCTTAAGAATACAAATTAAGGTATTTTTGATGAAAGAGCTTTCTTACCCTGCACAGACAGCAATGCAACGCAAGTTCAAGGACCAGACAGGTAGTAAGGACATCATTAAAACAGTCCATGTGACATCAGTGGTTCAACCGTAATGTTATGAAGCTACGAGAATACTTTTTGTGCGTGAAAAAAAAACAAACAAAATAATGACTGTTCAACAATTTTCTGTCTTGGACACATGCTACCACACATAAGCACTGTGGTACACTGTAAAAAATGACTGTGAATTTAACAGTAAAAAATTGTAAAAATGCTACAGTAAAAACCTGTTAAAAGGTTAACGGTAAGTTCCCCTACTTTATAAGGTGAGAAACTGTATTGGACGTTGCATGTAATTTTACGGTAGTAGACCGTTTTTGGAAGTGGAAAAAGAATTTCTCAGAATTCCCTGCGTTACATTTCTTAAAATTTTATGGGTTTTGTTGTTGTTGTTGAAATAACTGTTTCTTCTTAGTTTTTTCTTATCAGTTTTGTACATTAGGGTTGTATGTTACATCTAATGTTGCTGAATAAATGTTTACTGCATTATTTCACTTACCATGATGCTGTTTAGTGTTTGTGTGAATGACACTGTGCACCTTCTATATAAGTTAAGACTTAAATGCTGCTTGTGATGGGCTTTGGTTCAGCATGTGACACCACTTGCTTTTGGTGGTTATCAGTGTACTTCAATAGGTTGGTATATTAACATTATATCAGTTAATGTAATTACATTATTTAAATGTATTTTTAAGTTAAAACCGTAAAACTTAAAATGTTGCTACCATATTTTAAAATTCGGTAAAATTCTGGCAACCACAGCTGCTGTTTTTTTACCGCAAATTTTACGGATTTTTTTTTACAGTGTACTCTTGTAATGTCAAAGACTGACGTGCAAGAGAAGAAATTGTTGAATAAAGTCGTTATTTTGGTTTAAGGTATTCTTCCAGCTTCATAAAATTCAGGTTGAACCACTGATGTCACACATACAATTTCATCGATGTCCTTACTACCTTTCTGGGCCTTGAACGTGTCAGTTGCGTTGCTGTCTATGCAGGGTCAGAAAGCTCTCAGATTTGATCAAAAATATCTTAATTAGTGTTCTGAAGATGAACAAAGGTCTTACAGGTTTGGAAGACATAAAGGGTGAGTAATGAGACACAATTTTCATTTTTGGGTTAACTCATCCTTTAATATTTGATAATACGCATACATTGTATGCACAGGTAAAAGCAACGAACCCTAATCCTAATGCTAATGTAAGTACGTGTTGTTAATTAACATTACTCAGTACTTAATTGTATAATTACACTGTAACAAAGACACCTTAAATAAAGTTTAATCTCAAAATAGCCAATCATTGCCTGATTCTTAATTTTGGCCAACATAAATGGGTCTATTAGTATACTAAATTGTTGTGCATTGAATGTAAATGCGTGCTGTGAAGCCAAGTGAGTTGTCTTGTGAACAAAGTTCACAAAGAATAAGAAATGAGCTGAGTGAGATGTTACTCTTTCAACTCTGTGACCTCAAACTGCCCTTAAAGAAACACAAGCGATCAAGCAAATACACACACAAACACGTCACCTCTCCATGGCCCCTGCCCTGCCCCCTTTACCCACTCCGTCTTATAGTCTGAATAGAAACATAGCATTTTCAGAGAGAGAACCGAGAGAGAGAGATGGGGTATTACTGGGCAGGAAAAGTACTAATCCTCTGCCTTGCTTCCTTCCAGCCAATGATACCCAGAAGCAACTGGCAACAGCTGCTCAGAAAGATCCCAAATCACACACACACAGTCTGAGTGTATTAACATGAATATGCAAAGCCATTTATAACTCAAAATTTTAAACAAAAACAGATTCCCCTAAACATGTGACACACTGTTTAGTCTATCACACAGTATAAACGGCTAATAACTGAAACCAAAAATTTCGCACAGCCCGCTGTCCTCGTGTAACATTATAACAGTGCTAAACAAAGCCGAGCATTTGATCACTTTCGGTTACAAACTGATCTGTGTGCGGTATAAGCTTTGTTACACTGTCATTAATGCATTATTAATGCTTTATAAACTATTCATAAGCATCCCGGGAGAGAAAGCAGCCGTCATAGAGAACTCTGTGTTCCTGAGGAGCCTAATATATAAGATGCTAAGCCAAAGCTTGAATGTAACCAAAATCCAGAGGAGATTGATGGATGGACTGCTGTTTGTGCAACACATCAAGCACTGGTTTGTTGTGGATGTGTGTGTGGGATGGTATGTGTTGGACCAGGAATATTGCCAAGGCAGAGGTTCATTCCATGGGTGGTAAAGGAGAAGTGTACATGTCTCTGTGTGTGTGTTTGTTGGACTTCTTACAACACATAACTTCTGCCATCTGTTCATGACTGCCAGAAGTGGTATAGGGAGCTGAGGGAAATCAGCAACACACACACTCAAGCACACGTTCACTTGGCTAAGTGAGGACCTACCATAGACTATTGTTTTTATATAAAGCTAATTATAATTGTTAGAGACTAACTCTAACCCAACATATGAAAACTTAATAGATATAAAAAGAGTCTGATGAGAATGGTCAAGGAAAAACATGAAATAAGTCCTGCTAGACTCTGACACTCACATACACGCCAAGCTGTTTGTTTCACAACTTACGACTTTTATGTAAGCATCTAAGTAATGTCCTTCAGGGGAGCTGATAATTACACTGAAGTCACCCATCCTACAAGTTGACAGGCCAGCAAGTGTCTACGTGCTTCACACGCCCCTGCTTCTGTCTGGGTGTACGGGTGTATGCTTAACTGCGCAGGTATCTTGTATAAGGAAGTCTCCCCATGTGTGTGAACAGGTGGTTATAGACAGCATTCGGAGAATGTGTTTCTTTTCTCATTAATAACTCGTCTGCTGACCTGCAGTGAGTTTCAAAGAGCATTAATGAGGTGAGTAAACCCCAACTAATAACATCAGAATGAAAGAAAAACACACAAATGTGCAAAGGGTCTAAAAGAAGAAAAAAAATGTACATACTCACCCCCTTGTCATCCAAGATGTTCATGTCTTTCTTTTTCTTCCGTCGTAAAGAAATTACATTTTTTTGAGGAAAACATTTTTAGGAAGTATCTCCATATAGTGGACATCAATGGTGCCCCCAACTTGAACTATCAAAATGCAGTTTAAATGCAGCTTTAAAGGGCTCTAAACGATCCCAGCCGAGAAAGAAGTGTCTTATTGAAACGATCGGTCATTTACGAAACAAATCGACAATTTTCATACTTTTTAACCTCAAATGCTTGTCTTGTCTCATCTCTGCGATGCGCAGGTGTAGTCTGTGTAATCTGGGTCAATACAGTTAGAGTAGGTCGAAAAACTCCCGTCTCGTTTTCTTCTTCAACGTCAAAATTGTCCTACATCACCATTTTACCTTTTTTATAAAGGGCGTTTGATCTTCTTTGCATGTTCACTTTGTAAACACTGGGTTGTTCTTCTGCAGCGATGTAGGACGTTTTTGAAGTTGGGGAAGAAAACGAGATGGGAGTTTTTCGACATACCCTAACTGTATTGACCGTGTTGAACCGGTGTTCACACAGAGCTAGACAAGACTAGCGTTTGAGGTTAAAAAGTACATTAATTGTCGTTTTGCTAGATAAGACACTTCTTCCTCAGCTGGGATCGTTTAGAGCAATTTGAAGCCGCATTTAAACTGCATTTTGGAAGTTCATACTTGCGGGCACCATTGAAGTCCACTACATGGAGAACATTCCTGAAATGTTTTCCTCAAGAAACATAATTTCTTATCGACTGAATAAAGAAAGACATGAACATCTTGGATGACAAGGGGGTGAGTAAATTCTCTGTAAATTTTTGTTTTGGAAGTTAACTTTTCCTTTAAGAAATGCCACTTTAAAGTGTTTGCGCATCAAGACATAAAGGGATAGTTCACCCAAAAATGAAAACTCACCCTCATGTCATTCCAAACCTGTGAGACCTTTGTTCGTCTTCGAAACACAAATTAAGAGCTTTCTGACCCAGCTACGTAACCACTACGTTCGATGGTTTTGAACATGAGGGTGAGTAATTAATGGCAGAATTTTCATTTTTGGGTGAACTGTCCCTTTAAGACTAAATAATTAAGACTTAATATTCTGCCTTATAAAATGGAAAAATAGTTAACTTTTGATATTTTGAAAATAATAACTTTTGATTATCAATTCTAATTGAATGAGCCATTTTGTGCCACTTTACATCACATACAGCTTCATGCTGTGCTTAAAAGCACATCTTACTAACGTTAACTTCACTCTAATGTGCGGCCCCTTGTGGCATATTGCTTTAATCTGTGTGTCTGAAATGATCAATTTAAACTTGCTGTCACTGGATACACAGACCTAAAAAGATGAATAGAGGAATAGAAAGAAAGAGAGAGAAAAACAGGGGATTTGGTGGTTGGGATTAGAAGTGAAAAGAAGCTGGGTGGTGAAGTGTTTGCAGGTTCTTGTCTCATAACAATCCCTCTTTGTTTATCCCACTGTGGTTTCTGCATTCTCTCCTTTGGACCATGTGTGAACATTAACTGTAATTCTCTCGCCGTCTCCAAAAATCTACCTGCTATCAGTATGAGAAATCAGATCCAGCAGCAATCAGACGATCTCTCCCAACACACACTCGCGGAGCGGAAAAATGGGCCAAGAAACATCAAGCTCCTTTCTATTTTCTAAGTGACTGTAACAAGTTTAGTAGAGCCATCTAGAATCCAAAGCCAACAAAGACTCAGGTGAACTCAGCCAAGAAACCTGTCTTTAACAAACAAATGATAATGATCAACACATCTCTCGACACCGTGGGCTCTCATACCTGCCCAGAAAAATCAGACACTATCTGCCTGGAGTGATAAGCTATTATCCAGTCCACACACACAAACACACACACACACACACAGACTCTTAGCTGTCATGTAATCCGCTCTGCAGGGCCTCATCCGTCAACTGCAGCATAATAAATCAATGGCAAGGACAAAGTGTGTTTACATAATATCAGCAACACAAGTGCTCGTTGCAACAATACCCACTTTGTGCCACTGTACAAACTTAAATCGAAGAGGCTGTAACTCGAGCTCCTTAAAAACACAGAATGCTGACAGCTTCATTTTCAGAATGTGATAAATAACAAACAATCCTCTGTTTTTTTTAAAGTGTCCAGAAAATACATTTTTGAAGAAAAGGTGTGTATCACACAGGTGAGTGAACATAAAGTGAGCCCAAATTAATTCAGAAAGTTCATGAAGGTTTACAGATTTCAAAAAGAGGAGGTGAAAAGATTCAGATAAACTAAAATGAAACATAGTTCGACTGATTCATTTACAAACGAAACATCACTGTGACATCCATTAAGCCTACTGTATATCTAGGCAACAAAATATTTCAGAGAAAATCATAACTGTAAAAATGTATATTACCTAGAGAAATGTCATTTCAGATAACTTTATAAGTGTTTTTAAAATTATTTTGATTCAGACCGACTCATTAATGAATCATTCAGATTAATTTGTGAATTTGAAAGTTTCATTGAACAGAAAAGAACAAAATAATCACAAATCAATTAATATTATAGCGTTCTAAAAAATATTTCAGAGCAAAAATAGTTTTTAACCATTAGATTTTTTAAAATTAATATTTTTTTTATTAATTATTATTTTATTTTATTATTAATTTTTTTATTAACCATTACTTTTAATCAGCAAGAATGCATTAAACTGACCAAAGGTGACAGTGATGGCATTTATAATGTTACAAACGGTTTCTGTTTCTTTCGAACATTCTATTCATTAAAGAATCCTAAACAAAATATATCACGGTTTTCACTAAAATATTAAGCAGCAAAACTGCCTTCATTGCTAATAGTAATACATTTTTCTTGAGCATCAAGTCAGCATATTAGAATGATTTCTGAAGGATCATGTGATACTGAAGACTGGAGTAACAGCTGCTAAAAATTCAGCTTTGCCATCACAGAAATAAATTACATTTTAAACCATATCAATATAGAAAAGAGTTATTCTAAATTACAATAATATTTCAAAATATTTCTGTTTTTATAGTATTTTTTATCATATAAATGCAGCCTTGGTCAGCATAAGAGACATTCAAAAATATTAAAAAAAAAATACTGACCCCAACCCTTTGAATGGTTTATACACTAAATCTATATTCAAAGTTTCCATGACTTTTCCAAGTGTGAAAAACAATGTAAAAACTTTGAGATACAGGTTTTCATGCATGTGAGACAGAAGGTGAAGGTGTAATGTCTGACCTGTGGGCTCTGGGGACAGCAGGTGGGCGCCGTACACCGGAGGGAAGATGAGGGCGGCGAGGTACAGAAGGAGACAGAGCGGGACCATCCCGGGCTGAGTGACGCGGGGACGAGTGTCCTCTCCACGGAGACCAAACTCAGACATCCTCCACCTTTCCACACATGCTGTCAATGTAGTGTTGCCACACACACACAAACGCACTCCTGTCTGAAACGCTGCCTGTCCCCCACCTGAAACACAAAACCATATTCAATAAGAAGCCTAAAAGAAAAGGAACACAGAACAAACACTAAAAAGCAAAAATGCTCATAGATATTCAATAAAAATCAGGCCTGTTTCTTGTTATTTTGACATGGGACTAATTTTTCAAAACACTCTATTGAAACGCCGTGTTGACGTGCAAATGTCTGCAGCAGTCCCTTTGCGTATACTGTAAATTGAAAAATAAAGTGCGACGACCACACACAACTGCCACGAGCGAATGAAATGGAGTGATTTCATATTATATGTCCCGCGCTAGTTTAGACGAGACTGGGATTTGTTGTAAACTCTCTTTTGCCTTCTAACTCTCCCTTTTTTTCCTCCTTCTCTCTGGTCGGTCTACTCTGAAACACGTCTTTCACTAAGCTAACACAAACACACTTATCTCTCTAAAGAAAACATATGCTCCCCTCACACTCTGTGACTTGTGTGTGTGTGTGTCTGCGTCTTGCCACATAGAGAGTTTACATTAGTCACAATAAAAGGAATGTAAAGAGCTTTAAATACACACACACACATACTGTAGGCTGTATGGTTTGATTTCCCACCGAGAGATTTTCGCTCGAAGACGCTGAGAATTTGAGAGGACTCTGTGTTGCTTTAAACTTGAACTCCTGTTATTTCAGAACAGCCTTGGTTTAGACACACAAAATGTTTGTGTTCACTTTAAACGGTGGCATTCTTCTCGAACGGACGCACACGCTCTCCTGAGGCTAGTGTGGCGCTGTTTTTCTTTCCCTTGACGAGCAGACGCTCGAGTCTTGGTCAGCACATACTAAAGAGAGAGAAAGAGAGAAGCCGGGCTGGTGTGTTGAGTAACTTAGTGTTTTCTCTGGCCGGCGGAGCCGGAGCGTGCACTGCGCTGTGGGCTGATAGTGTATCAGCGCTGGCTGTTGTAGGAGAGAAGGGTATATTTGTGGAGCGTATTTCTGGAGTGGGTATCGTAGGTGTGTTTTTTGAGTATGTTTCTGGAGCCATACTATCTTACAGTAACAAAGCTTAAAAGCAGGGGAGAGGCCTAAAGCAGAAACAAACTCTGATATATTCTTGGAAAAGGCCTTATCTTCCATTATTATGCATCTTACTTAGTACTTGATTCTGACTGGTTGATCACAGCATTCAAGACTACTAAACTCTATACTTCACCAGGCAAACTTTTTAACTAAACAATCTCTTTCTCTTGCATAATGATATAATTTCAACTCAAATCACAATTCAATATCTATTTATTTATTTATTTAGGGATGAGCAGTGTAATGAATGGGATAATGTGCAGTAAGCCAGTCATTATCGCAAAAATAAACTTCTTTGTGGTGACGCAAGACTATCCTGATCACCCTGTTGTGGTTTATTTTGCGATAATGAATGGATGATTGTGCAGTCTGTTACTTAAAACAACATGGTGTAGTTTGAATACTTAACTGTGCCTGCTTGTATCTTAGCTATGCACTTATAGTAAGTCATTTTAACACATCCTTCAAAAGTTTACAGTCTGAAAGTCTTTTTTTGTTTTTGAAGTCTTAGGCTCACCCAGGGTGCATTTAGTTGATCAAAAACACAGTAAAAACAGTAATATTTTTACAGTTAAAAAAAAAACTATTTTCTGTTTTCATAAAGTTTAAAATGTAATTTATTCCTGACATGGCAAAGCTGAATTTTCAGCATCATTACTTGTCTTGATACAGTCTTGATTCATTCTAGTATGCTGATTTGCTGCTCATTTCTTATTATTATGAAAGGTGAAAATGGTGTTGCTTAATATGTGTTTTCAGGATGATTGAATGGAAAGTTCAAAAGAACATAATTTGTTTAAAAACAGAATGTTTTTTTTGACCATTCATCCTGAGTAAAAGTAACCATTTTTGACCCTAAACTTCTGTGCAAATTAAACTTCAGGGCATAGGAAGCTGTGTTTGTGTGACATGACTGATGTGTTGCCATGTGGTGTATAAAACTCTAACTCTCTCAGAAGAGTCAGTGTTTATCTAGGGGATTACAGAAGAATTTGATTTGGACTCTATTGAAATATTATGACTATCAGTCTAGCCAATAATTCAACATTAGCTACTATGTTTTTACTGTCTGTGTCTCCCTGTCTGCCTCTTACTTTTAGACCCCTCAGTCAACTCTGATAGTATAAAAGTATAAAAAATACAATGCTCTTTTAATGCAAGCAAGCAAACAAAACCCGAACAAGGCCGTGCAAGAATATTCTGTCAAATCCTGGGCGTTTTTGCGTGTAACGTCTAATAGTTTTGGGTGAATGAGGGTTTTAATAGAATCCTATCACACGCTAGTCACACCTTGCAACAAATCTAGGACTCAGAAATGTCAGTAATCTCCAGTAATTGTGCAGCCATGTCAACGGCCAGCCCAGCCTAAAATCTGCCAATGAAAATAGGGATTAGGAGGGAGACAGAGTAAGAGAGTGATAAAGAAAGTGAGAGAGAGACAGCAGATGAAAAGCTGAAGTCTGAGGTGTCTCTATTAGAGTTTGGCTGTAATCCTCTTCTGAGGACTTCACTCGCCCTCCTGCGGCTCTCTGAGAGCTCTGTCAGCGCGCATGTGGGAGTGTGTGCGGCTACGGGTTTGTGCATCGCTTCAGTGTAGACAACTGAATAAAGGTGAGAATTAAACTCCCTAACCCATCCTTTTTAACATCCCCATGGAGAAACACATCAAACACACACAAATCAAAGAGGAGCAATTTACAAACCGCATTTACAGATGTTTGTCACAGTGAAATTATGGGTTTCTTCAAACTTCTCAGTCAGTGATTTTTCTGTGCTTTCTAGCATTAAACCCATCATCTCACATGCTTACATAAAGCATCTAGCAAGACACTGTCCACAAAAACATTCATAGAAAAAGAAAAACATAAGTGTAATTAAAAACAGAAGGATGAAAGAGCGAGAGAGCGCAGCAACATTGTCCATTGTTTATTGTATGCCTCGTTTTCATTCATGCTGTTTTTAGCCCTCGGACAGCATTGTGCATTGTGTGGAAAATGATCTCGTGTACATTTTGGTTGAGGTTTTTAATGTATATTTTATATAAATCTCTTACCAGTACCTAATAAGATCTAAAGAGAGCTTAAGGAACTTTAGAGAAAGAGAGAGAGAGAGTTTGATGACTTGCATTCAACACTTAAACTCTCAAACTTTCGACAGTCCGCAGAGTGCAGTATTGATTTTGAGCCGGCACCAGTCTGCTAAGGGTCACAATTAGTCGAGGTTTCAATTGAAAATAGCCTCTTTTTTCCCTGATGACACGACCTCTCACATTTGAGTTGTGTGAATGCCTTGGAGAGACCTTTACTAGTTCCACCAGGGCTGGTTTGAAAAGTGCAGGAGACACATGACTAGAAAAGTAATGATTATCATCCCCAAAAAGGCACAGACATTTATAAAGAGTGCGATCTAAGATTTTCATCATTTTAACCAGTCACTTCTACTGTATGCATTGAGTGTTCAAAGATTCTGAAATTTTCTTCATCAGTAAATTGCATTAATTGCACTGAAAATTGCACCACTTAAAAATTTAAAGCAGTTTTAGTTTTAGTAGTTGTGAGCGTTTTAAACAGTCCTTGAGTTTAGCAACCAAGTTTCAGGATATCTGACAAGCTTAACGGACAGCAAGAAACGTCTTGCTGTCAGCCATTTAAAGCTCAAAGAAACGTTTATAAACAATAGATCTAGTTAAAATAATGGTATCATCGAGATTAGGTGAAAATCTAACAGTTTACAATCAGGTTCACTTCTCACCGTGGACTCCAGTCGGGTTTGAATGACTCTAGTACATGAGGTGGCTAATTGCCCCCAGTAGCCCGCGTTAACACCTCCAGAGACTCTAATTCACTCCGATAGCTACAATTGGTTTCAGATGGCCCGTGGGTACGACGGAGGAAAAACTGGTGAGGTTCCCTTCAGTGTGAGCTAAAAACAACACAAATGAAGCCCTGCTGAGGTGGCCGCAGAAGACATGGATGCAATTTTGGTTTTAAAATGCGTCATACGTCAAGCTGTAAAGCGCTTAGTCTCTCATCAGAAAGACACGCCAGCTGAGTGACCGTTAACGAGTTATTAAGTTTACAACAGGTAAAAACATAAATAGCTCTATATACTGAGTCTAAAGGGAATGGCTATAAACAGTTTTGTGTTAAACTCCAGCGCTCACCGGGAGGAACGGTTGATATAAGCGTCCTTGACTGTGTTTCTCGTCACCTCACATCCCACGGTGGGTTTCGGCACAGTAAAAACACCTACATCTATGACAAAGACCAGCTGCTGACAAATTAAAGGCGCGTTTCAGAAAACGAATCAATTTAACACATCAAATCGACTGTACACACAATAGGCTAAATTATACACCGCAAACATTTTTAATTGAGCCGTATTGTGAGTTATTTCAGCACAGGTGCGGCTTCTGCTCACGACTGGTAGAGCAGCTTTCAAACACGCGGTACTCATACTCTCTCTCTCACACACACACACACACACACACAAACACACACACACACCGCGCAACACCTGTCCGACTGTAAGCGATACGGGCACACACCACATGTCACCGCAGCTCACTTCTACACTAAAACTTTGTTTCCATTCCGAAGGCTTTGATTGAATCAATAGCCCAATTGAAAAACACGTTTTGGAGCTAGAACAAGGAAACACGCAGAAATTTGAGGAATAAGACTCTTTCCTCAAAGGCGCCTTCACACAGCCTGGTCTGAGCAGCTCTGTCTGCTTCAAAGTCTGTGTCAAAACGCAATGCTACATAAAACTGGAAAAGTATGTTGATTCGATCCACTTCAGCTTTTACTGTAGCCTATATTAGAGACGGCTCTGATGCTGCTTTGCGTCCACGTAAATGATGCAGCATGAGTGCAAACTTTGTTTTTTCTCATGATGGATTATCTATTTAGTTATATATTTATTTATATTTTTATGTTAATATTTAAAAATTCACGTTTCTATATTCATATAATAATAATAAGAAGAATTATAATAATAAACTCCTCACCAAATTCCTTCTTGACAGTAATCCTTTTCGAGATGCAAATAAAATAGGTTTATCGGCTTTTTGAGAAAGCTTGGTTTGCGAGGTTTCCAGATGTTTCGTCAATCACATTGAGGGGGGCAAATCATCCAAATTCACAGAAGTTTCCAAATCCAGTCGTGAAGGAAATCTGAACAGACTTGAAGTCAATAGAGTGTTTGAGAAGAAGCCGTATTCACCACACAGCCTTGAGCTGTCCGACTCTGTCCAGTCCTTAAACCGCTGAAAAGTGTATCAAAACCACACTAGACTGTGTCATCTAAAGGAGCACCAGTGTAGTTATGGCTTGTAAGAGGGTCTCAGGGTCCTACGGAAGAAGCTGCGCTCTTCTCCGCTGCGCTGTCCGGACACAACTGCTCCGCTGCGCCGCTGGGTCTGTTGTGAAGTGCGGGGCGTTTGGTGCTGTGTGAAAGCTTGGCTCACAGACTCCCACTAACAGTTTGAGCACCGGGCTCTGGAGAGAGGGAAAAAAAATTAACTAGGATCGGATTTCAAACCGCGTCCCTGCTGCGAGTGCAGTGCTCGCCGCCTGCCGCCCCCCTCGCGAGTTCAGGGCAAAGAGAGAGAGAGAGAGGGGGGAGAGAGAGAGAGAGAGAGAGCCGCAGGCGCCTCCCACACCAAACCCGAATATTCAATCAACTTACTCACTGTCAAATTAGCTGCGCTCAGCGAACCCAAACCGCGCTATGGACCATGGAGAAAGTCAGCAGAAAAACAATTAAAAATAGCAAAGATTTTTGCTGTTCATACTCTTTTCAGGGTGTGAGTTACAGCGGGGTTCAGGGGGTAAGTAAGAACAAAAGTTGGATACAAGTCAGTGAGGGCTAATACACGCTCAGGAAAATGCCACCAGGTCGCATATAGGAAAAAAGGTCCCGCATTTTTATCAGTCTGTTTTTTTCTTTTTTTTCATATTAAGAAAACATACACATGTTCTTTTTCCATTTTAAGAACGCTTTTTATTTATTCTTTTTGCTGCATAGTTTCTGCGCAAAGGATGTGCAGACTTATCAAGTGATCTAGCACCGCTGACAGAAATGGTCGAGCGTACATGGAAAAGCACGATATTCTTGATTCATTTTAACCAATTAAAAAAAAAAATCGATGCAGCTTTCAGACACAACTTTCTTATTTTAAGAGTTCGTTTGAGGTGGTTTCTATGGAGTCATTTTAATGACAAATGTTCAGAACGCATTATTGTAATACGAGGGCGCAAATCTCTTCTCGCAGGTGGATTCTATTCACTCTCATACAAAGCAGACGTGCTTTCTCTCACTTACATGTGTGCGCTCAGAAATGCATATAAATAAGCGCATATTGCAAAGGATTTAAATCAGCATTTACATAGTATAACACTAGTAAATGTATGTCCCACTCGTGTCCCGCAAAATCACATCTACTGTCCCGCAACAGATCTATAGCGGATAATGAACCGAAAGTCTTACCCATAGGCCTACTTCCGCGCTGAAGAAAAAGGTGGATATCCAAAAATGTTTGGTTTAAAACGGCATTAAAGAGCAGGTAACACTGGTTTTTGAAAAATATTGAGATTTTTTGCAGTTCGTAGCTATCCTACAGTGTGCAAAGTTGTTAATAAAAAAAATGCATGATAAATAAAGATACTGTCTCTCAAAAGAAAGAGTAGACTCTGTACCGCCTTAACGAGTCGTCATATTTTCGAATCTTCTGCCTGTTACCGATATACGTCAGTCCTAACTGCCCATAAACACATCGGCTAGTTAGTGTGTTTACATGACGTTGAGAAGACACTGTGTTCTGCACTGTGAAAGCAAGTTTGTTTTGTTTTCATTGCTGAAAGATGATGGTGTGAAGAATTAGTGGTTAATATTGATTTTTTACATGATACCACAGGAATGCAATTCAAACTTTTGTTGTGTGCTTGTCATTTCACCGAGGACTGCTTCTATAATTTTTCAACACGGATTTGCTAAACACTTGTCCATGAAAGATAAGACCGTACTTACTTTGCTTGGATCAACAAGCGTCTCCGAACCACAACCTGTAAGAGTTAGTAATACGATATGTGTACATTTTCGATTAAGCGCTTAAAATATCAATAATTGTTTTGTGCTCATATGTGATGTATACCCAGTTCAGCTTTAGGATTCCAGGTAAACCGTGATATATTACTGAAATATTTCTGATGATTCGTTGTGAACCCACTATTTCCTAAGAATGTGTCGATTAATGTAGACTGCCGTTGTTCTAATTACTTCGTTTAATAATAAAGAATGTAGAAATATTTTGGTTTAAAAACTGTACTGTTTCATCAGTCATGTTAGCACTCGGCTGACGTATCCAACTTTGTTTTGTGAAGTGTTTCGTTTCGACAAGCATTGTATACAGAAAGACCAATCACAACAGACTTGGCCAGCTGACCAATCAGAGCAGTGTAGGCTTATGGAAGGGAGAGGTTTACAAACCTTAAACTCAGGACTGCTTCGAATTAATCGTTTCCACATCATTGCAAAATGATTCTAATATTAAATGTATATTCTGAGAAAATTACTAAGTTTTCTGACCTTACATGCATTTAAACCTGTTGTAGGGAACTCCAACACAATAGTAGGACACTTTAAAATACCGTATGACCTGCTCTTTAAGAGTATTTCTAATTACTTTAAGAATGCCAGAAGACTATTTATCTTATGCGAGACTACTGCGCCTTAAAAACTACTGACAGAAATCCTTTAAAATCCCACTGACAGCCATTAAATAATTTGCACACTGATTATGTTTTGAAATATTACATATCCTGTCATTGAACAGCGTTTATAAATGTCAACACAGATCATTACTTTAATGCCCCTCAGCTCATATTGTGGAGCAAAGAGCAATTCAGCATTTAAGGTGGGTAACTAAAATAAACTAAACATAGCTAAAATGTTTCTGGCTGTCTTTCATTTCATGTCACTGACTAATTCACTAACAAGTCACATGCTGTTGGGAGTAAAAGCACAATGCAGAACACAGAAGCATGATATCTGTTTTACAATTGTTTCTTTTTAACTGTAATTTTATACCCCAAACTGAGGCCTTCCCTTGTATGTTTTGATTCTTTCACCTGCAGACATCTCAAGCTGCTGTCATTTCTTCAACAGAAACCAGAAATGCAAGTGTGTGTGTAATTATAGGCTGTCTGATCAGGTATTTCTGCTTATGTATCTGTACAGGTTTGTGTGTGTAAAGTTTCTGGCATTGTGCGCGTTGATTTTTCATGTCATAAAGCTGTCATGCGTCTCCTGATTAGCCAAGCGCCAAGTGTCGTCAAGAGTCGTAATACTGTGGAATAAGCACCAAAACAAAGTCTCAATTACTTTTAAAGCTACAAGCATGTTTGCTGAGAGAACTTTATGAGACCATAAAGAGACGAAACGTCTTCTTAATTGCCAGAGGAGTGTGTGTTCGTGTGAGGGAAGCAGAGATAGAGAGTTCTTAGTAGCTGTCCATCTGTGTTTGCTTTAAGAGGAGGGCTGTTAGCCTGTGAGTGGTAAAATCAGCATGCAAACATGAGGATCCTCAGTCACATCAACACTGTTCTCTGACACCAGGGTTAAAGACATTCAGTAAAAAGACACATAAATATCACCCGTTCAATAATAACCCCTGTTAGCCTATTTCAAAATGCTCCCCTCTCTGAATACTAATGCAGTGTCACTATTATTATATCTATTAGAGCCTTGAGAAAGAAGATTGATCTTATTGATTAACAAGTTGGATGCAGCGCAGTAAGTGGTGACTTCTGACCCCGGCAAGGGTGTTTATGGGAATTTTAGTGGCTTGTTGGCAGCACGTGGTAAAAACGACTGCTACAACTGTAAAGACTGAAAGTGGGAGAAGATATGTGATCAGTGACTAAAATGTATTTACATCGACTTACATCGACTGGTTTCAGTGATCAGATTTTTTTTTTTTTACCGCTGTATTCAAAGTGTTTAATTATGATGATGTTTAATTGATGATCCGAGTCAACCACAGTCAAATGACTCTTTTAGAAAAAAACTTTCTAATAATAGAAACTTTCTAATAATATAAAAATTCAAAAGAACAGCATTTATTTGAAACAGAAAATTATTGTAACAATGTATGGATATAGATATAGATAACATTTTCTATTTTGAATACATGTTTTTCTGTTCTGTTTCTGTCTATATGATTCTGAAAAAAAGCTTTCTTCAACTCTGACTATAATAAAAATGTATTAGGCACCAAATCACTGTACACTGTATTTATATACACACAATTAGTTTGAAAAATGTATTGTAATAAAATTTAATAATTAAAAAAAAAAAAAAAATAAAAAACAAAAATAGATAGATAGATAGATAGATAGATAGATAGATAGACAGATAGATAGATATTTTTAAATAAAACAATATGTTACGATATATTAACATTTGGAATTTAGGGTATAAAGTCAGGCAGTAATTATATAATAATAATAATAATAATAATAATTATTATTATTATTTTTTTATTATTATTATAGTCAGGCAGTTATTATTATACAAATTAAAAATAAAATTTAATACATATAATATATAATAAATAGAATATAATGTGTAATTAATAATGTCTAAGTTACAATAATAATAATAATAATACCTGTAAAAATTAAAATAATAGTATTTTATTTGGAATTTAGGTGGTATAATCAGGCAGTTATATTTATTATTATTATTATTATTATTATATTCATTTTTGTAACTTAGGTGGTATAATCAAGCATAATAATAATAATAATAATTATTATTGTTATTATTATTATTATTATTATTATTATTATTATTATTACTATTATTATTATTATTATATGTATTTATTTGGCAGTATAGTCAGGCAGTTATTATTACAAAAAATGCTATATATATATATATATATATATATATAACAACAAATTTATTATTATTATTATTATTATTATTATTATTATTATTATTATATGCATTTATTTAACACTTAAGTGGTATAATCAAGCAATAATAATAATAATAATAATAATTATTATTATTATTATTATTATTATTATTATTGTTATTATTATATGTATTTATTTGACAGTATAGTCTGGCAGTTATTATATATATATATATATATATATATATATATATATATAGATATAAATTATTTATTTATTTAGTGGTATAGTCAGGCAGTTAATATTGCAAATGAAAATTTGCCTGACCACAGTTTGTTTTTGTTTTTTTTAATTGTACTTTATGTATTACATAAATGATCTGGGCAAAAAGAGAATGATGCCTAAATTAACAGCTCAAAGCTGTACAGAATGCAGAGTCAGACATTCTGAAGAACTTAGTGAATGGGTGACCTCCAGCCCAAGAGCCTAGTGAACCCCTGAACTCTCTCCCCAGATTCACCCCTCAGTCTAACCCCAGCCTCTGGCTACAACACACAAAGGAGCAGAGGTGAGGACGAGGGCCTCCCCTCACAAGAGGTTGAATATTAAACTGGACTGCAATTATCCTCTGAAAAACACTTTTCATGGATGCCTCTAATCCATACGGTCCTTTGTGAGCACCTACTGGCCATGTTTCACAACATCAGAGAGTTGTGATTTTGTGAGCAGCGGGAGATAATCACAAATCAATAACTCCCTCATTGATTACAGATGTGGCTAAATCCCTGAAAACAACCCAGGATGAGCATGAGATTTAAAGCATCGGTACACCACATGGGCTTTTAAAGTGTGTGAAACATGGAGAGCAGAGACAAGAACGTCTGTAGATTGTATGTGTGTCAGAGAGAGCTTTTTGCTAGTTCAGCTCTTATCAGTGTGCATACTTTTACTGATAACCTAAAGAGCTGATAACATTGTGTTTGTTTTCTTTTGTTTCTTTGCATATTGACTGTAAGCATTCGAATGAGTGTGTGTGTTGCACTGGTTATAAGGTCATTTTAGAGGAATCTTTAATATAAAATCAGCTATGTGCGAACGCAGACGTGCATCAGATATGAAATGAAGGTGATTATTTTCTATTTCTTATCCCAATCCTAATTGTTAGCTCCACACCAGTTCTGCTGAATATACTAAGGAACACTGTGCCAACTTTCCCATGTACATTCAGTTGCTGTTCACAAGGTGTGTCCCTCAGCAAGGTATACAGAGTCTATCCTTCCTCTCTAGACCATGACCTACACACACATACACAGAAACACAAAATCAAACACACACACACACACATATATATACACACCCGGATGTATAATGCTCTTACAGAAAATGTGCCTGAGTAAAGAAAGGTACTGTCTTTGGACTCCAGAGTTTATGTATTTCTGTCCGATACAGAGAGGAAACTGGCATATCTGTGTCACTAGTTCTATTTCCGTATACAGTATCTGTACGCGGTTTTCTGCTGGTACTGTAATGAATAATCAATTAGATGCTGCATCAATGAGATGTGAAAAGTGTGTGAGCATAAAGGACAGGAATTGAAATGAGATTCCGGCAGGAGCATTTCCACTCGAGGACACAAGAGAGAAAACGTCCGCTCTATATGAACATGGAAAAAAACAAATAGTACAAAAAAATATCAGCTAAACAACAGTTAGTAGAAATAAATCAAATATACAATAGAATAAAATATTAAATACATGACGATTATTGAAGATTACTGAAGAACATAAACTAAGAATGAACAACACTTAATGTTAATATTAACTAACATTAACAAAGATGAATAAATAGTGCAATAAATGTATTGTTCATTGATGTTAAATAATACACTACCAGTGAAAAGTTTTTGAACAGTAAGATTTTTAATGTTTTAAAAAAAGTCTCTTCTGCTCACCAAGCCTGTATTTATTTGATCCGAAGTACAGCAAAAACAGTAACATTTAAATATTATTATTATGTTGAAAACAGCTGAGTAGAATTTTTTTCAGGTATCCTTGATAAATAGACAGTTCAGAAGAACAGGATTTATCTGAAATAGAAATCTTTTGTAACTTTTCTTTTGTATTATAAATGTCTTTATCATCACTGTTGATCAATTTAAAGCATCCTTGCTAAATAAAAGTATTAATTTCTATAATTTCTTTCCCATAAATCAATTAATTAATTATACTGACTCCAAGCTTTTGAATGGTATAGTGTATAATGTTATAAAAGCTTTTTATTTCAGATAAATGTAGATCTTTGGATTTTTCTATTCATCAAAAAATCCTGAAAAAAATTTACCCAACTGTTTTAAATAATAATAATAATAATAATAATAATTATAATAAATGTTTCTTGAACAGGAAATCAGCGTATTGGAGTGTTTTAAAATTTAGCTTTGAACACAAGAATAAATTACATTTTAAAACATATTCAAATAGAAAACAGTTATTTTAAATAGTAAAAATATTTCAAAATTTTGGATCAAATAAATACAGGCTTGGTGAGCAGAGGAGACTTCTTAAAAACATTAAAAATCTTACTGTTCAAAAACTTTTGACTGGTAGTGTACATTAATCTTAACAAATGACACCTTATTGTAAAGTGTTACAGATTTTTAAAATATTTTTGAAAGATGTGTTTTATGCTCATCAAGGCTGCATTTATATGATTAAAAATACAGTGAAATAGCAATATTGTGAAATATTGCTACAATTTAATACAGCTGTTTTCTATTTTAATGTATTTTAAAATGTAACCTATTCCCATGATAGTAAAGCTGAATTCTCATCATTACTTCAGTTTTCAGTGTCACATGATCCTTCAGAAATCATTCTGATAAGCTGCTTTTCTACTTAAGAAAATTGTATTATTAATATGAATGTTGAAAAAAGTTGTGCCGTTTAATATTGTTGTGATACAGTTTTGAAATTTGTAATGTTTCTTTGAAAAAAAAAAAAACTTTCTAGCTTAAAATGGACTTTGATGTGAAAGGGTTGAAATAAATAATATGTTACCACAAACATGCAAAAATATTCTAGTATTGGTGGTTTTTTTACAGTGCAAAGTAAATATTGTGCTACAATCCTTTCAAAACAGAAACCATGTAAACATCAAAGAGAATCTGAATTTACATTGGACTAAAAAAAACAAACGCAAACAGGGGACTTTGCCTTCTCATTTCACAAGTCGCCGACATGCGACTGCTTCCTGGCATCCACCTGAGAGCCCCTGTTTATCCTGCACACATCATCTCTCCCATCAGCATCTTTTTTCCCCCATCTCCCTGTCTGTTTCCCATTATCCTTCTGAAAGACAGTGACCACTCTCATCTCACCCTCAATTTGTATGTATGTATTCAAAGGTCTTTCTGAGGATGCATATTTGTGCAAGGATGTCCTATAAATCTTTCAGCAAGCCTGCACAATGCAGGGAGGAGATCACAATGATGTCACCTTCACATGCAGCGAAATCCAGCCCGTCAACACGACTTAGAAGAGTCATATTACAAATGATTTAATAATATTGGGTTTCCACGGGATTCGTAAGACGTGCGTTATCATGCCCGATGATGCAGTGTTATTAAAGGCTGTAGCTGGATTTGTTCATCTGAAGCAGAGCAGATGGACGCTGGTCCCAGGCCTGTGCAACTGCTGCTGATCCATATCCAAACACAGCAGCCCTCATCTCTGAGCCAGTAGGCATCCGTGGAATTTTAGCCCTCTGTACCCCTCCCGTCCTCCCGCTCACCCTAAAGCCCCGCTCCATCTCCTCCTAATCTCCCGCTCAGACACCCTGAATTAACGCCGCATTCTCCACTGATAAGAGTTTAATGCATTCTCTGAAACATCGGACGTACACAGCTCTGATGGGGAACAGACAAGTTATGTTGCGTCTATGGTCATTGTAGCTCAACGTCTGAAATGCCATTAGTGCCCATTTATCAGCGTGACTGCTGCTTAGATACTCCAACGGCACAAAGGTTTCGATGTATGATGCAACGTCAAGCCATTTATTGATTTGACCTGCCCTTGTTACATTAAAGGATTAGTTTAGTAATTTTACTCACCCCTATGTCATCCAAAATGTTCATGTCTTTCTTTCTTCAGTCGAAAAGAAATGCAGGTTTCTGAGGAGAACATTCCAGTGGACTTCAGGTTGAAGGTTCAAATTGCAGTTTTAACGCAGCTTCACAGGGGTCTAAACAATTCAAGCTGAGGAATAGCAGTCTTATCTAGTGAAATTATTGGTCATTTTCCAAAAATAAAAAAAATAAAAAATTTCACATATTATATAGTCATACCAGAAAGGTCACTCGCGACGTAGGCGGAAGCACCTTTACAAAGCGAACGTGCAAAGAAAGTCAAACGCTCTTTACAAAAAAGGTAAAACAACGATGTCGGATGATTTTGAAGTTGAAAGAGAAAATGAAATATAGTTTTATACCCTACCCTACCTCTTTGAACCAGAGTACACAGGCAAAGAACTAACCACGCATGCCCTTTCCAATGCGATTATGTAATTCGTAAAGTCATAGACGCGTAATCCAGAGCTAGTGCAAGATGAGCATTTGTGGTTAAAAAGTATACAGCTTTGAAGCTGTAGTGAAACTGCAATTTGGACCTTCAACCCATTGATCCCCATTGAAGTCCACTATATGGAGAAAAATCCTGGAATGTTTTCCTCAAAAACCTCAATGAGCTGAACAAATAAAGTTGAACTTAGTTTAGTTTTTAGAACGCTGTGTCATGTAATGTATGCGAGTTGCAAACACAACAGTCAAACACGTTTGTCTAGTGTGTGTTTACATAGAAATACAATGGAAAAGTGGCATGTTCTGTGTAAATAGCCCTTAAGTGTACTGGTCTACCAGTAAGCAATCAATCAACTGTCTTGCTAGCTTAGCATTCACTAACTAAAAAAGCACTATGGTATTACCATGATTTTTGGATATGCAGCATGGCAAATCTGTCACTTTATTATGCCCCCGTCGCAGAACTTTGTCGTAAGGGTCACGTAATTCCACTACAACACCAATAAAAAAAAAGCAGAACAAATTAGTTTCTCCATGTGCTCGTTTTTCCTTCGCAGAGATTAGCTTAGCCTAGCATCTAACTCAATAAGCGAGCGGGCCAAGAACTGTGAGTCACCAGAACAAACAAAGAAACACCCTCCGCTGTATACACACACACACACAGACACACAAATACACGCAGAGAACAATTATAGGAGACCTGTTGGTACTCAGAGAGCAGCGTCGGTGCGATGTTTACCAACGGATTTAGGAGTAAATCTGCCCCCTACATTCCTATTGAGATTCAGACTGAGCCTTAAGAGAGAGCAGGATTACTGGCCAGTCTCTATAGACCTCACTGTACACACAGTGCTCGGCCTTAAAAGAGCCTGACCAAAACCTGCCACAACAGACAGACACAGAGAGAAAGAGATTAAAAGCATTAAAAGTTGAATTTGCTGCTCTAAATAGCTGAGAAAGAGTCGCTTTTCAAACTTGTTATTATATAACTTGGCGCAATTTAATTAATAAGTGAAGAATTATTACAGGTTCTTGTCATACTATGGCAGGTCAGGGCTATCAAGCTTTAAAAAAGAAAACAGCATCATAAAAGCATCATAAAAGTAATTCATATGACTTGTGTGCTATATATTATGTTTTATGAAGTCATACAGTTAAGGTCAAAAGTTTACATCCCCCTTTCAGAATCATAAGAGGGATCATACAAAATGCGTGTTGTTTTTTATTTAGTCCTGACCTGAATAAGATATTTAGGTAACACTTTATTTTGATAGTCCACTTGAGACATTCTACTAACAGTAAGTAACTTTGCAACTGCATGTCAACTAGTCATTAGAGTCCCAGTAGACTGTCTGTTTAATATCTTCTATATACATATACTTTGCAAGTATATGTCAACTTATTCTACTAACCCTAAACCTAACCTAATAGTCTGCTTTGAGAGTTAGTAGACATGTAGTTGCAAATGAATGAGATTAGTTGACATGTAGTTGCAAAGTTACTTATAGTTAGTAGAATGTCTAAAGTGGACTATCAAAATAAAGTATAAATGATATTTAACATAAAAGACGTTTATATATAGTCCACAAAAGAAATTAATAGTTGAATTTATACAAATGACCCCGTTCAAATGTTTCCATACACTTGATCCTTAATACTGTGTTCTTACCTGAATGATCCACAGCTGTTTTTTTTGTTTAGTCATAGTTGTAATGTTATGATTGTGAGATCCATCTTTTCACACTAAGGACAACTGAGGGACTCATATGCAACTATTACAGAAGGTTCAAACTCTCACTGATGCTTCAGAAGGAAACACAATGCATTAAGAGCAGGAGGTGAAAGGTTTCAGGTAAATTTAACTTATTTTGTCTTCTGGGAAACATGTAAGTATCTTCTGTAGACTCTGAAGTGCAGTACTAAATAAAAATTATATTATATTTAGGCAATGTAAGAAAAATGTACACATCTCCATTCTGTTCAAAAGTTTTCACCCCCTGGCTCTTAATGCATCATTTTTCCTTCTGGAGCATCAGTGAGTGTTTGAACCTTCTGTAATAGTTGCATACGAGTCACTTAGTTGTCCTCAGTGTGAATAGATGGATCTCAAAATTTTCAGTCATTGTTGGAAAGGGTTCAAATACACAAAAATGCTGGAAAACCAAAGAATTTGTGGGATTTTTCTGAAGAACAGCGGGCGGTTCAACTGTTCAACGTTTGAATAGGGTCATTTTTGTAAATTTAACTAACTATTTCTCTTGTGGACCATATGTAAATATCTTTTATGTGAAATATCTTATTCAATACTAAACAACCATAACATGCATTTTGTATCATCCCTCTCTTTTTGGTCAAATAATTAACATTTTGCAGATTCTGAAAGAGGGATGTAAACTTTTGACTTCACCTGTATGATGGCTGTGTATGAGTAACAGTAAAGCACACGTAAATATATTTAAAATGTAGTGTGTTATTCAACATTACATTTTAAAATAATATTGTGGAAATGTACTTAATTTCAACTTCATTATTACAAATGTGTAAATACAAATATTTTTAAATACATGACATACAAGTTTAACAATTCAAATGTAAAGTCGGCAACACCAAGGCTCCAAAAGTATCAAAAAAAAAAAAAAAAAAAAATTAAAAAGCTTTCGCATAGTGTGTGATGTTTTGAGCACGCAAGCTCTTCATCACACAAGTTTCAAAAGAAATTACATTAAAGTATGTCTTAGTCTACCAAAAATCTTGTGGCAGCACACTTTAACCAAAGATTCAAAAGATAATTGAAGTAATTATGAAATTACATATAAAGATGTACTTAAGCCCTACATAAGTGGGTCAAAAAAGCACAAGATTAGCTGACTGTGTTTTAAACTACAATGCATTTTCATTTAATTGCAGATAACATGCAATTAAGTGTCCAAAAACATTACATTCAGTTCACACTTGAATATTATTTCAAATTATATTATTACTGTAATAGGCACTCTATGCTAAAGTGTACTTTTTCCCACTTTTCCCATTTCCCATGTTTTTTTAAACCTGTATGACTTTCATTCTACAAAAAATTATTGTTTTTTCTTTTGAAAAGTCAAATGGATTATAAAGTCAATGGACTCCAATGTTTTTTTTTTACCCCAATGTTCTTCAAAATATTAGTCATATAGTTTTGTAATAGCTTGAGGGTGAGTAAATAGGAGAGAATTGTCATTTTTGGATGATCTATCGCTTTATTTTGTTATTTAGTTGTGCTCAGTACAGTCACAGGTATATTGAGTAAGTCTCCAGTATGATCTCCACTAATACAAAAATGAATGGCCATCATGCTAGCAGTGAATTATGAGGCAAAACGCAAATACAGAGCTAATCTCAAATTGTTGCACAGACAAGTATTCCGTTTTTAACCATGTACTGAATTACTTGGGTGGGAGAGTTACAGTATGTCCTTGTGTATGCGTGTTTGTCTTTGAAGAAGCGCCAACCGTGTCACAGTTAACAGCCAATCCAATAGGCCAGTGACATCACCCTTTTAAATATTTCACAGCTCTCTAAAGTTATTTCAGTTCTATCTGATCTTTTATGAAAAAAGTTTTTCCTTCAAGCTTCTCAAAGTTTGGTTTTCACATCACGAGTCCAAAACTAGAACAAAGCTTCTCAACAGTCAAACTTTGCATTTGTATAAAACTACCAAATATTCACAACATCAACAGGACGGTTAACGTTCAGTTTGTCAAAAGCAGATCCATTTGCATGTAGCATTACATGTGTGTTTGATTGAGGCTCTCTGAGGTGCAGAAATGCCTGAAGGTGAATGTCATCTACTATAGTTAGATCTAAAATGATAAATGCTTTGACTGGATGGTGGGAAAGAGGAGAATTTGATTTGGGGTGTTATTGTGAGTCATCTGTTTACTTCTGTTTTATCTAAGAGATTTATGTATGATACTGTAACAGCTCATTCAACTGTGGTAGTAGTATGCACTATAGAAGTGGTTTTCATACGAGTCATGCATAAACACTAAAAAGAAGCAAACTGGAAATATGTACATAAATGTACATTGTAAACTGTGTAGTCAGATTCAAAAGACACAAATGCATAATCTGCTGCTTTGAATATTTTTTTTTTGCTCTAAGTAGCTGTTTATATGGTATGTATGCTATATACAATATACATGAGAAAAACTGAACAAGGAACATGATACAATTATAAGTTATAATAAAAACTATAAGACGATTCTTATAGTTTAATCATTTGAAAAGACTCATAATGCAAATGCATAAGCTGCCGGTTAGAATCAGTTCATGAATTCTTCACTGAACAAACTCACCAAATCCATCACAACGGCTACTGAATCCAACATATGACTCACTGAACTGCAAGTTCCATGTCAATAAATCATTAGCCTACTTCAATATATCTGACAATAATATGACAAAAAAGTAACCAAAACAGAATAAATGACATTTTTCCCTCATATTTCATTATAAACAGTTCGTGGTGGGTCTTGAGATTGATTATGCCTCTCTAGGTGGTTTATACCACTCTTTTCTCTAAACATGAAAAAATGTATGTTTTTGAAATGTATATTTATATACTGTATGTATGTATGAAATGTATGCATAACACACAGTTTAGCTTGTGCCATGCATCCTTGTATTTCTGGTGCAATGTAGTGCAGTACTGTGTACAGTGACTATATTCTCATACTAATACAAGAATATACCTTTACTTTTGATGCTTCTTGTACCATAAATCCAGACTTTACTGCTACCACATATCCCACATGCTGCTAATGCTGAATGATTCATTTTCATGGTTATGAAAGAGACAGAAAATCTTGGCTCTTCCACAAGACACATGAGAATTATTATTGAGGTTTATGTAAACTCATAACCTTGCTCTCGGTCAGAATTAATCTATGATTATTATGCATGTTTACACACTAGGATTCTAAACGTACCCTAACACACACACACACACACAGATGTGCACACACACACACACACACACACACACATCCTTTATGAAACGCAAGCAGATTAAAGCCAATTTTCAGCTTGTTCAAGCTCTATTTTTAGCTGTTGGATTTTTCAGTTCAAACCTCACTGATCAGGCCAACATCAAAAAGAAATAGTGATAGAGGAGGGAGCGAGGGTGAAAGAGTGTGAGAGAAAGAGAGAGAGAGAGAGAGAGAGAGAGAGAGAGAGAGAGAGCAGAAGTTTGAAAGTGACATGCAATCTGCCGCATTCGAGAGAGAGGGAGACAGAGAGAGAGAGAGAGAGAAAGAGAGGGAGTTAGATGAAACAGACTGAAAGAGGCTGAAGAGAGGACTCTTCTCTTACTACTAATGACTGAGGGGGTGGACAAAGAGCTGCATCTCTTCCCCCATTCTCTGCTTCTCACAAAGTTGCCATCACTCTATTCTCTACCCCTTTTATTCACTTCTTTGTGAACATGTAATAAAGAGAAGCTAACGGCTTGTTTAATCTTATTGGTTGAGATACCTGGTTAAGATGATGCAACTTGTCCCAGTGCTCCCCCTTCAGTTGCGGTTCATCTCTTTTGGCCTGTTTAAAAAAAAACTGTATCACATGATTATCACATATAGGCTATGCTCACACAGTGTTTGAGATTGATGACTGTAAACATTCAAATTGTCCTGTATTAGTGTCCAGATTACAGGTGACACATAAAACCTGACCTAATCCTTAAAAATGACTCTGGGGGTTTAATTTAATGTAGTCAGGTTGATTCACTAATATTGATTCATATTTTTAACTTGTAAATGAGGAAAGAATGATGATTTTTGGATGATCTATCGCTTTAGATTGTTATTTAGTTGCGCTCAGGACAGTCACAGCTTTTTGAGTAAGTCTCTATATGATCTCCAGTAATGCTAAAACGAATAGCCATCATGCTAGCAGTGAATTATGAGTGAATTTAAATCCTTTTTTTTTTCACTTTATTTAGTTTTTAAATACAACATTTGTTTTTTCCAGAACCAAGGTCCAAAAGGAAAACAATAGTACAGCATACTTGTTACAAGTAAATATCTCCGATGATAACAAAAGGACTTTTAGTAGTTTAATTTAATGTAGCCAGGTTGATTCACTGATATTAAAACATATTTTTGACTTATAGCGTATTTATGCATTGTTTAGGTTACTTGACTCATTTTTATGGTCATACACTGAAATATTGCTCTCCAGTATCCACATCTGGATGAAGGCTCATTTTCATCATCTAAGAAAAAATAAGGCTTCGGTTTATCATAATCATGACATAAAAAGTCAAAATTATTAAATAAAAGTCATAATTATGAGTAAAACATTTTTTATTTTAAATGTAAAAAATAAAATTGATGTAAAAAGTAAAAATTTGGACATACTTCCTAAATATAAATGATTATATATTACAAAATTACACTCAGAAAATAGTAAATAGTACAGAACTGTCAGTGGCGCAGTACCTTTTCAAAAGGTACTTAAATGTACATTTTAAGTACTATTATGTGCTTTTAAAATACTAATACGTAATACCGAACCATTTAAAAGTAAATAAGGTACAAAGATGTACCTTTTAGCTTTTTTACATTAGTGACAGCTTTTGTACCTTCAGCTTTAAGAGTGTATGACGTAAAAGTCATAACTATGGGCATAAAAATTCAAAATTATGAGATACTAAGTAATAATTATAGAAGCACATTTGCACCTCATAAAAACGCACGCTTTAAAAAAAAATAATGCTTTGAAAAGTCATAATTACATTATAAACATACAAAATTGTGATATATTAACTCAAAATTATGGCACACTAAGTCATAATAAGATAAAAGTCAAAATTATAAAATAAAGAGGTCATTAATTATGAAAATATAACAAAATTTAGACTTTTTATTTCTACTTTGTAATCATGACTTAGTATGCATTGACTTTTTGACTTCTTATGTCATAATTTTAATTTTTATGCAAGTTTCAGCCTTTAATCTCATAATTACGAGTTATGGTTTAGTAATTCATAATTAAGACCTCCTATACTCTTCTGTTAAAATTATGAATTATATGATTTGACAAAGCATGATTTTTTGTCAGCATGAGGTGTCAGAAATGAGCTTCCATATATCTGCATAAATTCCAATATGCAACCACAAAAAAAAAAAAAAAAATCTTCAATGCGTTAAAGAATGGATGGATGGATGGATGAATGAATAAATTGAATGAATGCTTGCAAAGCAGATGGATAAGACATTAAGATTTGTCTGCAGAGTTTTTTATACAAGTGTATTCTATCTTACTGTGCTGGCAGATGCTTTTTCACTAGTTTAAGTTAAAAACAAGTAAAACAAGTCTATATGTTATGCAGCGTTGCTTTCCAAGTAAATATATGATGCATCAAAAATGTTTTGAAATACTCTCTCCCTTAACTTAAGACCTGTTTGAACCTGTTGGTTGGGTGCACTTTGTGTTACAGTTTGGCAACTTTTATTTTGACCGCCTCCTGTCACAAAGCTAATCAGCAGCTCGTGTTAAACGAGTCCAACAACCGTTGCGACCCTCCCACCGACCTTTAACCCCACACCACCGGAGAAACAGCAAGCCAAAGAGTGTGTGAGAAACCGCGTGCAAGAAGGGAAAAAAAGATAGTCCAGAGGGGATGAAAGAGCAGAGATTAGCTCTAAATAAACTCTGTCAGGCAGAAAACGGTAGGAGGCTGACAACGAAGCAACCTCAGTCCCAAATCTCTCTTTCTGTTTAACACGGTCTCTCTCCCTCCCTCACTCTGTCTTTTACTTTCTGGCCAACAATAGTAGGAGGTGCAAACTGTAGGCCTCATGAAGGTGGACTGTATAGGGATTAAAGCTTTTGTTGGCAAAATACAAATTACACATCTCCCAATACTCTCCCTCTCTCTTTTCACTCACTTCTTTTGTCTGTCTTTCTCTCCCTCCAGAGCTTCTCCCAGTGGTCTGCATCAAAACTTCCCTCTCACTCCTCATCTATCTCGACTCCTTAAAAAAAGGGAGGGAGAATGATAGAATGAGCCACAGAAAAAAGAGGTTGAGACTGACAACTTCAGATGAATTGAATGTAATTATGACATTTCTGGGCATAATCTCCTCTTATCCTTTAAGATTTTAATTGCTTCAGTATGCATGGTAATTACCCCACAAATAAGTGCGTGTTGAAATTACAGTATATTGCGCACATGCGGTCACACAGACACGGGATATGCAGGACATGAGATCTGAAATCACATCCACTGCAGAGATGTGGGAAGCTGACATTTTTCCTGACCTGGAAAAAAAACAAAACAAAACAGTAGATCATACATCATAAGCAGGGGTTACCCCACTATTTAGTATGATTGTGGAGGGGAAAGACTTTTATTTGCTTTGTTAAAACTATAAAAACAAGAATCTTAGGGCTGCCAAAGAGTTAAAATAATTAGTGTCTTGATCATTAACCGTCTCCAATCCAGTCTAGTCTGCGCAAAATGTGCTGAAATAGCGCTGCACCATGAGTATGTAAATAAAGTAATTAAATAAAGCACAAACACTCTCCTTTTTATGTAAATTGGGCTCATTATGAATCACACCTTATTCAGAAAACTCAGCACTATTTTCTTGGTGCAATTAACATTGTGGTATTTCTTGCCATAGAAAGCATGTGGTAAACAAATCCCATAAAAGAGACTTTCGAGTGCATTTCTATTGAACATGGCAGCAGTAATTCAATAAATAAAGCACGACATCACAAAAAAAAAAAACTTACAGTGAGTCAGATAACAAGTAACTGCTCACTCAGTTCGTTCATTCAATGAAGGATGAGTCAAACCGGACCACACGAGTCTTTTCGAACGATTCATTAAGAGATTCGACTCATAAGAGTCATTGGTTTGTGAAACGGTCTCAACTGGATGCTGAACTGAATTTGTTTTGATTCACTAACAAGAACCGGCTCATAAAAGTAATTTGCTTGTGAATCGGACTGCGCTGCCTGCCCTGTATGTTTTATTCAGTAAAAAGAACCGGTTCAAAAGAGTCATTTGTTCGTGATTTGGACGTAACTAATGTTAACCGCGCTGCTTTTGTTTGCGTTTGTTTTTGCTTGCACCATGCGAGAATAACTCAATAGAAAGACGTGTTTTCTTACCATTTTCCCCCCTTTCATCTCATCACGTTCAAGCTCACAACCCAGATAAAGAGTGGCCATGGCACTGTAGATTTACGTAGGAAACGCCGAGTGGACAACATTGCGCATGCGCCGGAGCTTCAGACGACAGGTACATATATTCGTTCAGAAAAACGGTTTTTCCCGATTGATTATTTTCATTCACATCAGTCGCCAATACAAAATAAGTAGTGAACAATTGTTCTAACTGAATTTTATAAAATAAAGTAACAGTACTAGTCTGAATATGGGTGCTTGAAAACAAAACGTGAGCTGAATTACAGTTACTTCACTTTTGGATTCTGAATACATAATGTCATCGCGTGTACCCAACAACCAGACAGCATGAGCAAATAAATGGTGCTGTCTTAGTCAGTTTCCCTTAAGGCCTTTTTGTGACAATCAGTTTAAAAAGAGTAAAGAACACATTTGTAGCCTGGTGTTGATGAAGGTGTCCTTGAGCCATTCTGATGGGACTGCGGGGGTGTATGAGGCAAGAGCTCCCATATCCTGCATACACTTATGAAATCAGGAACTCATGCAGACACTCACACAGACGGAGGTGCAGAGGGAAGAGCTGTCTGAGCCTCTGTAAACCTTTCACCTCTGTGCCAACCTGAGAGAAAGCTGTTGGATGCCAGATTGTCTAGGTCTGTGTTTTTTCTCCTTAGTCTTGGGCATTAGCCGCTCTTTGAAGAGACCACTGACTGATGAAGACCAGGTGTGACTATATGCTTGAGTATGCGTGCGTGTGTGTGACAGAGAGAGAAAAAGACAGACAGACAGATATACAGACAGACAAGGAGAAAGAGAGTGAGAGAATGAGAAAGGAAGGAGACAGAGGTTAGTGAGTATACAGCACACTGAAACTGTTGGTAGGAATGACTGTTATGTAAGTGTGTATTTATATGTGCCGTATCTTCCTGGAGTTCAGCGTGAGTGTGTGTGTGTGTGTGCAGATTTGGCTATACAAATTTTACAAATGCCCTCCCTAATATAGAGAGAACATTTGAAGTGGTCCACACTGTCTAAAAGGCATATAAATCAAAATCAGGTTTAGAGGCAGAAGTTTGAGACTGCATTAAAAATCTGGAAACTTTTAAAGTTTAAACTTGGAAAATAAAGTGAAAGTTTTAGGATCTTGAACTGTATAATATGTGAAGTCATGACATTAAATGAATAGACACTTTTTTTTTTTCAGATGTTTAGGAATAATATACACTTTTAAAAGGTTAGGTTTCTATTTAAAATGAATATTCTATTATCAAACAACCCTAAATCTATCACAGTGAATTGAGTGTATCAATCATGTTCTCAACACTGATAATAATATGATTTCTGAAGGATCATGTGACACTGAAGTCTGGAGTGAAAATTCAACTTTGTTTTCACAGGAAGAAATTACATTTTTAAATATATTAAAATAGAAAATAGTTAACATAACTGTTTTTATTGTATTTTTGCACAAATAAATGCACCCTTTATGAGCATAAGAGACTTTCAAAAACCTTAAAATATGAATCAATATAGAAGCACTGTCAGTAGGACTCATGTTTGATTTCATGCGAACATGGATACAATAATAGATGGGCACTGAAAATACAGAAACACCTAAAACCAATCTTCCTGGTACACACAGTTAAAGTGTCTTATATGACCACTTTGCTTGTCACTTTTCTCAGCTGCATTGTCCTTGTCTAACTTTGAAGGCTAATTTGAATAAAATGATTCCTACAAAATGCTGAGGGCTTAAAAATAATATGAATCCACGACAGAACAATTTATTGATCATACAGAGGTTACACATTCCATGTGCCATGGGGCCAAGGTTACAGTGTATGAATCTAGACCGAATAAACAGCATAGGTTTGGATTTTCTATGCTGATTTTCAAGGAAATTTTGAAAAATGGATTTGAACATGGCATATTGTTAACTAAATATATAACAATAAAATTAACCAAATAACCACTGCATTGTACCAAAAAAAGGTAACACTTTACAATAAGGTGTCATTTGTTAACATTAGTTAATGTATTAACTAACATGAATGAACAGTGATCAATATATTTATAACACTATTTATTCATCTTTGTTAATGTTAGTTACTAAAACGACAGTTGTTCATTGTTTGTTGCTGTTAATTCACATTGCATTAACTAATGTTATACCACGGGACAGTTGAATGCTTGAATCTGATTGGCTGATTAATGTTCTAAGGTGTGCAATTATTTCAGCGAAACGCACAGCGAACATAGTCAGCTCTTGTCCGCATGACATGTCTATATCACTTCGCCACATGATTTCAGTCATTACAAAAGTCCTTACAGCTTAAAACAGCAAAATAACCAAACACTGGCCAAACAAATAAATACAGTAAACTCTGACGATTTTATCAGTAAAGTAGTTTAGCAACTTAAAAACTACATGACTTCTTACAAGTGAGGTAACAATGGCACTGTTCCTGAAGAAAATGAACTTAAGTTTATAACTTAAAGGGCAACCAAGATGTAGGTGACTTTGTTTCTTAAGTAGAACACAAACGAAGATTTTTAACTCAAACCGTTGCTGTCTGTCAGTCATATAATGGCAGTCAATGGGATCCACGGCTTTGAGAGTCAAAAAAACATACACAGACAAAACCAAATTAAACCCTGTGGCTCGTGACGATACATTGAGGTGTTAAGACACAAAATAATCGGTCTGTGCAAGAAAATGAACAGTATTTATATATATATATATATATATATATATATATATATATATATATATATATATATATATATATATATAACCTCTGATCCACCGCAATGTCCAACTGTCTTCACAACAGCCGACGCGTGATGCGCCAACGTGCTCTGGCCTAGTAGACACATATACGGAAGCAATCTGTCGTGCATATAGACCATTTCAGTGGCTATGCAACGGATTAAGGAAGTGACGTCTTTGTTCCTTGGACGTTTCCCGTTAGTGATCAAGTGCATTCAAAACAATGGCGGGAGGCGCTTGATGCACAGTGGGATTGCGGTAATTTATTTAATCCTGCTGTTTAAAATGTCAACATTAAAATTAGATCCTTCTTGTTCGGTGGTTGAGTGCTTCCTCTGGCCCGGAACTAACATTCAGAAACGTGTTTAACGTTAGATTTCCGAGAAACGCACCTGGGTTGCAGCAGTGAAGGGAGAAGGCTGGATGACAACTAGCAACTCTAGGATATACAGCGCACATTTCGATTCAGGCAAGTAAATGTTGTTTTTATTTCATTTTATTTTTTGTATTTCTTTACGTTAACTCTTCAAGTATGATGCAGCTTAATTTAAGATAGCATTTTGTCATTGTTGCACCTAGCATTTTGATTTGTGTGTAGTGAAAAGGGGGCAAGTTTTTATTTCCGTTTTATTGCTAAGTGTTATGTGGGCTACAATTAAGTACGAGATCACATTAGTCATCTAGCTATTTTGTCAGTTGACAAATGCAGTGGGTAACACATTATAGAAATGTATACTGTAAACATTTTTCATCATAAGCTTGGCTAATGTTAATTCCAATATATACTCATGTATTAAACAATAATATTATTATTTTTAAATATTGTGCATTAAATGAAATAATTGTTTTTCTACTTTTGTCCTTAGGAAAGCCATCATTTGTAATGTAAGACATCTAAGACAGTGCTACAGGGAGATAGGAAGGACAGCTGATCGTCCTGTTGTGCCAAACCACATAAGACCAGATGAACTTGAGGATGAAATGCAATGTAGTACTTCCAGCTGTTTGTTGTTGTTGCTGTGGTTGTTGTCGTTTCAGTTGCTCAAGCGTTTTATGCTCATACAAATAGTTACACATATTAATACATTTGCTGGAAATAAAAACAGTTAAAAGTGTGGGGATATTTTTTGTTTATATAGAGTACTGGTCAAAAGATTAGACATTACTTTTTTAAATGTTTTCGAAAGAAGTCTCTTATGTTCATCAAGTCTGCATTTATCTGAACAAAAATGAAGACAAAAATTGTAATATTGTGAAATGTTATTACAATTTAAAGTAATGGATTTTTATATATAATATACTTCATATTTATTTTTTGTGATGCAAAGCTGAATTGTCATCAGCCTTTACTCCAGTCTTCAATGTCACATGATTTGTTATATACATATGTATATATATATATATATATATATAACTAATCCAGGTTTAGGCAAAACACAGTAGCCAGCCTTGCATTCGTCTTCTGTTTATTTGTGACCACATGATGACTCAGATAGAGCATTCAAACCCTTTCCTGCACTGTTCCACTGCAACAAACTTGACCAAACTAAACACACGTTTTGAAACGAATGAAATAAGTAATAATGGCATGTAGTGCTTAGTTTACTAGCATACATTTAGCGTTGTATGCATGTTCTGTAAAGCTGCATTAAAACGATATGTTTTGTGAAAAGCGCTGTACTAATAAATATAAATATTTGCATAGATATACAGACTGACTCAGCAATGCAAGTGAACTCTATGCTAAAAGTGCTACCGCAAGACCCGGAGATTGGCTGAATGGATTCGAAAACTGTAAAACTCAACTGTTTAACTCTAGGGGAGTTGGAAAATGAGCCTATTTTCAAAAAAAGTGGAGTGTTCCTTTGAGGTAAAAAAGTCAAGCGTTTTTGCTTGACTTAAAAAGTATGCGCTTGTTTTGACAGATCAGAGATTTAAAAATTGGTGCTACTGGAAATGCTCCAGGACCAGACATGCGCAGTAGCATTCCAATGCGCTTGTTATTGTTTACGTCCTTGAAAAGGTCTATACATCACTTATTGTTTACACAGTGCAGAGATTGTTGGTAGACGGCTACTCAAAATGGTAATTACTTGTGCTTATCCTGATTGTTGCAACAGATTAAAAACTAAAAGATTACATTTGCTTGCATGAACTCATCCGGGAGTGTTGACGTTTCACCGACTGTCAACTTTTGAGCCTGATCGAGTGAAGTTATGGTTGCTTGCTCCTGTATATGCCAGAGCACGTTGACGCGTCACACGCTGGCTGTTGTGAACGAGTTTAGGTCAGCCCTGGTGAAAAAAACAGCATATGCTGGTAGGTATGTTTTGATGCTGGGATGTTTGTTAGGTATGTTTTGATGCTGGGATGTTTGTTAGGTATGTTTTGATGCTGGGATGCTGGTAGGTATGTTTTGATGCTGGGATGCTGGTTAGGTATGTTTTGATGCTGGTTTAAGCTGGTCCTTAGCTGGTTTATGCTGGTCTTTTGCTGGTTTTAACTGATGATGTTGCTGGTCAAGGACCAGCATAAACCAGCAAAGGACCAGCTTAAACCAGCATCAAAACATACCTACCAGCATATGCTGTTTTTTTCATCAGGAAGTTGGACATTGTGGTGGATCAGAGGTAAAAAAAAATATATAAATACTGTTCAGTTTCTTGCACAGACCGATTGTTTCGTGTTTTAACACCTCAATTTATCGTCGTAAGCCGCAGGGTTTAATTTGATTTTATCTGTGTATGTTTTTTTGACTCTCAAAACTGTGGATCTCATGAATGACAGACTGCAACGGTTTAAGTTAAAAATCTTCGTTTGTGATCTACTGAAGAAACAAAGTCACCTACATCTTGGATGCCCTGGGGGTAAGCAGATAAACATCAAATAGTTGGGTGAACTATCCTGTTAATCTCTCACTCTCTCTCTCTTTCTCTCTCTCTCTCTCTCTAATAACTTCATTATTAACTGCATTAGTCTATCAACAGCTCAAGTTACTAGGTCTAAACAAAAACCGGACGAATGCTGAAAAATATCATCTGAGCGATGTCTTGAGGTGTGGTAACCATAGTATAAGCATAATTTTCTAAGAATTCAACAGCTCATTGTCAGTTATTCCTTACTTAACAAACACAACTTGTGATTTTAAAAATTCATTAGTAAATGCTGATATTAACATTAACTAAGATTTATAAATGCTGTAGAAGTATTGTTCATTCTTAGCTCATGTTAACTAATGAACCTTTTTGTAAAGTGTTACCAAAAAAAATCCAGTGTGCAAAAAGTCAGTTTATTATCTAAAGTGTACTGAGCAAGAATAAAAGTTGCTAACAAAAGGTGTTTTATTGACTTGTAGGTATTTGTTCAGAACATGTTCACATCATCCCATCTTTTGCAAGATGAGTCATCTGAACAAGCTATTTGTTTTGCAAGTTCCCAGCATGCAATGCATCTTGAGTAATTATGTGGTAAATATCGTAAAAAAACAAAACAAAAAAAAAACATTGTGTTACTTTTACAAGACGCTACAAGGTTCTTAAATTGCTAAATGCTCAAGGTTGCCTTGAAACGAATGTTCATTAGATGAACACAAGTTTACAGTTGTAAGTTGAGTTAACTTATAGCAAGTTGACTGTAATAGGTTGCTATATATATTTTTTTTAAGTTATGTCAATTTTCTTTACTTACAGTGTGACCAATTATGTTGTCATGTTAGCATTTTATGATAATAATCTGAAAGTGTAGGTTTTGGTAATTTTGTTGTAATTTTTCCTTCTTTATCTCTCTCCTCTCGTTCTTTCGCTCGCGCCTTCTCTCTGTGAGTGGATCTTGTTTGTATAAGGCATTTCTCTCTGTCAGCAGTGCTATGTTTAATCCTCACTCACCGAGAACCATGCCAACCCAAGCAAGAAACCTACTACTGCTACTGTACTCTCTCTCTCTCTCTCTCTCTCTCTCTTTCAAACACACACACACACACACACACACTCACTCACCCTCATTCCCCGCAGTAAAGT
Source organism: Cirrhinus mrigala (assembly GCA_036247105.1). Lineage (NCBI taxonomy): Eukaryota > Metazoa > Chordata > Actinopteri > Cypriniformes > Cyprinidae > Cirrhinus > Cirrhinus mrigala. Next base: position 13,063,320 of record CM070019.1, on the reverse strand, counting down.
CACTGTTACCGTGTCTAAGTATGGTCAGAGGGATGGTCGTGTGGTCACTTTCTTCAAGTCTGTCTTCGTGCAGCTATATGAAGCCTGTATCCCACACTCTAACCATAATGTTCTGGGAGGGGCAGGGGAACGCTGTCAAAATGTTGTGTAAACAAAAGCATCTCTTTTAATAGAGCTACTCCCAAATTACACTAAACCAATAAGCCACAGAACAGAGTCTGATTGCAAAAACAAACACGCACACATACAGAGGCAGTGGCGAACGAACTTCTAAAGAAACGTTTTGCAAAGCGCCGGGGTTTATAGAGCGGCACAACAAGAGAAAAACACCAGCAGAGTAAATATGAAAGCCTTTAATTTTCGACTAATCTCTTTCATCCTTGGCCATAAAAAAACTTTAATTCAAGGATGTTCTGACCATCTCCGCGCTGCTAAACACCAAGGAAACTTAAAAATAGCATTACAGTAAGCCTGTATGTATGCATGGAGAGGGAAACATAATATTTAATAAAGACAGAAGTTTATATTTTTGTGCATGCTGCAATCTGCACATGTTTTGACAGGATGTTCACATTTCAAAAAATATGTCTGGACGAAAGAATAACACATCTGTGTGTGTGTGTGTCCAGACAAAATCTGTGTTCAGCAGCACCTAATCTTTATTGCATTACAATAGCAACCAGGTTTATATGCATATATAAACATGCACACAAACACAGAAATGTGTTGACTTAAACACTGATTAGTTTTAAAAATGTTTCATTGGAGGGGAAAGATGGGATTTCGCCATGTCTGCTGTTCTTTTGCACATCCTCATGGATGTACGAGTCAAGGCCAAATAAGGATGGCTGAAATGATCGAAAGGAGAAATCTTTTAAAAATGTAGTTTAAAAAGGCATGTGCCAAATTTTTAGAAATGTAGTCTTTGTTGGTTTTATACATTTTTGAGAATTTTAATAGCATTTTCTACAAAAAGTTTGGTTTCATAAGTCTATAAATGTCAAGTAATGTAACCATCAAGTAAAAACTATTAAAATACTTTCCTTGCACCTTGAATGTTGATTATTTTCAAGGTGAAAAAAAAAAACACAAATGGATTTGTCTTCAAAATAAAGTTTTCTCCTGAAAACCTGTATAATATGCACAAAAAATTATAATAATGCAAAAAAAAATAAAATAAAATAAAAATAATAATAATAATAATAATAATAATAATAATAATAATAATAATAATAATAATAATAATAATAATAATAATACCACTACTACTACTACTACTACTACTACTACTACTAATAAGCGCAATTTATATCAAAATTACATTTTCTATGATGAGCATATTTTTAATTTCTGAAATAAAATTAATTTAGATATTTTTTGTAAGACGACATCAAATGGTAATTGTCTGGAGATTGTAAAAAAAAAAGAAAAGAAGTGACATTGAAAAGCTGAATTCTTAAAAAAAAAAAAAAAAAAAAAAAAAAAGAATTTGGCATAATATTTTATTATTATGTCCTTTTAAAAAGCAGTGAACATCTTAATGGTAACTGTCTAGATTATTAAAAAAAAAAGTGACATTGAAAAGCTGAATTCTTAAAAATATATATTTTATTATTATAATATTATTATTATTATTATTATTATAAAGTTGTGAAGCAGTTGTGTATTAAACATTTAGGGGAAAAAATGGGGGGGGGGACCCCTTCACTGTATATCAAGGTAATTATTATTATTATTTTTTATAACTGAATGAGCGTCACATTATTTATTTACAAACAACAAACACAACACACACACACACACACACACACACACATAACTTCAATGAACCTTGCAAAAGAACGATATAAACTCGTGTACTACAGTGCCTATAGAAAATCATCATACTGCTTTGAAACAGCTACTTTATTTGTCATACAGCCTAAAAACAATTCCTGTTCCAAATAATTTTTCCAGCGTTATTTACAATTTTGGCCTTACAACATCAAACCAATGAAAGAAAAAACACAACAGTTCTGCAAATTAATAAAAAAACAAAACAAAAAACTAGAATAACAGGTTTGAAAAGTCATCAGTCCCTTGATTTAATACTTTGTAGGGCCATCTTTTGCTTTAATTAGAGCCATCAGTCTTTTTGGATATGTCAGTACTAGCTTAGCACACATTGATTGAGGAATGTTTGCCCGTTCTTCCTTGCAGAATTGGTTAAGTTCAATCAAATTCTGTGGTGAGCGACAATGGACTGCTCTCTTCAAATCCATCCACAGATTTTCGATTGGATTTAAGTCAGGGCTCTGACTTGGCCACTCAAGAACATTCATCTTCTTATCCTTAAGCCATTTTGTTGTTGTTTTGGCAGTATGCTTAGGGTCATTGTCGTGTTGGAAGGTGAATGACCTGCCCATCTTCAGCCGTCTAGCAGAAGAAAAAAAGTTTTTCTCAAGAATCAGGATGTACTTGCCAACATCCATTTTCCTTTCAATCCTGACCAATCGCCCAGTCCCAGCTGAGGAGAAAACCCCACACAACATAATGCTGCCACAACACCATGCTTCACAGTAGGTATGGTGTGTTTTTGGTGGTGTGTTGTGTTTGCTTTTCACCAAACATAGTGTTTTGAGTTCAGTTCAAAAAGGTCAATTTTGGTCTCATCAGACCATAGCATCTTTTGCAAGAAGGTATCAGACTCTTCCAAATGTGTTTTTGCATAGCACAAACAAGACTGAGTGTGACACTTTTTTAGGAAAAGCTTCTTTCGTGCCACCCTGCCATACAGGCCAGCTTTGTGTAAAGCTAGGGAGATAGCTGTCACATGCACAGACTGACCAGACCCAGCCATAAAGCCTTGTAAGTCCTTCAAAGTTGTCTTTGGCCTCTTGGTAGCTTCTCTTATCAATGTCTTCCTGCCTCTGTCATCCACTTTGGATGCACAGTCTGATCTAGGCTATGCGCCTGTGGTGCCATACGCTTTCCACTTCTTGATGCTCTGAACAGTTCTCAGAGGAATAGCTAAAGCCTTCAAAATGTTTTTGTAGCCTTCTCCTAACTTGTGCCTTTCTACGGAGGTCTTTTGAAAGCACATTTCCAACCATGGTGAATTCTTTGCCGTACCATGCACTACTAACAGTAGAATCTTCGGAAACAGCTTGTTTTATTCCGAAGTAATCAACACTACTACTATTGATGTCAGGTGGGGCAGTTAGCCTGGTGTTTAATCTGGAAGTTGATTGCTTGCACCTGAGCAAGTTTATAATGGTATACTCTAAAGGGCTAATCACTTTACCAAATCAGGCATTTCACTGATTAATTTTTTTAATTTTTTTAAACTATATTTTTACTTTAATGATGAGGGTTATAATGTGTACATGCAGCTCAAAAAAAGTTTAACTTAATTTATTTTGTTTTCCAGGGTGTAATGTGACAAAAGGTAAAGGTTTTCACAGGGTATAATGTTTTTTTTTTTTTAGGCACTGCATATGAAAATGCAACTTCATGGTCAAATAAACACACATTCTTAAAGACGGTTCAAAACAGTTACATAAACACACATTCTTAAAGACGGTTCAAAACAGTTACAGTTGAAGAAAAGCATGATAAAGCGTTTAAAATGTCATGTCAGCTACCCAACTACAGGTTTGTCCTGCTATTTTATTTACAAAAAATGCTGCCTCAGCCTTGCATGCAGAAATCTTATCCAAATTGTGGTTTTGAGAAATGTTGCCTTGCACGTCTTTATGAGGCAAAAGTGTCATGTTGGCTGGGAATATCACATTCTCAGCAGGACCCGTCAGAGAACAATAGGTGTGATTGAATTGAACCGGTGGGATCTGTGAGGTGACACTATAAAATTGCAATAGCAGAGTGTAATAGTGATTTACAGTCCGGAAAGCAAATGTCGACGCAAACATGCATGCGCATGAGGCCGTTCACACACACACACACGCAGAGGCGGATTCTCTCACTTTTTCTCACAGATACTTACACACACGGTGAAGAAGTGTCTCATTGTTCTTTTTAGTGCCTGGGGGCAAAAGGTCGAGTGGAGTAAGTACAGTTATCAATCAATCCCTAAGCACTGAGACTCTCTCTCTCTGTCGTTCTGTTCTGCTAGCTGCAGGGTTTTTGCAGACGTTCCCTGGCAGGTGTCAAATACCAGCAGTGAGAAATAATTACTGTCCCGCTGAATTCAGCTCCACTTACTGGCTTTCCACACCTCCGTTTCCCCCATCTTTCACTCCTCCACTCAAGCCCCCCGTCTGCCGTTGTGCCGCACTTAAACAACTCTTCTCCGAAGCACGCTGAAGTGGATGGTCTCTCAAGTAAAGAGCTTCTCTGTCAGTATCTGCATGCATGTGTGTGCGCACGTGTTCGCATGTTTCCGAAAAGTGTGTGTCTACCTGTGTGTGTTGAGTCTCTGAGGGAGTGTCTTATTACCGGAGCCGTTTTAGTGAAGCAGCGGTGTGAGCATGTGTGTGTGTGTGTGCTTGTGGATTAATGTCACTTTGGGAGTATTGCATGACCAAGGCCGTAACATACAGTAGCATATGCGTCTGCCAGTTACTTCTGAAATACTGGGTCCCTACAGAGAACATACTGTGTGTTTGGACACAGTTAGTAGGCCTTAGTGGGAGCTAAAGTCTCTGAATAATGTGAATGGGAAATCAATAAAGCAGTTCTATTATACATGTCATGTTCTCTGTGTGTGTGTGTGTGTGTGTGTGTCTGTAGATCTGTGCATTATCAGTATCAGGGCCATTTTTAGTAGTGGATTCTGACATGTAGTCAAGTAAAAGTCAGAATTTAGAAGAAAATAAGAGATTTTTTTCAAAGCCATTTTTGTTTTAATTAGCATGCTGATTTATAAGCTCTATCAGCAGCATCTGTGGCATGCTGCTAATTACCACAGAAAATTAGTATAAAAAAAGACTGTGGAAGTCTGTGGGGAAGCTACAGTAGACTTCCAAAGTAAAAGCATTTTTATTTAACATGCATTTAATATTTTTCAAACAGGTAGTTAACCTATAACATTAACCTTTTTTTTTATTATTTTTTTTTTTAACCACACATTTTTATAAAATGTGACCCTGGACCATAAAACCTGTCTTAAAGGAACACTCCACTTTTTTTGAAAATAGGCTTATTGTCCAACTCCCCTAGAGTTAAACAGTTGAGTTTTACCGTTTTCAAATCCATTCAGGCGATTTTCAAAAAAAGTGGAGTGTTCCTTTAAGTAGCACAGGTATATTTGTAGCAATAGCCAAAAATACATTGTATGGGTCAAATTTTTTTCTTTTATGCCAAAAATGATTAGGATATTAAGTAAGATCATGTTCCATGAAGATATTTTGTAAATTTCCTACCGTAAATATATCAAAACTTAATTTTTGATTAGTAATATGCATTGCTAAGAACTTCATTTGGACAACCTTAAAGGTGGTTTTCTCAGTATTTTGATTCCAGAGTCCAGATTTTCAAATAGTTGTATATTCAGCTTTTATATGTATAAATCTCAGTTTCAAAAACCTGACCCTTATGACTGGTTTTGTGGTCCAGGGTCACAAATTTGTATTTTTAGGTGCTTGTAGCTTTATTTATTGTAAATATGCATGCAGGGATGATTTTATAGAAGTACAAATACTCCCTATTATTTATTATGTTCTTTCTTTTTCTCTATGACTTTTACAGAATGTCTAAGTTGCTTTTTTTTTTCAATATGTAAAATTCTACAAGAAATTATACAAGAATTAGAACAAATATACCTAAACCTAATTAAAGCACTTTTAAAAATTGCACATTCCCACAGGACTTGGGTAATTGTGGACGTCTGAGCTTTTAATGACAAATGAGTTGTCAGCGTGATTATTATAATATTGATAAAATGCATGACAAATCGCTAATTGGTAACAGTGTTCACTATCAAACAAATCCAGACATGCTTAATAAAACAGCATGTGACCTTCAGACAGCACAGATGGTAAAAATTTTCTTTTCAATCAGATGGACTGTTGTATTCCTGCACACATTTAATATCGCTGCACCAATCCAAATGAAAAATGGCCTTTAAGGAGTCAGCAGCTTTAGTCTGAGATAAGTCAGAGGTAACTGCAACAGAGACAAAGTTTCAAGTACTATAATATTTGTACTATAACTTCTAAGTTCTCATATTTGAATCTTAAAGAAACACTTCACCCAAAAGTAAAACGTCTTTAATTTTTTATTACTGAATGCTATACTGTTATTACTGTTACTGCTAACACAAGCTGTGTTTCCTGATATTTTTGATAACTGATATTTTTAACTGTAATGAGGACTCATTACATTAACCAATATATGTCTGGTGTAAATGAAAATTAATGTCAAAATAAAGAATAACGAGGGCTCTGACAAAAATCGTTCTTTAAATGCTTTTAAATTACTTTATCTGCAAATCGGTTTTGAAAATGACCGATACCGATAACCATAAAAATGCTTAATATCGGTGCCGATTAGGCCTGTCACTAATGATTATTTTCATAGTCGAGTGATCTGTTGATTATTCTGATGATTATTCGAGTAATCGGATAATTACAATTAATTTTTTGTAGTAATAAAAATAGACATAAGTGAACAATAGCCTTTAAAATGACTTAAAATACATAATAGCAATGAGGCAATAATTAGTTCAAATAAAGTCTCAAAAGCAAGTAATCATATGGTTTTATTGAACAAAACTGTAAAAATATATAATGTATTATAAACAATAGAGCTAATGTACATTATACATTATAACAAATGCCTGCAAAAGGCGGCAACGGCCTGATGATTGTTTTTACACTTTACTGCACAATCTAACCCGTGTTTAATACTGACTCCAGGGGCGTCATGCACTCATTATTTTTGAGGGGGTGTGAATGGGAGGGGGGGAGGTGTCATCATGTGACAAAGCAGCCACAATAGACTTATGTTTTATTTATTTTTTACTTTTTATTCGAAACATTCCCAAACGCATTAACTATATCATGAAATATCTTGAGTCTCACCTTTAAAGGCTCACTTCCAGAACAAAAATTTACAGATAATTTACTCACCCCCATATCATCCAAGATGTTTGTGTGTTTCTTTCTACAGTTGGTAAGAAATTATGTTCAGGAAAATATTTCAGGATTTCTCTCCATTTAGTGGACTTCAGTGGTGCCCCCAAGTTTGAACTTCCAAAATGCAGTTTAAATGCAGCTTTAAATGGCTCTAAACGATCCCAGCCGAGTAAGGAGGGTCTTATCTAGCAAAACGATCAGTCATTTTCTAAACAAGCTGACAATTTATGTGTTTTCAAACTCTCGTCTTGTCTAAGTCTGCACAAACTCTGTTTTTTCCGGTTCAATGCGGTCATTACAGTTAGGGTTTTTAATATGAGTGACTTTATATTTAATGTGAATTTAACAATTAAAGTTAATGTGAATAAAAAAAATTTAAGTTAGGCTATTAATCATAACCCTTTCATTGTACAGAAAGAGCAAAGAACATTTACATTATCAAATAACATTTTCACTGACAATCTAGAGTTCAAGCACTTTAAAAAACTCCCATTAAAATCACTGAAACTGTTTGCACTGTAAACCTTACTTACAGATTCGTACACACATCTGCACTTTGTTGTTTTCTGAATTTGCCAGAAAGTGGTATTCAGTCAGCAAGTGAGTAAAGAAACACTGGCATTTTAGCGTTAACTTATCTGAATGCCACTGATTGGTCAATGCATTCATAAGCTCAACAGCATTGTGTGTGATTGATTATAATGCATAGTGCTGTAAAAGGCGCCTTTCTCTGGCTCAGCACCAGCCAGCGAATGCAGATTTGAATTGATCAGCTGATGATATGACACGAACAATCTAATCAGCTGGTGTGATGTATCAAATATAGAAAATATTATCCAGCTATTTTTGTTTTTTTGAAAGGTGCATTCAAAATCCACTTGGCTCAAAAATCTGAGGGGCATGAGGCCTCTGATTGACTCAACAACATTTATTTCAAATGTCCACTTAATTTTTAATATTTGGCCATTTCTTTATGATAGGAAAGCTATAGCCACAGTAATTTTTTGAATATGTGGACATCAAAACATGTCAAATCAGAGTGAGGGTTTAAACTTTTATTTTGAAATCGCAATGAACAGTTAGCATATTGAGAAAGATAATGATGTATTTTCCTGTGTTTGCATAGGTTTATAAATGATTTAACTTACAAATCTGATGAAATAGCAGACGTTGCAATCCCAGATTAATTATAAACCCAAACTCACAACAACTTGAAGAGATGGAGTTTGAGACGCTCCACAAATGTAAATGATAACAGTTTGTGTAGCAGCATTTACTGTAAATTAAGCCGATCTGAGACGCACTTAAGTAACCTACACGTATGTAAATAATTAAAGCGCATATTTTAAATCTGCATTGCATATATTTATTTAATTGAATCGTAGCGTTTGTGAATTCTTAATAGCGTTATGGTTTATTATAATTTTTAAATGGGTTTAATATGTGGAATGCACCATTTCCGCACTTCTGCTATTTTGCCAAATACTTGACACAGGCAAAATGCAATGAAGGATTTTTTAAAATCAAATACTCTAATAGAATCGAGGAATTGTTGCAGCCCTAGTGCCAATATTACCGATATTACCCTATACCAGCCGTGCCGCAGCACGTTTCAGAAGCGCCCCAGAAGTGGCTCTCCACGCTGCTTTGTTAAAAATACATGCCTAAGTTTCCTTCAATTAAAAATAATGGCTAGTGCAGTGACTGGAATATATGTAAACCTACCAAGATCTGTCACCATGACTTATCTTGTGAGGAAAAATTTGTTTTAGTCGCATAAAGATTTGCGCAAATCAGTAATGGAAACGAAGCTACAGTGACGCTGGAAAAGAGCAGCTCACACATTATACAAAACATCTCATTTTGTGTTCCACAACAGAAAGATCACTAGGCTTTGAAAGACATGAGGGTAAGTAAAAGATGACAGAATTTTCATTTCTAGATGGATTATTCTTTTGAGTCTGACTAGCTTTAATGTTTCTGTAAATTCTGTAAGCTCTGAAACACAATCCTTGTGTTTAAATTTCACAAGATACAGTACACAAGCAAATTGTGCCCCAGAGAAATTAAAAGAGCATTTTCAATGTCTTTGTTCTTGATTCTCTTTGAGCTCAAACATAAAGAACGAACCCGTTAAAAACATTAAGCCTCAGGGTTTTTGCCTGCTGTTTGTTCGTGCGTTTACGCTTTGTTGTATCCTTCATAACTCACATTGTAAGCAAAATTTATTCTGCACTTTTCAACATCTGTGCTAATTATAGTGTGAATGTTTCCAGTTTGCAGTATTGGTTGTGTGTTTTCTTCAGTGATTTCGCTGGTTCATAGAGTGTCTGGGTGTGCTTCCTTGCACAACACCTCATCTGCAATTGTAAGACCTTTTTAAAACATATCTCTGGGGAAATAATTGTGAAAAGTCAGTAGAAGAGAGGAGTCAAGACATTTTCCTCATTCCTGAAATTCGTACACCTGAATGTCAGAGCGTTGACATGACATGCTGCAAAATATGCTAGCTATTACCTGTCATTTGACAAATTAAACACTTCAGTGAGCTTTACATGGACATGTTTTTCTCTGAAGATCTTATTAAACTTGCCATTTGTCTCTGAAACAATAATTCTAACAGCTCTCGTTGGTAATTTATAGCATATAAGTTTGTTGCCCACAGAGATTTTTATCTTAGATTTTCATTCATCATGAAATAGAAAAGCATGCAATTTTCAAAGAAAAAGCAGCTAAGTAGGACACAGAGAGGGTTGTACAACAAATCATCCATCTAGGGCTGTTTTGCATATATAGTTTTGTACAGAAATGGGAAAGAAACAAAAGCAAATCACACCACAGGTTACTTCTAAATGAATGTTGCAAGTTCTTTTGTTTCTTTTCATTCAGTGTATTTATTCGTGCGTCCGTGTGTGTGTTTACACAGTGTGAGGCCTCACAGTAAACACAGACCCTCGGGCTCTGCAGGCTAATAAACACCTTTCCCCAGAAGATAAACTCGTAGTGTATGGTACACCATGACTGTTATGCCTTCTGCACAGTTTCGGCCGTTAAGGATAGTTAGGGATAGTTAACCCCACAAAAATGAAAATTATGTCATCGTTTACTGACCCTCCAAACCTGTATGACTTTCTTTCTTTTGTGGAACAGAAGTAGTTGAAGATATTTTGAAAAAATGTCACTTTTTTATGTCTTTTTTTTTTAACAGTCAATGTGCTCCAGTATTGTTTGGTCTCCACAATTTTTCAAAATATCTTATTTTGTGTTTGTATGAAAATCATACAAACTATGAAATGACATGAGATGAAAATTTTTTGGGTGAACTGCTCCTTTAAGAACCCTTGTGTGATTGTGCAATGAATGAAGCTCTGAGATTGGGTAAGAGTTTAATGCGAAAGGTAGCACACAGCATTTTATGGAAGTAAAGTATACAAGTAAACCCACCTTCAGTTAGACATGTACTATTGTAAACTGTTTTTAAAACATGTAATATAATAATACTGTATCACAGTTTTGCACATGTACTCTACCATGGTAAAACCATGATTTTAAAATGTTTTTTAAATGTCTACCATTGGAAAAACTGTTTTTTTTTTTAAACACATACTATGGTTGATGTGTTGTGTCTTGAAGATGTACCATGGAAAAACCAAATGTTGTTTTCTCAGAGTTTTGGCCATTCGGCCTACATTATTGTCTTATTAAGATATGACCTTACTGTAACTCGTCAACATGAGGTTTCCACACCATTCAAGACAAGCTGAAAGCTGTTGTCTGCAAATTAAATAGGAATTCATGCATGGCGAAATGTTTCATTGTTATTTTTCTGAGTGTGTGTACTGCGTGCATGTGCTTGTATTCTCAGTAATCATTCTTTAACAGTTTCTGTCTTGCAGCCTATTGGAAAGTCTTAGCTTGACAGTTCATTAGTTCAAAGTGAGAAAGCTTGTCTGAGACAGATAAAACAGAAAAACAACACATGAGATGGGGAGCCTGTTCAAACAGAGTAAATACTTGAATCATGACAAAACGCGTTATGCCAACTTTTAGCTGTTAAGAAAGATTAGAAACACAGCTATTTATAGCTGCCACTTTTTTCCTTGAGCTTACAGTAACTATCAATCTGAAGTTACTTCCTACATGAGCTGAAAAGAGGAATCATGAAATATCCCCTATGTTTTTTCTCTAATATTCAAATGCATTGTTCTACTTCAAAGGATTAGTTCACTTCCAGAATAAAAATTTCCTGACAATTCATCCAAGATGTTCGTGTCTTTCTTTCTTCAGTCAAAAAGAAATTAAGGTTTTTGAGGAAAACATTCCAGGACTTTTCTCCATGTAGTGGACTTCAATGGAGATCAATGGGTTGAAAGTCCAAATTGCAATTTCAATGCAGCTTCAAAGGGCTCTACACCAGTGGTTCTCAACTCCAGTCCTCGGGGCTCACTGCTCTGCACATTTTGTATGTTTCTGAATCTGACACACTCGGTTCAGTTCATGGATCTTTCTTCTAACGAGCCGATGATCTGAATCAGGTGCGTTAAATAAGGGAGAAATACAAAATGTGCAGAGTAGTGGGCCCCGAGGACTGGAGTTGAGAACCACTGCTCTAAACAATCCCAGCCAAGGATTAAGGGTCTTATGTAGGAAACAATAGATAATTTTCTAAAAAAAAAAAAAAAAAATACAAAAATTTATATACTTTTTAACCACAAATGCTCGTCTTGCACTAGCTCGATTTCATGCATTACGTAGTCATGTAATCATGAAGTACCGACACAATGTTGACAAAGTGAACATGTAAAGAAAGTGAAACGCCCTTTACAAAACAAGGTAAAACAACAATGTCGGGCAATTTTGAAATTGGAGGAGAAATTGAGATGAGTCTTTTGCCCTGCCTTACCTTTGTGAAATAACTCGAACAGATGAACATGATTACATAATTGTAGACGCGCATCGCAGAGCTACACTCCATCTCTTTCTTACCTTTATACAATCTGAGGAACCTTCTTTCACCAAAAAGAGCCTTTTGTGAAATAGAAAGGTTCTTCAGATGGTAAAGGTTCTTTATGGAACCATTTAACTAAAAACGTTCTTCTTTGGCATCGTAAAGCACCTTTATTTTTAAGAGTGTAGTGCAAGATGAACATTTGTGGTTAAAAAGTATATACATTTTCATTTCTTTCAGAAAATGGTTGATTGTTTCGCTAGATTCCTCGGTTGGGATCGTGTAGAGCACTTTGAAGCTGTGTTGAAACTGCAATTTGGACCTTCAACCTGTTGGTTCCCATTGAAGTCCACTATATGAAGTAAAATCCTGGAATGTTTTCCTCAAAAACCTTAATTTCTTTTCGACTGAAGAAAGAAAGACATGAACATTTTAGATAACACAGGGGTGAGTAAATTATCAGGAAAATTTTATCCTGGAAGCGAACTAATCCATTAATATGTGACATTTGAAACACTGTGCTGTCTGTTTAAGCATGACAACCTGCCTGACAACAGCAACAGATGGTGGGAGTTTGAGGGCGTGGCTCTCTGTTAGTCTGACCAGTGACAGACGAGAGGCGTGTTCAAGGAAACCTGTGCAAAAATCAGTGTTGCCAACTTAGAGACTTTGTCGCCAGATTTAGCGACTTTTCAGACCTCCTTAGCGACTTTTTTCCAAAAAAGCACCTGGCGACAAATCTAGCGACTTCTTGGACAAATCTTGTTTAGTTTCTGAGGCTCTCTGGTACTACCGCGAGGTCGTGCTTTCCAGAGATGGGAAGTAACTAAGTACAAATACTTTGTTACTGTACTTAAGTAGATTTTTCTGGTATCAGTACTTTACTTCACTATTTATTTTTCTGACTACTTTTTACTTTTACTCCTTATATTTTTACATAAATATCTGTACTTTCTACTTCTTACATTTTCAAACCAGGCTTGTTACTTTAGTTTTAATCAGCATTTGGTGGATTACCATTTGATGACAAATCTCTCAATCATGAATCAGTTAGTCTTTACTGGCAACACGATTCGGTTCGCGCACGCTCTGCATCTCCGCCAAACGGTTTCTATCAGAGTAATCATTGCAAGTGACTCGAGAATGGAATGGATCTGAAAGGCAAAACTATTGACCAGGATTAATAATACTATAAACTAAACTAAACTAAATTACAATTACTCAAAATACTGTGTGCAAAAGGACATCATTATTATCTACTGTAAAGTCATTGTAGTAATTTAGCAAACAAATGTTATAAGAGATTGTTTCATAATACGTTTAGAGGGAGCTAGAGCAGATAACACAACCCTTACGAAAATTAAAACCAAAAACCATG